>CM050165.1:408598633-409256133 GCA_027410445.1 Discoglossus pictus | reverse complement strand
ATATATATATATATATATATATATATATATATATATATATATATATATTAGGAGCCAGCCATTACAGCTAAAGTCTCCCATTTAGTTAAAAAAGGGTCACTGGAAATTAAATCTAAAACTGCTTCAGACTTATACTAAAGGAATCTAGACTGATATAAAACATTGCAGATCTGGGTATTGCAATAATTCTGTATAGTTACATTTTATATGTTTGATGGTATTGCATGACTATTTATCATTTTTACTAATTTTGCACTTGGAACAGATATATTATATTTGTCCAACGAGTATTTAAACATTTGCTTTTATACTTGTATTGGTTAGATAGTGCTAAGATCTAGCCTGGGTTTCTTGAGAAATTGTGGTTGGTGATTGATAGAAATATTTTTTTTGTAGAGGTTTTAAATCAATGAGATGGATAATGGGTATTACTTTTATCTATAATGCTGTTCACTTTGATTTGTTGCAACTATTATAGTGTAATGGCAAAAAAACATGTGTTATTTTAGAATGAGGGCTAATTGATATAGCTTAACCACCTTAAATATATATATATATATATATATAATATTAATATATATATTATATTTATAATATATATATATATTTTATATATATATATAAAACTATAATTTAATAATATATATATATTTATATAATATTATATATTTAATTAATATAATAATAGTATAATATATATATAATTATATATATAGTAATTAATATAATAATAATAAAAAAAAGAATATATATATATATATATATATATATATATATATTTAAAGTCGCTAAGCTATATCAATACGCTCTTGTTCTAAAATAACAAATCTATTTTACCTTGACACTATATATATAATGACATGTGTAGATGGCCTGGCTAATCATATTTTAAAATCTCAGGGAAAACTATAAATAAAACTACAATAGTTTATGTATTTAGGTGTTGTGTTGAGTAAATGCTAGTGGTTAGGTACATTTTGCCAAATACATTCATAAAAATACTACAATTTTCCCATTTTATATTGGATTATGCCCTAGTTTCTAAGATATGTTTTCCACCACTATCTGGATACAGCTAAGTTATGATGTGATATGGGTTACAAATTAGACCTGACCACAGCTCACACTGGGATATCTGCAGCAATTAGCACTGAGATTGAGACAAAAGGCTTCCAAAGCACTGCAGTTTTTTTCTAAAGCAAATATCTACAATAAAAGACATTTTTTTAAATATATGTCACAAGAAGAGGCTTATCTATAGGATACTTTAACACAATGGCACAGGACCATTTATTTCAGCAAACTTGCACAGCCTATAAAGGGCATGAAGGCGAAGGACAGATGTGGGCTTTCAAGTTTATGGTCCCATTTTCAGGGTAAATTTATCTTGGCAGAGAGGTTTTTGTTTCAGTCTTGTGTCAGTACACAAGTGGTCTGGTCTCAATTACTCAGCAACTGAGTCTTCTGTTTAAAAATTGGGGCTTTTTATTGCTAGAGTGCAGATAACACTCAGTATCTTTTTTTCTTCCAAGGTAATACACATTTGTTTACATCACCTAAACTGAGGGTTGGGGGAAGTCGGGTCAGGAAATGTGTATAGCTATGGAAATACAATTATAATATTATTTCAGTCACATGTATATATATATATATATATATATATATATATATATATATATATATATATATATATATTTATATATATTATATATGTATTTATATATATTATTTTTCCTTATTTAAGCAGAGTTTAATACCTAATACTTAAAATATCAACACCAAAAGTCTAAATTATAGATGATCATTCAGATCTATTAATAAAACTATTGTATTATTCAACATGAACATAGTTATACTTTTAGAAAATCTAGAGACAAAGGCTTGTTTTATTATTAAACTGATTGATATATATATAATTGATCTACATATATTACACTCTTACACATATCGATAACATTACTACAAGACAGGATGTAATACCTTCCTAGGCTAGATCCATCTGATTAATAATAGAGAGTGTTTACCTAAGCAATTAAACAAAAACACAAGTAGCATCCTAATTGTCATGAAAATCTAACGAATTACTGGTTCATAATAGAGACAATTTAGCAAAAACTTCTATTTAGAAGACTACTCTTCAGTGAAAAAAAAAATATATATATATTATACTGGATATATTAGACCAAATTGGAAAAGCTTATTATTTTTTTTACTATATTTTTTATTTTTTTGCTTCTCCCAATAGCATTTTTTTATTATATATATATATATATATATATATATATTAATACTTGCTATTGTGAGAAGCAAAAAATATAGTATTTATTTAGGTCACTCTTATATATATATATATATATATATATATATATATATATATATATGTGATCTAGATGAATAATCAGAGTATTGCATTAGTCTTATATATCTTATATATATATATATATATATATATATATATATATATATATATATATATATATATATACATTAGTCTAAAACTTGGATGGTCCAGTTGTTGTGTTATTCATTTCATCCGAGGTAAAATGATTGTGATTTAACCATGTCACATTATATTACTATTTTGTGACAACAGTTTAACTATTTTATTTACTCCTAATATCAAGATAAATAATAGGCGTCTTGTATACACTGGATTAAGTTATTTAAATAACATATCGAACAGATTTGTAGTAGATACATTTTATCTTTGATTTACCGCATTAATTCACAATGTACACAGATTAAGTACAATGTAGTGTGAGTTATTTAAATATCATTAGATTGCAATTCCTGCACATTTGCTAAACATGACACATGTATGTGCTTTTTCATATGTTTTAGGACATAACAAAGGAGCCACTTCATTGCTGAAGCGATTTCTTCCTCACCTGGTAAGTGGCATTGATATCTAAACGTTAATATCACTGTTGTGAATAATTGTAATTAGTAAGAATTCTACTAATTGGTTCCATAATCATCGGATTTAACGAAATGTATGTCAATTTATATAAATCCAATTTAGATTGTGCTCATTGATTGTATTTGTAAGAAACATTAACACATTGAAGTGAGCTGTAGCTCTCACATACTATGGGCCTCATTCAATTGCGATTCGTCCAATTGAATAGGGCTCTATATAAGCATTTGTTTACAGAAGTTTTTAGTTAGTGAAGACCTTGCTTTTGGATAGAAGTTCACTAACTAAAACCTTCTGTAAAAAAAATATGCTGTGTGGTTATATAGAGCCCTATTCAATTGGCCACATCGCAATTGAATGAGGCCCTATATATATTTTCATAAGCTTGATAATTTATAATTAGTCATCATATTATAGAATTTAGATCACAAGGCCCGTGTAGAAAGAGATATAACAATGTGTAATGACTGACACTTTGCCTACCTTGTCCTACACAGAGTGATATAGGAAACATATATTTTTAGTAGATAATTGATACATTTCTTATATATACTATAATTATCATATGTTGTTATGGTGATTTCTCTATAGCAGTGGAGATTGGTGTCAGAGTATAAAGTTGTGATTTAACAAGTCTCTATTTTTTCTTAATAGCTCTCCTGGAGTTCTTCCCAAGAAAACCCAAGAGTGCCAGTCATGGGGAGTAAGACGCTTCCGGCCCCTGTGCCAATTAACCCATCTCTGCAACTTACTAATTATTCCTTTCTGCAAGCTTTCAATGGGTTGCCTGTGCCAGCTGACCATATACCCCACCTGTATGGGTTCAGTGCCCTCCATGCTGTGCACCTCCATCAGTGGACTCTGGGATACCCAACTCTACACCTACCCAGATCCTCCTTCTCCAAGGTGCCAGGAGTCTCCAACCTAATGGACGGTAGATTCCAGCTACCCACAATCCCCCTCTTTCCTCATGTCATTCACCCCAAGCAAGACTCTTCAAACTCTGCCCATAAAACTAAACCTCGCTTTGACTTTGCCAACCTGGCAGTGGCAGCTACCCAGGAGGACCACTGCAAGCTGGGCCAGATGGACTTGCAGGGCTCTTCTCCTGCCATGAGTGCTCTGCTTGATGTGACCAAACTGACCCCTGAAAAGAAACCCACCAGGGGCAGACTACCCTCCAAAACCAAGAAGGAATTCGTGTGCAAGTTCTGTGGGAGACACTTCACTAAGTCATACAATCTTCTGATCCATGAGAGGACCCACACAGATGAAAGGCCATACACATGTGACATCTGCCACAAGGCCTTCAGGAGGCAGGATCACCTGAGAGACCACAGGTAAGGTGAACATGGAGGGTGATCTGGCTACATGTCACATACAAGAGGTGGGGGCAACAACATGGAGGGTGATGTAGATACATGTCACACACAGGAGGTGGAGGCAACTACATGGAGGGTGATCTAGATACATGTCACACACAAGAGGTGGAGGCAGAACATGGAGGGTGATGTAGATACATGTCACACACAGGAGGTGGGGGCAGCTACATGGAGGGTGATCTAGATACATGTCACACACAAGAGGTGGAGGCAGAACATGGAGGGTGATCTAGATACATGTCACACACAAGAGGTGGAGGCTGAACATGGAGTGTGATCTAGATACATGTCATACACAAGAGGTGGAGTGTGATCTAGATACATGTCATACACAAGAGGTGGAGGGTGATCTAGATACATGTCACACACAGGAGGTGGAGGGTGATCTAGATACATGTCACACACAAGAGGTGGAGGCAACAACATGGAGGGTGATGTAGATACATGTCACACACAGGAGGTGGAGGCAACTACATGGAGGGTGATCTAGATACATGTCACACACAAGAGGTGGAGGCAGAACATGGAGGGTGATGTAGATACATGTCACACACAGGAGGTGGGGGCAGCTACATGGAGGGTGATCTAGATACATGTCATACACAAGAGGTGGAGTGTGATCTAGATACATTTCACACACAAGAGGTGGAGTGTGATCTAGATACATGTCACACACAAGAGGTGGAGTGTGATCTGGATACATGTCACACACATGAGGTGGAGGCAACAACATGGAGGGTGATCTAGACACGTGTCATACACAAGAGGTGGGGGGTGAACATGGAGGGTGAGCTAGATACATGTCACACACAAGAGGTGGAGGGTGACCTAGATGTCACACACAAGAGGTGGAGACAACAACATGGAGGGTGATGTAGATACATGTCACACACAGGAGGTGGAGGCAACTACATGGAGGGTGATCTAGATACATGTCACACACAGGAGGTGGAGGGTGATGTAGATACATGTCACACACAGGAGGTGGGGGCAGCTACATGGAGGGTGATCTAGATACATGTCACACACAGGAGGTGGGGGCAGCTACATGGAGGGTGATCTAGATACATGTCACACACAAGAGGTGGAGGCAAAAACATGGAGGGTGATCTAGATACATGTCACACACAGGAGGTGGGGGCAGCTACATGGAGGGTGATCTAGATACATGTCACACACAAGAGGTGGAGGCAACAACATGGAGGGTGATGTAGATACATGTCACACACAGGAGGTGGGGGCAGCTACATGGAGGGTGATCTAGATACATGTCACACACAAGAGGTGGAGGCAGAACATGGAGGGTGATGTAGATACATGTCACACACAGGAGGTGGGGGCAGCTACATGGAGGGTGATCTAGATACATGTCACACACAAGAGGTGGAGGCAGAACATGGAGGGTGATCTAGATACATGTCATACACAAGAGGTGGAGTGTGATCTAGATACATGTCATACACAAGAGGTGGAGGGTGATCTAGATACATTTCACACACAAGAGGTGGAGTGTGATCTAGATACATGTCACACACAAGAGGTGGAGTGTGATCTGGATACATGTCACACACATGAGGTGGAGGCAACAACATGGAGGGTGATCTAGACACGTGTCATACACAAGAGGTGGGGGGTGAACATGGAGGGTGAGCTAGATACATGTCACACACAAGAGGTGGAGGGTGACCTAGATGTCACACACAAGAGGTGGAGACAACAACATGGAGGGTGATGTAGATACATGTCACACACAGGAGGTGGAGGCAACTACATGGAGGGTGATCTAGATACATGTCACACACAGGAGGTGGAGGGTGTTGTAGATACATGTCACACACAGGAGGTGGGGGCAGCTACATGGAGGGTGATCTAGATACATGTCACACACAGGAGGTGGGGGCAGCTACATGGAGGGTGATCTAGATACATGTCACACACAAGAGGTGGAGGCAAAAACATGGAGGGTGATCTAGATACATGTCACACACAGGAGGTGGGGGCAGCTACATGGAGGGTGATCTAGATACATGTCACACACAAGAGGTGGAGGCAACAACATGGAGGGTGATGTAGATACATGTCACACACAGGAGGTGGGGGCAGCTACATGGAGGGTGATCTAGATACATGTCACACACAAGAGGTGGAGGCTGAACATGGAGTGTGATCTAGATACATGTCATACACAAGAGGTGGAGTGTGATCTAGATACATGTCATACACAAGAGGTGGAGGGTGATCTAGATACATGTCACACACAAGAGGTGGAGTGTGATCTAGATACATGTCACACACAAGAGGTGGAGTGTGATCTAGATACATGTCATACACAAGAGGTGGAGGGTGATCTAGATACATGTCACACACAAGAGGTGGAGTGTGATCTAGATACATGTCACACACAAGAGGTGGAGTGTGATCTGGATACATGTCACACACATGAGGTGGAGGCAACAACATGGAGGGTGATCTAGACACGTGTCATACACAAGAGGTAGGGGGTGAACATGGAGGGTGAGCTAGATACATGTCACACACAAGAGGTGGAGGGTGACCTAGATGTCACACACAAGAGGTGGAGACAACAACATGGGCTTGTGTGGAGCAATGTGTGCAAATAAGTAAACAATAAGGCTAAGGATCTAGGTGATATGCTAAGGATGCAGGGGCTGCCATGTGCCTTGGGCTGCTATATATATATATATAATCACAAATAAATAGTACATTTGTGTTCACATTTGAATGTCTAAAATAAATTACAAAATATATTCTCTGCTCAGGAACTCTCTGAGAAATGCAGTTATTACACTGCACTCTGGGAACCTCTGCAGGGACATGCAAATGTGCACACATTTTAAACATGGCTTCCTCTAAGCATATGCCTTCTGTATTCCACTGCTTTAAACAAAGCCTATGATGGATTATGCACAAGCCAGGAGATCTACCCCCTAATAAATATATATATATATATATGTATATATATTTATTTTATTTTTTTTAATAAGGAAAACACATTGAATCTCATGCAAATCTGAGTGAATGTGCCCTAGCGTTTCGTCAGACACTCTTTTAAATTATACATTAAGTGTATATGTATATTTGTGTGTATATATATATGATAATCATAGTATTGCAATATATAGTGACATATTCAATTGACAAGCTTTCCAGATATGAACAACAAATATGTCTGTCCAATTAATTTCTGCAATAGTCTGATTATCCATATATATATATATATATATATATATATATATATATATATATATATATATATATATAAAATGTGTGTGTATATATATATATTATATATAGACATATAGATAGATAGATAGATAGATAGATAGATAGATAGATAGATAGATAGATAGATACAGATAGACAGATAGAGATAGATAGGTAGGTTGGTAGATATAAATAGATTGATAGATAGACACAGATAGATAGATACAGATATATATATAGATAGATAGACAGACAGATAGATAGATAGATAGATAGATAGACAGATAGATAGATAGATAGATAGATAGATATAGATAGATAGATAGACACAGATAGATAGACACAGATAGATATAGATAGACACAGATAGATATAGATAGACACAGATAGATAGATAGATAGATAGATAGATAGATAGATAGATAGATAGATAGATACAGATATTATCATTTTGCTGAGTTTCCAGTTATTATTAATGTAACTGCCTCAATAAACATAAATCTATAATAAAAGAAAAATTGTAAAATAAAAAAAGATTTTGCAGATTTTTAGCATGATACAATAAAATGACAAATATTTATGGGATTTCTTCTCTTCTCAGGTACATCCATTCTAAAGAAAAACCTTTCAAATGTCAGGAATGTGGCAAGGGGTTCTGCCAGTCCAGGACTCTGGCTGTGCACAAGACTCTGCACACACAAGTCAAAGAGCTCAAGCCCTCGAAAATAAAATGCTGAACTGACTTGGTAAATAAAAAGAGACTATTGCACCAAAATATTTAAATAAACTTATCAATATCAGGAAGATATTATTGCAATTCCTTTGGATACAACTTATTTTGGAACTTTGCAGGACAATGCTGGGATGTTGCAGCAATACTCTGTGCCAATAGGTGGCGCTGGTGTTACAGAACATTGTCTTACAGTGACTTTGCCTGCTCTGATGCAGCAGATCTGGAAGATACAGAATAAATTAAAGTGGCTTTTTTTTTTAAACAGATTTATTTTTGGGGGTCCCCTTAACCCATAAACACTGTCCATATTAATTCTTTTTCACAAATTCAATGTATTCATCTATAGGCATGCATTGATAACATGGTGTTGAAAGCTTTAACTCTTTGTTTTCTGCAAATACACTGACCCAGAAATATGTCTCCCAATAGGCATCCATTCCTTGCATTGTCTGAATGAACATATTGTCAAGTTTTATTTTCTGGGAAATAAATGTTTATATTGGTAAATAACATGGGAAAGGGAACAGATCTACTAAGGTTCTCGGCTCACTGTGTGTAAAATGCTATAGCTGTTTTTGCATTAAAGAGTGCGCGTTGGGGATGAGCGAGTGCGGATGACTTTATTTCATGATAAAATAGCTGAAAATAATTATTTTTTTAAAGGGCCACTCAAGTCATATTTAACATATACCATTTTTGACGAACTGTGCTTGAAAGTATGCAAATGTTATTAGAATGGAAAATTAATTTAATCATTTTATACACAATTATGCTGCAATATGGTCTAACATTTTGGTTTCTGCAAATTAATTTCATGAGGTGGGAGGAGATTTTGAATGCACAATAGGAATGTGGCAGCTTGACTTGCCAATGCTTTTAATGGAACCAAAACTCACAAGGATCCACATCGGTTGAGTGGAGAAAATTTGTAAAGATATAAAATGCAGAGAAAAGCTAAAAATGTTTTTCTAATGTCTAGTTCAGTTAATCAAAAGATCATATAGAAAAATGACCACGTGGCCCTTTAAGCAGCTGACATTCCTTTTTTATATATATATATATTTTTGTGAAATTGTATGATTGTTTGGCACTTTATGCTGATTAATGATAAATATCATTTATCACTGGATTTTAAAATAAAATATTGAAATAAAATGCTGTTTATAATGAATGTTTTTTTTTTTAATGTTTATTTCTGAGCAACCAAAACAAATGGTACTAAAACAAGAGGTGATGTATGCAATGGTTCATAAGTAATTTAAGGGATTATTAACTTCCAGAAAGTGTACTAACCTTCTAATGGTGGTCTGGACATAGCTAAGGGGAATAAGGTTATTAGGTGGATTATATGTCCAAAATCATTCAATACAGCTACTTGTTTTTGGAAAGAAAATAAAAAAAGATCTATATATATATACACGTTAGTTGTTGTTTAGTCGTTCAGTCTTGTCCGACTCCCTGTGACCCTATGGACAGAAGCTTGCCAAGCACATCTTGTGTCTGGTTGTTCTTACCCATAAGGTTTTCATGGCAAAGTACAGATGTGGGTTGCCAGTTCCTTCTCCAGCTGAAAATGATTTGTCTGACCTCTCTGCTATGACCTGGCCATCTTGGAATAGCTAACAGCCCCTTCACCATCCATGACATGGTAGTGATACAGAAGGGGATATATATATATATATATATATATATATATAAATAAAAATGTGTGTGTGTATATATATATATATATATATTTATTTATATACACACACATAGATATATTTTTTCATAAAATAAGCAGCTGTATTGAATGATTTTAGGCATATCATCCACTAAAAGAAGGCTTATTCACCTAAATTATATATATATATTTTTTTATTTTATTTTTTTATATTTTATTATTATTATTTTTTTTTGCTATGTAGCTTCCTATTGCAAGCCTCGCTACCATGTATTCCTACTAACCTATAGTGGCAGCCAATAAAACTAAATAACAGACCTTATCTTTTTCCAAGATACCTCCCACGTCACTAATAATGTTAGGAAATACGTCTGTATTCTGCAAATAATAAATTCAATAACTATATATTTTACGTTCTAAAATACATTGCTAATTATCAACTCCAGTAATTAAAAAAAAGAAAATTTAAATAAAAAAGTGGTCCTGGGAAGATAAGATCTATTTTTTTAGTTTTTAATTTATACCAAATAACCTTGTAATGTTGCAATTGCATTATATATATATATATATATATATATATATATATATATATATATATATATATATATATATATATATATATATATATATATCCTGTGCATTTGGTTATCAAAGCATTATTCCTGTGGGACACTGGGACCCAGCAGGGGGCTATCCTTCATAGTATACTAAAGTGTTGGATTAGTGGGACAGCACCTTTAGAGCCAATATACTAGCCTGAACAAGCTAACTAGGAGCTGTAAGTATAATTGCATTGTGCTATAAGATACATATCAGCTCCTGAATCCACACCTAATCAGACACACACCCCATGTCTACACATCATTGTGGTGTCTAGGAAGCAGGCCTGGGGTATTAGGCAGTATTAGCTGCCAAAAGTGTGAAAAACAAACCCAATACTGTCCCTCTTCACACAGCCCATGGGGGAGGAAATCATTCAGCTCCACGAGGATCTATTGTTGGCCAATGTATTATTATCAGTTGGGTAAATGTTGATTAGAGGCCTTTGATTCCAGCCAGATGTCTTATATCACAAGTGTTTATTCCATTGGGAGCAGAAGCTTTGTGTTATACACTAGAGCCTTTGATGTGGTGTGAAGTGTGTCCTATGTAGTGTACCTCATGAGTTATACTGTAAGAGGGCACATACACTATATATAATGTACACAGGTATATACATCCAACTATCAGTAATTGTAATAATATAACTAATATAGTGCCTTAGCAAAAGCCTTATGTCAATATATATATATATACAGTTGTACTAGCAATAAAAAAAGAAACATATGAATGCCTCTCTCTCTCTCTCTCTCTCTCTCTCTCTCTCTCTCTCTCTCTATATATATATATATATATATATATATATATATATATTTATATATATATATTGTAAATAAATAAATAAATAACCGTGGTCCACTGGAGAAGGAACTGGCAACCCACTCCAGTATCATTGTCAATAAAACCTTAAGGATAAGCACAATCATAAACACAGACAGGATCCATATGGCTCACAGAGAGTTGAACATGACTGAACAACAACATTACGTATATACACACACACATATATATATATATATATATATATAGTAAAGAAATATTACATTTGTGTTCACATTTGAACATCTAAAACAAGTTGAAAAACTTATTTCTTGCTCAGAATTCTGAGAAATACAATTATTACACTGCACTCTATTATATTGGGTGTGTGTATATTTATATAAATATATATATATATATATATATACAAGCAATATATATATCCATATTATATATATATACACACAATATATATACATATTATAAATATATATATATATATATATATATATATATACACACACAATATATATTTATATATATATATATATATATATATATATATATATATATATATATATATATATATATATATATAGTAAAACCCCTGTTATCCAGCACCCACGAGGACTCCCTCTTGCCGAATACGTGTAGTTTCCGGTTAATCTGGAGTCCCCTTAAATACCCCAAACCCCCTCAAAATGCCTTTAAAAAGGCATTAGCACCTAAACTGGGCCATTTAGGCCCAGAAAAAATAATTCGAAAAAAAGTTAGCTTTTTTTATTTTGCAGTCTCGGACTTCTGGACAGTGCCGGTTTTGCAGGAGTTTTTTTAAATTGGGGAATTGATGCCGGTTGCTTGAGAGTGCCGGTTAGTTGAGTGCCGGATAACTGGGATTCTACTGTATATGTATATAAATCACTTAGCGTATGGTGGGCAAACAAGTGACAGAAGCCCCCCACCATACAGATTACAGTAACATTGTGAACACAAATGCACTAAATACTTTATATGTTCCCATTTTTTCTCCTTTCTCCCTTATTTTCTCTTTCTGCCTCTGACCTATTTATTAAGACAGTTGTCTTTTTGTAATGGGAGACCACATTTATGTAAAAAATACCCTTTTCCTCTCCCTCTTATTTACTTATAACCGTTTCCCCGCCTTTCTGTTTTTCTATAATTAAAGAATATTTTATTTCTGCACAACCTACAACTTGAAATAGCTTTTTTGGGGGTAGATGCTCAAGAATTAACAAACTTCCAAAAACAAGGTGCTTTGGGGCAAAGCTATATGTACCTTAGATTTTAAGCTCATTCTTATTGTTTTTACCTTGTACTCCTGTACGGCGCTGGCGAATATGTTGGCGCGTTACAAACAAATGCTAATAATAATAATCATAAAGAAGAAAAAAACATCCATAGATATGCTCTTATTATGGGAAACACAGAAGCTAAAAATAATATTTATTGAAACATTTAAATGAACATTTATAATATATTCTTTTAAATGGACCTCTCCTATAGTCACTAATGGGATTTCATTTTCTCACATGGGTAATTAGTAAGTTAAAGGGACATGGAGGTTCCCTATTTTAATACTATAAAGAACCACCTATGTTTATTTGCATATTTAGACATCTATGTTTCTTGTGTATTAGCCAATGACAGGCTGAGACTCGGCAGTATTTTAGTAACATGTTGCTGAGTCACACTCTTTGATTGGCTAGTACATCTAGTACCAATAGAAAAACTGTGTGCACGTGTTACAGGGGGCAGGGCTTTGTGGGGACTATTTGGAATGTTTAATTGAGTAAAAGCAGAGTAATTAAATGTTAATTAAATTGTTATGAAAATGGTTGCCTGGTGGTCTAGTAGTTAGGATTCAGCGCTTTCACCTCTGCAACCTGGGTCCGATTCCAGTCAAGGAACCAAGAAGTCACACCACCCTGAAGCCATGTAGGGATGGGTCTTCTCAGTATTTGGACGGGAGCTGTATGCTGTGGCCCACTGGAGAAGGAACTTTCAACCCACTCCAGTATCTCTGCCATGAATACCAAGTAGATCAGCATGATCATGGACATAAAGATGTGCCTGGTTTGTTACAGTCCATGTGGTCACAAAGAGTTGGACACAACTGAACGACACAAACAATGGTGTTTAAATAAGCAAATAAACACATAGATACTTTATTACAATATTAAAAATAGGGAACCTTCCACGTCTCGTTAATATCCAGTGCCAAGCTATGGGGTCTTTAACTCCCAGTCAGTGATTTACTAGCAAAAAACTTGTTATATCGATAGATTATTAGGACACATAGGGCCTCATTCAATTGGGAGTCGGCCAATTGAATAGGGCTCTATAAAAACACAGAGCATATTTTTTTTACAGATTTTTTTAGTTAGTGAAGACTTTGCTTTTGGATAGAAGTTCACGAAAAATTTCTGTAAAAAAAATATGCTATGTGCTTATATAGAGCCCTATTCAATTGGCCATATCACAATTGAATGAGGCCCATAGCATTTAAAACTTATATTACTCCACCATATACATTACATTTTAAACCAAACCAATTACAGGCTGATAATCTCCATACAATATATTGCAAATGATACCATTTTATATTTGTGTTCTCCGTTTTGTTTCTAAGTTAATTGGTAGATTGTCCCCTAATTACCATTTTATATTTGTATTCTCCTTTTTGTTTCTAAGTTAATTGGTAGATTGTCCCATAATGAATTTATTACATAGATTGTATTCTAACATCTTCCTGCAAATGCAGTAAGTCATTCAGATAGCAGCGTGTTTATTGCACCGGGGCCCTCCCTGTCTACATTATTTGTTTATTTGTCTACAAAGGCTATATGTAAATAATTAAAAGAAAACACACCAGCTTTAATGCACTGCAAGTTGAGAATAAACAGTTTTTGTTTTCCGGTTGGCCGGAGAAGGAATTGTCTTTATCTTAGTCATAAATAAAGGAGAGGTTTGAGATTCATTAGACATGGGGGTGATTAATCAGAAGGAGCAGGGTAACAACTGCTTATCTGCAAGGTTAGGGGTTTATTAGGTCTTAAGACAGGCCTGAGACACTAAACTTGTCTGATGTGAGAGGGGGGGGTAAGTGACCCCTCCTTCTAAGGTATCCCTTTCAGCTCAATGCTAATCAAATACAATTATCAGTTAATTGTGTAAATCAGTAACTAACAAGACAACAATTAACACTAAATTGGGAATTGCTGCACAATAGAGCAGGACGGAGTATGGGTGCGGAGAAAGTGTGCGATGGGAATGGCTAAATAGTGCCTTTTGTTTTCACGTGTGTTGATGTTAGTGTATCACATTATGTTGTGTATATAAGTACGCACCTTCCTGCAAGGAGGGTATGTCACACTTTCTTAAAGGGACACTGTTGTCTGATTGCATTATGCTATTGTAAATAACTAGTAATGATAATGGGCATACACTTTTTTTTTTTTCAAAATAAAAACAACCATTATGTTTTTATCTATTAATATTGTATACTTCCCTGGTCACCGCCATTGTTATCTTATTTGTTGTTAAGTCCTTCAGTCATGTCCAACTCTCAGTGACGTAGCACACCAGGCACGTTTGTGCTTATCCATATAGTTTTCAGGGCAAAGATACAGGAGTGGGTTGCCAGTTCCTTTTCCAGATTTGTCTGACATATCTGCTATGACCTGCCCAGCTTGGGTGACCCTATATGGTATAGCTCACAGCTTCATTGAGGTACACAAGCCCCTTCACCACAAAATGGTAGTGATATTATTAGACCCCCTTTTATCTGTAAGTGAATGTTTTTTTGTTAAAGGACCACCGCACAAATTCTTACATTTTTTCCTTTAATTAGGCAGGAAAAAGTCATACAGATAGTTCTTAGGAAACAAGTAGATGGCTCCGAAGGACCCTGGAGGAATCCATGACGCTTAATGGAAGCTGCGCATGTTAGACGGAGCTGTTGTTGCTTTGAATGAAGCAAGGTGTCTTTATTAGGATGGGTGTGGAGTCAAGTTTGTTGTTCAGTCCTTCAGTCGTGTCCGACTCTCAGTGACCATATGGACGCAGCACTCCAGGCACATCTCTCTGTGTTTCTGGTTGTGCATATTCATTTAGTTTTCTTGGCAAAGATACTGGAGTGGGTTGCCAGTTTCTTCTCCGGTGGACCACGATTTGTCTGACCTCTCTTCTATGACCTGCCCATCTTTGTGACCCTACATGGTATAGCTCACAGCTTCAGTGAGGCGCACAAGTCCCTTCACCATGATAAAGTAGTGATCCAGAAGGGAGGTGGCAAGTTTAAGCTTATCCTATTATCAAATAAACACTCTGTACTTCTCACTGTTCACTGACAGGTTTAAAGATACACCCTAATAATCCAGCTCACCCAATTAGTATTACAGTAGACTTTCAGGGATTGGTTGATGCCAGATAAATGTAGTTTCTGGTTGCTTGAGAGTTACATATAAAAAAAGGCCTAGATTAGCTGCTAATAAAATGCTCTGCTAAGTATATTTGTCAGTGAGAGCATTTCTAGCAGCAGCAGCTTTCACTCCTCACTACACACAGGTATGTTGGGCTGGAGGGTGCGGTGCTGTCCCCGGGGAAAGTAACACCAACACTGCCCTGGCTTAGTCACTCACGCCCGGGGAATGTAACGCCAACACTGCCCTGGCTCAGTCACTCATGCCTGTCTGCTTTCAGGTAACATTACAGAGACATATAGTGGATGATATCTAGGTGCCTGTAAGCTATTTGTGGCATGACAACCTGGCTCCTGGCATTTGTTGAGGTCTGTAAAATTACATTTGTATTTAAAGTAAAGTATTTTATATTTTTTTCTGGTTGCCCGAGAGTTCCGGTTAACGGAGGGTCTACTGTATTATTATTACTCTTTATTTATAAAGCGGCAACATTTTCCATAGAGCCAATCACAAAGTACAGGGGGTGCAGTTAGCAAATTAAACTCTAATGAAAGTAGAAATACAAGTACAGTGCAAAACAAACATGAAATGGGTCTGCAGGCAGCGTAGTGCATCAGAAGAGAGGCCCCTACTCCACAGAGCGTACAATCTAGATGTTATGGTGTAACAAACACAAAATGGATTCCTGTACTCCTAAACAAAGTTGTCAAAAATGTATATTTTCCCATAAAATGCTTTAGGTTCATGGCTTACACAGCCGATGGTGTTGTTAGTTTGGTACATACTTGACAAATAAGTACAATGGTCCTATATATAGGAAGGCACTATGGACTCATTGACACTCTGTGAATTGTTACTTACAATTTGATACCATAAACAAATTAATTTGCTAATCTGTACTTCATGCCGGATGAAGCCTTGGAAGATGGGACATGACAGTTTGGGAGAAAAATATGGAGATGGCTAAGATTACTTATAATTGGTAAGAAATTAAAGGGTGCTATTTTTTAACTTTCTAATAAACTGTTACTCGTTTATTTTAGATTTGTAAATAGAGTGCTGAACTATTGGGATTACACTTGTCCTTTATGTGTGTATTTATTGTTTTTTTTTGTTTGGTTGTTCAGTCGTGTCCAACCCTTTGTGATGCCATGGACTGTAACACACCAGGCACATCTTTTTGTCCATGGCCATGCTGATCCAATTAGTTTTCATGGCAGAGATACCGGAGTGGGTTGCCAGCTCCTGGTATTCCTAGGTGGCCTCCCATCCAAGTAATGACAAGGCCCAACCCTGCTTGGCTTCAGGGTGGTGTGACCTCTTGTATCCCTGATTGGAATCTAACCCAGGTCGCAGCAGTGAAAACACTGAATCCTAGCCACTGGACCACCAGGGAACCCATGTGTGTTTATTAGGTATATATCAATATATGTATCAAAATATATCAATCTTCCCACAATAATAATATGATATTCCTCCTTAAGATAACCAATTACACTTACATAGAAATCAGATTAATTAAGATGCTTCAAGGATGCAATGGCTGCTTTCTATGGGGGTATTAGCTAAGCTATCACGGGTCTGTTGGTATTATTCTTCCCATAGGAAATAAATCATGTACAATAAAGCAGTACATAACCCTCTATGGAAAAGTGAAGCAAAGGCACAGCAGCCCAAGACAGCTCCTTCACAGCCCCTGAGATTCTTAGTGAATCTTCCTATTGCCCAACGAGACTGCACTGCAGACACTCCCGGGTCTTTTAAAAAAACAGAAAATATGTACATTTGACTCCTTGATTTCTATAGTAAAAGATTTGATCAATTAATAGATATTAAGCAGTTATATATACCATACATGAAAAATAATCACATTTATAATAAAAATCAATTTAAGGCTCAATTAAATAGAATTAGGAGGCATTAGATGTCCTTCCATGAGCTATATAAATTATCTTTCAAATTATATTATTTTATTTAAAAATATGAATACAATTTAAGGTCTGTAAGTGATATTAAAGGTAAACACAAAGCATTGGTGATCATGTCATCTATCTATCTATCTATCTATCTATCTATCTATCTATCTATCTATCTATCTATCTATCTATCTATGTGTCTATCTATCTATCTATCTATCTATCTATCTATCTATCTATCTATCTATCTATCTATGTGTCTATCTATCTATCTATCTATCTATCTATCTATCTATCTATCTATCTATCTATCTATCTATCTATCTATCTATCTATCTATCTGTCTATCTGTCTGTCTGTCTGTCTGTCTGTCTGTCTGTCTATCTATCTATCTATCTATCTATGTGTCTATCTATCTATCTATCTATCTATCTATCTATCTATCTATCTATCTATCTATCTATCTATCTATCTATCTATCTCTCTATCTCTCTATCTGTGTCTATCTATCTATCTCTCTATCTCTCTATCTGTGTCTATCTATCTATCTATCTATCTATCGTGCTTTGTGAAAAATAACTATGTATGTTAGATTTCAAGCTCAAACAGGTCCCTCCATTCTTTGCAATGTGTTAATATTGTATTTTAACTTGTGCTTAAACCCTGTATAGCGCTATGGAATATGCTGGTGTGTTACAAATAAAGAATTATATATATATTTATATATATAGTACATTTGTGTTCACATTTGAACATGTAAAACACGTTAATAAAACTTTGTTGCTCAGAATTCAGAGAAATAGAGTTATTCCACTGCATTCTGGGAACCTGGGCAGGGACATGTAAATGTGCCCAAAAAGGCCTTTCCTCTTTAATCCAAATACCATTTCATACATGGCTGCCTTTAAGCATATATCTGTTGTATTGCACAGCGTTAAGCTGAATTAAGCACAAGCCAGGAAACCTGCCCACAAGCTGTTTCAAGGCTACTGCCTCTCATCAGAGCTTGCTTCTGTAGTAGATTTTGTTTTCTACAATGATCATTTAATTTCTGAATTGAGTGTTACTGACTTGGTTTAAGTATTACTGCCTTGGGTTAAGTGTTACTGCCTTGGGTTAAGTGTTACTGGCTTTGGGCTCTTTTTGGCTGCCTTCGGCCTTGTTTTCATCCATTTACGTTTTTTTGGGCGGCCATTTTTTTCTTGCTTAGCCAATTTTCGATTGCCAAAAAACACCCAATATGCCTCAAATTAACTTACAACCTCACTCATAGGCTCCCTGGCTCTCCCCCTGTGCTAATTGAGTGTGTAAAGTATTTTTGGCGTTTTTTGGTGGTCTTTTGAGTTCAGAGGATTGGCCGTTAAAGTGCAGCGCTCATCTCCACCCCAGCAACCTATACAACCTTTACATATCAGTTATTGGACCAAATGGGCATGAAATGGAATTCTGGGCATGAAACATATTTTTTAACTTGTTTTAGACATTCAAATGTGAACACAAATGTACTAAATATTTACTATATATATATATATATATATATATATATATATATATATATACACACGAACATATTAAGTATTGAGAATTTTCATGACTGTTTAATACAAAATCGTATTAAACATCACACTATTTCTATATGATTGTGTGAAACAACCAAATCTACACAAATTAAGTGTATATCCTGTTAGTTTTGTGTAACCTTAGACACTTAATAAAAAAGGTAACGGGACTTTGTGCAAAATAAGAAATTATTGAGTCTGTAAAATACTTTCAGTGTTTCCTCTTCTTTAGGAAATTACATTATTTTTTGGGGAAGTTTAATAGATCAGCTACAAAACCTCTTATATTTCAATCACAAGAAAATATCCGAAGTCACATTTCTAATTCTTTGCTAGACTGTAAAAACTAGCTTTGAATGGCAGCAGATCTCCTGTAGCCCATGGGTGACCTGTAAACTTCAGTATAGATTTTTACAGTTCTTGTGAGATTACTGCTAGAAATTTATAGAGTGCATACCCTCTGCAGTCATTGTCCATAAAATGTTCATAAAAAGGCAATAATGAAATTGTTAATCCTCAGACAATGCACACTAAAACATAATGAACACTGCATATACATACAGCTCGCTATAGCATCCAAGCACGTCAAGTCGTGTCAGGGTAGAAAATATAATACAGCTGGACGCCTTCATTTCCTAACAATCATCACCTCGCTATTATCTGTGTGTTTTCACAGGGAGTGCGTAATCTAATAATAGACAGGTTTCCTATCTGTATATCCTGGAGAAGAATTAGGCTGTAGAGCTGTTTTATTGTTTTAGACCAGTGGTAGTCAACCTGGTCCCCACTGCCCACTAGTGGGTGATTCACGCTGTTATGGTGAGCGGCCGGGTAATCGCTAGGTGTCGTCGCTGACGAGTAAAGTCACGCCGGAGACCCGCAGCACCACACTTAGCTAGTTGGAGAGGTACTGAGGGAGCCTAGAGACAGCAGTCAGGACCGGATCACTATCTAGTAAGTACAGAGCGATACATAGCTAGGGACAGCAGTCAGGACCGGATCACTATCCAGTAAGTACAGGGCGATACATAGCTAGGGACAGCAGTCAGGACCGGATCCCTATCTAGTAAGTACAGGGTGATACATCGCTAGGGACAGCAGTCAGCACCGGATCACTATCCAGTAAGTACAGGGCGATACATAGCTAGGGACAGCAGTCAGGACCGGATCCCTATCTAGTAAGGACAGCGTGATACATCGCTAGGGACTGCAGTCAGGACCGGATCACTATCTAGTAAGTACAGGACGATACATAGCTAGGGACAGCAGTCAGGACCGGATCACTATCTAGTAAATA
This sequence comes from Discoglossus pictus, assembly GCA_027410445.1. Classification (NCBI taxonomy): domain Eukaryota; kingdom Metazoa; phylum Chordata; class Amphibia; order Anura; family Alytidae; genus Discoglossus; species Discoglossus pictus. The sequence goes on along the minus strand of CM050165.1, from coordinate 409,235,640 downwards.
CAGGGCAACACATAGCTAGGGACAGCAGTCAGGACCAGATCATTATCTAGTAAGTACAGGGTGATATATAGCTAGGGACAGCAGTCAGGACCAGATCACTATCTAGTAAGTACAGGGTGATACATAGCTAGGGACAGCAGTCAGGACCAGATCATTATCTAGTAAGTACAGGGTGATATATAGCTAGGGACAGCAGTCAGGACCAGATCACTATCTAGTAAGTACAGGGTAATACATAGCTAGGGACAGCAGTCAGGACCGGATCACTATCTAGTAAGTACAGGGTGATACATAGCTAGGGACAGCAGTCAGGACCGGATCACTATCTAGTAAGTACAGGGTGATACATAGCTAGGGACAGCAGTCAGGACCGGATCACTATCTAGTAAGTACAGGGTGATACATAGCTAGGGACAGCAGTCAGGACCAGATCATTATCTAGTAAGTACAGGGTGATACATAGCTAGGGACAGCTGTCAGGACCGGGTCACTATCTAGTAAGTAAATGGTGATACATAGCTAGGGACAGCAGGCAGGACCGGATCACTATCTAGTAAGTACAGGGCGATACATAGCTAGGGACGGCAGCCAGTACCGGGTCACTATCTAGTAAGTACAGGGTGATACATAGCTAGGGACGGCAGTCAGGACCGGATCACTATCTAGTAAGTACAGGGTGATACATAGCTAGGGACAGCAGTCAGGACCGGGTCACTATCTAGTAAGTAAATGGTGATACATAGCTAGGGACAGCAGTCAGGACCGGGTCACTATCTAGTAAGTAAATGGTGATACATAGCTAGGGACGGCAGTCAGGACCGGGTCACTATCTAGTAAGTACAGGGTGATACATAGCTAGGGACAGCAGTCAGGACCAGATCACTATTTATTAAGTACAGGGTGATACATAGCTAGGGACGGCAGTCAGGACCGGGTCACTATCTAGTAAGTACAGGGCGATACATAGCTAGGGACAGCAGCCAGTACCGGGTCACTATCTAGTAAGAACAGGGCGACACATAGCTAGGGACAGCAGTCAGGACCGGGTCACTATCTAGTAAGTACAGGGCGATACATAGCTAGGGACAGCAGCCAGTACCGGGTCACTATCTAGTAAGTACAGGGCGACACATAGCTAGGGACAGCAGCCAGTACCGGGTCACTATCTAGTAAGTACAGGGTGATACATAGCTAGGGACAGCAGCCAGTACTGGATCACTATCTAGTAAGTACAGGGTGATACATAGCTAGGGACAGCAGCCAGTACCGGATCACTATCTAGTAAGTACAGGGCGATACACAGCTAGGGACAGTAGTCAGGACCGAATCATTATCTAGTAAGTACAGGGTGATACATACATTCTTCTTTTTCTTCTTATTATTATGATAACTTGCGACTTGCCTTTCAAAAAATTACAGCAATAAAATTTGAAGCCATGGTAATGCTGTTTGCCACCGAATGTGAGGTTATGGCCCCTCTGAGCAGCTTCGGCGCTCATCGCGAGCCCCACGATGAGCGCCTTTGGAGCTCACTGAGTAGCAGCTCACAATGAGCGCCTTTGCCACTCACTGCGAGCCACAACTTGCTAACTTTTGGCGCTCATTTCGAGCCCCCCGATGAGCGCCTCTGGCCTTATCGCGTGGTTTGCAATGAGCGCCTTTGTTTTGTAGATACTAATAATAAGACCATGATAAAAGTAATGAGTAGTTACTAGTTGGCCTTTGTACTCAAGAGTTTTGTTTAATAATTATTTGAAACTGAGGGATGTGGCTTTGGAGTCCATTAGAGGGGTTCTGGGTATGTACCCTAATCCAATGGCTATGTTCTGATGCTTGCCTGAGAGCAGCACCCATAGTCCTAAATGGATACCTATGTTAAAGGGATATGAAAGTGTTCTGTCTCTTTCTCTGTATGTAATATATATGTATCTATTTACTTTTATGCACTTTCTTTTATTTATAAGTGTTAACAAGCTCTGTTTTTACTGCCTAAAATCTAACAAATAGTACCTGCCAGGGTCTGCTCTCTGCATCTATGAACCAGGCTCTGTAGCCAATCAGTGACCATCTGATAGCAACATTCTGCAAAATGCTGCTGAGACATGGTCCATGATAGGCTAGGACACTATATTGCACACACAGCCCTACAGTGGGCAGGCCCATACAGGGATTATTTATTTGATCTTAACCTTCAAGCCAGCAGCAGCTCAATGCAAAGATCTACAGATCAGTGTCTGACTCCTCCTCCTTCTATAGGTGGACTACACATCCCATGATACCTTGCTGCACAAACTGCCATCATTGATTGTTACATTGTATTAAAATGTATTGGCCAAAACGAATTATGAATTTAAAGCTAATTTTAGCAGGAATTTCCAAGGGTGTCAACTCACAAAAGCAACTGCTTGCAAAAGAGATTTAGCAAACATCAGGGTGAGTTTTAAATGTTTATTTGGATATTTTTTCATGCAAAAAAATGTTTTCATACACTACTGATTATTCTCTATTAGATGCATTCATAATCCAGGAAACTTAGATAGATGCCTTTAATGTTAACATTTGTTTATTATATGACCTAAAATAACAATACAATTATAATAATATATAAAAATAATAATATATTTGACTGGAGACCCTCTGCTCCAATGTCTGCAGATTACAGGACCACTGTAGTACATTTGCAAGTAAGGCTCAGGTATTTGTGTGCTGGGCATAGAATAATAAAACAGCATACCATTTAAAATAAATAAAAGTTAGAATTTTCGCTTTCAAGCCCAATAGAAGTGATGGCAGAAGAGCTTCTCTCACAGCTGTATCACACAAAGCCCACCTCTCAGAGGCGCTGAGAGATATGCGCCACTAGGGAGTGTATGACAAATGGTTATTCCCATAAAGGGTGAACATATCACACAGAGATAACTGAATGAAGACAAAGTGATAAAGAGGAGAAAGAAGATCATCAAAAGGGAATTCTGACAAAAGCAAAGCATTGTTGTTCATATAAAATGTTTTTGCTACTTTTATTTAATTAATGTGATCCTCCTCAATGTTTTGTTGTTCAGTTGTTTCCGACTCTCCATGACCCCATGGACTGTAACACACCAGGCACATCTTTATGTCCATGGTAATGCTGATCAAATTGGTTTTCATAGCAGAGATACTGGAGTGGGTTGCCAGCTCCTTCTCCAGTGGGCCACAACATGCAGCTCCTGGTTTTCCTAGTTGGTCTTCTATCCAAGTATTGACCAGGCCCAACCCTGCATGGCTTCAGGGTTCCCTGACTGGAATCAAACTTAGGTTACAGCAGTGAAAGCACGGATTCCTAACCACTGCACCACCGGTCAACCCATCCGCAATGTAATCTTAATATATTATTTATAAATATATAAAAATGACAGTATACTATTGTATTCTTTCTGTTTGTGCACCCTCTCTCTGTATGTACCCTCTCTCTCTCTCTCTCTCTCTCTTTCTGCACCCTCTCTCTCTCTGTGCCCTCTCCTTCTCTATGTGCTCACTCTCTATCTCCTTTTATCTCTCCCTCCCTTCTTCTTTCTCTCTCTCTCTCCCTGCTCCCTCTCCTTCTCTCTCTCTCTTCTTCTCTCTCTCTTCCTCTCCTTCTCTCTCTCTACCTCCCTCTCCTTCTCACTCTCCCTCTCCTTCTCACTCTCTCTCTTCCAGACCCTCCTTCCTTCTCTCTCTTTCCCTCCTTCTCTTTCCTTCCCTCCTTCTCTCTCCTTACCTCCTTCTCCCTCCCTCTCTCTTTCTCTCTCCATCCCTCCTTCTCACTCACTCCCTCTCCTTTTCTCTCCTTCCATCCTCTCTCCCTCCCTCCTCTCTCCCTCCCTCTCCCCCTTCGGCACCCATTATAAGCCTTGCAATGCGCATCGTGCTCGCACAACTCACAATTTGCGAGGGTTACACACAAACTCGCAGTACGACAACTATATTAGTGATTTATTGTCTTACTTATAAGAGAACCACAGAGTAACAGTTTCTCAGGAACCTCCCCTTTCTCCTTGTACACTCTCCTGTAGGCTGCCATCTTGCTCACTTGTGACCTGCAGCTCTGCATATTGTGAGATTTCACATCATTAGACAGCATGCTGGTGACATGCTGTGTGTTAGAAACTGCAGATATGTTTGTTTTTTTACATTCAATACCAGCAATGTATTATTATGATTGAAAATTCCACTTCTAACATGCAGCATGTCACTGTCTGCTTGGGTCTAACAGCATGAGACTGGCTCTGTGAAGTCCCAAAATGCAATGCTGCAAGTCAAAGGCATGCAAACAAAAATGGCATTTAAAGTTTAAGTTACACACAGTGGAGGTTTAAACAATATGTAATTACAAGTACTTTATAAATTGAATGTTATTAATATACAGACCCTTGGTACTCGTCGTTAATCGGTTCAAGAAGGCATGACGAGTGGCACAAACGACATGTACCAAACTCCCATAAGGAGTAATGTAAATTGGTTTCAGCAAACATGATGAGTACCAAGGAACCACTGAGTGCCAAAGTATTCTTTACTCCTCAAAATCAACAAGTTTTTAGGTTGTCGAGTACCAAGGATTCACTGTACTGCATTTTCCTACAGTAAATTAACTTTAAAGTTTGTCATTTTGCACTGGCAGTCAGCATGTCATCCAAGACAGGAACATAAAAGCATTCCAGAGAAAGTTATATATTTAGATGACTCTGCATATGTCATGGGTGGAAACATCTTAGACTAGTCTGTAGCTTGAGGGAAAAGGTTAACCTATGGAGCCTTACTCTGCCATTGATTACTATGACTTATAACAAAAGTGATCACAGAAAATGTTCATCATCGCTAAAGCAAAACTGAATATAATAGTTAAAAATTAAAGATTACTAATTTAATTTAAACTGTGTAAACACATTTTGTCCATTACTAAGTCAAGTTCTTTTAAAGCACACTTTATAAATATTACACTGCAGTGGTCCTTTAATGAGAAATCATTAGCATTAATTACTGATGCATCCAAAAGCACTGGTTTAAGTATCTTGAATGGATCCTCTCTCTGTGCTCCCATTGTCTCTCTGTGCACCCTCTCTCTCTGCACTGTCTCTCTGTGTGCCCCCTCTCTTTTGTGCACCCTCTTTCTGTCTGTGCGCCCTCTCTCTGTCTGTGCGCACTGTCTTTGTGTGTGCGCTCTCTCTGTGCCCTCTCTCTGCGCTTTGTGTGTTCTCTGTCTCTCTCTCCCACACTCTCTCCCCTCTCTCCCTCCCCTCTGTTCTTCTCTCTCTCTCCCTCTCTTCCCCTCTCTGCCTCCCCCCTCTCTCTCCCCCTCTCTACATACCTCTCCCTCCCTCTCTGTTTCCCTCTCTCTCTCTCCTTCCCTCTTCCCCTCTCTGCCTCCCTCCCTCTCTTTCTCTCCCTCCCTCTCTCTCTCCCCCTCCCTCTCTCTCCCTTTCTCTCTACATACCTATTCCACCCTCTCTCTCTGCCTCCCTCCCTCTCCTTCCCTTGCTCTCTATTCCCCTCCCTCTCTCTCTCCCTCCCTCCCTTCTTCTCTTTCTCTCCCTGCCTCGAATTAGATGTAACTTCACATGTGCGACTTTGTGCATGCGCAGTTCCTACTACGCAAATTTGACTCAACTATACATTACATAGTAAGTTACATAGTATTTAAGGTTGAAAAAAGACTTTCAGTCCATCAAGTTCAACCTTTTAAGATCTCCTCTGATCTGCAATATGCAGATTAACTATTAATTAGTTGTAAAAAAAATAATCAATTCCCTTCTGATCCCAGACACCAGCGACCGGACTTCTCCCTGGATCAATACTGCCCCTCCAATCATCTATGATAATCCTGAATTCCCTTTTTAATTAGAAATAAATCCAGTCCCCTTTTAAAGTTATCTATCGAATCCGCTGTCACCACCTCCTCTGGTAGAGAATTCCACAGATTAACCACCCTTACTGTGAAGAACCCTTTTCTTTCTTTAAGGTGGAATCTTTTTACTTCTAACCTGAAAGGATGTCCTCTTGTCAGTTGAAAACATCTTGGCACAAAAAGCTCCCTTGACAAATCTTTATACTGACCCTGGATGTATTTATATAAGGTAATCATATCTCCTCTTAGACGCCTTTTTTCTAGAGAAAATAAGTTTAATTTGGTTAGTCTTTCTTCATAACTTAGCCCCTCCATTCCCCTTATTAGTTTTGTTTCCCTCCTCTCTACCTTTTCCAGTTCTAAAATGTCCTTTTTATGAAGTGGTGCCCAAAATCGTACTCCATATTCCAAATGAGGGCGTACTAGAGATTTGTATAGTGGCAGAATTATATTTGCTTTCCTGGCTTCTATACCCTTCTTAATACATGCTAATATTTTATTTGCCTTTGCAGCTGCTGCTTGGCTTTGAGCACTGTTACCTAGGTGGTTGTCCACCAGCACTCCCAAATCCCTTTCAATATCTGATACACCTAGATTTGCTCCATTAAGATTATAAATTGCATGGGTATTTTTCCTTCCCAGATGCATAACTTTACATTTATTCGTATTAAATCTCATCTGCCATTTAGATGCCCATTCCTCGATTTTATGTAAATCCCTTTGGAGGGAAAGCACATCACTATCTGATTTAATTAACTTGCACAACTTCGTGTCATCAGCGAAAATGGAGACACCACACTCCAATCCTACCTCTAAGTCATTAATAAATTTGTTAAAAGGAGAGGACCTAATACTGAACCCTGAGGAACCCCACTTACCCCATTTGTCCAATCTGAGTATGTTCAATTTACAACAACCCTTTGCTTCCTGTTTTTTAGCCAGCTCTTAATCCATGAACAGATATTTACTGCTACTCCTGTATCTCTTAGTTTGCACAATAGTCTCCCATTTGGCACTGTATCAAAAGCCTTTGCAAAATCCAAAAAGACTACATCCACTGAGTTGCCTTGATCCAGGTTCCTACTAACTTCCTCTTAGAAACTAATTAGATTTGTTTGACATGACCTATTACTCATAAATCCATGTTGACTCCTATTTATAATCCTGTTCAAATAGACATATTCTTGTATATTATCCCTTATTAACCCTTCTAAAGGCTTCCCCACTAAAGAAGTTAGGCTCACTGGTCTATAATTCCCCGGATTTGCTCTTGCTCCCTTTTTAAATATAGGTATTACATCAGCTTTTCTCCAGTCATCTGGTAGAGACCCTGTGTTGAGTGAATCTTGAAAAATTAAATATAATGGTTTGGCTATTACAGAACCCAGTTCCCTCAGTACCCGTGGATGTATTCCATCAGGACCCGGGGCTTTATTAACGTTTATTTTTTCCAACCTCTTCTGGATTGCTTCCTGCATTAACCAATTATTCGGCAAAGGTAGTGTAGCCCCATTATGTTGCAGTGTCCCAACCACTTGTACCTCCCTTGTGTATACCGAAGAAAATAACCTATTTAGCTCATCTGCCTTTTCCTGGTCACTAATTATCAGATGGCCTGTGTCACATTGTAATGTTCCTGTAGCTTTCTTCCTCGCCTGCTTCCCATTAATATACTGAAAACATATTTTAGGGTTAGTGTTTTGCAATAGATTTTTCATTTTCTATTTTAGCCAGTCTAATAGCCCTTTTGCAAGCCTTGTTGATTTCCTTGTATTCCCGTAAAGCAGTCTCTGTCCCCTCTTGTTTGTATAATTTAAATGCCTGTTTTTTACTCCTTATCTTGATCTTTAAATCATTGTTAAACCACATTGGATGGGATTTACTCCTTTTACTTTTATTCCCACACGGTATATGCTGATGTGTATGTATATTTAGTAAGGATTTAAATGTTGTCCATTTATGTTCAGTGTTTTTACCTATCAGTTCTCTGTCCCAGTCTATACTTTGTATTGCTCCACTTAGGCCGTTAAAATCTGCCCTTTTAAAATTAAGAGTTTTTGTTGGCCCCTTAAAATTTTGTTTTTTTAATTCAATCTCAAATGAGACTGTGTTGTGATCACTGTTTCCCAAAGGTTGCCCTATTCCAACATTTGATACTATATCAATATTATTTGTGATGAGTAAATCTAAGATAGCTTCATTTCTAGTAGGCTATTGTATAACCTGGGCCAGTTAATGATCCCTGAGTGTACTCAAGAACCTGCTCCCCTTAGATGAACTGCTGGTCTCATTTATCCAGTTTATTTCAGGGTAATTAAAATCTCCCATTATTAGAACTTGCTCATGCTTAGCTGCATTTCCAATCTGTAACAATAATTGTATTTCCTCACTTTCAGCTTTATTTGGGGGTTTATAGTATACTCCTACTAATATTCTTTTGGAATCTGCTGCTCCGCTATTTAACGCTACCCACAAACATTCAGCTTTAACACTAGGTCCACCATAAATATCTTCTCTGACTATAGGCTTAAATTCAGGCTTAACATACAGACACATCCCTCCTCCTATTTTACCATTGCTTCTATCTTTCCTTAAATAGGTTATAACCATCCAGATTAACAGTCCAGTCATGATATTCATCCCACATTCATCCCACATGCGTGACCCACATCCGTTAATCACAAGCTCAAAAGTATTATTAGTAATTAATGGCATTGATTTCTCATTAATATATATATATATATATATATATATATATATATATATATATATATATATAAATTTGTGGGTGGAACAGCTTCCCGCAGGTCTCAGAAATCTGATAAAACATTGCAACGTATATTATTTACAATTGCAAATAGTTTAAATAACAAGCTACTTGTACAATATTTATTTCATACAGTTGATTTGTGCCAACAAATAGATCTGAAGACTCATCACCATGAACATATCATCTATATATGGAAACAATGGGTACTTTGTTATATGAAATATTTCTTAGTTGGGATTTTTTGAGGACATGGAATGCAACAAAGCAAAAGAAATTACCAGGGTGGTTGGCAATTGCTTTAACATTGGAAACTATCCCAAGAAAAAAATCCAGGGGATTGTTCTAGAATACGCAAACAATCATCCACATAAAGATATTTCCTAGAAATCGTCTGAATCTTATGTAACGTCTACAACAAAAATATTATAGTAATGATGAGAATAAAAACAACTTTGTCATTTCTAAGTAATGGATTATTGAAAGCAGAACATTTAGGGCGATGTATTAATTTAGAAATAACATTAAACCCCTTAACTACAATCTAATAAACTACATTATAGGTTGTGTTTTGGAATAACTAAACATGATAATGGGCAAAATGTTTTTAGAAAGCAAATTTAGTTTCTATAAGGATGTAAGAAGGAACTTGGATCAAGGCAACTCAGGGGATGTAGTCTTTTGGGAATTTGCAAAGGCTTTTGATACAGTGTCACATGAAAGAATATTGTGCAAACTAAGGGATACAGGAATTGCAGTAAATATCTGCTCATGGATCGAGAGCTGGCTAAAAGACAGGAAGCAAAGGGTCGTTGTAAATGGAACATACTCAGATTGGAGAAATGGGCATCTAAATGGCAGATAAGATTTAATACAAATAAATGTAAAGTTATTTTTAACCTGTAAGCCTCACTTCTGTAGTGGGAAAGCTTTTAGAACGGTTAATAAAGCATATTATACAAGGACAAGTCTATTTTAACAGGATTAAAAGGAGTCAACATGGATTTATGAGGGGTAGGTCATGTCAATCAAATTAGTTTCTATGAGGAGGATATTAGGAACTTGGATCAATGCAACTTAGTAGATGTAGTGTTTTTGTATTTTGCAAAGGCTTTTGATACAGTGCCACATGGGAGACTATTGAGCAAACGGAGGGATCCAGGAATTGCAGCAAGTATTTGCTCATAGATTGAGAGCTGGCTAAAAGACAGGAAGCAAAGTGTTATTGTAAATGGAACATACTCTGATTGGACTAATCTGGTAAGTGGGGTTCCACGGGTTTCAGTAGTAGGTCCCCTCCTTTTTAACATATTTATTAATGACTTAGAGGTAGGATTGGAGTGTGGTGTCTCCATTTTCGCTGATGACACTAAGTTGTGCAAGGCAAATAAATTACAAAGTCTTTTTAATACAAAGTATGCAAAGTATGCAAAAAATTTAATACAAATACATATTCATATAAATATTTATATGAATATGTATTTGTATTTAATAAGTAATGGATACAAAGAAAGGTATTTGCTAGACATATATACTATCACCATTTATATTAAACTATCAGGGGAATATCAGTGTCATGGGCCATTTTATACATTTTTATAAATTATTTGTTATTTATGTTTTAGATTTATTATCTGTTTTTTAGAATTTATTGATATTGATTTACATATATTAACTTTTATATGATATAAGTGATACTGATTAATCATGTGATTGAACATACCATTATTGTTATTGTTATGTATATTATTACTATAACTTTTTTATGCTTTTATATTGTATTATAATTATTGAACATCCCTTGTTACGAATAGTCTGTGTATTCCTAGATTTATTCTATACACATATGGAAAATACACATACAAAAGGAAAAAATATGTGTTTTTCTCCTAGGGGATGAGATACTGAGGAAGCTGCTGAAACGCGTTTATCCTAGCATAACAATATAACTGGGACTTTTGTACCTAACAACCACACCAGCTTGTGTGTACTACTTCTGACACAATTGTACTCGTAATAGTGATTTTTAATTTCACATTTCTTATTGAATTTTTTATGCGGAATAGTTTTGTGAATAATAAAGTCCTTTAAATCTATGGGACTCTGTATGATCTATTTCCTCGAATCACCATTATTATTTACTTCATTACTTTTGTCCACATCTAAAAACAATAGTGGATAACCATACCACCAGAGATCGACAAGAACAATCTCACCAATGCTTTTATATACCTCATATTTTTTGAGGGTATTTAAGGTGAGAGTCCAATTATTCTAGTTGCACATATTGTGTATCCAATAGCTTACCATTTGAATAATCTGCTCTAGATAGTGGTGCACTTTCTCCTACCCCCCCCCCCCCCCTCTTCTTTTCATTTATCAGCATACTTGATACATTTGTGAACAGTATCAAAGAAAGGATAGCAGCCCCAAGATATGTATAATATACACCAAATATTATATGACCATTGTAGTCCATCGGAATTAAGACTTTGGAAGGATCTGGAAAATCTGAGCGTGAGGCTACTAATTGGGATCCGCTAGCCCATATACTCAAACTAACTGATTGTAGTTTAAATTAAATGTTTTATTGACATCATGATGACTGTCTCATTTACTATTGATATATTAATTGATCATGATCATGCTCTGAAATGCTACGTTGGGGCTGTGAGCCTGGACTTGTGGGCTTGATTAAATTGAATACATCTGTTACTGCAACAAATTTCTAACACACAGACATAGGGGCTGTATGAATCTAATTACGGACCTGGAATAAAATAGGGATATTTTTAAGCACTTTTTAATAAGGTAAAGTACACAAAAATACATAGGTATATTATATTCCTAGCGTAATCCGGAACCTTCCATGTCCATTTACATTTGCTAATCTGGAATTTATATATACTGTATATATATATATATATATATATATATATATATATATATATATATATATATATATATATATATACTGTATATGCAGTCATACCATTTTATTGGACAAACATTCCGTTTTGAATTGTTGACCTTTTTAGAGATGCAACTTTATATTTCTAGTCAAAGGCAACACTGGCTAGATTTTTCAAATGATATTTTTCTCCAGTGAAGAAATTAAAAAAGAGATAAAGTCTGAAGAAAAACCAGGTCAGTGGAGACGAGTGAGAAGAGTGTACGGGGGATTGTAAATTAAATTAAAAAAATTAAAGGCCTATCGAACTTTCCCTGTTTTTACCTTTTTCTAATCTAACACATGCTGCTTATATCAGACACACACATCACATGGATTCATTCTATACACATACAGATTTATTTTATTTAAAAATAAACCATGTTTTCCACACCCCCAGAACTGATTACACAGGCACAGTGTACCTACCAATAGAAACAGTGCATTGGGTATACATTTTAACCCTTTACTAACTTCAAACCAGCAGCAGCTTAATGCAAATATCCATACATCAGTGTCTGGCTCCTCCTGCTTCCCCTACGATTCCTTGCTACACAAACTACCATTATAGATATATACAATGTTTTAGCTGCCTGTGATTGGCCAAAACAAATTTGGAATTTTATGTCAATTTTAGCACTCAAAATCAATTGCTTTCAAACTCAAGAGAATTAGCAAACTTTGCGGTAAGTAAAATAATGTTTATTTTGTTATTTTTTTCATGCAAAAAATGTTTTTATACACTATCTCTATATTATAATCCATGAAACTTAGATGCCTTTAAGAGTGGGTGTGGGTTGGGGTGCACAATGTCAGAATGGGATAAATAGAAAAAAGAATCTATATAAATAAAAATAAAAAGGCGGAAACACATTATGATCAAACACTGTCATAATACAAAGTCAGGAGTTAAAATAGAACACAATGAGCAGTTATTGTGCGTTCTATTCAAAGTCCTTAAAGAGCGAGAAATGAGCTTAATCTCAGCAGTTGGTACAATGTTTGGGGAAATTTGCTGTCATAAAATTTAAAAGGAAAAATGTGTTTTCTTAACTCTTCTAATACATTCCAAAATATGTGAGGCAAACTCTTACATATCCTTTTGAACTCTTGCAACAACATAATGATGTCAGCCAAAGAAATCCCAGAGCTAAAGTGTAGCTTTAAACAATGAAACTGAGCGATCTCATTGTACTTGATGAATGTCAATGTCAGTCAATGTGACAGATATTAGTCATTTGTTAACCTCTCCCCTTCTAACTATAACCTAGTATTGACTCCAACCCAACACAAAGGCTTTACTCTATAATATTGCATTTTATATGGGGATGAGTTTTATTTGTTTATTTTTTATTTCCTTGACAAGATGGTATCTGGGAGTGCTGCTCAACGCGTAAAGGAAACAATTTAAGTGTCTATCAAATATGTACATAAAGGTTAAAAGGACACGGAAAATGAAAATTTACACTATGTTCCCTTGAAGAGTTGGTTTAAACAATGTTCAGTTCTTTGCCAAAAAAATGTAAGTGCCTCTTAAGTCATCCAGGCAAGGTCATTTTTTTCAGGAATATTTTACGCAGAACAAAGAACCTGTTTCCCCGCTAAAAATATAAATTAATAGTATACAGCAAGGGTTGTCAACCTTTAATACCTACCACCCACTTTTGATGGTAAAATTTCCTTACTGCCTACCGGTGCCGCAGTAACTCAATGTACCATATCTCATTTCTGGTTACATAACTCATATGACCCTATCTATGTATCACCCTGTACTAGTGACCCGGTCCTGACTGCTGTCCCTAGCTATGTATCACCCTGTACTTACTAGATAATGTACCATATCTCATTTCTGGTTACATAACTCATATGACCCTATCTATGTATCACCCTGTACTAGTGACCCGGTCCTGACTGCTGTCCCTAGCTATGTATCACCCTGTACTTACTAGATAGTGACCCGGTCCTCACTGCTGTCCCTAGCTATGTATCACCCTGTACTTATTAGATAGTGACCCGGTCCTGACTGCTGTCCCTAGCTATGTATTACCCTGTACTTATTAGATAGTGACCCGGTCCTGACTGCTGTCCCTAGCTATGTATTACCCTGTACTTACTAGATAGTGACCCGGTCCTGACTGCTGTCCCTAGCTATGTATTACCCTGTACTTACTAGATAGTGATCCGGTGCTGACTGCTGTCCCTAGGCTCTCTCACCAGCTCTCCAACCAGCCAAGCGTGGTGCTGCGGATCTCCAACGTATGCCAACTAGCTATTACCCCACCATGAAAGCTTGCATCGCCCACTAGTGGGCGTTAGGGACTAGGTTGACTACCACTAGTATACCATGTTGCAAAGTATTCTGGGTTATAGTCACAAATTATACCAGCTACATATCTGAATCCAAAGGTCAGTTTACATATTAAAAAAATACTCTAACACATTGAAAATGACTTACATTTAAAAATACTACTATTCTCAACTGTTTATATTTATTGCTAGCGCAATCTATATCAGGCCAACAAACATGGCAATATCCAGGTCTGGCGCCATTGTCTTGAGTGCAACCACCTGCACAAAAAAGAGCAAACATGCTCAAACAGAGAGAAGTGCAGGTGATGGACAATAGACCAGGGGGTGAGGAAGTTCGATCCTGGAGAGTTCCACACAGGCCAGAATATGATATCCCGCTGCGCACATGTGAGTTGGTAGCGTAGCAGGTGGGGGAGGCTAGGGCGGTGGAGCACCACATGTGGCAGCTATTTGGGGGCAGCAAAATGCCCCCAACTGCTGCCCATCGCCAGTTGCCCTCCTGCCTCCTACCCACAGCCCTCGCCTTCACCCAGGCCTCCTGCTCTCTCCTCAGAGTCCTTTGACCGGGGAGAGGAAGAGCCACTAGGGGGAGGAACCGCCGGCAGAAGTGGGAGACAAGGAGAGCAGACAAGCGTGGAGGGAGAGCCTGTGTCTCTGTACCAGCTCATGTGCCCAGCCTGTGTATGTACCAGCTAATGTGCCTAGCCTGTGTATGTAAGTGCCAATGTGCCCAGCCTGTGTATGTACCAGCTCATGTGCCCAGCCTTGTGTCTGTACCAGCTAATGTGCCCAGCCTGTGTCTGTACCAGCTAATGTGCCCAGCCTGTGTCTGTACCAGCTAATGTGCCCAGCCTTGTGTCTGTACCAGTTAATATGCCCAGCCTGTGTATGTACCAGCAAATGTGCCTAGCCTGTGTATGTAAGTGCCAATGTGCCCAGTCTGTGTCTCTGTACCAGCTAATGTGCCCAGCCTTTACCAGTTAATGTACCCAGACTATATCAGTACCAACTAATGTGCCTAGCCTGTGTATGTAAGTACCAATGTGCCCAGCTTGTTTCTCTGTATCAGCTAATGTGCCCAGTCTGTACCAGTTAATGTACCCAGACTATATCAGTACCAACTAATGTGCCTAGCCTGTGTATGTAAGTACCAATGTGCCCAGCCTGTTTCTCTGTACCAGCTAATGTGCCCAGCCTGTGGATGTACCAGCTTATGTGCCTAGCCTGGGTATGTAGGTACCAATGTGCCCAGCCTGTGTGTCTGTACCAGCTAATGTACCTAGCCTGTGCCTGCACCAATGAATGTGCCCAGCCTGTTTGTAAGAGCCCAATGTGCCCAGACTGTGTCTGTACCAGCTAATGTGCCCAGCCTGTGTCTGTACCAGCTAATATGACAAGCATGTGCCTGTACCAGCTAATGTGCCCAGCCTGTTTCTGTAAGAGCCCAATTTGCCCAGCCTGTGTATGTACCAGCTCATGTGCCCAGCCTTGTGTCTGTACCAGCTAATGTGCCCAGCCTGTGTATGTACCAGCTCATGTGCCCAGCCTTGTGTCTGTACCAGCTAATGTGCCCAGCCTGTGTATGTACCAGCAAATGTGCCTAGCCTGTGTATGTAAGTACCAATGTGCCCAGCCTGTTTCTCTGTATCAGCTAATGTGCCCAGCCTGTGGATGTACCAGCTTATGTGCCTAGCTTGGGTATGTAGGTACCAATGTGCCCAGGATGTGTGTCTGTACCAGCTAATGTACCCAGCCTGTGCCTGCACCAACGAATGTGCCCAGCCTGTTTGTAAGAGCCCAATGTGCCCAGACTGTGTCTGTACCAGCTAATGTGCCCAGCCTGTGTCTGTACCAGCTAATATGACAAGCATGTGCCTGTACCAGCTAATGTGCCCAGCCTGTTTCTGTAAGAGCCCAATTTGCCCAGCCTGTTTCTGTAAGAGCCCAATTTGCCCAGCCTGTGTATGTACCAGCTAATGTGCCCAGCCTGTGTATGTACCAGCAAATGTGCCTAGCCACCTCTTATTTTTTTTTGCTCTGCCCCTCAGAGAAGGGGGGTGGAGAGAGGGAGACAGGAGAAATAAAGGGAGAGGGAGAAGGAGGGAGAGAGAAGGGAAAGGGAGAGCGGGAGAAGAAAGAGAGAGAGGGGGGGGAGAGAGATGGAGAAAGGAGAGGGAGAAGGAGAGATTGAGAAGTGAGAGAGAAGGTGGTGAGGGGGAGAGAGTGAGAGAAGGGGGAGAAAGAGAAAAGGGGGAGAGAGTGATAGAAGGTAGAGGAGGGGGAGAGAGAGAGCGGAGAGGTAGAAGGAAAGGTGACAGATAGCAAAGGGAGGAAGAGAATTGAGTGTGAAAGGAGGTAGGAGTGGTGAGGAGAGGTAAAGAGGATGAAGATTGAGAATGGTTCACTTTATACATACACTATCATGTATATATATATATATATATATATATATATATATATATATATATATATAGTCCCATTTTTTTCTGTGCTGGGCCCATATAAATATATATAATGATGGCACCAAAGAGGGACCCACGAGGGCCCTGCACAGAAAAAAAAAATTGGCACTATATATATATATATATATATATATATATTCACACCTGGAAGGCGTCAAACTCGGGAATAGCCCCGGGCGGAAAAAGCTCTAGCTACACCACTGATGTGAGTCAATCGGGGCCCCAAGGACAAATAAAAAAATAAAAATAATATATATAAATATTGAGTTGTTAGAGATTGCGGGGCCGCAAGGACCGGCCGCAAGCTATTCTGCTATTCTATTCCCTTACGGCCGGGGATTCCGGCAGGCTTGCGGCCGGTGCCTTGCTATCTCTTGCGCCGGAGGAAAGCCTTTGATCTAAAACGGCCGCAAGAGATTTGCAATTCAATTGCTCCGGGAAACCTCTCTGCAAGGCTAAAAACGAGCCGCTGCTTACTTGCAGGAAAAAGGTCTCGCTAGCACCAATTAAGCACATAAAATAGAATAAAGCCATCCTGCACTTTGAGAAGACTATAAAGGGATTTTAGGTGTTAGAAAAAATAGCACATAATTATCCTGTACTCAAATCCGTAAAATATTTTATTTTTAATATCCGTAAAATATCCATGTAAAAAGTCCAGAGTGCTTGGAGCACCTCAGACACACCCACGCCGCAGCCGGAAAATAAACAGTTAATTTGAACTCGGGTTTGGGCAGATGTGCAAGCTTGAGAGTGGGTTCCTTTTAATCCTCATGTCCCCCAATATGATCCCTAGCATTTACAGAGCTGTACAGTGCAGGCTTGAATTTATTTTTGCGTTTTTATATTTCAGAGCTTACGGCCGGTTCCAAGATATGCGGCCGGCCGTAAAAGGAGATCCTTGCGGGGCCGTATAATAGAATCGCGAGTTAACTGAACCCCTGCAAGGAATCGCAGCCTTACGGCCGATTTACGGCCGATAATAGAATGAGGCCCTTTATATGTATACAGACACATATACAGTTATAATTTTCTATAAAGGTGTGTGATAAACAAATGATTGGGATATAGGAAGAGGAACAGAGGAGGAGCAACTTGGTTGTTGGTGGGCACACAAATCTGACATGACCTAGGGCATAAAATCTAAATACGCCTCTGTGAGTAGACGAAGGCCGCGCTCTTGGAAGAGCTAATAGTTTAAGAAATTGTACAATGGTATTTAAAAAAAAAATATGATACTAATTGAAACTCCATATGCATTTTCACATCTTAATATATTTATTTAAAAATTCTTGTGTGTATAATTACATCAGGCTGGCAGCCAAGTTATCTCGCTTTGATATATATATAATACACAGTAGTAGGACGGATCTTCTCATACTGTTTTGATTTCTGTGAACCAGCAAGATGGCGTCCTCCCTTGTGAAGAAACTGAGACCAAGGATATGACTAATTCATCTTTTATGATACCACACAAACAAAAAGAAGCACCACAAACACAAACCACGTTCAGTTGTACGCTGCTTAATGAAATACTCATGGGACATCTGACATAACTCACAACCATGATACGATCCTTGAACAGTTCCAAGACAAACAGTTCAAGAACACACAACCAAGATATGGTCAGGTCATGTCACAGCTTATACTATTTGTAATTCTTGGTAAATCCATTTGATACATATTCTACAAATGGTGTAAATTAGCTGTATATTCAAAAAGGCAATATATAAGTAGTAAGTAGGGATATATTAACCGTTGTTAAAGGACTGCTATATTCAATGAGAAAATGCACATTTATGAAGTATATAACTAACTAACATGAACAGCAATTTAAGCAATGAGCATAAATATAGTTTTAGAGAAAACGTGCATTCTTGAAAACTATGTATATTGAAGTTTCCCTCTTGGAGCTTGAGGGACTGTGGATTTCTCCCCTAGAAGAATAAGGAGGGGATGAGGGAGGAGAGAAGAGGAGAAAGGGATTGGATATTATTGAAGTTTTATAATTTGACACCTACCCTTTCCTCCACATATACAGAAGCAGGCAGTTGTAGAAATAACTGCAAGCCCTGCTCCTGTAATGTAAACACCTCTCTCCCGTGTGCAACATTAAAGCGCCATTGAAGGTATTTTATTTTCTTTGTTGTATCTGAATATGAGCATTTGATCATATTGAACTGGGTGTTTCCTTTTTCAATATGAAGCTCCTAGAGCGGAATATACTGCTTTGAATGTATAAGTGTTTTTTGGAGTTTGTCCCTGTCAACCAATGAGTAGCAATACAGCTGTATGAGTTATAAGTGTCTGCCAATGGGATCTCGAGTTGTGCATACTCCGTGCCCAGAGGTATTTGTTTCATTTCCACTTAGCTTCCAATAAGTTTAAACACATTTTACAAAATATTTTGAAATTACAAAATAAACTTTTATGATATTTAAAAAATATATATTTTAATGTATCAATAATGCTTACTGGGTTGAGCAGAGGAATTTGGTTATAGTTAAAGGACCATTGTAGATTTTATACATATATTACAATATCCATACGTGTGCCCTTTCATATAAGAACAATATATATTCATATGAAACAACCCTTGTGAAATAGTGCCTGCTGGACTTTATAACCTAACAGAGATAATACGGCAGCCTTCTATGTCAACGGTGAACACAACATTGTAACACATATAATTGCTTAACAGGACCACGGTGTTATATATATATATATATATATATATATAGTAATTTAGTAATTGCAAGTATTGCAATATAATTTGATACCTTTTGTATTGGACAAACGTCTTATTGATAATGATGAGCTTTTGAGAGGCTAAGCCTCCCTTTATCAAGTCTCAAGCAATACTACATGAGATGGGACCCTCAGTTTGAATAATAACAGCAGATGCAGATAGAGTGGAAACAGCATCTGACATCATCAGGTAAATACATATATGGGGAATAAACACAACATAGCAAAGGAAACATATATACACATATTATATATACATATACATCAATATATACAGGAAAAAGCAGAACACTGTAGTCCACAGTGATATCTTTCCTGTTGGACAAACACCTCACTAAGAGAGCTAAGTCTGTTATAGTAAAGGAAGAAAAAAAAAAATCACATGAAATTCTGATAATGTGTTAGAAAGCCCAAGTCTATATTAAGTCCTGTGTTTTTAGAGTTGAAGAATGTGATCATCTTTATTTCAAATGCTTTTCTCTCTTGGATGCTTTTAAATTTTCCTCTGAGTATTTTGACTTTTAGTTTTGGATGGAGTGATCATTCTGGCTAAAATGGTGTCCTACTGGGCTACAATAACTGTCTTCATTACGTTTTCTTATTGAATGCCTGTGTAAATTCATCCTTAAATGCATTTTTTGTCTGGTTTCTCCAATGTAACAGCCTGTGTCTCATTGTATCATATAAACCACATTTGACGATGTACATGAATATGATCCTTTGATGTTATAGGTTTTGTTGTTATGTGTGGCTGTATCATCATTACAAATGTGTTGGCATAATTTACAGGCACGTTTGTTACAAGGTTTAGTTCCATATTTTGTATTCAGTTGTTCATTGGCCAATTTTCTGCTGACAAGTTTTTGTTTCAGGTTTGGTGGTTGTTTAAATGCAAGGATGGGAGGTTTTGGGAATATATATTTTAATTCAGTATCTTCAATTAGTAATGGTTGTAAATCTTTGCTTATTTTCCGAATTTTCTCTAAAATTCGATGGTATGTGGTCACTAGAGGTATACATGAAGTAGTTTCTTTTGTTTTGTAGTTTAATAGGTGTTCTCTGAATATTTTGATGGCAGTTGATATTTTTTGGGTAATAATACAGGGTTTGTAACCCTTTTGCGTGAAAGATTCAGACAGTGTTTTTAAATGTTTATCACGGTCTCCAGTGTTTGAGCATATGCAATGGTATCTAATATCTTGATTATGGATGATGGCTTGTTTGGTGTGGGAGGGATGGAAACTGGAGCTGTGTAGGTAATTACACCTGTCTGTGGGTGGTGATGGATATAGTAGTGTCTAGAAAGTTTACCTGTTCTGTGGAGAAATCCATTTTAAGTTTTATAGATGAATGGAAGGTGTTGAATGAACTATGAAAGTCTCTGATTTGGTTTCTCCTTCTGTCCAGATGATGAACAGATCATCTATGTAACGGTAGTATCTGTATGGTTTGTAATTGGATACAGATAAGAATGTTTCTTCTAGATTGGCCATAAATAGATTTGCGTATTGTGGAGCCATTTTGGTACCCATGGCAGTCCCCATCATATGTAGGTAGGTACCGTATATACTCAAGTATAAGCCGACCCGAGTATAAGCCGAGGCACCCATTTTACCACAAAATACTGGGTAAAATGAGTGACTCGAGTATAAGCCGAGGGTGGAAAATGTGCTTCCCCCTGTGTCCCTCTTGTGCCCTCTGTGTCCTCCTCTCTCTCCATGTCTCTTCTCCCCTCTCCCTTCCCTGTGTCTCTTCCAACCTCTCCCTTCCCTGTGTCTCTTCCCCCCTCCCTTATCACCCTTCTCAACCCCACTCCTCAACCTCCCTCCTCATCCTTAACCTCCCTCCTCATGCTCAACCTCCCTCCTCATGCTCAACCTCCCTCCTCATGCTCAACCCCCTCCTCAACCTCCCTCCTCACCCTCCCTCCTCATCCTACCTCCTCACCCTCCCTCCTCATCCTCCCTCTTCCTCCCTCCTCATTCCCCCATCCTCAACCCCCCCATCCTCAACCCCCCATCCTCATCCTCTCTCCTCAACCCCCCATTCTCATCCTCTCTCCTCAACCCCCCATCCTCAATCCCCCATCCTCAACACCCCTCCTCAACCTCAACCAACTTTTGGAATATGGAGTACAATTTTGGGCACCACTTCATAAAAAGGACATTTTAGAGCTGGAAAAGGTACAGAGAAGGGCAACCAAACTAATAAGGGGAATGGAGGGGCTAAGTTATGAAGAAAGACTAACCAAATTAAACTTATTTTCTCTAGAAAAAAAGGTGTCTAAGAGGAGATATGATTACCTTATATAAATACATCCAGGGTCAGTATAAAGATTTGTCGGGGGAGCTTTTTGTGCCAAGAGGTTTTCAACTGACAAGAGGACATCCCTTGAGGTTAGAAGTAAAAAGATTCCACCTCAAAGAAAGAAAAGGGTTCTTCACAGTAAGGGTGGTTAATCTGTGGAATTCTCTACCAGAGGAGGTGGTGACAGCGGATTCGATAGATAACTTTAAAAGGGGACTAGATTTATTTCTAATTAAAAAGGGTATTCAGGGTTATCATGGATAATTAGAGAGACAGTAATGATCCAAATTTTTAACATTTCCCCTTTAGACAATTGGCTAAGTCTCGCTTGTTTTTTTTTTTTTTTTCTATTTGCCTTCCTCTGGACTAATTAATAATAATAAAAAAACAAACAAAAAAAAAAAACATTAAATAATTGATTAATAATTAATTAACAACTAATGAATTAATAGTTAATCCGCATATTGCAGATCAAAGGAGATCTTAAAAGGTTGAACTTGATGGACTGAAAGTCTTTTTTCAACCTTAAATACTATGTAACTATGTAACTATGTAACTATGTAACCCCCCTCCTCAACCCCCTCATCCTCAACCCCCTTCCTCAACCCCCATCCTCATCCTCTCTCCTCAACCCCCCATACTCAACCCCCCATCCTCAACCTCCCATACTCAACCCCCCTCCTCAACCTCAACCCCCCTCCTCAACCTCAACCCCCCTCCTCAACCCCTCCTCCTCATCCTCAACCTCCCTCCTCATCCTCAACTTCCCTCTTCACCCCCCCATCTTCAACCCCTTCCTCAACCTCCCTCCTCAACACCCCCATCCTCAACCCCCTCCTCAAGCCCCCATCCTCATCCTCCCTCCTCAACCCCATCCTCATCCTCAAACCCCTCCTCAACCTCAACCCTCCTCAACCTCAACCCTCCTCAACCCCCCTCAACACCAACCCCCTCAACCTCCCTCCTCAACCCCCCCATCCTCAACCCCCCATCATCATCCTCTCTCCTCAACCCCCCTCCTCAACCCCTCCTCCTCATCCTCAACCTCCCTCCCCATCCTCAACCCCCTCCTCAACCTTCCTCCTCAACCCCCCATCCTCAACCCCCTCCTCAACCCCCCATCCTCATCCTCAACCCCCATCCTCAACCTCCCTCCTCAACCTCAACCCCCCTCAACCCCCCTCCTCAACCTCGACCCCCCTCAACCTCAACCCCCCTCAACTCCAACCCCCTCCTGAACCCCCTTCTCAACCTAAATCCTCCCCCCACCTAAACCCCCCTAAATATCTCCCCCTCTCCCCTCACTTACCTGCTTGTGCTCCGGCCTCCGCTCCTTGACCCGGCGCATGTGACGTCACATGCGCGCCGCGTCATTAGCATATACCGGGTGCCGGGTGCTAATGACGGGTCAAGGAGCGGAGGCCGGATCACAAGCAGGTAAGTGAGGGGAGAGGGGGGAGGTATTTAGGGGGGTTTAGGTGGAGGAGGGGGGTTGAGGGGGGTTTAGGTTGAGGAGGGAGGAGGGAAAGAGACACGGGGGGGTAGAGAGAGACACACGGGGGGTTAGAGACACACGGGGGGTTAGAGACACACGGGGCGGGGTTAGAGAGACACGGGGGTGGTGACTCGAGTATAAGCCGAGGGGCCCTTTTTTGCCTTAAAAAAAGGGCTGAAAAACTCGGCTTATACTCGAGTATATACGGTATCTTGGTTAAAAGTAAAATAGTTGTGGGTAAGGATATATTCTATTAGGATTTATACTAGCGACTTGCCCGTCAAAAATGACGGGGCAATAAAATTGTAAGGCAGGTAATGCTGTTTGCCACAGACATGATTTTTTGTGGGTGGTCTGACATCCTCGGCGCTCATTGTGAGCCTCTTGGTTGTTGTATATTCTTTTATCAGAGGCGCTTTTACTGTCAAGGTCGGCGCTGATCTGCTTTCTGCTCTTATTGCAAGGCTATCCCCTGGTGTAGTTTGTGTGCTATGAGCAGCGTTGGCGCTCGTTGTGAGGTGCGCAGTGAATGGCTTTTGCATTTCTTGCGATAGTGCTTTTTTTTTTTGGTGTATATGTATTTTTGTATGCTAATTCAATAATAAATGAATATACTTTACCTATTTGTAAATAATATATGCAGCAAGCAATGTGCTGAAGAGCTGGCAATTTGTTTTTCTGTTCCTGCAGCATATAATGTAGGTTTGCACTGTTGCTGACCCGAGGTGTAAGTGTCAGCAATGTGTGCAGTGTAAATAGGCTGCATGCGCGAGGGGAAGCCATTAGTGTAGCTGTGTACTTCCGCATTGTGTAAGTTAGTGTTGTACAATGGCGGCGAATGTGTATGTGGTACGCGGCTGTGGATGATTTAGCGTCCTTGCTAAAAGTGTATCTTGTATCTCATATGGCTTTTTGGAAAAGCCGTATGTGTTTGGTGGTGTTTTACAGCTTTAGGGTCCTGTAGCCTCGTTTTCGTTTTTTTCTGCGCCCATTTTTTCTCTTGCTTAGGGGATTTTCATGTGTCTAAACTGGGTAAATTGGACATAAATTACGCGCGATTCGGCCGTTAAGGTCGTATTTTTGCGAGTTTGGAATGTTTTTTTTATAAGTCCCACGGCTTGTATTTTTTTGTGTGTAAGTCCGTATTTAGTGATTGCATGTTAGATCTATTTTTTCAAAGTCCCGCTTTTCTGGGTGTTTGCAACTGCTTGTGAGGCGGCGTAGAGCCTCCACAAATGCGCCCCCTTGATTCGCGAGGGTCCGCATTTGCAGCCTGCAATGAGCCCTCGAGCTCGCAAAGCGTGACAACGTTTTGTAGTTTGACAACTATTATACGTAATACTAGCGACTTGCCTGTCAAAAATGATGGGGCAATAAAATTTGAAGACATGGTAATGCTGTTTGACACAATGTAAACCTTTTTGTAGTCTGAGTACCTTCGTCACTCATCAGAAAGATATATATATATATATTTATCTATATTT
The DNA here is from genome assembly GCA_027410445.1 of Discoglossus pictus. Classification (NCBI taxonomy): domain Eukaryota; kingdom Metazoa; phylum Chordata; class Amphibia; order Anura; family Alytidae; genus Discoglossus; species Discoglossus pictus. The sequence goes on along the minus strand of CM050165.1, from coordinate 409,211,251 downwards.
AGTTAACCAATAATGAATTAATTAGTTCTTGAATAAATTAATATACTTTACCTATTTGTAATTAATATATCCAGCAATCAATAGCCTGAAGAGCTAACAATCTGTTTGTATTTTCCAGCAGCATATGATGTACAGTTTGAGTGTTGGTGCCCTGGGGAGAAAGTGTAATGAATGTCCCAACTGTGCATTCCATTTTCCTGTGTGTGCAAGGGCAAACCGTTGGTTTAGTTGTGTTAAGCGCCATTGTAGATTCGTAATGTTATTAATGTGTTACGCGGCTTGCAAGCATTTTCCGTCATTTGTATAGTGTATTTTGTAGTTCGTATGTTCCTGTGTGAAAGTGCTACACATTTGGCTGTGTTTTGCGCGGCCCGGGGTCGTGTAGACTCGTTTTCATTGTTTTTGGCGGCATTTTTTTTTTCGCTTAGACGATTTTCGAGTGGCAAAAGTCGTCGAAATGTCCTTAAATTCGCGTTCCACCTCACTCCCAGACGTCCTGGCTGTTCCACCGTGCTGCGTGTGATGTTTTTGTTGTATTTTTTTTTATTTTTCTTATGCGCTCATTGCCTTTGTGCTGCGAGTGTTAGTGCCTTAACAGCTCGCCTCGCTACGCGATGTTCGCAGGTGATGAGCGCCTTTGGCGCTCATTGCCTAAGTACTACGCGTTAACGGCTCGCCTCGCTTTGCGTCATTTGTAATAGTGGCGGCTCTCATTGCCTCACTCGAACACACCACGCAAAGCGTGACGACGTCTTGCAGTGTGACAATTATTATATGTGATATTAATAGCAACGTATATTTAAGAGCCTGTTGCTACAGTAATAATACATGCTGCAGCCTAAAATTAATTTGCCATGTTGTGCAAACCTTTTGTATAACATATGAGTGTATGAATTACTGTATATACCGACCCGAGTATAAGCCGAGGCACCCATTTTAACACAAAATACTGGGTAAAATGAGTGACTCGAGTATAAGCCGAGGGTGGGAAATGTGCTGCCCCCTGCGTCCCTCTTGTGCCCTCTGTGTCCCCCTCTCTCTCCGTGTCTCTTCTCCCCTCTCCCTTCCCTGTGTCTCTTCTCCCCTCTCCCCTCCCTGTGTCTCTTCCAACCTCTCCCTTCCCTGTGTCTCTTCCCCCTCCCTTATCACCCTCCTCAACCCCACTCCTCAACCTCCCTCCTCATCCTCAACCTCCCTCCTCATCCTCAACCTCCCTCCTCAACCTCCCTCCTCATCCTCAACCTCCCTCCTCATCCTCAACCTCCCTCCTCAACCTCCCTCCTCATCCTCAACCCCCTCTTCAACCTCCCTCCTCATCCTCATCCTCTCCCTCAACCCCCCATCCTCAACCCCCCTCCTCAACCTCAACCCTCCTCCTCAACCCCTCATCCTCAACCTCCCTCCTCATCCTCAACCTCCCTCCTCAACCCCCCCATCCTCAACCCCTTCCTCAACCTCCCTCCTCAACCCCCCATCCTCAACCCCCTCCTCAAGCCCCCCATCCTCATCCTCCCTCCTCAACCCACCCATCCTCATCCTCAACCCCCCCCCCTCCTCAACCCCCCCATCCTCAACCCCCCTCCTCAACTCCCCCATCCTCATCCTCTCTCCTCAACCCCCCATCCTCAACCCCCCTCCTCAACCTCAACCCCCCTCCTCAACCCCTCCTCCTCATCCTCAACCTCCCTCCTCATCCTCAACCTCCCTCCTCAACCCCCCATCCTCAACCCCTTCCTCAACCTCCCTCCTCAACACCCCCATCCTCAACCCCCCTCCTCAACCTCAACCCCCCTCCTCAACCCCTCCTCCTCATCCTCAACCTCCCTCCTCATCCTCAACCTCCCTCCTCAACCCCCCATCCTCAACCCCTTCCTCAACCTCCCTCCTCAACACCCCCATCCTCAACCCCTCCTCAACCTTCCCTTCCCTGTGTCTCTTCTCCCTCTCCCCTCCCTGTGTCTCTTCCAACCTCTCCCTTCCCTGTGTCTCTTCCCCCTCCCTTATCACCCTCCTCAACCCCACTCATCAACCTCCCTCCTCATCCTCAACCTCCCTCCTCATCCTCAACCTCCCTCCTCAACCTCCCTCCTCATCCTCAACCTCCCTCCTCATCCTCAACCTCCCTCCTCAACCTCCCTCCTCATCCTCAACCCCCTCCTCAACCTCCCTCCTCATCCTCATCCTCCCTCCTCAACCCCCCATCCTCAACCCCCCCATCCTCATCCTCTCCCTCAACCCCCCATCCTCAACCCCCCTCCTCAACCTCAACCCTCCTCCTCAACCCCTCATCCTCAACCTCCCTCCTCAACCCCCCATTCTCAACCCCTTCCTCAACCTCCCTCCTCAACCCCCCATCCTCAACCCCCTACTCAAGCCCCCCATCCTCATCCTCCCTCCTCAACCCACCCATCCTCATCCTCAACCCCCCTCCTCAACCCCCCCCCCCTCCTCAACCCCCCTCCTCAACCCCCCTCCTCAACTCCCCCATCCTCATCCTCTCTCCTCAACCCCCCATCCTCAACCCCCCTCCTCAACCTCAACCCCTCTCCTCAACCCCTCCTCCTCATCCTCAACCTCCCTCCTCATCCTCAACCTCCCTCCATAACCCCCCCATCCTCAACCCCTCCTCAACCTTCCTCCTCAACCCCCCATCCTCAACCCCCTTCTCAACCCCCCCATACTCATCCTCAACCCCCCATCCTCAACCTCCCTCCTCAACCTCAACCTCCCTCCTCAACCCCCCTCCTCAACCCCCTCCTCAAACCCCCATCCTCAGCCCCCTCCTCAACCTTCGTCCTCAACCCCCCCATCCTCCACCCCCTCCTCAACCCCCCCATCCTCATCCTCAACCCCCCATCCTCAACCTCCCTCCTCAACCTCAACCCCCCTCAACCCCAACCCATCTCCTCAACCTCAACCCCCCTCAACCTCCCCCCTCAATCCCCTTCAACCCCAACCCCCCTCCTCAACCTAAACCCCCCTCAACCTCCCCCCTCAATCCCCTTCAACCCCAACCCCCCCTCCTCAACCTAAACCCCCCTCAGCCCCCCTACTCGAGTCACAGGGGGGAGAGTGACTCGAGTATAAGCCGAGGGGAACCTTTTTTGCCTTAAAAAGGGGCTGAAAAACTCAGCTTATACTCAAGTATATACGGTAATTCTTTGTAAGAGTCTGTCTTTTTTTTTCAAAGTCCCACGTCTCATATTTTTTTTTTCTAAGCCCCGCCTGGAGCTTGGAGGGCTTGGAGGCTAGGGCGATTCCGCGTTTACTAAGTGTTTGGTGGCTAAGTCCGGAGTGTTTCATTGCCTTCACTGCTCAACTCGCGCTCATTGCCTTTGTGCAATGACGCGGGACTTTGCAAAAAAGAAATACGAGATAGCAAAAATAGGAGGTTATCGGCCGAACAGCGAAAATCCAGAAAACACAAAGAATTTTTTTTAAAAAATACAACGAAAACATCAACCACAGCATGGGGGAACAGACAGGACCTCTAGGAGTGAGGAATCGTCTAATCGAGCAAAAAATGGCGGGCAAAAAAATGAAAATGTGGCTACATGACCCTGGACCGCGCAACACACCACCAACCGCGTACCACTTTCACACAGGAACGTACGAAGTACAAATTACACTACTACAGAGGACGGCAAATATTCACGAACCGCGTATCACATACACAAACGATGCTACTTTGCACTACGAACTTGCAAATCACAACATTACGCATCTACAGTAGCGCTTTTCAAATAAACCAACAGTTTGCCATCGCACACACAGCCTACTTCTAATGCACAGTTGGGACATTCATAAAAATATCTCCACAGCCCAGCAACAGTCCCACTGGACATTATATGCTGCAGGAAAATTAAAACAGATTGTTAGCTCCTCAGGCTATTGATTGATGGATATACTAATTACAAATAGGTAAAGTACATTAATTCATTAAGTTACTAATTAATTGATTATTATTTATAAAAATATAGACATATGTATCTGTCTTTGTGATGAGTGCAGAGGCTGCTCAGAGAAGCAAAAGTACACCAGAGGAGAGGCTCGAAATGAGCGCCGAAGATCCTCACAGTGCAAAAACCTTCACATGGTGTGGCAAACAGCATTGCCAAGGCTTCAAATGTTATTGACTGTCATTTTTTGACGTGCAAGTCGCTAGTATATATATAGTAAACTCTCCGTTATCCGGCACCTATGGGGACTCCCTATTGCCGGATAAGTGTAGTTTCTGGTTAATCGGGAGTCCCCAAATATAATGACCCTGTAACACCCCAAAACCCCTCAAAATTTCTTTAAAAGGGCATTAGCACCTAAACTGGGCCACTTAGGCCCGGAAAAAATAATTAGAAAAAAAGTGAGCATCTTTTTTTTGCAGTCTAGAACTCCAGATAGTGCCGGTTATTTAGTGGGAGTAAATTTAAAATGGGGAATTAATGCCGGTGCTTGAGAGTGCCGGTTGGTTAGGTGCTGGATAATTGGGAGTTTACTGTATAAATATATATATATATATATTTGTTTATATATATATATATTATTATTATCTTTATTTATATTGCGCCAACATATTCCGTAGCGCTGTACAGGGGTTGAGTACATAGCAGAAAACAAATTAAACAACTTGTAAAGAATGGAGGGCCCTGTTTTTGAGCATAAAATCAAATGTACATAGAGCTTGTTTCCAAGGCACTGACACAAGATTGAAAACTCGCAAACTTACAATCAGGGATTGTATAAATATATATATATATATATATATATATATATATATTTAAATTCTGAACAAACAAATCATTGCATAGGAAAAATGGAAATATGTTATAAAGCTAGTTTTTAATGTAATTGTTTTGATGCCTCTAGGATACTTTGGGTTAGGTTGCTTGTATATGAGGGGCATTTACATTTCTGCAAGAGCAGATCTTATAGTTATACTTTTAACCTGACTGCTTCTGAGCACGTGTGGGAATGTGGTAGTTGTCAAATAGCAAGCTATCAAGCTCATGTTCATTACTTCAATGAACTAATATATCCATATTCGCCTCTGCCCCTCCCTTCTTTGTGTGCCTTCACTCATTCCCAGCATCGGAGTCATCTCTAGGGAATCCTGTTTTCTCATGATATGGCCAAAATATTTGAGCTTTAGCCTCATGATCAAACCTTCCAGTGAACAGTTTTTGTTTATTTCCTGTAGTATTTATTGGATCTTCTTGCCGTCCAAGGGGTTCTAAGCAGTCTTCTCCAACACAACAATTCAAAGGCGTCAATTCTACGGTGCTCAGATTTCTTTATGGTCCAGCTCTCACATCCATATGTTACTGTTGGGAATGCCATAGTTCCAACTATGCGGACCTTTGTTGGTAGTTTAACATCTTTTTAATAGCTAGTGCAGACTTGCCATAGATTTCATCTCCAGCAAACGTCTTTTAATTTCATGGCTACAGTCACCATCTGCAGAGATCTTAAAGCCCGGGGAAAATAAAATATGTCACTGCCTCCATTTTTTCTTATCTTTGCCAGGAATCAAGATTGCTGTTTGCCATTATCATCATCTTTTATTAACAATGAGCAGACCAGCTTTTGCACTCTCTACTTTTACCCTCATCAGTAAGTCCTTTAGTTCCTCCTCACTTTCAGCCATCAGAGTAGTATCATCGGCTTATCTGAGGTTGTTGATATTTATTCCAGCAATATTGATTCCGGCTTTGGATTCATCCAGTCCGGCCTTACACGTGATGTACTCTGCATATAGTTGAATAAATAAGGTGACAATATACAACCTTGTTGTACTCCTTTCACGATCTTGAACCATTTGTTCCATGTTCGGTTGTGACCGTGGCTTCTTGTTCCACACACAGATTCCTCAGGAGATTGATGAGATGATCCGGTGCACCCATCTTTTTAAGAACTTGGCATATTTTGTTGTGAAGCAGAGGTAAATGCTTTTTTGGAACTATCTTTCTTACCTTATCATCCAGCGGACATTGGCAATTTCATCTCTTGTGCCTCTTCCTCTGCAGAACCCGGGTTGCACATCTGGTACTTCCCGGTCCATATATTGTTGGAGTCGAGCTTGTAAGATCTTATACATTACATTGCTGGGAGGTGGAATGAGTGCAATTGTTCGATAAGTGAAGCACTCTTTGGCACTGCCTTTTTTGGGGATTGGGATGTAGACTGACCTTTTCCAGTCCACTGAGCAATGTTGAGTTTTCCAATTTTCTTTGGGCAGAATGCAAGCAAGTCTTTCTCAGCATCATCTTGTAGGATTTTGAACAGTTTAGCTGGGATTCCATCAACTCCTGCCGCCTTGTTATCAGCAAGACATCCTAGGGCCCATCTCACTCTTCTTTATCTGATCTTCTATTTTTGTCTTTTATCACGCCCCTTTTGGCAATACAGATTTCCTTGATATCTCCAATTTCCTTGTCTCTTCTTGCTATCATCTGGACTTCTGCATTCAGTTGGACAAATCTTTTCTTATCTCCTCTACCTTTCACTTTCCTTCTTTCCTGGGCTACTTTGAAAGCTTCATCAGAAGCCAGTTTGCCTTCTAGTTTTCTTTCTTTTGGAGATATTCTTTGTTGCCGTTTTCTGGAATTCTGTCCAAAGGGAGGGAGCTTAACATAACAAAATGCAGTGATGGTCAGTTTAAATGGATATGGAAGGTTCCTGGATTTACTAGGCATATAACCTTTGTATCTTTTTACTTTAATGTACTTTATTTTATTAAGGAATGCTCTATTATTATTACCTACAATTATAAAATACAATGTGTTTGCTGAGATGTTAACATGCCAGATGTTCTATTTTCTTTTATGATATATCCTCAGGTTTGGGTGACTGAAACTGTGAAAAGATTAAATAGCTTCAAAGACCTACTTATAATGTGTCTATTACATCTCTGACATGTAATCGGGATCATTAGAATTGTTATTCCATATTGGGAAACCATTATTATGCTATGTACTGTATTTTTGTTTCTTTTTTTTTTGCACACGTTTTTTCTTTACACACTCACAGGTGTCTCTTTTTGTGTCTTCTTTTGCAGTCTAAGTAGTTGATCCGTACATGATATAACTTGCTGTTTTGTTTAAATAATTAGTGATTTTACTAGTGGGCTCCAAGGGAAGGCTTGCCTCACTGCAGATGCCACAAATATCTATAGTACAGAAGTTGGACATTCTTGGGGCCTCATTCAAATGCCATTTGGCCAATTGAATAGGGCTCTATATAAGCACACAGCATTATTTTTTGCAGAATCGTTTAGTTAGTGAAGACGTTCACTAACTAAAAACTTCTGTAAAATAAATATGCTATGTGCTTATATAGAGCCCTATTCAATTTGCCAAATCGCATTTGAATGAGGCCCACGGAGGTAAAATCACATTTGAATTGCTTTAAAAAAATAGAGAAATGTTGTTGAAATATGTTTATTGAGGCATTATGTTTCTTTAACATGCAACATATTCACTTCATGTGATTTTTGACACTTTCAAAGGAAATGTGTATAGAGATATAAGGATAACATGTAAATATGGCCTTGGCTCTATTGTTTTTCTTATAATGAGATGGGAACAAGGAAGATAGGTAAGATAGGGAGAGGGGATATTGAGGATATGGGGAGGGGAAAGTGTGTTGGAGAACTAGGGAAAGAGGAAGAAGGGAGCAGTAAAAGGAATGGAAAGGAGATGTGGTGAGGGAGCAGGTCAGTTTTAATGGATATAGAAAGTAACTGAATTTTACTAGGCATATAAACATGTGCATCTATTTACATTAATGTGCTTTATTTTATAAAGGGATGTTCTATTTTTACTACCTTAAATCATAAAATAGTCCCTATATGGGTCTGCCCACTGCAGCGTATACAGACACAGACTCTGTAGGGCTGGACATGCAGTATAGTGCCCTAACCTATCAGGGACCATGACTCAGCTGCATGTTGCAAAATGTTGCTGAAATCCAGAAACTGTCCATATCCCATTAATGCAGATATATGCAAAATAATGCACTTAGAGAACAACGAGGAGAATCTATAACTAATGTTATTCTGGTAATGGTAAAATCAGAGGAAACATTCTGGGTAATTATAAGTGATGATATGTTTGTGTTGCTCAGTTGTGTCTGATTCTCTGTGACCTCATGGACAGCAACACACCACGCTGATTGACTTGGTATACATGGCAGAGATAGCGGAGTGGATTGCCAGTTCCTTCTCCAGTGGGCCATAGGATACAGCTAGTGATATTCCTAGCTGGTCTCCCATCCAAGTACTGACCAGGCCCAGTCCTGCTTGGCTTCAGGGTGGTGTGACCTCTTGGTTCCCTGACTGCAATCAAACCCAGGTCACAGCAGTGAAAGCACCAAATCTTAACCACTGGACCACCAGGGAACCCAAAAGTAAGCAAGAAATGTAATGCAGCAGAAAAAGAGAGGTTTGGGTGCCTTTTATAGATCCATAATGAGTAATTAGGCTAATTAATCCATAGGGACTAAATGCGCAATAATTCATAAGAACTCATCTATTCTGAAAACAATGAGCGAAGACCACAAATGACCACTTTGCAATAATCCTGTATAATTAAAGTGAGACACTGGAGGTTCCAAATATGGTATATTTTTAAATTATGCTGCTCTAGGCTTCTTTAGACTTGTGCCCCCCCCCCCCCATGACCCAAATATCTGTGTCCCACATCCCACGCCCCAGTTACTACTCCTCCTATCCCCTTGCTATAACCCAAATCGTATTTATTCGTATTTATTTATATGAGCTAGAGCCCGGTACACTTACTGTGAGAAATGTATATATAATATACATTTCTGTACATATCCACACATCACTGCCACTGCTGCTGCCTTGTGCTGCGCCAGCATAACAGGATAGGACCCAAAATCCTACTGGTGCCACTGCAGTTAGAGACAAAAAGACAATTATTTGTCAAGTATGTACCAAACTACCAATATTAGCAGCTGGGTAAGAAATGGACATAAAACATTTTTGGGGGAATGTCTGACTTTTTGAAGTCTCTCTTTATTAGTACAGGAATCCATGTTGTGTTTGTTACATCACTTCCTCAGAGCTGAATCAGGAGGGTTTGTGGTCGGTGGCGAGAGGGGTAAGGGTAGGAGGGAACATATTAAAATAATTTGATAAGATTGAAATTGACATCCCACACCTTCCGCCTCACTGGTCTAGAACCAGACTCCCTGCTTCAGGAAATGCATCCAAATTGCACAAGAAATGTAATCACCCCTCCCACATACAATTGCCACCTATGTATCATGGATTACCCCAGGGCCCAGCAGAGACATTAAACTTTATTTGTTTGTACTTATTTATGCTCTTATTTAGACTCAAATTTTCAAACAAATTATTTGTTTTACAATGTGCAGTGGTCCTTTAACGTTACATATATCACTACATCTTGGTAGGTGGATGAGAAAGGACTGATGACAGGTACAAATAACAAGCATCAATATAAATTTACTGTAAGAAAATGCAATCAATAGGACACTGGGGGACCATATGTGTAGCAATTCAAGTAAAATAAATTGTCCATAGTCTAATGATGTTGTCTTCAGTTTGAGAGCCACATTTTCCTTTCACCACATGTTTGTAGTCTAAACATAATTATATATAATTGCAGTGGATTTTTTTTTCAGCAGAAGATAATTAAATAATTACTTATTTCTTATTTTATTTCTTTTATGTAATTTTTTTATGTTTTTATTTTTTATTTTCAGTAATCATTTTTTATGTAGTGTTTTTTTGTTTTATGCTGTAATTTTGTATTAGGCACTTTAGACTTGGGGGGCAGTGTTAGGGACTATAGAAGTTCTCATGGATCCCCATGGCGGGTATGGTCCTTATGGACCCCAATGATTGCATGTTAGAATGCCGTGGTACTTATGTATCTATTTATGATTATATACGTTAATTTATTAAGAAGTGATAATAAGCTTTGTTTTTACTGATTAAATCATACAAATCGTACCTGTTCTAGGGTATCATTCAATTGTGATTTGGCCAATTGAATAGGACTCTATATAAGCACATAGAATATTTTTTAAAGAAGTTTTTAGTTAGTTAATATCTATCCAAAAGCAAGGTATTCACTAACTAAAAACCTCTGTAAAAAAATATGCTCTGTGCTTATATAGAGCCCTATTCAATTGGCCAAATCACAATTGAATGAGGCTCACAGACTCTAGTACTGATTGTGCAATCACACACCATGCCTCAGTAGCATATTGCTGAGACTTTGCCCTGATTGGCTAGTATGAGAGACTGCACAGCCAGTACTACAGAGTCTGTGTCTTCATGAGCCTAAGAGGGCAGACCCAAGCAGGTACTATTTGTATGATTTTAGGCGGTAAAAACAGAGTTTCTGAACAAAGTAAAGTACATACATGTAAATAGATACATAGGTATATTATATATCTAGTAACATTCATAAACCTTCCATGTCTTTAAGGATTGCTATATTGCAACTGTAGCAGATTAATGCATCTTCACATGACCCCAGCAGGATCCATTCTGCGCATTACTATACAATAACTGACACTGAGAAAGAACAGTATGGGTAAACCAACGGGCCACAGCCAATATATTAAACAAACATATATATGTACCAACATGGTATAACAAGTGGGAGGAGCCCAACCAGGGGCAGCAACCTCTTGACCCTGGGCGTGCGCCCATGGGTCCACCTACTTTTGCGCTGTACCCGCCCAAGTCGCTTTTTAATCCTACCCCTGGCCCAGGGCAACTCCCCATTCCGCCGCTGTGGCCGATACTTTTACATACAAAATAATTGAAGGTAGAACATATACCCCATGACATGCATTACAACAAATTCTTTTTTTAACATAACACCACTATAACCTAACCATACCCATGACCTAACCACCCATTGATGCCTAAATCCTGGGAGGGGATCCGAACGCTGGGCGTCCGCAAAGTGAGCCAAAATGGCGCTGAATGCGCGCCAACACCCCTCCTGGCTCCTCCTTGCGGCCAGCCAGCCCACCAACCAATCAGCTTGCGCAGGGCTCCGCCGTGTCACGAGACGCTCCATGTTACAGGAGCCCTGCGCACTACGGGCCTCCATTCACCTCCTATTTGTAGAAGCAGTTAAACAGAAACGCAAATGGAGGCCTCCACATCAGAATAATCGCAAATAATACAGAAAAGTCTGCATTTATTTGATGTACTTTTTTAAACATTGTGCCTATTAGTATTTCTTCATTGTCGCATACGGAAAATCTTGTTAATACGCGGTTTCCAATAAGCTGAATTTCATTCCACATCCTAAATCATTGCATTTGTTGCATAAATAAACTCCTTGTAATTAGTATATTTTTGTAATATTTATATATTTTATTAAAACAAATAACAACAAAACGACTGTGTGACATAAACACGTTATTTACCTTTCATTAATTGGAATAGAATGGAACTGTTTAATTCGGATAATGTAATTACTCAGTGGAAGGATTGGATGCCAAGATGTAAATTAAATTGAGGAAATGCATAGGAAATGACAGATTAGATCAGTTACATTTAATGTATACCAGCGCTAAACAATGGTAGAATTAATTATGTAACGAGGAAAGGATTAGCTCTTTTAAGGAAGTTTAAAACCTCAAATATCTACTTAGGCAGTCTTACAAACTGTCAGCCAAAAAAGAAATTGTATTCAAATTTCCCTTCCTGTTCTGTTTCTTTCAATGCACTTTCTCTTTTTCTGTCAACTTTATGCGACTATAAAAATAGACACTATTTTTTATTGGTTTTGTGCTAAATGCACTAAAAGCTATATTCATGTGTCACTTGCCTTGCCCATAATAGCCCGTGCCAATAAATATAGCCATTGCAGAGATTAAGTAATACTTTTAAAGGACCACTGTACAATGAACCCCCGTCTGAATCGCCTTCTTATTGCGGTGTAGGGGTAGCAGAGAGGTCAGACAAAATGCGATCCACTGGAGAAGGAACTGCAAACCCAATCCAGTATCTTTGCCATGAAAACCTTATGGATGAACACAACAAGACATAAGATGTGCTTTCCATGCTGTGGTCTATATGGTCAACGAGAGTCGGACACGACTGAATGACTAAACACACACTGTACAATGAACAAATATGTTTGAAAAAATTGAGTCTGACTAATTAGGCATGGAAAAAGTCATCAAGCAATGTATTAATTATAAAAAAAATACATTTGGATGGTCCCTGGAGGCATGCATAATACTTTGGTGAAGGTTGTGTCTGTGAGATAACCTTTCTGGGCTTGCATTTATTCTTGCAAATTATCTACTTGTGGACATACAGGGAATAGTGTACAATTCAGAAAGATCCAATTATTTAACAAATTTTCCTCCCCATTCCATCTCTGATAATAAACAGCAATAGGCTCCAGCTCTCAGCAAATGGTAAAACTTGACAAGATGGAATCTTCTATACATACAGAGAGTACCGTATATACTCGAGTATAAGCCGACCTGGGTATAAGCCGAGGCACCCATTTTACCACAAAATACTGGGTAAAATTAGTGACTCGAGTATAAGCCGAGGGGAAATGTGCTGCCCCCTGTGTCCCTCTTGTGCCCTCTGTGTCCCCCTCTCTTACCGTGTCTCTTCTCCCCTCTCCCTTACATGTGTCTCTTCTCCCCTCTCCCTTCCCTGTGTCTCTTCCAACCTCTCCCTTCCCTGTGTCTCTTCCCCCTCCCCTATCACCCTCCTCAACCCCACTCCTCAACCTCCCTCCTCATCCTCAACCTCCCTCCTCATCCTCAACCTCCCTCCTCAACCTCCCTCCTCATCCTCAACCTCCCTCCTCAACCTCAACCCCCTCCTCAACCTCCCTCCTCATTCTCAACCTCCCTCATCATCCTCAACCGCCCTCCTCATCCTCAACCTCCCTCCTCATCCTCCCTCCTCATCCTCAACCTCCCTCCTCAACCCCCTCCTCAACCTCCCTCCTCAACCCCCCATCCTCAACTCCCTCCTCAACCTTCCTCCTCAACCCCCTCATCATCATCCTCAATCCCCCATCCTCAACATCCGTCCTCAACCTCAACCCCTTTCAACCCCCCTCCTCAACCTCAACCCCCTCAACCCAACCCACCTCCTCAACCTCAACCTCCCTCAACCTTCCCCCTCAATCCCTCTCAACCCCAACCCACCTCCTCAAACCCCCACCTCAACCTAAACCCCCCTCCTTAACCTAAACCCCCCTAAATTCCTCCCCCCTCACTTACCTGCTTGTGCTCCGGCCTACGCTCCTTGACACGGCGCGCATGTGACGTCACATGCGCGCCGCGTCATTAGCATATACCGGGTGCCGGCGCAGGGTCAAGGAGCGGAGGCCGGAGCACAAGCAGGTAAGTGAGGGGAGAGGGGGGAGGTAATTAGTGGGGTTTATGTGGAGGAGGGGGGTTGAGGGGGGTTCAGGTTGAGGAGGGGGGAGGGAAAGAGACACGGGGGTAGAGAGACACACAGGGGGCTAGAGACACATGGGGGGGTTATAGACATACGGGGGGGTTAGAGACACACAGGGGGGGTTAGAGAGACACAGGGGGTTAGAGAGACACAGGGGGAGAGTGACTCGAGTATAAGCCGAGGGGGGCCTTTTTTGCCCTAAAAAAGGGCTGAAAAACTCGGCTTATACTCGTGTATATACAGTAATACAAAATTCTGATTTTCTATAAATATGTTTTGTGTTCATGTGAGCATGTGCAAAGGAAGAGTTAGGTGTCAAATTAAAAAAGATACAATTATATTACAAATCCCTCCTTCTCCCTTGTATCTCCTCCACAACCTCTCACCTGATAGATACAACAATATACTCTCAGGTTCCAGCTATCAGGAATGATGAAAGCAGACAAAATGGAATCTTCTACACGAAAACGAGTGTTCAAATATTCCGATTTTCTCTAAAGTGTATTTATGCTCATGGCGTATACATAATGGTGTTATTTTGTTACATACTTCACAAATCACTACAATGTTCCTTTAAAGGGATATTGAAGGTTCCTAGATTTTACCAGGTATATAATATACCTATGTATTTATTTACTTGTATGTAGTTTGTTTTATTAAGAACATATCACAAGCTCTATTTGTACTGCCTAAAGCCAAACAAATAGTTCCTGTATTGGTCTGCCCACTGCAACTTATGCAGACAAATACTCTGTGGGGCTTGATGTGCAATAAAGTGTCCTAGCCTATCAGGGATCATGTCTTATCAGCATGTTGAAGCATGTTTTCTGAGGCATTGTCCCTGATAGGCTAGGACACTACAGTGCACATCCAGCCCTACAGAGTCTGTGTCTGCATACATTGTAGGCAGTTCCATAGTGGGATTATTTGTATGATTTTAGGCAGTAAAAACAGAGCTAATAAGCACAGCTTAATAAAACAAAGTACATAAAAGTAAATAGATACACGGGTATATTATATACCTAGTAAAATCCAGAAGCCTTGCATATCCCTTTAAGGCTCTGCACAATATTCCCATCAGCAGCATTTTGGAGTATCCTGCAGGCTCGCTGCTTTGCTTTTCATCTTTGGCACAATTGCCAGGATTTCATGCTACACCTTAGAACATGCCAGACTGTAATGGAGCGGACAATCTAATGCAAGAAACCCTTGGCGCACATCTTACAAGATGCTAGCTCTCTGCATAGTGCTCCTTAATGTAGATTACAGAGGGTGTTTCAGAAATATTTTTCACAATAACTAATTAGTTTCCATTTATATATTTTCTTTTGGCTCTAATGGAATTAAGAAGTTAAATGCCAAGTAAAATCAGCACATTATAATTGTTATTCTCTGTAAAACACATTTGAAACCATTTCTCTAAGGCAGTGAATATAGGCAACTTTTTATAAAGTAGCTTAGATTTTTTTAAAGGGATAATTATTATTGTATAACAGGAGAATTTCCTCTGAAATGATCAAGCCTCCCATACAGAAACCCAACTGATCCTGCAAAGAAAGCTTCAGCTTACAGCATTGGATCTCAGCCCTCTCAAAAAGGCCCATTAGAAAGTCCAAGATTTAGATTTAACAATGTGTGAACATGGATAAAGCAATGTGTATCCAGCATTCAGTGGAGCCTAAAATTGCCTATCGATAGGAGAGGTTTCTGAATCACCATATGTACTCTGGTGACACATGCAGCTCACATGTATGTCCCATGGGGCCCCATGGGGTTCTCTGGAGTGGGAGAGCATGCTCTTCTTCAAAAATACACACTTAATTATATCTCTCTAAAATTAACAAATAGCAATGCACCTGTCTTAGAAGTGTTGTGGGTTAGTATGCCACTTCTACCCTTTTTTAAATTAATATATTTCATTTAATTTAAATAATTATTTTAAAAGCATTATTACAGCCATATTTGTCTTATACCTTAATTTTACAGTTTTTCATATATTCTCTGTTTTAAAGAAAATAAAAATAACCATAAAAAACATAGAAACTAGAGGATTCGTACCCAAAACTGCATGGCTTGTCAATTTTAACACCTGGCTATGTTTATATATATATATATATATATATATATATATATATATATATATATATATATATATATATATATAAACATATACATGGCCAGATTACCCATTAGGCCAACTAGGCAGCTGCCTAGGGGTGCTTCCCTGTGAGCAGCACCACTTTAAAAAAAAATAGTTCCTGGCTACAAGGGGATAACCACCTAGATCAAGAGTGTTACAAACACAGAAAAACAAAAATGGGTCTGTGCATATCTTGCATACGAACTCGCAGCAGCTCCTCCACTTCACTGCCCAGGGGCTCCAAAAGGGTAGATCTGACCCTGTATATATATATATATATATATATATATATATATATATATATATATATAAACATACAACAAACAAAAAAGAACAATATAACTAATATAGATGTATTATTGACAATATAACATTTTCTTAGTCAGCCGGCACTGCTGGTCCTAATTTGAACTATGGGTCAGAGCAGTTCATTATGTTTTCTGCCAATGTAGAGGAGGACTTAAGTAGCCTAAAATGACTAACTCCAATAGATCTCATCTCAATTAATTTACCAGCAATTAAAAAAAACAAAAACATATGCATTGAATATTTTTGTTGTAACTTTGTCTATGTTTTTTTTGTAAACTTTATTAAGCTATTATATCTCTCCATTTTGATGTAGATTAATCTCATGGCATTATCCTTATAAGTTCTAACTTTGTTACAGCAGAAAAGAATACATTTTATCTCTTTGAGATCAAATATTTAGAATGGAAAAATATGAAAAAAGAGGATGATGTAGAGTAAACAAGGTTACATGATAAATATTAATAAAGAACAGAACACAAAAGTTTAATTTTTTTTTGACTAAAGCTTTGTTATTGATCCAAGTTCTGTTCAGATATAGTATAAGCATGTGGACGTAACATAATATGCAATGTATGTTTTATAATTACTGAAACTAATGTTAAATTTTTGGTTTATATCACTTCTGGTAACAACTCTTTTCTCTTAATAAAACTATTTGAAGAAAAAAAAAAAGATAAGCACTGTTTTTTCAATCCCTATCTGATGACGCAGGGTATAAATTCCTATGCTAATAAGACTTTACGGATCACTCGTAAATCAGGGCAGTGCAGTTACAGGTACCAAAGACCACTCGCAAATGGGATTAAAAGCATTGCTGAGTGCCGCAGCAGCAGTTAAAGAGACATTATAGCACCAAAAATACTAGATAAAATCATGAATGTTCATCATTATTTGACACTTAACAGTCCTAAATAAAAATATGTGCAATTAAAACATATTATATTGTATTATTATGTCCGTTTCATTATACAACATCCAGGGTAACACACAACTCAGTACTCAAAGGGTTAATACATATCAAGAAACCATGTTGCCTAGGAATAAATGCTCTAATGCATTGTCTATATATATATATATATATATATATATATATATATATATATATATACAAAATAAACTTTTTTATATATATTGAATCTATAAATACAATTCTCACATCTATTTAATGTAAAAAATATAACTAAAAAAATATATAATATAATTATATATATAATTATATTGGTTCCTTGTGGCAGTTACAGCACTTCTTATTGCTCATAATAATTATAATAATGATGTTCTCATTTTCTATTGCTTGTCAGAGCCGTTTTCTCCTACATTGAAATCTCTTGCGGATTTATGGATGTGGGCTGAGTGTCGTAATGTAAGGGAGATAATGATTAACAAAAATGTGTAACTTAGGGGGAAAAATCCTGTAGCCGATTTACGGATATATTGCAAATTACACTCCTTGATTAGCATGGGGGGCCTTAATTTGTCATTTCAGATCGTTAATATATTTTATTTAGCCTTACATATAAATAATGATGATAAAAATTGCCTTATTATAGTGATACCTCTTATGCCCTTATGCCATGTTCTCTATTACTACTCTGCTGGAGTGATTCTAATGACTTACTTGACACACATGTGCATATTTCTTGAATTGCAATGGTCCTTTAAGCAGTTCCTGGTGTGGAATAACACCCAGGCCTCCTCCAACCATGACGTCCAGAGTAGCCCAGACATGGAGGATACCAGCAGTGAGAGCACCATCCGGCCAGCATGCCACTGTGCAGCCCATGTGGATTCTGGGGGTAAGAGACTCTGGCGACCGAGATTTGGGCACGGCTCTTTCTATGCGATGAGGGGATGGTGGGCTTCATCATACCGAGCATGGAAAGCAGGATACAGACTGTATACATCATTATACAGGGCATGGGCATCATTATACAAGATGTGTACACTTAGGTTTAAATTCTCATATAAATACTCTCCATTGAACTATACTGATACTGGAGTTTTTTCATTATACTTATTAAAGGACCAAAAGTTCCATACACTAGCAGCATGTGCTACTCATCATGGATCCGACTTACATACAAATTTGACTTAAAGACGTTCTCAGGAATGGATCTCATCCTTAACGTGTGCACTACCTGTATATGAATAATCAGAGTATTGCAGTATATAGTGTTACCTTTTTATTGGATAAATATATATATATACTAGGAAATTGCCCGTCAAAAATGACAGCAATAAAATGTGAAGCCTGGCAATGCTGTTTGTCACACAATGTTATGTTCTGCCCCATCTGAGCACCTTTGGCGCTCATTGCGGGCCTCCTCTCCCATCTACTTCACGCTCATCACAAGCCCAGCAATGAGCAACATGCAACTTTTGTGCTTGGGAATGCCATGTGTCTCTTTCCACCATCTCCCCCTGTCCCTTCCCTGTGTCTCTGCTGAATCTTTGCGTGTCGTGCGCTGACTGTCGTTGGTTTTATTTTCAAAGTCCCGCGTGCCTTGCGTTGTTCGTCTGTGTTAATGTCTTTTGCATCGTGTACTGCGGGCCTGGACGTTTTCATCCTGTTTCAGAATTTTGTAAGTTTTTTCGGACGCCATTTTTTCCCCTGTTAAAAAAGACAAAAATGCCTCAAATTAACTTGCAAACTCACTCACATGCTCCCTGGCTCTCACCCTGTGGTGTGTGTGTAAATTTATTTGAGGCATATTTTGTTTTTGTCATCTTTTCCAGTTCGGTGGTTCGGCTGTTATTTTTGCGAGCCCTGCAGTCCATCATACAGGCCATAGTTTGCGTTTGGCGCAAAGTCCAGGGGCCTCACAATGAGGCCACCTTGCAGCTAAGTCCTGCGTGTCTCGGGATGAGCACCAACTAAGTCCTGCGTGTCCTTCGGCGCTCATTGCAGCCTAAGTCACGCGTGCCTCAACTGCTTGCCATCTTTGCTAGGCTCGCAATGCAATTTTGAAGTGTAAAATAAGGCGCCCTTCAAAGGGAAGCTCGCCTAGTAACTGCAAGTGGTGGGCACCCTAATCTAAATGGCCAAGGGAGGCATAAAACCAAACTACGCCTATGATGAGAACACAGCAAGATGGAAGCCGCAGTAGTAACTGTTCTGTGGTGGGTGCACAGGGACCAAATATGCTGCACAAATAAAACAGATTTATTTAATTATTTGGAAACTCAAAACTCCTACCGTAAATCTCTAGTTGTTTAAACCTATTCAAACTGTAACAATTAGGCATTCAAATAGGTACGTATTTGCTTTTAGCCTTTAAGCTTTCCTATTTGATTATTGCAATATGAATTAAAACTCAAAGGAAAAAATCTACAAGAGGAAGTGGCAATAATCCATGTAAATTTGGAGAGCTCTGTTCAAACATTCTACGGATTAAAATATTCATAGATGATTTTTATTAGGGCAGCAATTCAAGAGAGGATCCTTAAGAGCTGCCATTCCCCAGATAGGAGGACAGTCAGGGCATTGTTCTAGCACAGACAGCTGTGTCTCACTAACAGGTATCTGTCGGAATGGTCAATTTCCTCTCCCGACTAAAAATGACATATAATGCAACAGAAAAAATATAACTTGAGATTTTAAGTATTAAAAGACATAGTTTAAGATTTTAGTCTGTTTTGAAAAAAATTAAGCTGGTGTTTAAAAAATATCGTTCACTTCCAGAAATGTCATATATTCTTACCGCATGCAGGAAAATGTAATTGGTAAAGTGGGCGCATGTAATGACATAAATTGCTGTTCTGGTTTGGAAAATAGCAGAGATTTGTAACTGAAGTGAAAATAATTATCAGCTACTCATGAATGTGAAATTCAGTTTTTAAAGGGAATCTCACACTGAAATAAATGGACCTTAGCAGACAGAAATACAATATCTATCTATCTATCTATCTATCTATCTATCTATCTATCTATCTATCTATCTATCTATCTATCTATCGATCTTTCTGTGTCTATCTATCTGTCTATCTATCTATCTATCTATCTATCTATCTATCGATCTTTCTCTGTCTATCTATCTATCTATCTATCTATCTATCTATCTATCTATCTATCTATCTATCGATCTTTCTCTGTCTATCTATCTATCTATCTATCTATCTATCTATCTATCTATCTATCTATCTATCTATCTTACCGTCTATCTATCTATCTGTCTATCTATCTATCTATCTATCTATCTATCTATCTATCTATCTATCTATCTATCTATCTTACCGTCTATCTATCTATCTATCTATCTATCTATCTATCTATCTTACCGTCTATCTATCTATCTATCTATCTGTCTATCTATCTATCTATCTATCTATCGATCTTTCTCTGTCTATCTATCTGTCTGTCTGTCTGTCTATCTAACTATCTATCTATCTATCTATCTGACTGTCTATCTATCTATCTATCTATCTATCTATCTATCTATCTATCTATCTATCTATCTATCTATCTATCTATCTATCTTACCGTCTATCTATCTATCTATCTATCTATCTATCTATCTATCTATCTATCTATCTATCTATCTATCTATCTATCTTACCGTCTATCTATCTATCTGTCTATCTATCTATCTATCTATCTATCTATCTATCTATCTATCTATCTATCTATCTATCGATCTTTCTCTGTCTATCTATATGTCTGTCTATCTATCTATCTATCTATCTATCTATCTATCTATCGATCTTTCTCTGTCTATCTATCTGTCTGTCTATCTATCTATCTGTCTGTCTGTCTATCTAACTATCTATCTATCTATCTATCTATCTATCTATCTATCGATCTTTCTCTGTCTATCTATATGTCTGTCTATCTATCTATCTATCTATCTATCTATCTATCTATCTATCTATCTATCTATCTATCTATCTGTGTCTATCTATCTATCTATCTATCTATCTATCTATCTGTCTATCTATCTAAATAATTCAACTAAAAATAACATCTAATCTGCAGATTTCTTAACTTATTCATTTAAATATCTATATAAACGTATGAGTATCATAAAAAGGCAGTGAGAGAGGGAGGGAGAGAGAGAGAGTGGGATGGAGAGGGAGGCAGGGAGAGAGGGAGGCAGAAAGGGAGGGAAAGAGAGAGGAGGCAAAGAGAGAGAGAGTGGAGGGGAAGAGAGAGAGAGAGCACAGAGAGAGGGCAGAGAGAGCATGCAGATAAAGAGAGCGAGCACAGAGACAGGACGCAGAGAGAGAGAGCACAGTTAAAGATACAGCACACAAGAGAGAGAGAGAGCACAGAGAGAGAGAGAGTGCGCACAGAGAGAGGGTGCACAGAGATTGAGAGGGTGCACAGAGAGAGAGATGGCGCACAGAAGGCTCACATAGAGAGAGGGCGCACAGAAAGAGGGAGAGAGCGCACAAGGAGAGGGCATACAGAGACAGGACAGACAATTGAACATAAAATATGACACCGTCATTTATGACTAGTAATAATAATACTACTATAATGGCTTATATATAGTAACTAGCGACTTGCCCTTCAAAAATGACGGCATGATGGAGTTCTATATATTTTTTTCTCCCCCACCCATCACTCCCCTATGTCTCCCCCGCTATGTCTCTCTTCCACTTGTCGCTTCCCCCTCTCTCCCTCCCCTGTCTCTCATTCCCTCCTCTCCCTTCTACTGTGTCTCTTTCCCCCCCTCTGTGTCTCTCTCCCCCTGCCCTGTGTCTCTTCCCCTCTCGCCCTCCCCTGTGTCTCTTCCCCCTCGCCCTCCCCTGTGTCTCTTCCCCCCTCGCCCTCCCCTGTGTCTCATACCACCCTCGCCCTCCCCTGTGTGTCTCCCCCCTGTAGCTCTCCTGTTTCTCCCCCCTCTCCCTTCCCTGAGTCTCTTTCCTCTCTCTCCCTTCCCCTATGTCTCTTCCCCCTTCCCTGTGTCTCTTCCCCCCTCCCCTGTGTCTCTTCCCCTCTCCCCTGTGTCTCTTCACTAAAACGGAAGACCGGCAATAGCATCACCATACTAATTGAACAACATTATCTATTTTTCTCTACACATCGCCCAAGCGCTAGTGGGGTTAAGAGTTGGGATAAATTACATTCTGACAACCCCTTTCTATATATACTTTTATATATATATATATTTGTGTATATAATATATAATATACTTATAAACTGTCTGTATAATATATGTGTGTATAAAATCTATAATATATTTATAATATATACAGTATATATATATATATATATATATATATATATATATATATATATATATATATAAAAATATATAAATATAAATATATACAATGTCCCAGTGCACATTTTGTTTTATATATGTTGTTTTTTTTATTAGTTTATGGCCTCCAGCCCATGATGCCATGTCCCCCCAGGCTAAGCCTTCATGTCCCCCAAGGCCAGGCCTCCATGGGCCCGATCAGTCAGATCTATCACTATCAGTCAGACCCATCAGACTACTTACATTCATTGAAGCTGTTCAATTATCCACCACTATGCATCTCCTGCCTGTGCGTTTTTCTGCAGGCAAGTGTGAGCAACAGCTCCCTCTCTTCGCTAGCGTGAGCAACGGCTTAAGCAAGCTCGCCTGCTTACAACTATATATGTGACTAGCGAATTGCCCGTCAAAAAATGACGGCAATGAAATTGTAAGGTAGCTAAATTAGTAAATGAATATAGTGTACCTATTTTGAAGCATTGTGATGAAGAGCTGGCAATCTGTGTTGATGTTGCTGCAGCATTAGTGGTGTGGAGCTGCTGTATAAGCATGCTGAATGTGTGCAGTGTAACACTGTGCGTGCGCGAGACCAAACCGTTAGCGTAGACGTGTACTTCCGCATTGGTGTAAAATGGCGAGTAATGTGTGGTATAGGTCTGTATCGGAATATCCGTAGGTGTTTTGTGGTGTTTTGCGAGTTTAGAGTGCTGTAGCCTCGTTTTCGTTTTGTTCGGCGGCCATTTTTTCTGTCGCTTAGATTTTTTTTTAGTCTCTAAACTGTTTTATTTCGAGTAAAATCGAGGTGTAAGTTGCATTTTTGAGGTCCTGGGTGCTCCCTCTTGGTGTAGGTAAGTTTTTTATGTATGTGCTGTGTGTATGTATTGTGTTTTAAATGTTTGTATGTCGGCGTGTTGCGTCCGATGTTTGCGAGGTCGTAATGTGTGGTAACGTGTTTCGTACGTTGTTTGCGTGCCTTGTAAAATTTAGCGAGTGTCGTAATTTGTGTGTCGTGTTTTTTGAGTAGCGACGTGAATTTTGCGAGGGTTTGAGGCCCTTGCCCAGTGACCTCGCCAGCAACTGAGTCCCTCGCTTCGCGAGGGGCCTCAGTTGCTGGCATGGAGCGCCTTCGGCGCTCCATGCCAGCAACTGAGGCCCTTGCCCAGTGACCTCGCCAGCAACTGAGGCCCTCGCTTCGCGAGGGGCCTCAGTTGCTGACATGGAGCGCCTTCGGCGCTCCATGCCAGCAACTGAGACCCGTGCCCAGTGACCTCGCCAGCAACTGAGGCCCTCGCTTCGCGAGGGGCCTCAGTTGCTGGCATGGAGCGCCTTCGGCGCTCCATGCCAGCAACTGAGGCCCTTGCCCAGTGACCTCGCTACGCGAGGGCCGCGGCTCGCTGCGCGAGCCGCGGCCCTCGCTTCGCGAGGCCCGCGGCTCGCTACGCGAGGGCCGCGGCTCGCTTCGCGAGCCACGGCCCTAGCTTCGCGAGGGCCGCGGGCTCGCTACGCGAGCCCGCAAGCGTGAGCAACGACTCGTACGCTCACAACTATATATGTGATAATAGTACAGTGTAATGTTGTAATAATAATAATAATAATAATAATAATTCCCCAGTACTGTAATAAGTTACAGAAACTATTACGCTCTTTCTTTTAATTCAAACAAACAGAACATAAAAACAACCTCATGCAAATAGCCTTGGATGCCCGTTCTTAAGAACCTGCGAATTGCCCCTAAAAAAAATTACGTGCATGACATTGTAAGCCAGGGAATGCTGTTTTAGACATAATGTAAAGCGTTTTTTACCGTGAGGACCTTCAGCGCTCATTGCAAGGCTGTTGGATGTTATTTATTTTGTTATTCGAGGGGCTTTTGCTGTCATTATTTTGTCAGATATAGTAAAATCCAGAGTTTTGTGCCTGGGACCTTTGTTGTTATGCATGCCTGTGTGGGAGTGGGCTCAACATTGCAGTTACTGCTGTTACCTCGATTTGCTAAAACTCACTGGTTAATGACTGGAGGGCTGCAAAAAATAGTGATCAATGTCGTTTCACCACCTCCAACTAAGCTATCTTCCTTTTCTGAGAGTGTGATATTTTGCAATGTAGATGTTTTGGAGGTGTGATGCATGTAAAACATAATTTCATATACAAACACCTATCAGTCTCAGATTCGACAGGGAGCCTGCTACTCTGCTATAATAATAATCAGAGGAGGGAGAAGAGGGAGGGAGAGAGGGAAGGAGAGGGAGGGAGAATGGGAGGGAGAAAAATTGCGAGTTGAGCACAGTTTTGCCCCTCATTGCGAGTCTTGTATTGGGCACCGAATGGGGGGGGGGGGGGGGGGGGTTGGGAGAGGAGGGAAGCAGAGAAAAGGAGTGGAGAGAAAAGGAGGCAAGGAGAGAGAAGGAAAGAGGGAGGAGGTAGAGAAGGAGAGAGAGTAAGAAGGAGAGGGAGGGAGAAGGAGAGAGAGAAGGAGAGTGAGAGAGAGAAAGAGAAAAGCTGCTCATTGTAAGGGACGCAATGGGCGCTGAAGGGGAGAGGGAGGGAGAGAGAGAGGAGGGAGGGAGAGAGGAGAGAAGGAGGGAGAGAGAGGAGGGAGGGAGAGAGGAGAGAAGGAGAGAGAGAGAAGGAGAGGAAGAGAGAGAGAGAGAAGAAGCAGGGGAGAAAGAGAGAGTAAGGAGAGGGAGGGGAGAGAGAAGAAGAAAGGGAGAGATAGAAGGAGGGAGGGGAAAGGAGGGAGAGAGAGGAGGTTGAGAGAGAGAGAAGAAGGGAGGGAGAGAGAGAGAAGGAGAGGGCGCAGAGAGAGAAAGAGAGACAGGGTACACAGAGAAGGGGTGCACAACAGACAGAAGACACAATTTTTAAGACTATATTATTATATCATTTTTGACGGGCAACTGACTAGTCTATCAAAATGATGGTCTAGTACACATTCCCATAATTATAACTAACCTGTAAAGCACCTTCTGGATCACTACCTTGTCATAGTGAAGGGGCTTGTGTACCTCAAAGAAGCTGTGAGCTATACCATGTACGGTCACCCAAGATCGGCAGGTCATAGCAGAGAGCTCAGACAAATACGGTCCATTGAAAAAGGATCTGGCCACCCACTCTAGTATCTTTGCCATGAAACCCTAATGGATAAACATGACCAGAGACGTAACGATAGGTGGCGTGCTGAGGTCCATAGGGTCATGAAGGGTGGAAAGACTGAATGACTAAACAACATACTTGTAATTGTATTATAGTTATAATTGCCCTATCGTGTGTCTTGTCTTAGATGGTAGTAATAAGAAATGTGTTACTCCTTGGTTTCCAATGCAATATAAAACACAGAGCAAGTATCAAATATTAAGTCTATTAAGTAAACGTTATTACATTATTTACTGGTGATTTTATTGGTATTATAATACAAGAAATACATTTGTAATTATCAATTGCTACATTTTTAGTTGCAATTTACCATCATACTGTCTAAGAAAGAAAATGGAGAGTTAGAGAAAGCTTTGTGGCTCTCCTTGATTATCATTATATTAGGGCTACAGAAAATGTTGGAGCTTTAAAAATAAAGAGTAACAATAATAAGAAAATCTTAGCAAAATGATAAGATCCCTTAGCTATGGTTATATCTTTAGAGAACAACTGTTGTTTGGGAAAAACTTCACATGATTGTGAAATATGTAAAAAAATAATACCATTAACAGGTGTGCAAAACAGGAACATAAAAAGATTCTAGAGGAAATCTTATATTTGCTGACTCTGGTTGTATTGTGGGGATTCCATCTTAAGGTGCTATCTATATCTTGAGGGGCAGTGTTATGCTATGGGAGGTTGTTCTGTCGTCGGGAGTGCTAGTTAAAAAGCCAGTTTTCAAGAGAAGCAAATGAATATCTAAACTGAATCCACAGTTCCCAGATTTTAAATTATTTTAGGAACAAAGACAAAATGTCTGTCATCTTAAAAGCAAGTTATAAAATAAAATATATATATATTTATTTTAAGCACATTTTGCACATTATCAAGTCAAATTCGTCAAAAGCTCATACTATATCTATGACACTTTAGCATGTAAAATAAATTATTCTTGCAGGGTGTAATCATACCTTTTTATAAGACTAAAATCTTCTTGTAGCCATAACTCCTCTAATCTTTAATTACGTTATTTACGTCTATTGTGAGTTCCCAGTGCAGCTCTAATGATCATTCAGCAAATAAATACTTCCATTAATTAGAAATGTGTGTTACATAGTGTCCTGATATGCACATCTTACCTTTATGATGTCTGTTACTCGTTATGCAAATCTTAATTACCACTGTCTACACATTCAAATGTGATTGATGTATATGTATTGTTGTATTGTGTTTTGTTTGTTCGACCACAGGTTTCACTGAAACACAATGACTGATATCACTTGAAGTGTTTCAGTTGAATTACAAGGAATAATCTTCGGCTAAACCATTAAAGGCACAATGTAAGCACCAGGTAAGGGACTGTATCCAGTTCTCCACTTTTTAGTTCAAGAAATGTGTGTATATAAATTCAACACTAAAGCCATCTGTAAAGAAGATGGGTTAAAAAACAAACAAAAAAAAAACACTAATACCATTAAAGGGAAATGGAAGGATTCTGGATCTCACTAGGAATATAATATATCTAGGGTTCCCTGGTGGTCCAGTGGTTAGGAATGTGGTGCTTTCATCTCTGTGACCTAGGTTTGATTCCAGTCAGGGAACCAAGAGGTCCCACCACCCTGACACCATGAAGGGTTTGGCCTGGTCAGTATTTGAATGCGAGACTACCTAGGAATACCAGGTGATGTATGCTGTGGTCCACTGTAGAAGGAACTGGCAACCCACTCCAGTATCTCTGCCATGAATTCCAAGAGGATCAACATGGTATGTTGTGGTCCATGAGGTCACAGAGAGTTGGACACGACTGGGTGATGTAAACATAATATACCTATGTATCTATTTACTTGTATGCACTTTAATTCATCAGGAAGTGCTTATAAGCTGCATGTTTAACCATACAACTTGGGTCAGCCCTCTTTAGCTCAGCAGCTGATGAATACACAGACTGACCAGTGTGAATAACTCAATCAGTGACCTCTCTCAAGCAGCTTTGCAGAAAAAAAACTTTTTAGATTGTAAGTTTTTTGCATTTTCAATTGTGTGTCAGTGCTTTGGAAACAAGCACTATGTACATTGGATTTTAGGCTCAAAAATAGGGCCCTCCAATCTTTGTAAGGTGTTAATTTTGCTTTTGCTCTGCACTTAACCCCTGTACAGCTCTACGGAATATGTTGGCGCGTTACAAATAAGGATAATAATAATGTTGCCACAGATTGGTTACTATGAGATATTGCACACCCTGTACTTACTATTCCTAGTGAAATGCAACAACAGCGCACCCCCATACATCTCTGCTCTCATCTCCAAATACTCCCCCACACGCCCTCTTCGTTCTGCTAACAACCTTCTTCTTTTTACCACTCTTGTCACCTCCTCTCACTCCCGCCTCCAGGACTTTTCTCGTGCTGCCCCTATTCTCTGGAACTTCTTGCCTCGCTTCACCAGACTATCCTCCTGCCTTAAATCCTTCAAAACATCAATAAAAATGCACCTCTTTAAAGAAGCCTATAACCTTCCTCCCTAACATGCTCAGCACTACTCTCTCCCTACTGTACCACATACACACTTCAACCTTTAGATTGTAAGTCTGCGAGTTTCAATCCTGCGCGGTGCTTTAGGGAAAGCGCTATGGACACCGGATTCCAAGCTCAAAGACAGGGCCATCCACTCATTGCAATGTGTGAATCTTGAACTTGTCATTGCCTGTAACTTAACTTATGTATAGCGCTACGGAATATGTTGGCGCGTTACAAATAAACGATAATAATAATAATAATCCACATACTTCCCATGCCCTTTGAATGTCTTCAGGTGGGGGCATGATCACACATGCACACATCACAGGGATAGGGGAGATTCAGTAAAAACAACTGAATAAACAGCTTTCCAATGTTTTCAATGGCTTATTGTCTGTGTGTATGTTATACACAGGGCAGTGTGTGTCTTATGCACATGGCAGTGTGTGTTGGGGTATTTTATTCAGGGCAGTGTATATGTATGTTTTATACACCACTGTGTGTATTATACAGAGAATTGTGTGTGGCAGGAATTATTATAATGTCTGTCACAACTTCCTGGAAATTGGGACTTTGTGGCACAATTTCATTGACTTCAGGAGTGTGAGGTTTAAGACTGTGTGTTTTTTGTTTATTGCAATGATTATTACTATTAATATTAGCCTATGCTTGTAAACTCTTATGGGTAAGAGGCATTCATCTCTGCCCTGAGCGGTGGCATCAAAGGGTTAACTCACATCCATACAAGTGTAGATGGTCATTTTAACATGCAGGTTCCCTGTCTCTGCCCATGCTGTGACCCCTACCAAGTCAATAGAGAAGGAACTTCCTGATATGGGCCATGTGGGTTTTATTGTCAGGTTTTTAAATCTGTCTGAAAGAAAAATAAAGTTAGTTTCTGTCTGATACACTAATTGATTAGTGTGTGCTACTTGGATTTCCTAAATTCTTCTTAAAGATGCTCCTGGTGTGATAGTAAGAGCTGTGCACTAAGATTAATCCCAAACTCACAACCTGTAGGGATTCCAGTAGCAGAAGGCAGGAGATGTTGGGGATAAAACTGTTCCCCCCTTTCCTTCTGGGTCATGACAATAGGCACACATTTCTTTAACTAAAAAGTGGTGAGCTAAATACTCACAGTCCATTATCAGTTACTAACACAAGCACTTTAAAGTACCACTGTAGATTAGGACAAACAAACTAACATTAGCATCTGTGCAAGCCATTGAAACCTTATGTTAACAGATTCTGCTAGTGCATAGAAGCTGGAATGACGGTAAGTTAGCAGGAATTGAGGAAGATATAAGCATTGAATCTTTCAGGTACAAAGTAAAGATTTAATCTAAAAACGTATTCATGTTTTACATAGCTGCTAATGTTGTTATTTAGTTACAGACTCCACAAACGTATGTAAATTGTTCCAAAACTACAGCGGTGCTTTAAAAAACATTGCACTGTGGTTATTCACAAAGTGTATTATTATATAAAAATAAGTCATGTAGAACATTCCCTTTTGCCTCTGGGATTCCTGTTTGAGCATTGTGTGTGCCATTGTTTGGCAATGGTTCCACAATACAACATCTGTAAGTCTTTTTAAGTGTCTTTCTGCCATATAAACAAAACTGTAATATACCCTATGCTTTGGTTACCAATCATGACAGCATTATAATGTCAATAGAATAATTATTTAATTTTTTTTTCTATTTCATCATCTGTAACCACAGTCCCCCAAAATTTTATTCTTATATACTTCAATTCATGCAAGAAACTTTTTGGCAACAGTTAATGTTCCTCTATCATATTTCACTCTTCCTAATGAGCAACATTTTTAAAGAAACACATACCATTGCAAAAATTTTATGGACGAATATTTAGTTAACGTAGCATTTCCTGTCAATAAAAAATGAAAAGCAAAATCCATTCCAACTCTTAAAAAAATAATGGTGCTTTTTTATTTTCTCAAGAGAGGAATCAGCCAAAGTTGCTATATTATAATTCTTATCTCATGTATGCAATATTTGAAAGTTAAAGGGATCATGTTACCAGTTATTGTCTCTGGTTAATCTCGAAGGAGACAAGGATCTAGATTGTAATAGAAATGGAATCTTAGTTTATTTAGTTTTCAAGAAAAATAGATTTTTTTTTTCTTGAATTTGTATGAAGCATCGAACATGAAGGATATTTTTATATTTGGCATCAAAAGTAACTAATTTAGATAATATTGCTAAGCAGGATTCTTTTATGATAGACAGGAGTGAAAAATGGTTTCTTCAGAAGTAAATTTGGAAATATACTAGACATTGTTAATTTATCAAACTCTTCAACTCTGTTTTAATGTTAGCCAACTATTCAACATACGCAGCCAGGGAATCTTCCTCATATCTCCAACTACCCAAGTGTTATTTAAATGGTCCATCAAATTCAACTTGAACTTATTGTGAATGCAAGTGTGATATTGTAAGGAAGACTCATTGGCTATTTAGCTCACGTGAAGTCTTTTGGTATTGTCAAATTATAACACATTGTATATGCACATGGTAAAAACAAACTGATTTGCGCAACATTGTCATTGATTATATTGACTTGATTATACATGCCTTTTGAATGATAGCATTTGACTTATATTAATAACTAGCGACTTGCCCGTCAAAAATGACGGCAATAAAAAGTGAAGCCTGGCAATGCTCTCTGCCACACAATGGGAGTCTCTCCCCCTCAACTTTACTGGCCTCACGATGACCGCCTTTAGCGTTCATCACAAGACTAGCAATGAGCGCCTTTGGTGCTCATTGCGAGTCTCTCCCCCTCTCTACTTACTCCCTTGTGTCTCCACCCCTCTCCCTCCCTTGTATCTTCTTCCCCCACTGTGTTTTTACCCCCTCTCCCTCCTGTGTCTCTTTCCCCCCATTTCCCTCCCTGTGTCTCTTCCCCACTTCTCCCTCCTCTGTGCGTCTTCCCCCTCCCTTTATGCCGCGCTCCTGGCTTTGTGATCGGATCATTGTCAAACTGCGATTTTTCGCAAACCGTGTCGACAAATCGCAGTTTGACAATTATAATATGTATATTTACATATATATATATATATATATATATATATATATATATATATATATATAGAGAGAGAGAGAGAGAGAGAGAGAGAGAGAGAGAGAGAGAGAGAGAGAGAGAGAGAGAGAGAGAGAGAGAGAGAGAGAGAGAGAGAGAGAGAGAGAGATGGAGAGAGAGTGAGAGAGATGGAGAGAGATGGAGACGCATCTTATTGGACAAAAGACAGATGTATATAAATAAATGACAACTCAAAAGTGATATAGTTTGTATTTTGAGAATCCCCTGTAGACAAATGTAATGTTTGCATTCAGTAACATTGTCTTGTACCCAGGAGATATTGTTCTCACAAAGGGAGTGATATACCCTGCCATCAGGGATCCCAATACCAATCATTTGTGTACATGACGCATGCTGCTCCCAATGCACTGTCAGCAGAGACCCCAACAAAGCAGTGTAATTACAGGGGTTTGACAAAACCAAGCAACCAAACCAGCACTCCCTATGAGGTGCTTCCCATCACAATCATGCAAAAGTGCCCTGCAAAGCAGAATATTATTGTAGTTTCCAGATAAAGATGGCGGCTGCGGCCTCGGCTGGTCCCGGGGCCTCAAGTGCAGGGCCACTTTCTGGGCCGGCCGTGGGTAGGGATATAGGGTCTGCGGATCAACATGAAGTGCCTGAAGAGGGTCTGCGGAGGGGACAGTGACAGCATGCAGGTGAGAGGAGATAGTGACTGGGGAACCAGGGAGTGTGGAGATAGAAAGGAAGGACAGAGCGGTGTGTATGGAGGAGGCCTGGGGGGCAGTGACAGCACTGAGGTGAGAGAGGAGATAGTGACTGGGGAAGGAAAGAGCGGGGTGTATGGAGAAGGCTTGCTGAGGGACAGGGATAATACAAAGGAGAGAGTGAGTGTGTGGGGTTAGGAGTGAAGGACAGAGCAGTGTGTATGGAGAAGGAGGCCTGGGGGGCACTGACAGCACCGAGGTGAGAGAGGAGATAGTTGCTGGGAATGCAGTGAGTGTGTAGGGACGCCGCTCAAAGCGCATTTGCGCGCCCCGATCAGCTTTGCGATCAGATTGTTGTCAAACTGCGATTTGTCGCAAAGCGTGACGACGAATCGCAGTTTGACAATTATAATATGTGATATGCAACTGCCATAAAAATAGAGGAAATGATATAATTGTAGGCTAGACCAAATGCTACACAACAAAAATGAGTTAGCATACTGACCAGGAAAAATATTCATCAAGCCGTCAAGCCGTTAGGCGTTTGATACAATGAATCTGCTGCTTCAGACAGGGGTAGAGCTACTGCCGGTGACCCATGGCCCGCCGAATAATGTGCCTGTATGTGAAAATGTGCAGCATGTGTCTGTAAGTGCCAATGTGCTGCCTCTGTCTGTAAGAGCCAATCTGTAGCCTGTGCTTACAAGAACCAAAGTGTAACCTGTGCCTATAAGAATCAAAGTGTCTATAAGAACCAAAGTTCCAAGTAATTACCTACATCACCACCATCCCTATGGGCCCTCAAGTCCTCTTAGTGTAGTTAAAGTGAAGTTACATTTTATGTTATCTGATGTAATTATTTTTTTTTTTATCTATGTCTGTTTAGTTTTAAGGTTTTGTATCAAGAAACAAGCCAATTAGTTCAAACTCCAATGTGAAAGATCTATTTTTTACACCAGGGCCCTCCATGCTTAGCTCCGCCACTGGCTTTATATTGGATCAGGTAACCATCAGAACAGCCCTCCCACCAGCTGCTAAATTGAAGTCACAAATAATTTAAAACATTCAGCCTTTACAAATAAAAATGTAAAACTTTGTTAAAGTCTAATATAAAATGAAAGGCATATAAATTAAACAATTTACTGTATGTTGATTTTTTTTTTAATATTGTTTTGCTACTTTTGGTAGACTGTAACCTACCACTATCATTTGTACTAATATTTAAATCAAGTTATTAATGTGTCATACAGTATAATGCTTTAACAACTTTTCTGTGATAAAATGCATCATTCATTTGATACATTTGATATATTTGAATTTGTTGCTTTATTATTTTGTGATCATTGTTTGTGCCAAGAAAGTTATTTACTTGTATATTTGTCTGTGCTTCACTGAAGGTGATTTAGACCTGGGGTCGGCAAGTCCGGTCCTGGAGAGCCCCACACAGGCCTGTATTTGAGGATATTCTTTCTGTGCACAGGTGAGCCAATCAGGATGACTGAAGAAAGGATTGACTTACTTGTACGCAGCAGGGATATCTTCAAATCCAGTGGCGGCTGGTGAACTTTCAAGTTGGGGGGGCGCCAGGGCAAACCCTGGCTTCTCCCCTTACACAAACAACACCCATTTTAACTCCTCCCCCTGATGTCATAATGACCTTTATATGCACCGCCTAATGACCTTATACTTGCCCCGTCCATTGAAATACATGATCAGCAATGCAGCAATGTCATGAAGCAAAGTAACAATGTGTTAAATTCATTGGTATACAATATAGATTGAAAAAACTCATGTGACAAGACTACAGCAATATCAAAATTGTATCTATACACATTGACAGAAAAATGTAAGTAATGACACTCACCATTAGTTGGCTCTTCTTCTCGGGCTGTTCATGTTCAGTAAGTTGACCAACGAGTCCAAACAAATCTGCTGGCACAGAGGGTTTGCAGCTGGGGGTGATATAAACCAAGCAAAACATACCTTAAAAACCTTAAAAGACCAAGTGGGACCATATAGGCCCCAACCGTACCTTAAAAAAACACACTACACCAATCAGGACTGTATAGGCCCAAACCATACCTTAAAAGCCTTAAAAGACCAATCAGGAACATATAGGCCCATACCGTACCTTGAAAATATATATATATATATATATATATATATATATATATATATATATATATATATATACACACACACATATATACACACGTGTATATATATATATATATATATATATATATACATACATACATACACACACATATATATACACGTATATATATATATATATAATATATATATATACACACACACATACACGTAAATATATATATATATATATATATATATATATATATACACACATATATATACACATATATAAATATATATATATATATATATATACACATATATACACATATATACATATATATATATATATATATACATATACACACACACATAAAACAATATACATAAAAATATAACAATTTATATTTATTAAAAATTTGTATAAATACATATTTAATAAATAATATATATAAATATTATATATATATATATATAATGTTTTTTATAGTATATACGTATTTATCTTTTTTTTTATAAATGTACTTATGCAAATAATTGATAAATTACATGTACTGTATATGTTTTTATTTAATTATTGTTCACATGTATTTTTATTACACATTATTTATTATACATATTACAGTGCTATTTATGTGCTATACATGTTACAGGATATTATCCTGTAACATGCATAGCACATAAATAGCCCTGTAATATGTATAATACATATTACAGGGTCACAAGTTCACACTAACCTTTTTTGCCCTTCCAGGCCTCCATACCTGCTTTTCTAATTTTTAAAAGACTCCGATTGGTTGAAATCAATGTCAATCAAAATTTCAGCCAATCAGAGTCCTTCAAAAATTAGAATAAAAGGAGGAGCATGGGAAAAAATCAATTAGCCGCCGGGGCAGCTCCTTGAAGGAGGAGCTTCATTAGAAACTTTTTTTTTTTTTTTTAGAGCGTCAGTTTTTTTAGGTGGAGGCCTATTGCAATGGGCGAGAAAGGATGGACAATGGCTTCAATCAAGATGAGGACAAGGGCTTCTATCAAAATTGTAGGACATGGGCTTTAATTTGAAAGGTAAGTATGTGCTGTTTACTTAATTTTTTTCCCCTTCCCTTATTTTTATTTTATCTGTAAAAGTGACAGGCAATGTATCCTACCAAGCCACCTACCTACCACCCTGACCCAGTGATTCCACCATGACCCAACTACCAAGTTGGTAGTTGGGTCAGGGTGGGGTCACTGGGTCAGGGTGGTAGGTAGGTGGCTTGGCTTGGTACTACCAAGCCACCTACCTACCACACTGACCCAGTGATTCCACCCTGACCCAACTACCAAGTTGGTAGTTGGGTCAGGGTAGGGTCACTGGGTCAGGGTGGTAGGTAGATGGCTTGGTACTAGTCAGGTAGGTTAAGGTGCCAAGGTGGGGGTGATCAGGGGGTGGCACAGGCATTGTTGGCCTAGGTGGGTTGGTGACAGGTAGGCATAGTGGGGTAACTGGGGGACCCTTTTTTTATTAGGGGGACTAGGGGCTTTGGCTGGGCAAGGCAGGGCACTGAGGGCAGTGTTTCTACTTACTTGTAGATGGGTTCTTTAGCTCCAGGAGCGGGAAACAGAGGGGGCTGGCTTAGGGGGTCAGATTTTTATAGCAGGGCTGCCAGGGCACCTGTCAGTCAAACACTAACTCAGGTCTCTATTTGTTAGTGGGCGCCCTGGGCTAACGGTCTGGGTGGGCTTATGTGGGGATCATGGAAACTAGACAGCCTCTCAGCATTGATTGGATGATGCTGAAAGGCTGTCAGTCATTGAAATTGATCCATTTTCACTGCCCATGCATAGCTTCTCCCTGGTGGCTGGGCAGCATTCATTAACGTTCATGACTCGCTCTCACAGTGTCAGGTTAGTGTAATATGATCACACAGTGCAGGGAAGCTAGTTACAATGGATAGCTCACAGCAGTTAAGGCATACAAGGGGTTATCTTAAAGTGACAGTGTCCCATATATTTTGAATGAAAGCATACTTAAGAAAGAACACTTAAATGCTAATTTAAAGATGATATTTTATTGTTTTATGATTATTTCTAATTATTATTTGTCTTTTTTTATTGCTGGGTCACTGAAAACTTTTGGGGGGGCGCTTGCCCAGACGCCCCTATGGACGGGCCGCCACTGTTCAAATCCTGTCCTATGTGGGGCTCTCCAGTTCCGAATGTGCCCACCCCTGATTTAGACTATGAGTAAGTACTTTATTGCACAAAATGTATCTGACCGTTTTATACTTTCCATCCAGTGGTTCTTTTTTGTGTCATTTATATGACTTTTTGATTTTATATAGGATTTTAATAAACTTTAAACATTTTTATATCCTGAGGACCTTTGCATAGAACTTTTTGTAGACATATTCAAGAAAATTGGGAACCTTTCATGCAAAAGACAAAAATTGTTGGGACCTAGCAGAAGAAGATCAGATAAAGAAGAGGTGTCAGGAATACACTGAATATCTATACAGGAAGGATCTTAACAGCAGTGATGACCTAAATAATTTGTCCTATGTGTTGGAGCCAGACATCTTGGAGAGTGAAGTGAGATGGTCCCTAGAATGTCTAGCTGATATTAAGGCTACAGGAGGTGATGGAATCCCAATTGAACTATTCAAAATTCTACAAGATGATGCTGTGAAAGTGTTACTTGCCTTATGCCAACACATTTGGAAAACTCAACAATGGCCAATAGACTGGAGAAGGTCAGTCTACATCCCACTCCCAAAAAAGGCCGTGCCAAAGAGTTCTCCAATTATCGAACAATTACACTCATTTCACATGCCAGCAAGGTAACGCCTAAGATTCTACAAGCTCAACTCCAACAATATATGAAGCAGGAACTACCAGATGTGCCGCAGAGGAAGAGGCACAAGAGATCAAATGGCCAATGTCCGCTGGATAATAGGGAACGCAAGAGAGTTCCAGGAAAACATTTACTTCTGCTTCATAGACTATTCTAAAGCCTTTGACTGTGTGGAACACAACAAAATGTGGCATGTCCTTAAAGAGATGGGAGTACCAGATCATCTCACCCTCCTCCTAAAGAATCTGTATGTCGACCAAGAAGCCACGGTCAGAATCGACCATGGGACGACAAAATGGTTCAAGACCCGAAAAGGAGTGCGACAAGGTTGTATATTGTCACCTTATTTATTCAACTTATATGCAGAGTATATCATGCATAAGGCTGGACTGGATGAATCCAATACTGGAATCAGTATTGCTGGAAGGAATATCAACAACCTCTGATACTACTCTGATGGCTGAAAGTGAGGAGGAACTGAAGGACTTATTGATGAGGGTAAAAGAAGAGAGTGCAAAAGTTGGCCTGCTGCTCAACGTTAAAAAGACAAAGATCATGGCAAACGACAATCTCACTTCCTGGCAAATACACGGGTAAGAAGTGGAGGCAGTGACAGATTTTATTTTCCTTGGATCCAAGAACTCTGCAGATGGTGACTATAGTCATGAAATTAAAAGACGTTCACTTCTGGGGAGGTAAGCTATGAGAAGCTTGGACAAGCTTGTAAAAAGTAAAGGTATCAACAAAGGTCTGCATAGTTCGAACTATGGTATTCCCAGTAGTAACATAGATGTGAGAGCTGGACCATAAAGAAATCTGAGCACTGTAGAATTGACGCCTTTGAATTGTGGTGTTGGAGAAGACTGCATAGAGTCCCTTGGACTGCAATAAGATCCAATAAATCAATACTTTAGGAAATCAAGACAAACTGTTCACTAGAAGGTATGATCATGAGGCTGAAGCGCAAATATTGTGGCCATATTATAAGACAGCAGGATTCCCTAGAAAAGACTCTGATGCTGGGAAAGATTGAAGGCACAAGAAGAAGGGGACGACAGAGGCAGAGATGGAGGGATGAGGTCACTGAAGCAATGAACATGAACTTGATGGAGCTCAGAGGGGCGGTGGCTAAGAGATGCTCCTGGCGTGCTGTGGTCCACAGAGAGTCAGACGCGACTGAATGACTAAACAACAACAAAAATGTTTTAAAATCTACATTTTGTTTATTTTCTTAAAATAATGGTTATATAGTTAATAATCCACTAAATAAAGAAATTAAACCCTACTGCATGACCACTAGCTTGACCTTTAAAATTACACGAAATATGGTAGAACTATGGGTAATAACATATCAGTTGAATGGTTAAAATTTATAATACTTATAATTCTTAGGCCCACTATCTTCCTCTGCCAGGTTCCAATTTGACCTGGACATATTTTGAACCAGTGCCTCTGGCACTACCATAGACACATGTAAGCCCTTTAGGCACATACATAAGAGGCAGCATTACATGCCTTACACAAATGTAATATTCAGGGTGATTTCAGCTGGAAAAGTTTCACCTATTGTAATACTGATAGAGAAAATGTTTTAGTTAACAAAAATTGGTGAATTTCACTCATTTGCACATGCACAGACTGACTAAAGGAAGACATTTCAAATGCTGATTGATTCAATTGCTCTAAGCATCTGTGCACTATCTGGAATAATTAGTTTACAGCAAAAAATAGTCTCTAATACAAAGATAAGAAGCATAGCTAAGCTGGAGGGTCAGAAAGGCTGATTAAATATTTCAATGCAAGTTTAGTGCAATGAAACAAATCTTGATGATTAAGAAGAATTACAAGAGAAGTGATGAGTGCAAAAGACAATGCATAATGACCACGCATAATGAAGTACCGTATTTATCGGCATATAACACGCGCCAGTGTATAACATGCAGCTCATTTTAAGAAGGTAATTTAAAAAAAAAAAAAATTCAAATAAAGAACTTTGAAACAAAATCCTCAACCTCCCTCCTCATCCTCAACCCCCTCCTCATCCTCCCTCCTCAACCCCCTCCTCAAACCCCCCATCCTCAATCCCCTCCTTCGCCCACCCACCCTCATCCTCCTTCCTCAACCCCCCTCCTCAACCTCAACCTCCCTCCGAATTCTAACCCCCCCTCCTTAACCTAAACCCCCCTCCTCCTCAACCTAAACCCCCCTCCTCAACCTAAACCCCCCTAAATACACCCCCCTCACTTACCTGCTTCTGCTCCGGCCTCCGCTCTGCTCCTTGAGCAGGTAAGTGAGGGGGGTGTATTTAGGGGGGTTTAGGTTGAGGAGGGGGGTTTAGGTTGAGGAGGAGGGGGGTTTAGAATAAGGAGGGAGGTTAGAGTTCGGAGGGGGTTTAGAGTGAGAAGGGAGGTTGAGGTTGAGGAGGGGGGAGAAAATATCGGCGTATAGCACGCACCTATGATTTGCCCCCTATTTTCAGGGAGAAAAAGTGCGTGTTATACGCCGATAAATACGGTATATAAAACAATCCTTTTATTGTACATGCCTAAAATGTTATACTTACAATAATAAAATCTTAAATACTCCAGCTTAGTGAGTCCATAGCACACAGTATCAGTGGTTGAGAGTGATGTTATTGTGTGCTTGGATTTGAGAATTTAAATATTGGTTCTATGTAAACAGTTATTCTTTAGTGCATAAAGTACAGTACTACTGCTTGCTTTTTTAAATGTTTTTTTTTAAATGTTTCGATTGGTTACTTGGTTATGGTGATCCACTTTGACTAAAGGACCACAGTAGTTCCCTACACCCCTACTTGTGCTCTTTGACCAGCAAATGCATCACAATCATATATATATAGTTGTTGTAATTGCGAGTTTGTTGGTAATGCTATGTTAAAAGTTACAGGCTTTCACATGCGCAATGAGCGCCAAAGGCAAAGAGACACAGGGGTTTGTCACATCACATCACATGATATCCATGATATTGTTTGTTATATTGTAATTACTGTGAGGTCAAAACAATATTGCACACAAAGTATGGGTTATATGATACTATTAATCCTATACATTTATTGTCTTCATGAGTATGGCATCCTTTAGTATCTCTTGGAAGTAAGAAGTCATAATATTTCATTTCTAGGGTGGTATAATTATGGAACAGACTCACAGCTGACTGATGTAGTGGAGAAAAATCCAGGAATCAAACTGACTCATGCCTGGTATACACATAAGAATAATTCAAGATGACCAGTATATATGTATCAGTGTGTGCAATAAAGCTTGCTTCATTTGAATGTGTAAAGCAATTTTAATTACGCATTGTGCATTGCCCTGGAAATAAATGTTACTAAATATTGCAATATGGTTGGTGGTTAAGTACCAAGGTGGGCTTATCAATAGTGTATTTTGGCTTGGGACCACAAGGGCAAATCCTAAGGCAGTGATTGTATAGGGTGCTGTAGACTGCCTCAAATTACCAGTGTAGTGTCATGGCATAGCGGTTTAATAAGCATAGAAATAACTATGTACAATTACATATGTGACTATAAATATAAAGAAAACAGAGAGCAATGGAGCCACAATAGCATAGTATAATAAATAATTTAATTTTTCAAAGTCTAAAATACACTCAAAATAAAAAATACAACGCGTTTCTTTCAAATAACAGACTTTGTCAGGGACTATCTGCGGGTAGGATATTTTTGTTTGTTGTGAGTGTTGTGAGTATTTCATTGTAACGGAGCAGGAACACGCAGTCCAAAATCTCCGCTGGTATACGATAAAATACCCAAGAGGCACTACAGTTTCACCATTCCCGACCTCCCATATTGGACGACACACAATTTGGGAGTCAAATGAATACTGACTTCATTTACCTTTTACAGAAATATATATACCCATCTCTTCCCACAGGCAATACACATGCCCATATATGGCCGCACAATACACATAAAGAGAACAATAGGGGGGTCACACCTCCCTGGCAACTTTGATACAATCAGACATTGATTCAATTACACTTCTTTGTTCTTATCTGAGAATGAAAACACTGTATACAATAGACTTCCTTTATCTTATGCGGAGTCGCTGTAACAAGATTATCTCCCATGCCAAGTAGCTGTAAATGTCTGGGACAATATTCTGCAGAGCATCAACCAACATACATATAGTAGGATCATATTTTAACCATAATAATCATAAAACAGGGTAAAACAGTGATGGGTTCCGCTACACACCTCCCCCGTGACCATAAGCCGGCATACACGGTCTGATCCCAACGGATCGGCCTGGGGATGTCCGGACAAAAGTATTTGTTGGTCAATTCTCTAGTTTGACAACCCATCAGCATTACTGCACATTTACTCACATTTCCCATATCCCCAGATAGCTGGGATCTGAGCGCACAAAACTACCGAATAGCGCTCAGATCCTCTTCACACAGTTCAATTGCCATGCAGCTAAAGTCTTTCCCATAGTCTTTCATTATATGAATGGGCTTCATGGCACAGTTATCTGGGGTATCATGGTTCACACAGGGCAAGTACAGAATGACCCCCCTGTATGTAAAGGGCCCGAATGAGTGACATACACTCTGGTATGGCCGAACACTGGTTCCAAAGGGCAATATGTACCAGGGCCATAGTCGCAGGGCAGGAGGCTGGCAAACAGTCCTCTCCAAGCCAAAGTGGCGAAGGGCACTTCGTCACACATCTCCCCTTTGGGGGGAAGTCTAACCAGGCACCTGGATATTTCGCTGGGGTGATGGTGCAACACGCTGAGGGGA
This sequence comes from Discoglossus pictus, assembly GCA_027410445.1. Lineage (NCBI taxonomy): Eukaryota > Metazoa > Chordata > Amphibia > Anura > Alytidae > Discoglossus > Discoglossus pictus. The sequence continues at coordinate 409,170,019 of CM050165.1, read as the reverse complement.
CTTGAGGGGCAGAGGCCAGCGGCACTCTGCCCTGATGCCAGCTCTTCTTCTGGTATAACCTGCAGGACCTCCTGCTCTGTACAAGGAACAAAGGGAGGGCAGAGGCCGACTGCACTCTGCCCCACTGTCAGCTGGGGTACCTGGGACATATTCCGGCTCAGTAGCCAGGGAAACGTGGGGGTCAGTGGGGGTTACCATTTCCTCTGTTAACCCTGGGGCCACATTAGAAATTAGCTGGGCAGGGGAATTTGTACTTACCCCCTCCTCCGGTTGTCCCAGTGAGGGTAGTTGGGGATCTGGAAAGGCTGCGGGCGCAGGGACCACGGTCCCATCTGCGCCGTCTGGGAGATTGGTGTCTCCCCTGGTTAGGGTAAACTGTCGCTGGGGGGGAAGGACGACACCTTTGGCGCCCTGGGGTACCAACTGCCGCTGTGGAGGAAGGTCGACACCTTCTGCTCCCTGGGGTACACACTGCCGCTCGGGGGGAAGGACGACACCTTCTGCCCCCTGGGGTTCACACTGCCGCTGGGGGGAAAGGACGACACCTTCTGCCCCCTGGGGTTCACACTGCCGCTGGGGAGGAAGGACGGCCCCTTCTGCTCCCTGGGGTACACACTGCCGCTGGGGGGGATGGACGACACCTTCGGCCCCCTGGGGTACACACTGTCGCTGGGGAGGAAGGACGACACCTTCAGCTCCCTGGGGTACACACTGCCGCTGGGGAGGAAGGACGACACCTTCAGCTCCCTGGGGTACACACTGCCGCTGGGGAGGAAGGACGACACCTTCAGCTCCCTGGGGTACACACTGCCGCTGGGGAGGAAGGACGACACCTTCAGCTCCCTGGGGTACACACTGCCGCTGGGGAGGAAGGACGACACCTTCGGCTCCCTGGGGAACACACTGCCGCTGGGGGGGGAAGGACGACACCTTCGGCCCCCTGGGGTACACACTGCTGCTGGGGAGGAAGGACGACACCTTCAGCTCCCTGGGGTACACACTGTCGCTGGGGAGGAAGGACGACACCTTCAGCTCCCTGGGGTACACACTGTCGCTGGGGAGGAAGGACGACACCTTCCTTTCCCTGGGGTTCATACTGCCGCTGGGGGGGAAGGACGACACCTTCTGCCCCCTGGGGTTCACACTGCCGCTGGGGGGTAAGGACGACACCTTCTGCCCCCTGGGATTCACACTGCCGCTGGGGGGGGAGGACAACACCTTCTGCCCCCTGGGGTTCACACTGCCGCTGGGGGGAAAGGACGACACCTCCTGCCCCCTGGGGTTCACACTGCCGCTGGGGGGGAAGGATGACACCTTCTGCCCCCTGTGGTTCACACTGCCGCTGGAGGGGAAGGACGACACCTTCTGCCCTCTGTAGGGCCGGTAGAGAGACCTCGGTCCCATCTCTACCTGCCATCTGGAGGTCATCCCAGGACCAGTCAATGAAGTCTGGTTCTGCTTGTCGAGTAGGTTGGGGCTGCACAAGGCTGAGCAGGTGTTGGTAGTCCTGCTCCAGCTCCCACTCTCTTGTTACCAGGTGGGTCATGTCTTTGCTCACCTCGCCTTCGTCATCCCAGACATACATGCCCATCCGGTAGTCGTAGATGTCCCAAAACCTAGACCCCTCCGTGCTGCCAAGATCAATATCGTCCTCCAAGGCATCCCATAATAAACCCGGGCCATCATAATCATCCCCCTCCGGTAAGTCGTGTTTAGCCGTCCAGGGGGTAAGTCGAACGGTATGCCACCAGAGGGCCTGGTATGCGTTGTCTAGCCAGAGCTCTCGCCATACCAGGGTCTCTAGTCTTGTCACCCACTCATCCAGGGGCTGCTCTCCCAATAGATACATCCGCATCGCCACACGCTTCTGTAGCCGCTGCTCATCACTGGGGAGACTCTCACCTCGCCGCCATTGGGCATCTTCCAGGGCATCATACCAGAGTTCCTTTCTGTCTGCATCCCTGTAGTCCGCGGCCGCCTCCTCCTCCTCATCATGAAACGCTGTCTAAAAAACTACCGGTTCCATCCTGCTGTAGCCAGGGGCGCTGTACGGATACTAGCGTTGCCCTCAATTTGTAACTCCAAACGTTACCGGTGTCTCCATGCTGCTTTTCCTCTTACTAGGACGCCATCCCACCACTGCCAGCCAAATGTAACGGAGCAGGAACACGCAGTCCAAAATCTCCGCTGATATACGATAAAATACCCAAGAGGCACTACAGTTTCACCATTCCCGACCTCCCATATTGGACGACACACAATTTGGGAGTCAAATGAATACTGACTTTATTTACCTTTTACAGAAATATATATCTCTTCCCACAGGCAATACACATGCCCATATATGGCCGCACAATACACATAAAGAGAACAATAGGGGGGGTCACACCTCCCTGGCAACTTTGATACAATCAGACATTGATTCAATTACACTTCTTTGTTCTTATCTGAGAATGAAAACACTGTATACAATAGACTTCCTTTATCTTATGCGGAGTCGCTGTAACAAGATTATCTCCCATGCCAAGTAGCTGTAAATGTCTGGGACAATATTCTGCAGAGCATCAACCAACATACATATAGTAGGATCATATTTTAACCATAATAATCATAAAACAGGGTAAAACAGCGATGGGTTCCGCTACATTCATATTTTGAGATATTACGTTTTGAATTATACTAAACTATTGTGGTTCTATGTAGTTTGCAAGTTTTCAATCTTGCAAGGTGTTTGGAGAAGCACTTTGGACACTGGATTCTACGCTCAAAAACAGGGCCCTCCATCCTATTTTGCCTTGATTGTAACCCATGTATAGCGCTACGGAATATGTTGGAAAATTACAAAATAACAATAATATAGGTTTGGTGTACATGCTGATACCTGGAATTGAAGCATTGGTTCTTTACATCTGTATCATATTATGGAAAACCAGAAGCCAAATACCAAATGGGACTATGCACTATAACACTTATATTGTTTGGTGATTCTTGCTCTTGAGTATCTGATCCTGGTATTTTTACACCTGTAACTTTACCTAACACATCGGACATACTGTATATATAAACACACATACACTTATAATTGTATATATAAGCATCTGATGATCCTATAATTGGGATATTTAAGGTGAAAGCAGGATCAAGTAATTGGGCGATGGGGGTGCAGACATTTGAATGGCCCCAGGGCAATATAAAACCTAAATATATCCATGGTCAGGACAGTCGCAAAACATTGAATGCGAAAGGTCTGATTATTAAGGTAATAACAGAAATTGTTGATAAAATGACTCCTCGCTCTTACCAATATACCACCCTGTATGCCGACAGCCACTAATGATATGATATGCACACTGATATAACAGTGTCCCTGGGGGGCAAAGTAAAACCTCTAATCTGGTAGAAAAATTGAATCTTACGTTTAATTTTAGGCTCAAAGACGGGGCCCTCTATTCTTTTGCAATGTGTTAATATTATTTTTGTCTTGTACTTAACCCGGTATATATCTATGGAATATGTTGGGGATAATAATAATAATCTGCCAAACGTTGCCAAAAACATTATATTTGTTTAGGAATATATATATATATATATATTGTGAGCATAAAGGTGGAATAGTGGTTGATGGGAGATACATCAGACCTGATTTGCTAGACAGCAACCAGAGGATTTCTCAGTTAAATGCCCCAGGGAGAGATGTTACAGTTTGCAATATGCATAGCTGATGCTCTGCAAAACATGGTATGGGTCCCTGGGGCGGAGTATTTGGAGAGCAGGGGGGGCCAATGCTCCAACAGCACTAGTTGCTGTATAACAGACCACAGCTTGGATCTGGTTTTTAAGAGTTAGCTAATTGGCACTCACCTGTAGCTACTCAATTAGCAGACAGGCCTTTAAAAGAAGAGAGCAGCCTGCTCCAAGAGAGAGAGGAAAAGACAGCTAGGAGAGGCTGCGCTTATTGCAAAGACATTGCTTTTGTTTGGGAAATTGGTAAGTGGGAAAGCCACCCAATTGCAGATAGCAAGTACTGTCTAGTAAGAGCTCAAGTAAGAGCAAGGGATTTTGTTTGTTTTGTTATTATTTAAAGTACCTGCTTTCAAACTGAATAAAAAAGGAAAATTGAGCTGAAGGTGTCCTGGACTTTGTATACCCTAGAAGGCTGTGGTTACTGCAAGATCGGTGACAATCCTACCTGTAAAAGAAGTGGTTTGTCACATATGGTGGAGAATGCGGGCACCCACGTAAGCCTGAGGGTAGAAGTCATTTAAAGCTCAACATGGAGGATGTTATCAAGGCTCTGATCCAATCCTCCTCTGTGCAACAGGAGACTAACAGGAGAGCTGCAGAAAACAGTGCAGCCCTGCAGCAACTGGTGCTGGCCCAGGCAGAGTGTGCTAAAGTCCTGGCCAAAACACAAATGGAGGGCACTGAGTCCTTGGTGAAACAGCTTGTTGTGACACAAGCGGAGATGTTTAAAGTAGCCCGTGAGGAGCAGCAAAAAGTCACCCAGGGACTACAACAGGTAATCCAAGCGATCTCTGGAAAACTGAATGGAGACCCTGATGGAAGATACCAGGGGCCAAAGGTGATTCGGGCGAGCCACTATCTTCAGAAAATGACCGCATCAGATGATGTTGAGGCGTACCTTCTGGCATTTGAGCGCACTGCTGAGAGGGACGGATGGCCGGCTGGTGAGTGGGCAAGCATACTGGCACCGTTCCTAAGTGGAGAGCCGCAGAAGGCATATTATGACCTAGAACCAGCCGATGCAAGTATCTACAGCAAATTGAAAGCTGAAATCTTGGCACGACTGGGTGTAACCTCTGCAGTACGTGCCCAAAGGTTCCACTCGTGGTCATATTCTTCAGACAAAGCCGCACGTTCCCAAATGTTTGACCTCATACACCTTGCACGGAAATGGTTACAACCTGAAATCCATTCAGCTAGCCACATTGTGGAAACCTTAGTAATGGACCGGTTTTTGCGTGGTTTACCAGCTTCCCTGCGTCGCTGGGTCAGCCAAAGTGACCCCCATACAGCTGACCAACTGATTGCCTTGGTGGAAAGATATGCGGCTGCAGGAGAACTGCTATGTCCTACTTCACAGGCAAACCCTCGCAATCCTAAGCCCCAAGATTCTGCAAGACCGGGTAAGACTGTTCAAGGTTTAAGGGGGGCATCCAGGTCTAATAGGCCTGGGAAAGGAACTAATTGGTGGTCAGACTGTACTGTCAAATGTTTCAAGTGCAAAGAGGATGGTCATATGGCCAAAGACTGTCCATTTAAGGATGAACCTATGGAATGCAATATGGGCAAAAGTGAGGGAACACGTTCATTTTTGCTCAGTTGTTATGGTATTGTTAACAATGACTATGATAATAACGCTCATAAATGCTGTGTAACTGTGAATGGAAAAATGTCTAAAGCATTACTTGATTCAGGTAGTATGGTTACGTTGGTAGCAGAGTCTATAATACCTTGTGTAAAACCTGATCATGGACAGAAAATAGGCATTATCTGTGTTCATGGTGATAAAAAGGAATACCCCACTGCGGAAGTAAATATTGGAACCCAGTATGGGAATTTAAAGTACAGAGTGGGTGTAGTACCTAGATTAGCCCATGAGGTAGTGATCGGTAGAGACTTTCCTCATTTTCTAAAATTATGGGCAGCTTTACAAAAGACAGACCAAAATTTATCAGAAATGAGTCAGTCTGTCGAGGATAATGTGTTCCCTTTTTCCGATATTGACTTGGGTTTTGACCACTGTGACGGAAAAATAAGGAAAAAGAAAAAATACTGCCCTAAACCAGTATTAATAGGAGATAACCCAGCTCAAACTAGTGAGGAGCCTACTAATAATGCAGACAAGGATAAGGACTTAATTGATATTGGAATTAGTCCAGGTAACTTTAAAAGCGCTCAGTGGGAAGATCCCACTTTAGTGACAGCTAGAAATGATATTAAAGTTGTAAACGGGGTTGTTAATCAGCCAGGAGGAGCACTGCCGTTCCCCTATTTTGAAGTACAAAATGACCTAATTTACCGTGTAGAAAAAAAGGATTCAGACATCATTAGGCAGCTGTTGGTTCCTCAGACTTACCAGAATATAGTGCTAAAGTTGGCTCACAGCCACATATTAGGGGGACACTTGGGAGTCGGAAAAACTAGAGAGAGAGTCCTTAGACGGTTTTACTGGCCTGGAGTGTTTGCTGCTATTACAAACTATTGCTCCTCATGTCCTGAGTGCCAGTACAGGGCTCCTTTCAAGGCTTTTCGTAGTCCACTTGTACCCTTACCCATAATTGACGTGCCTTTTGAAAGGATCGCTATGGACTTAGTGGGGCCACTGGTAAAGTCCGCTAGGGGACACCAATATATATTAGTCATCTTGGACTATGCAACTCGCTATCCTGAGGCCATTCCCTTGCGTAATACCTCTGCAAAGCTAATAGCTAAGGAACTTATGTTGATGTTCAGTAGGGTGGGTATCCCTAAAGAAATACTGACAGACCAGGGGACCCCGTTCATGTCCAGAGTCACAAAAGAGTTGTGCAGGCTCTTGCAGGTTAAACATCTTAAGACCTCAGTATATCACCCACAGACTGATGGTTTAGTAGAGAGGTTCAACAAAACCCTTAAGAGTATGCTACGCAAGGTAATTGATGCAGATGGAAGAAATTGGGATTTTTTATTGCCATATCTACTGTTTTCCATTAGGGAAGTTCCACAGGCCTCCACGGGCTTCTCTCCTTTTGAATTATTATATGGAAGACATCCCAGGGGAATATTGGATATTGCTAAGGAGACCTGGGAACAGGAGACTACTCCTCACAGGAGTGTAATTGAGCATATAGCTCAAATGCAGGATAGAATGGCCACCATCATGCCTATTGTCAGGGAACACATGCTGGAAGTCCAGCAGGCTCAGAAAAACAGCTATAACCGTAATGCTAGAGTCAGAGTGTTCCAACCTGGAGACAGGGTATTGGTTCTGGTCCCTACTGTGGAGAATAAGTTCCTTGCGACTTGGCATGGACCCTATGAAATAATAGAGAAAGTGAGTGATGTCAATTATAAAGTCAGACAACCAGGAAGAAGAAAGCCTGAACAGTTGTATCATATAAATCTGTTAAAGCCATGGAAGGACAGGGAGGTCCTGGTTGCTTTAAAACCTTCAGAACCTCCTATAGTAGAGCCAGATGTGAACGTATCTAAGACTCTGTCTGTCCATCAAAAGCAAGAGGTCAGAGATTTCATCAGAAGAAATAGGGATGTTTTCTCGATAGTTCCAGGAAAGACTAAAGTGATTAAACATGACATAATAACCGAACCAGGGAAAAGAGTTAACCTCAAACCCTATAGAATTCCTGATGGCACATGGAGGTTCTGCAATGACTACCGCAAGTTAAACACCCTCTCAAAATTTGATGCTTACCCAATGCCAAGAGTTGATGAGTTAATAGAAAGACTGGGCAAAGCTCGTTATCTAACAACCTTGGATTTAACAAAGGGTTACTGGCAGGTCCCGCTCACTGAAAGAGCCAAAGAAAAGACAGCCTTTTCAACACCCAGTGGCCTGTTTCAGTACACTGTATTGCCATTTGGGTTACATGGGGCACCTGCCACATTCCAACGAATGATGGACAGAATTCTTAAACCTCATGTTCGTTATGCTGCAGCATACTTGGATGATGTCGTCATCCACAGTGCAGACTGGGAATCCCACCTCCCTAAAGTTCAAGCGGTACTTGATGCTATCCGCTCAGCAGGCTTAACTGCCAATCCTTCCAAGTGTACGATTGGTTTAGAGGAAGCTAAGTACTTAGGTTATTCTATTGGGAGGGGTTTGGTTAAACCACAGGAAGCCAAAGTAGAAGCCATACAAAAATGGCCACAGCCCCTTACAAAGAAACAAGTAAAGGCATTTTTGGGTTTAATTGGATATTATAGGCGGTTCATTCCAGATTTTGCTACCATTGCTGCACCCCTGACAGACCTTATTAAAGCAAAATCCCCAGTCATAGTTAAATGGTGCCCTGAGGCAGAAAAGGCTTTTAAGAGTCTGAAGGAAGCTATCTGTAGCCATCCTGTCTTAGTGACCCCAGATTTTTCCAGGGATTTTATAGTTCAGACAGATGCTTCTGATGTGGGCTTGGGGGCTGTTCTTTCACAGGAATACCAGGGTGAAGAACACCCTGTTTTCTTTTTGAGCAGAAAGTTAAACCCACATGAGAAGAACTACTCTATTGTTGAAAAAGAGTGTCTTGCTATTAAGTGGGCATTAGACTCTCTTAAATACTACCTACTAGGCAGAAGGTTTCGATTGATAACGGACCATGCTCCTCTGACGTGGATGTATCAGAACAGGGAAAGTAACTCCAGGGTAACCAGATGGTTTTTGAGTTTGCAATCTTTTAATTTCACTGTGGAACACAGGGCTGGTCTGCAACAAGGTAATGCTGATGGGCTTTCGAGGGTACACTCCCTGATTTCCATGGTCGCTCAAACCCTTGGGTATGAGCTGGGGGGGAGGATATGTGAGCATAAAGGTGGAATAGTGGTTGATGGGAGATACATCAGACCTGATTTGCTAGACAGCAACCAGAGGATTTCTCAGTTAAATGCCCCAGGGAGAGATGTTACAGTTTGCAATATGCATAGCTGATGCTCTGCAAAACATGGTATGGGTCCCTGGGGCGGAGTATTTGGAGAGCAGGGGGGGCCAATGCTCCAACAGCACTAGTTGCTGTATAACAGACCACAGCTTGGATCTGGTTTTTAAGAGTTAGCTAATTGGCACTCACCTGTAGCTACTCAATTAGCAGACAGGCCTTTAAAAGAAGAGAGCAGCCTGCTCCAAGAGAGAGAGGAAAAGACAGCTAGGAGAGGCTGCGCTTATTGCAAAGACATTGCTTTTGTTTGGGAAATTGGTAAGTGGGAAAGCCACCCAATTGCAGATAGCAAGTACTGTCTAGTAAGAGCTCAAGTAAGAGCAAGGGATTTTGTTTGTTTTGTTATTATTTAAAGTACCTGCTTTCAAACTGAATAAAAAAGGAAAATTGAGCTGAAGGTGTCCTGGACTTTGTATACCCTAGAAGGCTGTGGTTACTGCAAGATCGGTGACAATCCTACCTGTAAAAGAAGTGGTTTGTCACAATATATATATATATATTATTATAGGTTAGTGCATGCTATATGGTGGCTTTGGCACGGGGTTCTGAGCGCCCTCTGTCTGTAGGTTAGGCGTTTTACATGCCAAGGTATATTTTCATATCCACCCATGTATTATAGCCAAGCTTGGTTTGGCATAAAACAAACGGACAACAAGTTGCTTTTTTGTGCAAAAAATCAAAACAAAAAACTATGGGCCTCATTCAATTGAGGCATTGGGAGATCTGGGCGTCCAAAATAGAGGCCATAACTTATTTTGCTATTCAATTGGCGTCTTTTTTCGAGCTCCGACCGCAGCCCGTATTTTATGTTTCATTTCAGGGCTAAATCAATCTCCGGTATCAATGAGTTAATACATATCAGGCTAACATATGGACTAGAACTGTATTGGCATTCATTTTTATTAATTATTATTTTGGGGATTTGCGAGTCTTATCGTTGACATGTAACCTCCATGTGTTACTGCCGTAATAATGTCTGTTTCTAAATCGGGAGTTACGGGCTTGCTTAATTGATCATGTTTCCGCCCTGAAATGCTACGTACGAGTGCATAGTTTACGGTTTCAGCTTTCAGCATGTAACTCGCGGGCCTGTTCAATTGAATAGCCCCGTAAAATACGCGTGCAGCGGGCCTGCGCACATACGCCCTATATCCCGAAACTTGCGGAGGCTAAATTGAATGAGGCTCTATATGTTTTACATATTAGCATAGTGAGTTTCTAATAAGATTCATACCATAGCAAAAATAGAAATTAAACTTTTCTTGGCACTTTCAGGGGAAAATATTATGGTAGGGAAAGGGTTAATGATGACCATAGTTAACAGTCGAAAAATATAATATCTGTTTGTCCTTATTGCAGATATTATGGACATACCCATAATGCAATCTGGTTTGTCTTTTCTAAACCGTGGTCAATTGCACTGTGCTTTGCAATTCATCACTTGGGAATATATTTAATTGCCCCTTATATTTTGTTACTAACATTAAATCAGTTATAAACTTAAGGGTCGGGCACCAGCCTAACAGAGGCTTGGAAGAAGCCAAGAAAATAGAGCATTACGGAAATGTGATTTAAGAGACCTCTAACTTTAAAAAACATTTAAAAAATGCTTCTGAAGCATTTACAAGAAACATAAGGCATTTTGATAGCCATATAAATGTAACTCTGCTATAACAAACACTGCAGTTATTGGCTTGCTTTGCCAACAGGAGTTATATTATATATTGTAAAATAAAATGCCAAAATAGCTCAGATAACTTTCACTGTAACTAAGGCTTCCAAATATTTCAGAAGAGAACAATTGCATTTTACATGATTAATTCACTAAATATCTTAAAGGAACAGTAATGCCCTGACATTTCCAGCATTCATGTAAAAGAGAATGTTTGTTTATTTATTTATTTATTTGTTTATGTATATATTTATTTATTCAAGTATGAAGGTCCATTACCTTAGTTTACCTACTGTAACACAAGCATGTCTGTGCTTTATTTTAGCATAAAGATCCCAAACACATCCTTTCTCGCAAATAGTAACTGGCTCGTATACCACATCTTTTCTGATTGGTTGATAAAAAATGCAAAATGTTGTGGCTGAAAATTATATACTTTCTAATGACGTTTTAAAATTGATAAAAGGTTTAGTTATGTTACAGAGTAAAATGTATATTCTTAAAACCACTATTTTCTATTATTAAAATATGCAGTGTGTCATGTATTATAGAACTTAAAGGGCTATTTAAAGGCATATCTACATTTTCCTGTTTTTACCTTTATCTAATCCCTCACATGCTGCTTATATCAGACACACACATTACATTCTATACACATACATATTTATTTTATTGAAAAATAATACTTGTTTTCCACACCCACAGAGCTGCTTGCATAGGCATAGTGAACCTACCAATAGAAACACAGCATTTGGGTACGGATTTTAACTCTTTACTAACCTTCAAGTCAGCAGTAGCTCAATGTAGAGATCTGCAGATCAGTGTCTGGCTCCTCCTGCTTCCTTCTGCAGGGGGACTACACATCCCATGATTCCTTTCTGCACAAACTGCCATCACTGATTGTTACAGTGTATTAAAATGTATTAGCTGCCTGGGATTGGCCAAAACAAATTATGAATTTTATGCTAATTTTAGCAGATATGTCCAGGGGTGTTAACTCACAAAAGCAACTGTTTGCAAACTCAAAAGATTTAGCAAAAATCCGAGTGAGTTTGTAATTTTTCATGCAAATTTTTTTTTCCATACACTACTGATTCTCCTTTGATAGATTCATTCATAAACCAGGAAATGTAGATATGCCTTTAAGGCATTGTTTACCTTTGCTGCATATAAAAGAGATCATTTCATATTGTTTCTGTTCTAAAATGATGCTCTTGGAGCGAAATATACTGCTTTGAATGTTTAGCTGTCTTTGGGGCTTGTCCCTGTCAGCCACTGTGTAGCAATACAGCTGTATGAGTCTGCCATTGAGATCCAGAGTCGAGCATACTTTGCTCACACATTTCCTGTGTCATTTCCTGTTAGTTTCAAATAAGTTTAAACAAGTTTCACAACATATTTTTTAATGAAAAAATAAACTTTTAAAACATGCTCTTCCAAATGCATGAAAAAATGTGCAAAAGCAAGTATCCTGCACATTCAACATCAACAACATACAGTATAATGCTTTTTGTTGCAAAGTTACATATTAATATTAATTGAGGTTCAAAAATGACTTTTATTCCATGACGTTCAACCTTTTTTGATCTCCTCTGATCTTTGTAATATGCAGATTAATTGTTAATTGAGGAAGACAGATGGGAAAAACCCATTGAAACTTGGTTAATTGTCTCATAAGGGAAAAAAATTAAATTCCTTCCTGACCCCAGATACTGGCGATCGGATTCCTCCCTGGATCAATACCCCTCTCTATTTATCCTGGATAACCCTAAATGCCCTTTTTATTCAGAAAGATATCCAATCCGTTTTTAACATTATCTATCAAACCCTCTGGCACTACCTTGGGCTAAGAATTTCCCTTACTGTGAAGAACCCTTTTCTTTCTTTAAGGTGGAATTTTCATACTGTATTTCTAACCTCAAAGGGTGTCCTGTTGTCGGTAGAAAACCTCTTGCCACAAAAAGTTCACTTGTCAAAGTCTTATATTGACCCTGGATATATTTATCACATATATAGTTGTGAGCATGCGACGGCGCTCCTTGCCAGCAACTGCGGCCCTCGCAAAAAAGTACGAGACACGCTACGACCAATTACGACCTTGCAAAAATCGTCAGTAACCCGCGGACATGAAAATATGAAAAACACAATAAATACACACAACACATACATAAAAAGCTTACCTACAGCAAGAGGGGGCATCCAGGACCTCAAAAACTGAAGTTACACCTCAATTTTACTCAAAATAAAAGAGTTTAGACACTAAAAAAGTCTCTAAGCGAGAAAAAAAATGGCCGCCGAAACAAACGAAAACGAGGCTACAGCAGTCTAAAGACGCAAAATACCACCAAATACCTACGGAATTTCTGAAAAACACATACGAGATTCAAAAACAAGGACGCAATCCGCGCAACCCCAAAAACATTACAAACACCATAAATACACACAACAAACATATAAAAAGCTTACCCACAGCAAGGGGGGCACCAAGGACCTCTGCAAGTGAAGTTACAACACCCGAAAATCACCTAAGCGAGAGAAAAAATGGCCGCCGAACAAAACGAAAACGAGGCTACAGGACTCTAAAGACGCAAAACACCACCAGAAACAAGCAAAAAAACACAAAACAGCTATGGATATTCCACCACAGCCGCATACCACACATTAGCCGCCATTTTAGAACAATAACTTATACATGGCAGAAGTACACAGCTACGCTAACGGATTCGTCTCGCCCACGCACACTATTACACTCCACACATTCATCACGCTTACACAGCAGCTCCACAGCACTGATGCTGCAGCAACATGAAAACAGATTGCCAGCTCTTCAACACAATGCTTCCTGCTTGAAAATAGGTAAAGTATATTAATTTATTAATGTATTATTTATTTGATTATTATACACCAAACAGCATTAGCTACCTTCCAATTTCATTGCCGTCATTTTTTGACGGGCAATATTCTAGTATAATATAATCATAATTATTATAAAAGTTAATGCTAGTTCTTCACAAGAGTATAACATAAATCGGAGACTTCAGTTGTCCTCTAAAAGGCTGCTGTAATTTAGAACATTTTCACAATTTCTTGAACAATGTCACAAACTAGCTGTATTTGCAGCTACGTAAGCCAAGTTATCCATTGTGTGTTTGTTACATCACATCCTGAGAGCTGGGTGATGGGTGTGTGTGTGTGTGTTTGTAGTTATCATTGGCGGGAGGGGTAAGGGAGGAGGGAACAGGATGAAGTTCAAACATATGGATATGATTAAAATTGACACTACACCACTTCCCGCTCACTGTCTCAGAAACAGGATGTTGCATCAAGGGATGCAACCATAGCTCTCCAGAAATGTAAACACCCCTCCCACACATAACTTTAATTAATGCATCATGTATCCCTCCAGGGTCCTACTGAGACATTAAAAAAAAAATAAGATTATTTGTGCTCTTAGTCAGACTCAAAATTTGCAAACAATATAATAATTTTTTTATTTTCCTTAGTTTTCTAAGACGGACGAGGGTTTGTTTATCTTAAATTTGTTTTCTTGCAACCAACGGGTTTATCTTTCTGCTTCTTGCTCCTTTATTTAGTTATATTGTCAAGTAGCAATTCACAATGACAGTCTTTCAACAGAAATGAATAGAGATATTATTTGAATCCATTGTTCAATTACGTATCTAAACCACATCTGGATCGCTACCCTGTCGTGGTGAAGGAGCTTGTGTGCCACAAGAAGCTGTGAGCTATACCATGTAGGGTGACCCATGATGGGCAGGTCGTAGCAGAGACGTCAGACAAATCGTGGTCCACTGGAGAAGGAAGTGGCACTTTATGGATAAGCGCAACCAGACACAAGATGTGCCTTGTGTGCTGTAGGGTCATGGAGAGTCGTACACGACTTGATGACTAAACAACAACTATCTAAACCTGAAAAATGTCGGCCACCATTAAAGCAAAATTGAATACAATAGTTAAAAATGAAAGATTGTATTAGTTTATTTTATACTATATAAAACATTTTACACACTATCAAGTCTAGTTCATCGGTGTGTACTTTAAATGCACAAAAATAAAAGTGATAACTGCCATTTACTGAAATGATAATAATAAGCAGGCCGGAACCCATGCTGTGCTGCTTGGTGTGTCTTGGAAGTGTCCCTGTTTGTACAGATTTAGTAAGCGTTGGTTGGTAAACATCAGTGGAGGAAATGCACACAATGTGCACATTGTTAGAACATTTTAATTACATATTCATGTACAGTTTTATTTGCAATTTTCTTTACAAGGAGCATGCATACGTTAAATCATTTGTGAGCGAGGCCTATTCTGTGCTGGCACAGCCATACATTATAACTGATAATACTAAAGACAAGTTATATTTATTTTATTGCTTATTTCCTAGAGTTCACTCAAATATATTTATTGAAGAAAAGAAGCAACTTAAAAAAAATAGTTACTGTAGTGCACGTCGCTTTCTGGATTACCACCTTGTTTTGGTGAAGGGTCTTGTGTACTTTAATGAAGCTGTGAGCCAGTGGCAGAGCTAGAGAATGAAGGGCCCTGGTACAAAAACAAAATAGGGCTCTTAGCCTCCCACTGTGGTTCCAACTCACACAATGCCCCTCCCCAATACCCCTTCTGCCAGTTCCCATCCCTAATACCCTTTCCCATAACAGTACCCTTCCCCAATACCCTTTCCCATTGGTGCAGCGCCAAGACCCCTTTCCATAGCTGGGCCCCCCTCAGAGGAGGGCCTTGGTTCATTCCACCACCTGCACCACTGGTAGCTCCACCCCTGCTTTGAGCTTTACCATGTAGGATCACCCATTCTATTACCGGCCGTAGGAGATGCGGGGCCGCAAGGACCGGCCGCAAGCTATTCGGCTATTCTATTCCCCTCCGGCCGGGGGCTCCGGCAGGCTTGCGGCCGGTGCCTTGTTATCCCTTGCGGCCGCTCGCGCCAGAGGAAATCCTTTGATCTAAAACGGCCGCAAGAGTTTCGGCCGTAAGAAATTCCTATTTGCAATTCAATTGCTCCGGGAAACCTCTCTGCAAGGCTAAAAGCGAGCCGCAGCTTACTTGCAGGAAAAAGGTCCCACTAGCACCAATTAAGCACGAAATATAGCCCAAATAAAGCCATCCTGCACTCTGAGGAGACTATAAAGTGATTGTAGGTGTTAGCAAAAATAGCACATAATTACCCTATACTCAAATCCGTAAATAAATTATTTTTTAATTTATGTCAAATATCCATGTAAAAAGTCCCGAGGGCTTGGAGCTCCTCAGACCCGCCCACGCTGCGGCCGGAAAATAAACAGTTAATGTAAACTCGGATTTGGGCTGATGTGCAAGCTTGAGAGGGGGTTACTATTAATCCTCATGTCCCCCAATATGATCCCTAGCATTTACAGAGCTGTACAGTGCAGGCTTGAATTTATTTTTGCGTTTAAAGTTTTCTGAGCTTACGGCCGGTTGCAAGATATACGGCCGATAATAGAATGAGGCCCCAAGTGCGCATACAATGGCGTTCCATTTGTTTATTTACCAATTTGCTGTAAAATCTGTATTTTAAGTTAATTAATTCAATGCTGTTTTTTTTAAAACTTACATTAAAATTGTGTGTTTTAGATTACATCTGCCATACTACTCACCACCCCTTATCAGGTGTCCATGGAGTGGGAAAGGAACTGCCCAGAGGGGCTGTCCTGGAAGGAGCCTTTATCTGTAGTCTAGATAACATTATTACAGGCAAAGATACACTGGTTAGAAAAATGTAGGATGGCCTCCTTGAGCAGATCCTTGTTCACCCCTTGGACACCTAACAGGAGCTTGAGAGAAGCACATCTACTGCAAGCATCAGTTACTTAATACATTAAATCATATTGTTAAACAGTGGTCTTTTAAATCCAACAAATAGGAATTCCATAATGTTGAATGAATTGGCATTTGGCTAAGATGATAAACCTACATTATAATTTATAATTGCTACAAAATAGTACTGGGCAAGGGATATGGCATAATATTTTACTTAAAGGACCACTGTTTTTATCATACAATATGTTTCTATTTGTTTATTTAGTAACTGATTTGCAATACAATAACTGTTAATTGGTTCTGAAGATATTCACTGTTGTATATATATATATATATATATATATATACAGTGGCGAGCTACCGCTGGTGCAGGCGGTGCAAAGCACTGGGGCCCTTGTGTGGAGGGGCCCCAATGCGATCCTTATTTTTTCTGTAGTGTAGGGCCCCCAGCCCAGGCCTTCATGCCCCATTAGCCCCATCAGACCCATGAGACCACTTACATTCACCGGGGGAGCACGACTTTTAGCGCACTCCAAAAGCGCCCTGACGCATGGGTGCCCGAAAATAGAGCTCCCGACATATGCTCTCCCTATCTATAGAGTGATTTGGGGAGGGTCAAAAAAATTGGGGGGCACCTAATGTATTTTTACACCGGCCCCTCCATCCACACTGCTGTTTGCCACACAATGTAAGTCTTTTGGTCGTCTGAGCACCTTTGGCGCTCATTGTAAGCCCCGTGCTGAGCGCCTACGGCGCTCATTGCGAGCCTCTCCCCTCATGTATTTTTGCTCCTCTGAGCATCCTCAGCACTCATTGTGAGCCCTGCGCTGAGCGACTTCGCCTCTCATTGCGAGCCTCTGCCCTGCTTTTTTTTTTAAATATATATATTTTTTAAAATTAATCAATTATCTAATTAAATAATAAATCAATATACTTTTTCTAATTAATAAATGCAGCAAGCAGCAATCAATATCCTGAAGAGCTAACAATCCATGTTGATTTTCCTGCAGCATACAATGTACATTTGGACTGTTGCTGACCTGAGGTGTAAGTGTCAGTAATGTGGCAAGCGTGCAGTGTAAATAGGCTGCGTGCGTGAGGGCAAAGCGTTTGTTTAGTTGTGTAAATCGCGATTTTAGAATGGTAATGTTATTAGTTGCAAGTTAGTGTCGTAAAATGGCGGGAATTGTGTGTTACGCGGGTCTGGAGCATTTTCCGTGTTTCCTAATAGTGTATTTTGTACCTCGTATGTTCCTGGGTAAAAGTTGTATGTGCCTGGCGGTGTTTTCCGTGGTTAGGGGTCGTGTAGCCTCGTTTTTTTTTTTTTTTCGGCTGCCACTTTTTTTGTCGATTTCTGAAACTCGGCAAATTCTGTTTAAATTGTTGTGCAA
Source organism: Discoglossus pictus (assembly GCA_027410445.1). Taxonomy (NCBI): domain Eukaryota; kingdom Metazoa; phylum Chordata; class Amphibia; order Anura; family Alytidae; genus Discoglossus; species Discoglossus pictus. The sequence goes on along the minus strand of CM050165.1, from coordinate 409,152,467 downwards.
CCTCAGTCCCAGACGTCCTGGCTGTCCCCCTGTGCTGTGTGTGATGTTTTTTTGTATTTTTGTTTTTATTTTCTTTGTGTTTTTGTATGTTTGGGACATTGACACAATTCTAATCTTTTTGGCCCTATACACCACCACAATGGATTTGAAATGAAACGAACAAGATGTGCTTTAACTGCAGACTTTTCAGCTTTAATTTGAGGGTATTTACATCCAAATCAGGTGAACGGTGTAGGAATTACAACAGTTTGTATATGTGCCTCCCACTTTTTAAAGGACCAAAAGTAATGGGACAATTGGCTGCTCAGCTGTTCCATGGCCAGGTGTGTGTTATTCCCTCATTATCCCATTTACAAAGAGCAGATACAAGCTCCAGTGTTCATTTCAAGTGTGCTATTTGCATACGTTGCTGTTAACTCTCAATATGAGATCCAAAGAGCTGTCACTATCAGTGAAGCAAGCCATCATTAGGCTGAAAAAACAAAACAAACCCATCAGAGACATAGCAAAAACATTAGGTGTGGCCAAATCAACTGTTTGGAACATCCTTAAAAAGAAAGAACGCAGCGGTGAGCTCAGCAACACCAAAAGACCCGGAAGACCATGGAAAACAACTGTGGTGGATGACCGAAGAATTCTTTCCCTGGTGAAGAAAACACCCTTCACAACAGTTGGCCAGATCAAGAACCCTCTCCAGGAGGTAGGTGTATGTGTGTCAAAGTCAACAATCAAGAGAAGACTTCACCAGAGTAAACAGAGGGTTCACCACAAGATGTAAACCATTGGTGAGCCTAAAAAACAGGAAGGTCAGATTAAAGTTTGCCAAACAACATCTAAAAAAATCTTCACAGTTCTGGTACAACATCCTATGGACAGATGAGACTAAGATCAACTTGTACCAGAGTGATGGGAAGAGAAGAGTATGGAGAAGGAAAGGAACTGCTCATGATCCAAAGCATACCACCTCATCAGTGAAGCATGGTGGTGGTAGTGTCATGGCGTGGGCATGTATGGCTGCCAATGGAACTGGTTCTCTTGTATTTATTGATGATGTGACTGCTGATAAAAGCAGCAGGATGAATTCTGAAGTGTTTCGGGCAATATTATCTGCTCATATTCAGCCAAATGCTTCAGAACTCATCGGACGGCGCTTCACAGTGCAGATGGACAATGACCCGAAGCATACTGCAAAAGCAACCAAAGAGTTTTTTAAGGGAAAGAAGTGGAATGTTATGCAATGGCCAAGTCAATCACCTGATCTGAATCCGATTGAGCATGCATTTCACTTGCTGAAGACAAAACTGAAGGGAAAATGCCCCACGAAAAAGCAGGAACTGAAGACAGTTGCAATAGAGGTCTGGCAGAGCATCACCAGGGATGAAACCCAGCATCTGGTGATGTCTATGCGTTCTAGACTTCAGGCTGTAATTGACTGCAAAGGATTTGCAACCAAGTATTAAAAAGTGAAAGTTTGATTTATGACTGTTAATCTGTCCCATTACTTTTGGTCCCTTAAAAGTGGGAGGCACATATACAAACTGTTGTAATTCCTACATCGTTCACCTGATTTGGATGTAAATACCCTCAAATTAAAGCTGAAAGTCTGCAGGTAAAGCACATCTTGTTCATTTCATTTCAAATCCATTGTGATGTATAGAGCCAAAAATATTAGTATTGTGTCAATGTCCCAATATTTATGGACCTGACTGTAGCTGCTCTTGTGGGAGGTAGAGTTTACACATAAGGATATGGCTCCCTATGAGCACTAGCAGAAGCTTCCAAAAACACGTAGCAATTACACGTGATAATCACTTTACGAGTTTGTAGGTAAGGGTTTGATATCTAATAGCTACATTAAGGCTTTTGCGAATTTTTCACTTGCATGATTTCCTACAGGATAATGTAATCGAACCCTTAGCATGTACTGATATCTCTTTCTAAAGAGATGATTATTGTCAATGATTGCCTTTTGGGATCTGATTGTATTATTTTAGTCTAAAACAAAGTGAAGCTAAAAAATCGAACCATGCTCAGACCCAATAACCTAATCAGATTAGCTGCTTAGAATATAATTAAATTAGTATGTCCTATTTATAATTAACTAAATCTATGTATTACCATCTTGTTGTGATATAAAGAAAATGTTCAAGCCCTAAAAAGAATCCTAGTAAAAAGAACAATGATATAATAGACCACAAATTACAAATGTAATTGACAAAAACCAAATTGCTTCGAGTTGGAATTCTTTCAAAACCTTTAATCTCTATTCTTCTGACTTTGGAAATGTTCCAACTCTTTTTGAAGTAAAAACACTTCCAGATCACTACATTGTGAATACTAAATACTTGCTTAAAATAGCACAAGTTTTGGTATAAATTAGTGTTTTCTGAATGAAGCTAATAGAAGGAGAAAAACATTGTGGTTATTACTCAATTGTACTTAGTTTTCTTTGTCAGCTCATTGTTTTACTTTCCTTCTCAGTCAGGGTCTTCTTTGAATCTGCCATAGTCATTTTGTTTCTTTTTTAAATAAAATGTACTGTGTCCATAAAAGGCTGTTGGACATATATTAGTCACAATTTAGTGACCAATTGCAAATTAATTGTATAGATCAGTTTGTTGACCCTCATGGACCAACATTTATAAATTAGAAAAAATGGAAAAAACTTTATTCACTCTTAAACAGGGGTATATGGTACTAGGAGGTAGCAGAATTCCCTAAGTGGTCAGATCTCGTGTGGAGTATGGAAATCATATAGGCTGGTAAGAAGTGGATTTGATGATCCAACTAGTGGTCAAATACTTTTTGGAGACTTATTTTCTGTCTCTGCGTAATTTACATTCATACATGCATGTCACAACAAGCCCTGTGTCACACATCAGGAAATAACTGAAAGTAGTAACAGAAGGCCTAGGAACTCAAAGGTTACCTCCTACCTGGAAGGCTCTACCGGCAAAGAAGTAGGAGATACACATTGATTGATGGAGGCAGACACATATGAGCTGAAGTCCAGGTAAAGTCTGAATGGATAACCCCTAGGCTATATCCATCTCAATTATAGAAACAGTTAAAACCGTTAAAAACAAAGTTGCCACTTGTCTGGAGTATAGGTTTAATATCTATACCAGATACTGTAACAACTCTAATAATGGCTTCCAGCAATAGGCTGTAACTACTACACCACCATCTATCTATAAGTGGATAGCTGCCCACTTGGGAAGCTCGCAGCTGGGGAGAAAATGCCATCAGTATTCTTATGACTATATAGGACCGGGTGCCCGTATCATATCATTTGACTGCTGTTTCGTCATATATACACAAGCAGCTTTATCAATTACAAAATTATAATGGGTCCCTCAGGGACCAAGAAGGATGAGGAGAGCCTAACACTATAAATATATCACCTGTATTAGTGAAAATTATAGACAGAATAATGAGGAACTTATTTGCAGTTTGTTGTTTAGTTATACAGTCATGTCCGAGACCCTTTGGACTGCAGCAAGCCTGGCACATCTATGGTTATGTCTCTGGTTGTGCTTATCCATATCTTGGCAAAGATACTGGTGTGGGTTGCCAGTTACTTCTCCAGTGGACCATAAATTGTCTGACCTCTCTACTATGGCCTGTCCATCTTGGATGACCCTACATGGTATAGCTCATACCTTCATTGAAGTACACAAGTCCCTTTATCATGACCAGATAGCGATCCAGAAGGGTATTTGCAGTTTAAATCAGTGCAACAAGATGAAAATCTAGTGTCCCACATGTAGTACATCTAGTTAAAAATGCTCTACATCTCAAACATGGTCTTCATTGGAAAGTACTCCCTAGATAAAAAACATTGTGTATTGTTGCTGCTACACAACGATTTCTTAGTAATATATAGTCAATTATTTCACACAGGATTATCACCATCCTTGCACCAGCCCGGTAAAATATTTGCCTAATAGACCCTTTTGGCATCATGTCCCTTACTACAGGGGTCCTTATAGACCCTCATGGACCCTATTACCCTCATGGGGCTATGTAGGGGAATACAAATAATTAGTTAACACATTATTATACTTTTTGATTGAAGAAATCGATCCTCTTCTTTCTTGATTGAAGATACTCGATTATCTATTCAGCTCACGGAAAGGGCTATTAAGAAAAAAAATTCTTGCAACTAAAAAAAGCTATACTAAACTAATGGACCTCTTTGGAAGAGGAGTTCCCACGCCAAATGCTGACTTGTTGGTGCTTTCCGTATTATAGTTTTTGTAGCAGGCTTCTGATTGGCTGACAAACATGTCAATAGTATTTCAGCCAGTAACAATCAAGTATTTGATTGGCTATTTAAGAGATAATCCGCGAAGAGATTGTTAGCTTACAATCATACAGTGATTGGCTCTTTCAACAGAACAGTCAATCAAAAAAAGGTGACCCTATTAATAAGCCCTATTCTGATTGGCTGATATTTGTATCAGTCTGTCACATGATGTATTGTTATTCCTATGTTATACCTATATAGCTACTGTACCCCAACTCTAGAGAATATGTTGGCACTATATAAATAGAGATGATAATAGAACATTATTGACAAATGTCCTATTTTAGAGAGCATTTTTCAAGAGCACTAAGAACAGATCTTATCTGAATCTATAATTCCTCCCACTCCTCACAGATATCATATCCTTTTTTGGAACAAAAACAAAATGTGTGTTCTCATTAAAACTAAATTGAATACAATAGTAAAAAATGAAATGCAGTATTTATTTATTTTACACGTGGTAAAAGAATGTTGGACATTATGAAGTCAGAAAACTATAAATATGGTACTTAAGTGGTCCATTTACACAGGTGAATAGAGGATGACAATTTGCAAAATAGGAATAAGAGACATAGCAAATTGGGTTTGTTATTAAGGATTGAGAAGAGTACTTCCTTGGGACTGTTGGTTGACCTCATTGGGTCAAGTTGCCTACCACTGGTCTAAAGGTTAGTGTGTTTAGATGTAGAGACAGACTTATGTAGGAGTCTTCAACTGGTAGCTCTGGACAAGTTTTATCTTACCTCTTCCACTCAGTAGCTCAACCCTCGGCATAGACAACACAATAACACCACCTACCATCTACATAAATACCTTATCATGGTTTGGCAAGAGAGATTGGGACCTGGTTATATTTAATGCAGACAACTATGAGAGCTTTTGTTTCAATTTGTTACTTATTAAAATCTCTGTATGTTTTTGTATTTCATAATATCTTTCACATTAAAGTCAAGTTTCGAAATTGGAAGAATTGTTGAGATGTTCTCTTTGCTGTAGCAACTGCAATTGTTATTTTAATATTAGAGTCAGAAATGGCTGTATCATCTTCCAGACATAATATTCACCCATTCATAATATATATAAGTATATTTCACCCAGAAATGCTTTGTGAACAAAAGTGGGGGAAAGGAGTACAAAAGTGGTTTGGTCAAAGAAACCACTTGTGGTCCTTAGTAGTATAACGACATGTGCCTCACTCTGCGTCATCGCTGGGAACAGCTGAGCGCACTCTAATTCTTGCCCGTAAAACAGAATAGGGTGTCACAATGTCCTTTGAGGTTAGAAGTAAAAAGATTTCACCTTAAATAAAGAAAAGGGCTCTTCAAAGTAAGGGTGGTTAAATTGTGGAATTCTCTACCATTGGAGGTGGTGACATCGGATTTGAAAGATAACTTTAAAAAGGGGTTGGATATATTTTTGATTAAAAAGGTCTTTCAGAGTTATCATGGATAATTAGAGAGGGAGTATTGATCCAGGGAGGAAGCTGATCAACATTATCTGGGGTCAGGAAGGAATTTTCTTTTACCCACTTTTGAGACAATTGCCAATGTTTCCATATTTTTTTTTTTCTGTTTGCCTTCCTCTGGATCAAATAATAACTAATCTGCATATTGCAGATCAGAGAGATCTAAAAAGGTTGAACTTGATGGACAAAAGGTCTTTTTTAACGTCAGTTACTATGTAACAATGCAGGGTGCATGATCCCCGGGACGGAAGTAAGACCAGCCAAAGATGATGCAGCTGTAACTATAATGTCATAAGATGACTTGAGTGAGTAGCCTTCGTGACCAAGCAAGGAGTTACTGCATATTTCGCTGACTGCCAGCCGTGATGTTCTGCAAACGACCATGACCCTGATACCTTCTCCCAGCACTTATGATCAGAATCATGGGTGTAGGAGCCCTTGTTCCTACACCCATGATCAGAACGGGATTGAATTATCCAACAACTACTCTATTATTATTGTCCTTTATTTGTAACGCACCAACATATTCTGTAGCGCTATACAGGGGTTAAGTACAAGTCACATTTTTTTTATCACATTACAAAAGAATGGAGGGCCCTGTTGTTGAGCCTAAAATCAAATGTACATAGTGCTTTCCCCAAAGTACCTTATAAGATTTCAAGCACGCAAAGTGACAGTCTAAAGGGGCTATCAATTCCTAATGGGTCACACTCCTGCTAAGCAACTACCAGGTAGTTCTTGAAGAAACCTTATCTAGAGAATCAAATTTCAGCAAATCAAAAATAAATTCCACACTGCCATGACATTTTATAACATTAATCTCCTACAAAATGAAGGTGTCATTATAATATCTTACTATAGTGAGCACCTATATTTCTATACTTTGTATTTTATTGTGCTGAGAGTTATTGAGTGGAGGTTATTTCCAATATATATTACACATATCAGAAATTGTTGCTAGTAAAAAATGCATTTAGAAACACTACTAAAACAACAAGGCGTGGGAAGATTGTGAAAATAGATACACAACTGCATTTGAATTTATTAAAAATAATTTAATAGGCTAAAAATTAGACTAAAGTTGCTATTTATGTTGCCATCTTGAAATCACACTACCTTTTCATGTTACATATTACTGAATAGCGTTATCATCCTAATTAGGCTAGTTTATTTTCATGAGATGCTCATTTGCATAACAACATCTTACCAACGATGCTGAATATCTTGGATAATAAGGTAAATATAATGTATAGTCTTTTTTCATGTCCTCTAAAATAACTTAAAAAGTGGTTTTGGGGTTACAGAGTCCTTACTTTAAAGTCTCTTACACACTGGATTATCAGCTCTTTTGTGCAAAGAAAGACCTTGGACGAACCTCTCCTCCTTCAGCTATGACTCCCTTGTCCCCTGTGTCCACAATGATGCTAATTAAATCACATTTACACACTGCTGGATAGCAAAAAAATTCAGACATCAAGATAATCAAAAATAATTCAAGTTGAATGCCAACATTTTTCTGAAGAGGCTATTTATATAGTTTTGTACAATTTTCTATAAATTCTCTATTCAGTGTTATATCAAACTGTATTTTAGTACTAAATTATTGAAGGTATCATTGTGGTATTTACTACAGTACAATGTCTCTGTTCCCATTGTATATCCACATGACAGATTTATATAGGGAACCACACAATGAAAGTGTTCTCATAATTACTAAGTATTAATGTCCAGGATATATCGTATTAGGTTTTAAAAAAAGCAGATGACCCAGCAGTTGATAAATGAAAATGAGACGACTTCCTTAGGGCTATAGGTCTACACATTAAAGATAAATACTTCCAATAGCTGTATTTAGAATAAAAGATAATTAAGTGCCTCACATAATGGGAAAAACAAACACAGAATAGCTTTCTAGCAAGCCACCTATACACTACAAGAGTAGCTCTCCTGCTAAAAAGGACCAACGTAGTAATATTTTGTGTATTACAGAACCATTGTATACTGATATATATATATATATATAGTATATTAATAGTACATTTGCGTTCACATTTGAATGTCTAAACAGTTATTACACTGCACTCTGGGAACCTGGGCAGGGACATGCAAATGTGCCCACAAAGGCTTCGCTCTTGCAAAACATAACTATTTTAAACATTGTTTCCTTTAAGCATATGCCTACACAGCTTTTTTGCAGAGCTAAGGATGGATTATACACAAGCCATGGATCCTACCCACGTACAGCTGTCAAGGTTACCTCTCATCAGCGTGGGGCCAGTTCCTAGCTTGTGTAGTAGATTTTATGAGAAAGTAGTTTACCACAACAATTATTTAATTTATGGTGGACAAAAGAGCAATAGAAGCCTCCATTGTGCAGTACTACAGTAAATAAATAGTATATTTGTCTTCACATTTGAAAAACTTGTTTTCTGCTCAATATATATATTTGAACATTTGTCTGACTGAGCCCACGATTAAGCCAGACAAAGGTCATAAATGTAGTTTAAATCATATAAGGAGATTATGGTATCCAGGATATTTTGGTTGCAGTTGGTTGTATAAGAGGGGAATTAACATTTCTTAAGGTGCAGTGCTTGCATCTATTGATGCAACCAATTTCCAGAAGCAACCAACTGAAAGGATAACTGCAAGCTCTACTCCTACAGAAATATATACACATCTCTCATACAGGCAACATTCAACAATGTATCATGGATACCTCTAGAGACCAGCAGAGCCATCAACATATTTTTTTAATTAAAAACTAGCTTTACAACATTTCCTCACCTTTGTTAAATTTACAATACTCCAACATATATTTTGTGACAGTTTAAATAAAGTTGCTCAAACAATTCATTCCCTAATATTCCATTTTATTTTTACTTATGAATATACTTCTCTATCGTTATTACCAAGAAATATTATGTTAAAAAAATGCCGTTAAATTTAAAAACCTTGTATTAATGAAGACTTTTTTGGCAGATATCAGTTGCTACCAAGGCTGTCCAAGTTACGCAGTTATGTTTTCATCTTTTACAATAGCTTCTGTACTTTTAAATGAGTGCACTTGCGGTAGAACAATTGTATTATGAAAACTAGCACAGAGCCAAAAAGAGTTGCCACCTGGCTTCTGCCTTGTTTCTGGACATTGCTGTTCCCTTCTGCTTTCTACATTAGAAATTCAGAGATCTGAAAAAGCAAAGAGAAAATTGTCTTGGACGTCAAAACCAGGACAATCTCCAAGGGTGATTCATCCAGGTTTGCCATTCAGTTTAATCACCCAACTTAAAAAGTTACAGTTCATGGATTTGTACAGATGGTCTGGGATCGAAAGGCAATTTTAACCAGAGCTACTTGTACTTTAGGCAATAATTTACAGCATGTTCAGACATCTGGTTACTTGGTTATTTGCAGCAATGCAAAAGTAAAAAAAAAAATATGCAAATCAAATTTTTTTTTACATTTTTCTTCTCATTTGTGACTGGGTACTTGAACAAACATATAGAGCCGCATTCAATTGAGAAATCGTAAGTTACAGTAGCCTGTTGCTATTCAATTGGCGTTTGTTTTGCGAGCCGCAATTGGCCTAAGTGTTAGGGGATTGAAATCCTTGCAGTTGTTAAAACCGGAACTTACAGCCCATCAGAGCCTTTGATCTTTCCCATACGCAAGAGTTCCGATTGCTAAATTCGCAAATCGCTATTTAATTGCTAAAATCCCACAATCCCGCAAATGTTTTCACACCAATAAACAGCAAATGTAGAAGAAAATCCTACGGGTATCAGATAGGACCGCAAAGGGGTTACGGACATGTCCGTAGCACTGTAAATACAAATAAAAAATCAATACTGCACTTTTAAATAGGGGGAAAGAGATGAAAGACATTAGAATTAATTGCACAACAGTCTCAAGCTCGCAAATCTGCAATTAAAAATCATTTATTTTTATGTTTCATTTTGGGGTGAATACATATCAATGGTACATACGAGTTCATGGTTTATGGTTTCGGCTTTTGGCCCATGACTTGCGGGCTTGTTCAATTGAATCACTCTGTAATTGTAGCAGACTGCGAGTCCATTACGGGCTACAGTAACTTACAATTTCTCAATTGAATGAGGCCTATAGTACTTTAATATTGATATGTCTGAAAAAAATATTAATCATTAGCATATTATTCCTGAATCTTTTATATTCATTATTACACTATCATCCACCACCTTTTTACAAGTGTTACCAGTGCTAAAGACGCGAAATCCATATTCAATTACAATACTTGATAGGACTCGCAAGTGGGTTAAACACCTGTTAGTGACACTGCAAAAGCAAATAAAAACACACTACTGTACTTTACAATACTAAGAAAGCAATGAAAGACATTAGAATTAATTGCACAACAGTCTTAGGCTCGCATATCTGCAATAAAAATTATAATTTGTTTACGTTTTTATTTTCATGTTATATTGATCCCAGGAATCAAAAGTTAATACATATCATAGCATGTACTAGAACAGTTGATTTATTGATTTTTATTCATTTCTACATTTCTGGATTGCGAGTCTGATTGCAAATCATGCTTCTAAACATTAATTGATTGCAGTTTAAGCTCCATGTTTTACTGACATCGTGATGACAGTCTCGTTTACTATTGGCTAATTGTAACCTATGGGCTTGCTTAATTGATCATGATCCCGCCCTGAAATGCTATGCACGGTTTCATAGTTTGCGTGTTGGGCCTGTGAGCCTGTACTTGCCGGTTTAAATCGATAAAATACATCTGTATATGTAACAAATTTCTAACCCACAGACAAATGGTCAGTTTCAAGGTAATTCCGGGCTTGGAATTAAATGGGGGCCAATGTCTCTAAAACCATAGAATTTGTCTGTTTTTCTATCCCTTACCTAAGGAATCCATACATCTTCAGTGTTTAATAGAAACACACAACATTTCCATCATATAATACTAGCCACCCTCCAAAAAAGGGCAGTAAATGTAATGATCACACACCATCTAGAACAGTGATGGGCAACCACTTTCATTAGAAACGCTTCATATGCAGCCCCAGAGTCCTTAAAAGGGACTCAAAGTGCTTAAATCTTCTTATTTTACTGAAAGCAAAATGGTAAAAACACTGTTGGAAAGGATTTAATTGGTAATATATGTATAGATAATGAGGAGAAGTATTTAAGAAGAACTGGGTATTTTTTGATAGTTTTGGAGTAGGATAATACACTATGCATTGTCGAGAGGGCTATTCTCTCCTGAATGGGCTGGGGCAATATGCAAAGTGGGGCTGCATGTGCCCCCTGGACTGCCTGTTGCCCACCACTGCTCTAAAAGAAACAGCTGTTGGTCGTTGTTTCTTTCACATCATTATATGGGTGAATAAGTCACCAATCTGACACCCCAAACTGATGTTTTAGTTCAGTTTGACTTATTTTCCACAGGGCTCACTGGAGCTCTATATGGAGGCAGTAAACCTCTTAATATATTGATTCCATCTCCAAAATGTGCAGAGTGCTATAGGATCATATCCTCCAAGGTAATAGCAAGGTCCATATCCTCCCAGCAATAGTGCTGCACAACCTCAGATAGAAGATATATTGATCTAGTGTAGTTATTGGCATTTTTCAGTCCATAATGAATGCCTCTGCTAGGGTCATAGACAGTACCAGCACCAACGTCTCTCTCGCAGTCACTCCACTGGCTTCCCATAACCTCCAGAATAAAATGTAGAATCTTGACCCTAATGTATAAAGTCCTCAACAATTACGGACCTTGTTATATCTCTGCTCTTATCTCTAAATACTCTCCCAACTGTCCTTTTAGCTCTCCTAATGACCTTCTTCTTACATCTGTTCTTATCACCTCCTCTCATTCCTGTCTTCAGGATTTTTTTGTGCTGCCTCTATTCTTTAGAACTCCTTGCCTTGCTCCACTAGAATATCCTCCTCCCTCAAAATCTTCAAATCCTTCATATCCTCACTAAAAATTAAACTAATTAAGGAAGCTTATCCCCTGTATTGTAACTCCCTTCTATACCCCACCCATACCCTCTAGACTGTAAGTTTGTTAGTTTTCAATCATGTTAGGTGCTTTAGGGAAAGTACTTTGTATTCTGATTTCAAGCTCAATAATAGGGCCATCCATTATTTTGTAATTTGTTATAATTGTTTTTAACTTGTATCTACCATGTACAACGCTACGGAATATGTTGGTGCATTACAAATAAAGGATAATAATAATAATAATAATAATATTTTTAGATATTTGTGGTATTGCTATCCAAGTCCTCCTACAAGAGGCTACATAGATCAAGAGGGCAGTCCAGTCACCCAAGTAAATATAGCTGTGTTGAGAAAACTACAACCAGAGACAAGTGCAGAGTCATCAGACACTTTGTGTGATTTATTTTCTGCTAGCTCTAAATCACAAGGATGATACTCTGAAGGTGTTTAGCAGGGAAATAAGTAACTGTTAATTTAACTGCACTGCAGAGTCTATAGTTTTCTTAGACAGGATATAAATATTATTTAATTGTTCCTGTAAACTAAAAAAAATATATATATATACAGTCAGGTCCATAAATATTGGGACATCGACACAATTATAATCTTTTTGGCTCTATACACCACCACAATGGATTTGAAATTAAACAAACAAGAGGGTATTTACATTCAAGTCAGGTGAACGGTGTAGGAATTACAGCAGTTTGTATATGTGCCTCCCACTTTTTAAGGGACCAAAAGTAATGGGACAGATTAACAGTCATAAATCAAACTTTCACTTTTTAATACTTGGTTGCAAATCCTTTGCAGTCAATTACAGCCTGAAGTCTGGAACGCATAGACATCACCAGACACTAGGTTTCATCCCTGGTGATGCTCTGCCAGACATCTATTGCAACTGTCTTCAGTCCCTGCATGTTCTTGGGGCATTTTCCCTTCAGTTTTGTCTTCAGCAAGGGAAATGCATGCTCAATCGGATTCAGATCAGGTGATTGACTTGGTCATTGCATAACATTCCACTTCTTTCCCTTAAAAAACTCTTTGGTTGCTTTTGCAGTAAGCTTCGGGTCATTGTCCATCTGCACTGTGAAGCGCCGTCCAATGAGTTCTGAAGCATTTGGCTGAATATGAGCAGATAATATTGCCCGAAACACTTCAGAATTCATCCTGCTGCTTTTGTCAGCAGTGAATTCATCAATAAATACAAGAGAACCAGTTCTATTGGCAGCCATACATGCCCACGCCATGACACTACCACCACCATGCTTCACTAATGAGGTGGTATGCTTTGGATCATGAGCAGTTCTTTTCCTTCTTCATACTCTTCTCTTCCTCTGGTGAAGTCTTCTCTTGATTGTTGACTTTGACACACATACACCTACCTCCTGGAGAGTGTTCTTGATCTGGCCAACTGTTGTGAAGGGTGTTTTCTTCACCAGGGAAATAATTCTTCGGTCATCCACCACAGTTGTTTTCCGTGGTCTTCCGGGTCTTTTGGTGTTGCTGAGCTCACTGGTGCGTTCTTTCTTTTTAAGGTTGTTCCAAACAGTTGATTTTGTCACACCTAATGTTTTTGCTATCTCTCTGATGGGTTTGTTTAGTTTTTTCAGCCTAATGATGGCTTGCTTCACTGATAGTGACAGCTCTTTGGATCTCATATTGAGAGTTAACAGCAACAAATGCAAATAGCACACTTGAAATGAACTCTGGAGCTTGTATCTGCTCTTTGTAAATGGGATAATGAGGGAATAACACACACCTGGCCATGGAACAGCTGAGCAGCCAGTTGTCCCATTACTTTTGGTCCCTTAAAAAGTGTGAGGCACATATACAAACTGCTGTGATTTCTACACCGTTCACCTGATTTGGATGTAAATACCCTCAAATTAAAGCTGAAAGTCTGCAGTTAAAGCACATCTTGTTAGTTTCATTTCAAATCCATTGTGGTGGTGTATAGAGCCAAAAAGTTTAGAATTGTGTCGATGTCCCAATATTTATGGACCTGACTGTATATATAATTATATATGTATGTATATATATATATATATATATATACATAAATATAAATATATATATATATATATATATATATATATATACATAAATATATATATATATATATATATATATATATATATATATATATATATATATATATATATATAACAATGTAGAGAATAAGCTTGTGGATTTAAATCTTGAAACAAACTGCTACTCTACAGCTTGATGTTTCAACTACCAAACTATCTGTGCAGAAAACTTAAATAAGATTTTGATAAAAGAATAATTAGTCTTTTTTTTTTTCCCCTCTTCAGCAAATTTGATCAAATTTGAATCGTGATCTACTTGTGGAGTAAAGAAATCAAAAACATTCCTTTATATTAGGCAATTCCAATAATTTTTTACAAAATAATCTTGTTTAAGAATCCTGGTATAAAAATGCCCTCAATAGATGCCCCAGATTAGACCAAAATAGACTCCTGCTTAATATTATGAAACCACTGTCATCGTGAATGAGATCATTTGCTGACAGATGGAGATCTGGGATATCAATCTGCATAAATAGACATGTGGACAACTAGACTTTGCATTGTGTAGTAGACATTCATTATACAGTGTGGATTGCATGGTAGCTAGTCTGTCTGTATAGATAAAAGATTATCTTGTAGAGATTTAGTCTGGATGATAGCTAGAGTGTGGATCATGCTGTGGAGAATCACTGTACACATTTTATTTTTGTTGTACAGTATAGGCACAGACTCAACAGAACTCACTGGGTCACTTAATCAGATATAACAGAATTCATATAAGGTTTGACCTACTCTTATTTACTATTAAAACAGGAATCAGGAAGAAAAATGCAAATATTATATCAACATAAACATATCCAAAGCATTTTGCAAAAAATTATATATTTTATTATGGACAAAAATGCTTAGCGAATACTGAACTGGTGGTCACTGATAGGGTTTTATATGCAACACATAAAATAAAATGCCTGTATTATGATGAGAGGACACTAGGGGCTCATTCAATTGCGATTTGGCCAATTAAATAGGGTTCTATATAAGCACAGAGCACAGAAGTTTTTAGTTAGTAAACTTCAGTCCAAAAGCAAGGTCTTCACTAACTAAAAACTTCTGTAAAAAAAATATCAAATTGCAATTGAATGAGGCCCTAGGTAACTTAAATTAGTGAATACCAGTGAATGTCTATGAGGCATGATGGCCCATCACAGAGACTTTTCCACATTGTACAGTACATTATGGGTTTAATAATTTCTCTTCTTTAATTAAAAATATGAATGTTTCATTACCCATCTACTGATGGATAATTAGCACTGATGCAAGCCACACCAAAGAATAAAAAGGACACATCATAGTAGGACAATTATAAAACCACATTTATTTATAATAACAACACAAAAAGGAACGAAAACATACTGGCACACAGATAACAGTAACTTTCATAATTATGATTTATTTGGCAACATTTAATCCAACAAACATACATACAAGGGCCCCTATTCAATTGTAATCCTGCAGTTTAATTCAACCGTAAACCATTCAATCGTATGTAGCATAACTATTGTTTAGAAAGAGCCAATAGTAATTAAGACCGTCATCATTACATCAGTAAAACATGGAGGTTAAACGTCAATCAATTAGCATTTAGAGGTCCAGTATGCGATCGGACTCGCAATCAAGCAATGTACAAAATAATAAAAATGAATTGCCACACTGTTCTAGTCCATGTGGGTGGCCTGATATGTATTAACTCAATTATTGCCGAGATTGATATGACATGGAAATGAAACATAAAAAATATAAAAAAAATAATTTTTGATTGTAGATTTGCGAGCTTCACAATGTTGTGCAATTAATTTCAATGCCTTTCATCGCTTTCCCTGACTTTTAAAGTGCAGTATTGATTTTTTTATTGCATTTACAGTGCTACGAAAAGGTGTTTAACCCCCTTGCGGGTCCTTTCTGGTCCCTGCAGGATTTTCTTCTACATTTGCCATTTATGGGTGACAAAACATTTGCGGGCTTGAGGAACTGTAGCAATTGAATAGCAATTTGCGGTTGTAACATTTACGGTCTTGAAAGATCATAGGCTTAGCTGGGTCGGAGTTACGGTTTTGACAACCGCAGGATTTTTAGCTTGTAACACTGCTAAAAGACACCAGTTGAATAGCAAATTATTTTCTGGACTCCATTACGGGCTCCAGTAACTCACAATTGCTCAATTGAATAGGGGCCTAGGAATCATAGTTGTGTCATACTTTTAACACTATCTAGTTAAGCAAATTGTGAGCATTATATAAATGACATATACGCAGGAATGTTATATTTTATCAGGATTTTATATACAGTACCTCCATGGCATTATTAAATTTCAATACAATTATTCAAATTCCTTAAAATATTGATTTTGAAAAAAGTTAAAAAAAGGAATACTTGTTTCAAAAGTTTATTAAAAAATGGGATATTAAGATATTAAACATTTGTGATAAATTAGTAACTACAGAGAGTGAAACATAAATGATGGAATACTGCCACTAAGAGCATTGGTTTGACTTTTAAAGAAATTATAGATGGTCGTACAATAATTTAATGCAACTATAATTGTTTAGGACAAATATTCACTTAATGTATATATCTAGCACTGTACAGTATTCTGCAATTTATAGTAAGAGAAACCACTTTCAATATACTGTAGTTTTATAAAAATGGAATTCTCATAGAGAATATCTTCATTTTTGAGTTTAATTATCTGCCTCTAATGAGAGATATTTCTCATCATCCCAACATACAAAGTTTGCCTCGGAGGGCATAACTGTTAATATAAAGCCCTAAATTGATTACAACTTCTTTGTTTGATTTTTAGTGCTCTGAGGAATGGTTCCGGCCAGTATCTGTGATTTCAGAGTAGCTTTAAAAACGACCTTTAAATTAAACGGTATTATGAAAGAAGTAGAATGTTAAAGTCATGACAATATTCAGAACAATATAAAATCTGTTCAACAATGGGAATAAGACCTGGGCAGAGCATTTGAGGAAACATCTTGGCAGATAGCTTGGAAATAGCGAACATTTTATAATAATTTATTACATTTAAAAAAAAAATACCTTCTCAGAAAATACTGTGTTCCAGCTACACTGACAAAGACCAATAGACCTCCTCGGTGTGTTTAATCACCCGCAGGGTAACTGGCACTCTGTTCATCTATGGTGGCATTCGCAGTCTTTGACCAAAAGTTATAATTAAGAAAATAGCTTCTGGATTCTGATCATTAGATTCAGAGTTGGCTCTCTTGGTTATTGGGTTGGTAGACTTAAACACAACAATTGCCAATTTCATATTCCATTTACTAATTGCTGCCAGAAGAGCTTTAGACAAATTGTGGAAAGACCGCACCTCCTGCCATTTTCTAATCATCAGATCTATTTCCCAAACCCTTCTAATTACATGGCGTGTTGGCCACTTTTATATGCCATGCGTCATGGATCCTGTGTTATTCGTTATTGAAAGTATCACAAAAGATACCAGTAGTTTTCAGTAATGACACATCTCTAACTCTGCCAGAAATACCACTCATCTTTACCATTTTCATTGTGTTATTTTGTTAAATATTTGTTCTGTCTACTGATAATGATCTTTTACTTTGCCTGAAAAAAACTATAAAATTGATAGCTTAAAAAGGAAATTTATTAATTAAAGTGCCATTGAAGTATTATATTTCTAGCATACATAGTAAAAGATTTCAGAAAGCAGAAAATCAAAGATTATTTCTTATATTTCTTTTAGTGGCAGTTATGGGCAGATGTATTAATATCTTATAAAAAAAAACTCAATATTTTAGAATCTCAGAGGAATTTGGAGAAACTGACACTGGGTGGTTAACTTTATTGTAAAATTTAAGATGATTCTGCACTCTTTTACAATACAGATTAGGTTTCTGAAAAATATCTGAAAATATCCCTCCATATTGACAAGTGAAAAAAGTAAGCAATCATGCAGAGGGTGTTTTATAAGACAGTAACTGTGCAATCTCGGTCAGTTCGAAAATCGGTCTACAGGGAGCATCCTAGGAGTCGGTATGCAGCCGAGAGGAAGCAGTAGAGATAGAAAGAGAATAATAGGATGGCAGTGGGAAAACCAAAACCAAAGGAAAGATAGGAAGAAGAGAGGAAGAGGGGAAGGAGAAAGAGAGGAATTGAGAAATAATAATGAAAGCAAGTGAAAATGGGGGTGGGTGATGGGGAATAAATTAGGGTCAAACCAAGGTAACATGTAAAAACTTAAATACGAAGGAGGAACTGTTAAGTGCTGGAGGAGGTCATTGAAGTTGGAGATTTTCACTTTAGGGGTAATGTGCGAAAGTACGACTTCATAGAAATGGTAGCTGGAAAGTGGAACAGGCTTCTAATGGAATCGATAGGGGCAAACGCAGTAAAGAAATGCAATGGTGTCTGGGATATGAATATGGCTATCCTGAGGTTTAATTAGACAGAACTTATTTAAGATAGATATATCCAATTGTCTAGATGAGTGGTTCGAATCTTAACTGTTGTTTAATTCATGCTATATTGTCCCTATGAGGTTGGAGATGAAAGACTAGCAATGGAGGCGATACTTTAAGGTGAGGAGCACACTTCCTTGCCTTTTTGTAAATAGGGCCTTACATAAGATCATCATGAGTGTTAATTAGGCCAAAACACATTGCGGCGAATAATGGGCTACTTAGATGGGTCTATCCATGAACCAGATTCACTAAGGGTGTCAAGTCTGTGGAAGGAGCTACAGTGGGTGATTTCTATGAAGAAGTCTATACAGAGAACCTTACTTAAGTAAAATTGTAGGCTCTATTTTAATCTTAAACACAGATATGTAAACAAGATTTTTAATTAAATAATAAAATTTAAATTTAATAAAAGTATCGACTATTTGTGGAATATAATTTTGAACTACAAAAGGGTGCTCTTTTTCTTTTTGGTTCTTTATTATGGTTTGGCTTTATCATCCTATGCGACCACATTTAAATCAGTCAATTTTAACCTTAGTGAATTTAGCACAATGCTTTCCTATTTATCTCTAGGTAGTTAATACCTTGGAGATTGTTATAGGTAAGATGGCCAAGTGGTAAATTTATGTTCAAGACCACTGGTGATAAGAAATTATAAATAACATTTTTGTAATTTACGTATATTGAGTAATAATAATAAATCAAAGTTTATAAAAAATAAATCAATAAGAAATATATGCATTTATACATCATTCATTTGTAACCACTTAGAAACTAAAAGGTTTTTGGCATTTAGACATTAAGTACATATTTAAAATACACTTGACTATCCCAGATTTTCAACTTTTCAACTGTTGTGAATTACTTTAAAAAGTCAATTATATGGTCAGTTATTTTTGTCTATGGGTAATATGATAAAGTGAGAATTATTCAACACTTTGCATGTGTATTTTGAACGAGAGTTTAAACTGTGGCTTTTTTAAGGAAGCTTTGTGATTAGTGTTCAGGTTAAATAAAGAAAGGGTTGTTCTAATTAGATAAAAACAAAGGATACATAGATGCCAATGTGTTTATTTTGAATAGATAAGCTTGGTCATTTACTAGCAAATAATGTGGGGCCCTATCACTAAATGACAAATGAATGATGCAGAACTTTTCCTAAAGTCTAGATCTATTTAGTGAAAGGTCAAATGCTTGGCAGAGATTAATTATTTAGCCTTATTCTATTTTGACATAAAATTTATTATTGCATTTTATTTATAAAGCACAAACAATTTCCTTGGTCTTAAATACAGGGATTTACATTTGATAGAATATATATGATATGCTATAATAACAAAAATAAACACACTAATAAGATAAATAGTCAAGACATGTAGCCTTATTAAATTGCAATTCAGCAAATTCTAAAAGGCTCTATATAAGTACATAGCATTTTTTTGCAGAAGTTTTTAGTCATTTAACTTTTATCCAAAAGCAAGGTCTTCACAAACTAAAAACTTCTGTAAAAAAAAATATGCTATGTGCTTATATAGAGCCCTTTAGAATTTGCCGAATTGCAATTTAATAAGGCTGATGGTTATTATTCCTGGGACTATAATATCTTTACATTTTCTGATATTTATTTATTATTGCAATTTCTCACTCACTACAGAATCTTGTAATCAGAATATATTTGCAATGGTAACAATACCAGTCTATTTGATAAATAAAGCAAAAAAGTAATTAACTAAATATTTTGGCACCTACACACTATAGAGAAGGGATCTGCAATGAAGTTTAACTTTTTATTGAATTGATATTCAAAGTGAACTATATATATATATATATATATATATATATATATATATATATATACTGTTTTATTTCTATTTAAAAAAAAAAAAATATGACTACCTTTACATTTAAGTTTGCAAGTTCTAATCTTCGTGAAAGCTAGATTTTAAGCTCAAAGATAGGGCCCTCCAATTGTCTGCAATGTGTTAATCTTGTGTTTGCCTTGTTCTTAACCTCTGTACAGCGCTGCAGAATATGTTGGCGCGTTACAAATAAAGGATGAAAATAATAATAAATAATTTTACAGAAAAGGTGGTTGATGAAAGGAATAGTCTTCTAGCATTAAAAGACAGGGACAAATACAACACAGGAAATCAGGAATGAGTGTGAGAAACGTAAGGCCAACCTAAGGCAAATCTTTGAAGGTATATAACATTGGTAGACTAGGTAGACCTATTGTTTGGTATCTAGCAAATTTTCTAATTTATATTTTAAGCAACTGGATCAGGTAGGTTCAAAATCGAAAATAGAGAACAGTGACAGAATAGGTGGATAACTTACTTTTTATTATTTTATCTAAACAGATAAGTCAAAATGAGCACTGAGAATAAATCAAAATAGCTAGGTCTAATAAACATATGTGGCATGGCAATGGTAATTGACAATTTCAAATATTGTACTTAGACAAATGACAAAAAATTGTTTAAATACAGAAAATAAAACATAATTTTATGTAAATGTATGCCTTATAAAAAAGTGATAGTTTGCAGATGTGTTCAAGCCAGCACTGCCCATACATAACTTGTTCAAGCTATAACAAGCATTTTATTTTATTTGTTATTTGTTTCTACTTCACATAATGACAATCAATTATAATTAAGTACGATAATATTTGTTAAACATTGGAATAGTAAAAATCAAGATGTTTAAGTTTAGAGTTATTAAAAAATATAATACTTTTAAATATAATTTAAATAATGAAAATTCAACAAATAATATTTTATAGATATTTTAATTAATTAATTTCATCAATCATTAAAAATTGTGATCTCAAAAGATAATGAATAAATGATAATGGATGGGTCTGGTTCTTTATACTTGGATTCTACCATGTGGTACCTCTTTTGTATACCGATGGTTGTATTGTAAACTATTTTTTAATATTGTTCTAGTATCTGTGGACAGTGTATTAATGAATGGATTTCCGATTTATAAACATGTCATTGTTAATTTTTCTTTGTATAAGACTGTTTTCACCTAATCCATGTTAAAAAGTAAGGTATAACAATTCATAATGCTTGAATGGAAAAATATATAATATGTATTTCTCGGTGCAGTTATATATAGTCTTGATTTGGCAACATTAAGCGCAAGATTTTGCTGACAAAACTGTAGAGGGAAATGTGTCTATGCTTCACTGCTTTCCTTTATTGGGGCTACCATTATTTCACTGAATGGGATTGTGTGCCTACACAGTCTATAAACTACGTTAAGTAAAAACTACTGACTAACTACCTAGGAACACTTTACCAAATGTTTGCTAGTTTTCCAATGAGCAGTTCTGCATTTTATTTTGTGTTTAGGACCAGTATAAAAGTTGGAATTCCATGTTTTTAGTAAGTGTGACATTTCAGATAATGCCCCACCATTGTGCATCCTATCAGTGTCATATCAATACATATAGTGCATTCACACCTCTTCTAAACATAGGGGCAAACCCTGAAACTTGTGATTAGATTGTCAAGATGTCCCCCATATGACCTTCTTGAGTGGACCACTGCCACTTAGCTCCCAACAATCCACTAAGTTAAACAACATTGGTTTCTATAGCTACTTATGTAGGTACGACTCAAACATCAGGCGTTTAGGAAAATGTAACGATGAGTAAGCCTAAAGGTAAACTCCTTAGTAACACTGAACTTCTAACCTTTTAAACTTTTTGAGGAAAGACTACAAGATCTAAAAGGGTCATTGCAGCCTCCTTAATGGTACTTGAAACCATAATAATGTGATTATTGATATGTATGCACTGACAAGGAATGCGTATTTAATTGGGCATTGTGTTTGCTAGACCATGAATAAATCCACTTAAAAGCTTTCAGGTATATATATATATAGCTTTGTAAAGTATTAGTTTGAAATGAACTGTAAGATTTGGTATTGATGTATCAGATCTTTATAAAATGTGTTTTATAGTAGATTACTTTGTAGAAATCAAATCAATTTAGAATTGTAACAGGTTCACAATATGTATTGTAAATGTATGTCTTGTCTTTTTATTTTGTCGTTTTTTTGTTGTGTACTCTGTTTTATATATTTATATTGTAATTGTCTACTTTTGATACCAATAAAAAAAAAAAAAAAAGAAAAAAAAAAGAATTGTAACAGAATAGTGAAAAAATAAGATAAATATATATATTTTTTATAAAGTTTATTCCACATCCCTTTCTCAGTATTCACTTCCAATTTTCCTTTTCAGGACTGAAAAATTAACCTGTTATACAACTATACAATGGGATTTGTATTATAATAGAAGATGAGAAATTAAGTTATTTTTTCTTTTCGTTTCCTATTATATTGCTAATTTATTGCTGTATGGTGAGTATAATTTGGTAATATATATTTGCGGATGTTTTCTAATGTAATCAGTGAAAACTATTGTTTGCGGATTGTCTGTGTTAACAATTGCTCAACACCACTATTCACGGTACATGCTCACTTTCAATTATCTTTCACTGCACAAGCATTGGCTGTAGTGAAGTACAAGTTGTACTCTGTAGTCTATATAAAGAAATCTTAGTGAATATGGGGATGGTCTCCATTTGTTTTTTCACCTCTACACAAGCTTAGTGAATATAGACATTGACTTTATGGGTCCAGTGCACAATGGCAAAAGTTAATCAATTCAGAAGAAATACTGCAAAAAAGTGACTAAAGAATCCTATTAACCTATAATATTTTTAATTTTATTAAATGTAACTTATGTCATTAAAGGCATACAGTGAAAATAATTTACTTCAGAAAAAACTCATTTTTTTCCCTTGATGCATAAGGACATATGTCTGCAAAAATAGATTCATAAAAATGTATTTCCAAAAATGGAGCACTCTCTTCATAAAAGAGAAGAAATAAAAAAAAAATCTTGAACCGTTATTTTATTACTTCTTCAAAGCCAGCTAACAAACTCTATATATGGCTTTTGGCATCCTCCCTAAATGTGACATTATTTCAGGGCCCTTTGTTGTTTAATTTTCCAAAAGGAGATTTCTTAATTTCTTTTGGTTAGTTACAATTTAGCTTGAGGATACATTAATTTTGGCATTTGGAAATGGAAACAGTTTTCATTTTTATAATTAAAGTTTTAGCCACCCTTCTCAACAAAAATACTTTTAAGAAACGTAATTGAACATTTCTCGCTGCCACAAATATCTTGGCACTGTAACAGCATGTAAACTACCAAGCAGTGTTTAATTCTAGCTTTATGTTAGAAAGGTCAATAAGCTACTCCTATTTAGAACTATTTTTTAATGAAAAAACTACATTTAATTTGCTATAAAAAATGTGTAGTGGCAACATTTCAACAGAATATTTTTTGCTTTAACAACATTTGAGGTTTATATCATTTTGACATGCTTCCCAGGTATTCATTTTGCGATCAAACAATATTTTTTAATACGATGCATAATTTAAAGTAATTTAATAATTCTTTAACACACAAACACTAATTAAATAATAATGGTATTTCTAGTAATTTCTTAGCAGTGCTTAGCAGACTTTCGTAATACAACATAATGATTTTTTTTTAAACAGAATTTAATTTTCTTAAACAATATCTGCCTTATTAAATTGCGATTCGGTTAATTTAAAAGGGCTCTATATAAGCACACAGCATATTTTTTTACAGAAGTTTTTAGTTAGTGAAGACCTTGCTTTTGGATAGAAGTTCACTAACTAAAAACTTCTGTAAAAAAAATATGCTGTGTGCTTATATAGAGCCCTTTTAAATTTACCGAATCGCAATTTAATAAGGCTGTATGTGTTGTAAATGTTGGCAATATTTTTTATTTTATTTTAAAGGACACCTGTAATTTATGAAAATAAATCACATATTTGAGAAGTATGTAACAAGCAAACAATATTACCAGATGTGTAAGCAATGAATTTACAAACATGTTTAGAGAAAATCTTATATTTTTAAGACTCTTAATTTATGGTTGCTTCTGGATCATTTGCTAGCCCAAAGGCTATACGTTCTTCTCTATTGTCAAGTAGCAAATCAAAATTTAAACTCAAAGTGTACTATTAGAATCAGGTGTGCATATTGTGCAAGGAACTGTAACTATTTACAATATTGGCTCTATATATACATATATTGCCCTCTTTCACCTATTGAATCGTAGAAGTATGTAGTCACATTGGATAGTGAACTGGCAGATGTGGGTTCAAGTTTCACCATAACTTCATTATGCTTTTTTAGTCATTTTTATTTTGATCATAAAGTAAACTGAGAATATATATAAACTGTAAAGGATGAAATGAGACAAATATGAGTGTAGTAATCCTGAGCAAGAAAGAGTTATATTTCCTTTTTTGACTTTACATTATTTTTATTATTATTTTCACCAGTGCAAATCGCAAGTCCAGTGCTACCATAACCATATTTTTCATATAGTAATTTTTTTGGTCAAAACATAGATCTGAAAAAATTATATAAACCAAAAATAGGTGGTATGAAACAAATATTGGTGTTGTAATATTTTAAAAATAGTTATTAAACTAATTAAAAATATTAATAAAAAATATGAAAAAAGGATGAAAGAGGATTTGAATCCATAATTTAAAGAGATACTTTTAGCCAGTGCGCCACATAGAAATATAATTATTGTGACAATATGAATCTCATTATGTATGTTGTTTTTTTGTGGGAGGGATTCAGGTACTATGCAAACAATAATTAAAAAAAAATCTAGGTGCAATACACAAGAAAAGTATAAAACAGTTACATCATATTGAAACAGTTCAGATATATTTAGAGTCAAAGTTTCCAGGCACTATGCCAGAAAAAGTAAAAAGATAGATTTTTGTTAAAAATCTCAGGGTTTAACTGTATTGTGGTTAACCTTATTAAGCATCTTGTGAAACAATATAGAAACATAATTTACGACCAGAATATTGACGGTTATTAAAATTCCTTTAATTTGAGTAAGTTGCGGCAGATAGTTCCTTTATTATATTTCTTCCTTCCACAAACCATTTCTTGTGGTTCAGTTGAATTGGATCAGGCATGTCAAACCCTAGGCATGGAGGTCTCATGCATTTCACACGGCAATAGATTATTGCCCTATGACTCTTTTTATGTCTATTATAATGAAATTAGGCCTCATCTTCCTGATGTGAGGCCAAGATAGCCCTTATAATTAGAGTAATATGACCATTTTAGATATAACATTGGTAATATTACCTTCAACATCATTCAGTTTAACATATCAGCCTTCGCTAAATATATGTATATATGCTTTATGATTGGTGTCATAAACTGAGACAAGCCATGTCCATGTATGTAACGACAAATACATGTGGAACAAGGACAACTCATAGAAGAATTTGCTGCATTTTACACAATTAAATACTTGATTCAATTTCAGTATTCAAACTACTCATTGGTTTATTCTTGTGCATCCTTTTTATTGTGGCCAAATAAAGAAATTGCCTGCGAAATATGGCATAATTGTAAGCTGTATGAAATGATCATGCTGTCAAATAATGTTAGTGTAACTAAGCGCTAAGTCTAAAAATAAGCATAAAATTGGAGTAAGAAAATATCAGACCATGGAATGTTCCCCTGGTGTAGAATCCCAAAGTAAATTCAGACTATACCCAAGTGCAATACAAATTATATTTGCTACTTCTACTACATTAACAGCCCTATTAAATTTGAGGACCGTAACTCCAACGTGAAGCTTGCCACGGCTACAGGGCTTGAAATTTGGCTGAGTTACATTGCTATTAAATTAGAATGGGTTGCGAGCTACTGACTTGAGACGCAAATCATAGCTCATTCGTAGAATGCTGGATTCGCTTCCTTGCGGACGATCAACTAGTGTACGGGTTTAGGCGGGCCAATGGAAAAAGAGATTGTTAGCATTCATCTCTGTAATGTCCTACGGGCTTCAATACAAGTTGCGATCGGACCAACATTCCACAATATTGCAATATTAATAAAGACGTAAATATGATATTCCATTACATGCGAGTTACAGTATATATAATAACACATTGATTGCCGGGATCAATATAACAGAGAAATTAAACATGAAATAAAGTATTTTTCAGGGCTGATTTGCGAGCTTGAGAATGTTGTGCTATTAATTCTTAGACCCAACATCACTTTCCCTTTTAATAAGAGTACAGTAGTGTGTTTTTATTTGCATTTACGGGCTATGAATTGTTCCTTACTCCCCTTGCGAGTCCAGCACACGTTGGGCTTTGGGCTCCATTTGCGTGCTATGGGCTAGTTTGCGGGTGGCTTTGTTGCAATTTAATAGCATGATTTGATTTGTAGCGGTAATAAGCTTGACAGATCAAACGATTTGCGGGCTGCGAAGTTCCACATTCACGTCCCGCAAGTCGTCTGCGGGGACAATTACTGGGCTAATTTATTAACTGTAAGTCCTAATTTTAATGTTACGGGCTACGTTTTAACATGTAGCCAGAATTTAATGAGGCTGTAACACAAACAGATGGACTTATCGAGAACATAGATGCAGTCAATGTTATTTGACATTTTTTTGTTTGGGGATAAATATGAATATTATAATACGATAAGTATTTCCCTATATCAATCAAATTTAATGTTTTTGAGCCACTAATTATAATATTTTCTCTTCTTTTTTTGGATTAGGAAATTTGTCAAGTATGAAATAAACAAACATTGTTAGCAGCTTAGTAAGGCATGGCTATAAAATAATTTTCATAGGAAATCTTTAATTTAGCATCCTCTGCTAGTGTAAGGAAGCTGCCATGACAGTGATACTTTTTCAAGACACAAGGGGCAGTTACAGACCCAGTCAATAAAAGCTTGCTAGCATGTAGGAGGGTGGGGGAATGTTTAAAATGGTGAATTGTTATTTAAATTCACAACTCCCCTCTCTGCTTTGTTCACTCAATAATCACATATATAGTTGTGAGCATTGAGGGTTGTTACTAACGTTGCGGGCTCGCGCAGTGCAAAGCGAGGACCGCAGTTGCTGGCAAGGAGCGCCAAAGGCGCTCCTTGTTCTGGTGGAGATGAGCGCCCATAGGCGCTCATCCCTATGACCCTTCACGACCTGGAGCGCCTTAGAACTTTGAAAAAATCAAGTGGAAAAATGACAGCCCGTAACATTTTGAAAAAAAAGGAAAGTGGAAATTAGAAAAAAAAATACAACTCGCTGCACTTAAAAAAAAAAATATGAGTATAAAAAAAAGAGCAGGGGAGAGGCTCGTAATGATACGCTCTGAGCGCTGAAGGCGCTCAGAGCGGGGCTCAAAATGAACCCCCAGGGTGCTCAGAGGAGCAAAAGTACACTAGGGGAGAGGCTCGCAGGGCTTGCAATGAGCGCAGAAGGTGCTCAGACAACCAAAAGTACATTAGGGGAGAGTGCCACTCAATGAGCGCCGAGGTACTCAGAGGACTACAAGCCTTACATTGTGTGGCAAACAGCATTACCTGCCTCACAATTTTATTGTCGTCATTTTTTGACGGGCAAGTCGCTAGTAGATAATAAGGAGTAGCAGATCCCATCCAATTAGATCCCACCCAATCAGACTTGAAGCTAGCAGGAAGTCAGGAAGACACAAGATAAATATTTTAACTAAAAATGATTTTAAACCCAGCTGTCAATATTGTTAATTTGTTACAAACCCCAAACATATTAAGTGGTTCTCAAATTACACTGGTCCTTTAAATATCACCTATCACACTCAGTAGTAATGTTTCATAATTGTTGACTTTAATTAAAATTACTACATTGGTAGAGACAGGGGACCAACCTGTTGTGGTTCAAAGTTGTGATCAATTTTGATATTCGTTATGTTTTTAAATGTAATAGCTGTGCTATAAGTTTTAAATAAATGTCCACTGCACAATGACTCAGAACATTATTAAGCAAGAAAAAGTCATCCATCAATTTCCTAAATTAGAAAAACTACTACTTACAACCTCACACACAGCACAGGGGGAGACCCAGGGAGCTTTTGAATGAGGTTGCATTGAAAATCAGCGAGGAAAAAAATGGCGGCCGTAAAGACGTACATTTTTTCATAAAGACTCAAAACGAGGCCGAAGATAGTAAGCAATGGCGCTCATTGCGAGGCACGCAAGACTTGAACAGAGTAAGAGAGGAAAATGACACAGGGGAGGGACGTAGGGAGATGGTGGAAAGAGACACCGGGGGAGAGAGGGGGTAAAAGACAGACAAGAGAGGGAAATAAGGGGAAAAAAAGACAGGGCAGGTAGAGGGGGAAACAGACACATGGAAGGGAGAGGGGGGAAACAGACACAGGGGTCAGAGAGTGGGGATTGGTTCACAATGAGCGCCAAAGTGCTCATCACTGGGCTCGCGATGAGCTGAAGGCACTCATTGCGAGGCATGAAAGTGTCGCGTTGGTGGAGGCCTGCAATTAGCGGCAGAGCCGCTCATTGCGGGGCTCACAATGAGCGCCAAAGGCGCTCATTGTCAAGCCCATAAAGTAGACGGTGGGAGAGGCTCACAATAAGCGCCGAAGGTGCTCATTGTGAGGCATGAAAGTGGCGGGTTGGACAAGCTCTGCAATGAGCGCTCATGAGGGGCTCATCGAGAAGACCATAAAGTAGACAGTCGGAGAGCCTTGCAAAAAGCGTTAAAGGCACTCATCGCAAGGCCCGCAAGTTACAGGTGGGAGCGCCTTGCATTGTGTGGAAAACAGAATTGCCAGCCTTCAAATTTTATTCCCGTCATTTTTGACAGGCATGTTGCTAGTCTAATAATAAAAAAATAAACTTTAAATAAATAAAAAATAATCTCTCATCAACACACAACACCACTATATTCTTACAGATAGACAAAAGCACATACATACATAGATATACACACATAAAGTGACATATATATCACCACAAAGTAACATTATAAAAACTAGAGGAAATTAAAAATTAATTGTAAACTGAGAAGTTTTGCTTATTTCCTGCTAGTTCTCCTCTACACTGAAAGGGATCATTGAGAAAACACATTCTGGGAGGTGACTTGTAGTGAAGAACATAGCCAGGGTAAAGCACTTGATACCCCTTCCTTTGTTTCATGCCTTTATATCGTCAAGTCTGGACTACTGCAACTGCCTTTATCTAGGACTGTCAAATAAAGAGCTACATCACTTACGGTTGATACAGGTTATTAACAAAACCGCCTCATTTCTGCCACATAACACCTGTCCTCCGTATCCTACACAGCATATATTTCAACCTTGGCCTGCTGACATACAAAGCTATACATTATGAAGGCCCGGCTATCTGAATAAACTTCTCACTCCTTATGATCCAGTATGAAGATTCTGCAGCTCCATCTTGTCTGAATTCAGCACTGGATGTTAGTTTGAAACCTGAGTGCATCTGCATAGGCAACATCTTATATTTATTTCTAATTAAGAACTAACCTTTTGAGATTGTCTTCCTAATGCCTATGCCTAAGCTCTTAGTGTAGTTATAATGTGTATTATTCTTGCTATTGTTGTTATTATATGTAAAGAACCAATATATTCTATGGTAGGTACCAAAATATAAGATTAAAAGATTAAACACAGACAAGGCTTCTAGTGCAGGAAGAATTGACACATCAGGTTTAACCACTTATTACAATCTGTACAATACATACAGGAGATGAGAAATGAAAATGTATACAGAAGATACAAAGTCAATACAATGGAATTAAACATTATATATATTGATGTATATGTACAATGTAAAGGATGTTGGAGTGGTAGAAACAAAAAGTGAGCGAACCAATTGGTGTAAGAGGCCTATAGTATATTTTTTAGTTTAGTATTTTTCTTCTAGACAAAAGGCAGAACTATTTCCAGCACTTACAGTTAGGGGAGCAGTGTGTACCGGTGCTAATTCCAGAGGAATGGACCAAAGGTTCCTTCTACAAAAATATAACTTTAAAATGTATATCAATCAAGAGATTTTTTTTGAGAACCCTATGAAAGCAAGCCCTGGCAAATATTAATAAAAGTACTTCACATTTTGATATAATAAGCAACACCAGTATTAAAGATCCCATCATCCCATTTATATTTTATGACAACTGATCTTAGTGATTGGTTGTGTTGAATATAACTTAATTAAATACATAAAATGCATGTACCCTGAAATGTAATAAACAATTACTGAACTATGTAAAATGTGCTTGTACTCTAGTGTGGCTCCTAGGTGCCCAAATGGCATTATTATAGTTTTTTATTATTATTATTATTATTATTATTATTATTAGAATATATGCAATTGTAATAAATATAGATGCGTTTTTCTAAAAGAACAAAACAATTTGAGCAATATATTAAATTGTGACAACCATTAAATTATATAATCTCAAATAAATAATTCCTCTGCATGTGGTGACCATGGTGGTAGATCAGATCAGGGAAAGATTTTGGGGTAGCAGTGGATTTCACAATCTAATATCTACATTTTAACAAAATATAGCTTGAAAAGCACTGCTAAATTTAGATTTTCTTTGTAAAAATAGGTAATTATTAGATCCCTAAAATATCTGCTAAATTCTCAATGAAAAAAATAAATAACAAAAGCAGGTAATCAAACTAGATTGAACAATTTAATATAAGGGTTCTTTACTCAAATAAAGCTAGACACCTATTGATAGTGATTTACCATTTTCAATATAATATTTTACTAAACTGCAAAAAAGCTTTATTCAAATAAATCTTGACACCTATTGATAATGATGGTACCATTTTCAATATATTATTTTACAAAATTGCAAAAAATCTTTATGGCCAAGTTCTCTATGAACAAAAAAAAACCCCAAAGCATATTATTAAACACGATTTTGATTTGTTCTGAATGTTTCATATTATGAAGACCTACATCTACATGTGAACAAATGCTATCACTACAGGACTCCTGGAAGTGCTTAAATAGATAACAGACCTTCTCTAAATAGCTTTTAGCAACTTAGCTAAATAAATTTCAGCTTTGGATCAAGAAAGATAAATCTGTTAAGATTTGTAGGAGACACAAAGTAACCGAGTAAGACAGATTGGCCCCACCTCAGTATGACACCTGGGCCATGTCCTTATCGACATGGTAAAATTATCAGAAAGTTCCTCCCGTTTATTTATTCTCCTTCTGTTTAGAGACTTTCCCTGATTAATTGCTCTTTAGTAATTGCTGCTGTTAACTAATGTCAAATCTAATTAACCTGTAGTGCCTTTCATAGATGAGGCATTGCAGTTACAAAGAGAAAGAGGTCAACTGGTTGGAGATTCTTAGGATGGGCACACTTTAGTTAGACGTTTATTTGCTTAGGTTCTTGTTTGCTGATCCTTCTTTAATGCCTGGTGACAGCTTTCTCAAATTCCCATCAACTCTAATTGGAACTGCTGGATCTCCAGTAAGCACACACTTCCAATAATGTTTTCTTTAAAAACTTCTGGTCCTACAGACAAATTGAGATAGTGTTTCAGTCAGCTTGAATCTTACATTTCCCTTCTACATCTCTGAGAAACTCTTCTAAAAAAAGCATACACAAAGAAATATATCTCAGTGGTAAAGAGGGGATAATGACCATGGGGGTGAGAAGTGGGTGGTGTTAACATAGCAAGATATCTAAAGAATCAATGGTGGTTGCCAAAATTAACACATATAAGGTATTCCGTATCAAAGATTCAAGAAATTGGCTCCATAAACACAATGGTGGTTTGAAAAACAAAACTGAAGATTCCTGCTGATTACTTAAATAAAACATGTTTGATTATGAGCATTTGGGAAATAAAATTATGAGCAACTGACCAGTATGTCTATTGTTTGTACCAAAGTATTAAAACAAGTCAGCATCTGGCTGAAAATCTTGAGACACTAGTGAGATAAGAATTTATTTAAACAGAAGATTAAATTAAATTGTTGGACATAAAATTCCAGCAGTCCTACTAGTGCGTGTGAAAGAAACTTTTTATGGAGGATATAAAAACTTTTGTTGAACTAACATTATATCATATAGAGATGAAAACGCATTTATGGCATTCTTGGGACATAATGTTATTTTTGAACAGTAAAAATAAATTAAGATATCAAAGGATAATAAGAAAGAACAATTTAAGATTATGGTGTTTTTAACATTAAAAAAGTAACTTTTAGTATTTAACGTTTTAGCTATTTTTAACCATAAATTAATTTTTTTAGAAAAAGATAACATTTTTATTACAATATACAATTTCATGACATGACAAAATATATCTAATTTATTATATTAAATTGTTTTAAAAATGCTAACATATCCCATAACTCTTTTTTTTTCTTAAAGAGCTCTTAGAAAAGCTTCTTTATCATCTATTGAGCTTTTGGGAGATCCGGGCTTCTGAAATGCAGCTGGCAAGTTATTTTGCTATTCAATTGGCGTCTTTTTGCGGGCTCCGACCTCCGATTCAATGCAATGGTTCACAAAGCCTTTGATCTTTCATGCCCGCTAGGGTTGCGAACGCTTAAATCTCAAATCGCTAGTCAATTGCTCCGATTCGCCCTCGCTAAGCGCGCTGTCAAGTTCGCAAATGTCAAAAGTCGAACCACAAGTTACGTGTTCCAAGGAGGACTCGCAAAGGGCTTAATGACATGTCTGTAGCACGTTAAATGCACATATACATACACTACTGTACTTTTATTAAAAGTGAAAGTGATGTTCAGTCTTAGAATTAATAGCACAACATGCTCAAGCTCGCCAATCTGTCCAGAAAAACACTTTATTTCATATTTAATTTTCGTGTTATATCGATCCCGGCAATCAATGTGTTAATACATATAATGGAACTCGCATGTAATAGAATATCATATTTACGGTTTTATCGATATTGCAATATTTTCGGAATGTGGGTCTGATGGTAACTCGTATTTGAAGCCCGTAGGACTTTGAAATCCAAACTCTGTTTCCATTGGCTGTTTCTATCTCATGAGTTATAGCCTTGGTTAATTGATCAAGCTCGCAAATGCTATATACAATGGCAAGGTTTCCGAATTTCGCTATCGTCCTATAACTTGCGGTCTTGCTGAATTGAATAGCACCGTAACTCGAGTGCGATGCGGGCCCGCAGGAGGCCTGCAGACATACGGCCTACATCCCAGATTTTACGTCTTCCGAATTGAATGATGCTCTATGTATTCAGTGCCAGAGTTACTGAATGGAGGGCTCTTGTGCAGAACAATTTGAGATCTTCCATGAAACTTCTCTCTGCAAGTTAGGGCCCTCCAGGGATCAATTGAAAGGCCAAAAATATACTTATATAGCAGTGGCGGAGATAGAGAATGGAGGGCCCTGAGGCAAAAAATGTTTTAGGTGGTGTGGGCCCCCCTATATATATATATATAGTAACTAAATAGTACATTTATGTTCACATTTGAATATCTAAAACTTCATTTCATGTCCAGAATTCCAAGAAATATAGTTATTACACTGCATTCTGGGAACCTTGGCAGGGACATGCAAATATGCCCACAAAAGCTATGCTCTTTAATCCATAACCATATGAAACATGGCTTCCCTTAAACATATGCCTGCTGTATCAAACAGCTTTGAGCAAAGCTAGAGTTGGATTATACACAAGCTAGGAATCCCACCCACGTACAGCCGTTTCAAGGTTACTGACTATCATCAGTGTGGGGCCAGATCCTTAGCTTGTGTAGTGGATATTTTGAGTAGGTAGTTCACCACAACAATCATTTAATATATGATGGGCAAAAAAGCTATAGAAACCCTCCACTGTACAGTAGTACAGTAAATAAATCTGAGTTTACATTTGAATGTCTAAAACAAGTTAAAAAAACTTGTTTCATTTCCAGAATTCCACGAAATATGCAGTAGTTATTACACTGCATTCTGGCAACCATGGCAGGGACATGCAAATGTGCTCACAAAAGCTACGCTCTTGGAATCCATAACCATATGAAACATAATGTATATATTATTATTAACTTTTATTTGTATCGCGCCAACATATTCCATTGCGCTGTACAGGGGACAAGAACAAGGAAAATACAATATTAACAACCTTCAGAAATGGAAGGCCCTGTTTTGAGCCTTTGTAGAAATAATTTTACTAAAGCACCCTACAAGATTGGAAACTCACTACTTACATTCTAAAGGGAGTGAAAGACGCAGAGACCTGGGGAAGAGTAACAGATAAGGGATAACAAGTGTGAGGAATGAAGTAAAGATTTTTTTGTATTTAATGAGAGAGGGGAGGGATCTGAGGTGAAAGGCTCTAGTATGTAATATGTTGTCTGACTCCTAGTGGTGAGATAATATTCTGCAAATAGGAAAGTCAGCTTAGTTCCATGGCTCTATATAAATTGAATCTGAATAGGGGAGGGTGGGTGAGGGGTAGGGAGGGAGGGAAGTGCATTCCGGCCTTGCTCCCACCCTTACCATGTGCCCTAGACGTTCCTCATGCATTTATGATTGCTCATTCTCGAACACATTTGTGATCTCACGCACATTTGTTTGCAAATTATTTTCATTGAGGAGGCCCAGTAGCTAGCCCTCCCCCCTAGAGCAGGGTGATATGACCACCTTTCTATAAAAGCCTTCTCCCATGATAAACTGAGCGATTCAATTGAACAAGTGCGCAACTTACGGTATGAAATCCGAAAACTTAAACCATGCAGTCCTATGTCGCATTTCAGAGCTCGATCCACATCAATTAAGCAACACTGTAACTCTCGATTTGGAAACAGCCAATAGAAAATGTGATTGTCATCATTACATCAGTAAAACATGGAGGATACATGCCAATCAATTAGCGTTTATGGGTCCGATACGCGATCAGACTCGCAATCCAGCAAAAATAATAAAAATGCTAATCCAAATACTATAAGTCAACGAGGGACATGGCTTTCTCTACTGGGTAGCTGGTACATTTTCAGACACAATGTTTACCACCAACACAATGATCTGCATTAGCTGGAGACTTGCTTTGTTAGAGGTTTTGTTGGCAATAGGTTTTTACTGATTGTTTATTCTCTTATCATATCTGATTTTTTTTTTAAACCATCTAGACTTGTTTTAGCCAACCCAAACATCATTTAATGCCCTGATCTTTGAAAATAAATGTAATATTAAATATTGCCATTATAATTTATTAAATAATAATCATGTTGATGATCAAAGCATAATTAAAACAACTCACTCTTCTTGCTTTGGCATTACAGTACTCCTTTAACTGTTTAAAAAGTCCTAGGTGTAAAGGGAGTTAAAAGAATAGAGTAACAATGCAACTGCTTGCAGTGGCTGGAAAGAATGTGACCAGCTTTTTTTTTTAACAAGATCTAGTTAGCCCTATGTCACATTAAAATGTAGAACATATAAAGGACAAAGCGGCTACTTTACATATATTAATATATTTTAATTTGACAGGTCAGGCAGGGCACTTTGAATGTTGTAAATGTTCCTCCATTGAAGCAATATGCAAAACGCGCGTTAGGTGACATCTGATGATGTCATTAGCTTGAAGGACATGTTGTCAGAGTCTGCAGCTAGCAGCAATCTCTCTATGTGTAATGGCAGAGTGAATAATTTATTGAAACCCATGCATCAGTGACATTTATTCATTTCAGACCAGCTTAGTATTTTTTCCAGTAGTGTATTCCTTACCAACTACCAAATCTGGAGCCAATAGCAATCAATGGTTCTTAAATGTTTTGATGTTCAATAGCACACTAAATAATGCATCATTGCCTCCATATGAGAACCCTATACCTAATATGCACTTGCTATGTTACCATTCCAAGAGTGCCCCAGCCCCAGGGGTAGCAAAACAAAGCTGGCCGCTGACAAAGTTCTTTAAACCTTTTTCTGAGCAGCAGCATAATTAGTAGTCAATTGAAATCTCTGCATAGGTGATTGACACTAAACGTATCCCAACTTAACTATTATTTTAGAAGCATACCAGTTATGGGCTTAACCAGTGTAATAGAGACTTGAGGGTGTTATCTGTTGGTAATATAACTTATGCATTTATCCCAGCAGAGGTTATACTTTCCACAGTAGCCTCTATCCTGCTGTAAAGATTTCACAATCCTTTTATTAGAGAAATGTAGCAACTGTGCATAACAAAGTACATGTTTTGAAATTCCAATTGATATCCAATTATAAGGAAACAAAGGGCCATATTTAATTCGAAGCCCGCAACTCGATCGCAGACAGCCAAATGTCTGCGAGTGTGTGTCTCGCGCTCCGGTTTGTTTCCGATTGCGATGCTATTCAATTGCTCAAGGCTGCAAGTTGCTGTCCCAAAGACGAAACTGTAAACCATGCACTGGGTCATAGCAGTTCAGGGCGGGAACATGATCAATTCAGCAAGCCTGTAACTGCCCATTTCAATTCAGCCAATAGAAAATGAGGCTGTCATTATTACTGCAGTAAAACATGGAGGTTACATGGAGGGTCTGATATGCGATCAGACTCGCAAACCCGCAAACAAAAAAGAATTGAGAAAATGAATGCCAATACTGTTCTAGTCCATGTGGGTGGCCTGATATGTATTAACTCATTGATACCCGAGATCGATTTAACCCCGAAATTAAACATTAAAAAAATCTAATATCTTGCCCATTTGCAGGCTTGAGACTGTTGTGCAATTAATTCTAATGTCGGTCATCTTTTTCCCAGTTAATTACAGTGCAGTAGTGATTTTTTTTTGCATTTACAGTGCTACGAAAAGGTGTTTATCACCCTTGCTGGTCCTCCCTTGCACTCATAGGATTTTCTCTGTCATTTGCCATTTACGGGTGTGAAAACATTTCAGGCTTGGGGAAATTGGAGCAATTGAATAGCGATTTTTAGATCAGAGGCTGTAAGTTACGAATTTAACCATCGGCATTTTTTCCATGGACGTAATTCGGAAGCCGATCGGAGACTGCAAAAATACGCCAATTGAATAGCAAATTAGCTTGCAACCTCACTTACGGGCTACCGGATCTCCCAAAACCTCAATTGAATGAGGACCAAAGTGTCTAATTTTAATACTTATAAAAATCAACTAAATAAATATAGCAGCAGTGTGATATTAAGCTTACACTCTGGAATTTAGACTGAGATTTATTTGTGGTGCTATTAAGGACAAAGCTAATACTGATGTGTGCTGCAAATTGAGATTTTTGTCTTTGAGTCAAAGTCCTATATGGCTCAGTTACAACAAATATAGTGACTGTATGTTACTAGGTACATGCCTTGAAATCTGGTTATGAGGAAAAAAAGTGTCCAAGTGTAATGTTCACGTGAATTGATTCAATAAAAGTGATATTTATCAGTGGTGCTAATGTTGTAAAAAAAAAACGGCATTCTACTCCAAAATACAGATTTCTCTTATTATTTTATTTGAGCACGGTTGGGACGATGACAGAATAGCATACACAATGTCTGCTTCTGGCACCGAATACATAAACATGTCTTTTTATAACATTTCTCATACAGAAAATGGCCTGCCCATTACCAACCCCTTCTAGACCAATAAAAGATTATTTACATTTGTAAACCAATTAAAAATCAAACATATACCTAGCACACATCAAGCATGTATGCTACCTGAAATCATTGAGCAGATCACCTTATTTTCACAATTAATACACAATCAACACATTGTTTTTCAGCCTTCAATGGCCTAGAACATTTTATTATGGGTTCAGAAATGCTATTGTCTCTTACTAAAACCTGCTGAATTAAAGGGATGCATAATTAACTGTTTCAGAGCTTAGATTAGCAAAAATACTAAAAATGCTAAAACCGTAATAAATGCTATATTTTATATATATATATATATATATATATATATATATATATATATATATATATATACCGTATATACTCGAGTATAAGCCGAGTTTTTCAGCCCTTTTTTTAAGGCTGAAAAGGTGTCCCTCGGCTTATACTCGAGTCACCACCTTGTGTCTCTCTTTTCACCCGTGTCTCTCTTTCCACCCGTGTCTCTCTTTCCCCCCCATGTCTCTCTTTCCCCCGTGTCTCTCTTTCCCCCGTGTCTCTCTTTCCCTCCACCCTCGTTTATCATCCTCAACCCCCCATCCTCATCCTAAACCCCCCTCCTCATCCTAAACCCCCCTCCTCACTTTAGTCCTCTAATTACCTCCCCCTCTCCCTTTCCCCTCACATACCTTACATCTTCAGCAGCTGCTCCTCCTCTTGCCCCCGCCAATAACGTGACGCGCATGTGATGGCACGTCATTAGCATTTGCCAGGGAAGGGAGGCGAGGGAAAGAGGCACAGGGAAGGAGTGGGAGGGAAAAGAGACACAGGGAAGGGAGAGGGATGGAGAGACACAGGGAAGGGAGAGGGGGAAGAGACACAGGGGAGGGAGAGGGTCGAAGAGACACAGGGGAGGGAGACGGGGAAGAGACACAGGGGAGAGAGAGGAGGAAGAGACACAGGGGAGAGAGAGGGAGGACACAACAAAGGAACACACAAGAGGGGGACACAGAGGGCACAAGAGGGACACAAGGGGCAGCACATTTCCCACCCTTATACTAGAGTCACTACGTTTTCCAAGTATTTTGTGGTAAAATAGGTGCTTCGGGTTATACTCGGGTCGGCTTATACTCAAGTATATACGGTATATATATATATATATATACATATATACTTATACTCAAGTATTTGTATTTTACCCTAACAACAATAAAGAAATAAAGTGTTGGGTAACAAAGAGTCCAAGTTTAATGTTTATAGTAATTGGTGAAATGAACATAGTAGTACTAGTATAAAACTAACTTGATATTTTGGGACCTAAGATACTATCTATCAGTGATGCTAATAAAGAAATAAAGAGCTTGCTTCTAAACTCAGTAGACATAGATCCATGTTTGAAACAGAGACATTCAAGCTTAGGCTTCCAAGAATAAGATCTCTGGGTCATTTTGAGTAGATCAAAGTTTAAAACGGTCTTCAGAGGAACATTGATGTGTGTTGCAAATTGAGATCAATAAAATATATGGAAGTCAAGCCTGGACAAAGTATTTTCTCCTAGCTTTGGGGATTTGCATTTATGGTGTGAATATATAATTGAAATGTATATTTCTCAGTTCAATTATTGCTGAGATATTTCTGCCAGTATTAACTTTGCAGATAACTTAAATACAAGAGTTTCAGGGGAACTTACACTTACAGAAGTTAAATAACGATCCCATGCTACACCTTGTGTCCAGTGGCGGCTGGTGACTTTTCAAGTTGGAGGGGCGACAGGGCGAAACATAGCCACTCCCCCTTTTTCAAACCACACCCATTTTTATAACTCCTCCCCCTGACGTCATAATGACCTTTATAAGCCCCGCCCAATGACCTTATGCTTGTAAAGCCCATTGAAATACATGATCTGCAATGCAGAAATGTCAAGAAGTAAAGTAACAATGTGTTAAATTCATTGGTATACAATATAGATTGAAAAAACTCATGTGACAAGACTACAGCAATATCATAATTGCACCTATACGTATTAACAGAAAAATTAAACGAGTGACACCTACCATTAGTCGGCTCTTCTTCTCAGGGTATTCACGTTCATTAAGTTGACCAATGAGTAGAAACAAATCTGCAGCCACATAGGGTTTGCACCTGGGGTTGAAAGAAAACAAGCAAATCAATCATACCATTCAAGAACAAAACCATACTTAAAAAACATTAAATGACCAAGTGGAACCATATAGGCCCCAAACATACCTTAGAAGACCAAGTGTGACTATATAGGCCCCAAACATACATTAGAAGACCAAGTGGAACTATATAGGCCCCAAACATACCTTAGAAGACCAAGTGTGACTATATAGGCCCCAAACATACCTTAGAAGACCAAGTGTGACTATATAGGCCCCAAACATACCTTAGAAGACCAAGTGTGACTATATAAGCCCCAAACATACCTTAGAAGACCAAGTGTGACCATAGGCCCCAAACATACCTTAGAAGACCAAGTGTGACTATATAAGCCCCAAACATACCTTAGAAGACCAAGTGTGACCATAGGCCCCAAACATACCTTAGAAGACCAAGTGTGACTATATAGGCCCCAAACATACCTTAGAAGACCAAGTGTGACTATATAAGCCCCAAACATACCTTAGAAGACCAAGTGTGACCATAGGCCCCAAACATACCTTAGAAGACCAAGTGGAACTATATAGGCCCCAAACATACCTTAGAAGACCAAGTGTGACCATATAGGCCTCAAACATACCTTAGAAGACCAAGTGTGACCATAGGCCCCAAACAT
The DNA here is from genome assembly GCA_027410445.1 of Discoglossus pictus. Taxonomy (NCBI): domain Eukaryota; kingdom Metazoa; phylum Chordata; class Amphibia; order Anura; family Alytidae; genus Discoglossus; species Discoglossus pictus. Next base: position 409,111,868 of record CM050165.1, on the reverse strand, counting down.
ACCTTAGAAGACCAAGTGGGACCATATAGGCCTCAAACATACCTTAGAAGACCAAGTGTGACCATATAGGCTTCAAACATACCTTAGAAGACCAAGTGTGACCATAGGCCCCAAACATACCTTAGAAGACCAAGTGGGACCATATAGGCCTCAAACATACCTTAGAAGACCAATCAGCACTGCATAGGCCCAAACCAGTGGATCTTGGGATTCAAGAAAACAACAACATTTCACTTCTGTTATTTTTGGTAGTGAGGTGGTGCCATTTCTGAGAACTTTACGTACCCTTGAAGGTGCCTCCAATTCCTTCAAACCAATGCATTTAACCGCTACAGGGCCATGGTGCTTTTTAATTACTTTTTTGATCCTCTTCAATGTGGAGAAGCATCTTTCTGGTTCTTTAGTAGTCTTCGTTGTTGTAAGCAGGATTCCTTATAGCTTCACTCACTCTGTTAAATTATGTAGATTAAATTGATGCTAAAGTTGCTGCAGAGCAACAGCACTTGTACAGACATGGAATTCTTGCTTCCTGTACACAAGTGACAGCTACCCTTGGAAGTGCCTCCAATTCCTTCAAACCACGCCAAGGCTTCAACAATTGTTACTGACCATGCACACACCTTTCATAGCTCCTTCCATATGCACACCCACACACCGTTCATACTTTACTTACCACTAGTTATGTTTGGTAGTGTGAGGTGGTGCTGCTTAACGCAGTTTATCTTTGCACACCTTGGGGGTATGCATTCTTCTTTGCTTCAATCACTTGTATTTTAATTTTGCACGGCGATCTTTCAAAGAAGAAAACTTCTCAATGGTTTTTTCATTGAAGTCTGGGATCTCGGAAATCAGTTGCTTTTCCATTGAGAGCATCGCCAATGCATTCAACCGCTCCAGGGACATGGTGCTTCTGAAAAAGGTTTTTATCCTCTTCAATGTTGAGAAGCATCTTTCTGATTCTGCAGTAGTCATTGGTGTTGTAATCAGGATTCTTAATAATTTTACTGTCTCTGTGAAATCATTCTGCAGATTAAATTGATGGAAAAGTTTGTGCAGAGCAACAGCACTTGTACAAGTATGAAACTCTGTCTTCCCATACAGAAGTGACAGCTCAGTGCGTAATTGTTCCTTCTTCAGTATTGGATATGCTTGCACGGTGTCTTCCAGAGCTTGGGTTGGAAAGCAAGTGTCATGGGTTTTATACAAGTCACTTTGAACAAGTTTGGCACTGACTAGGTGATTTGAAAATGAAAAACGTTCTTTTGCATGAACCACCACTATGTCACATACCTCTCTTGAAAGTTGTCTCAAGTTTGAGATCTCCGCACTCCGTCTGTTGACTGTTAGATCGCTCGGCAAACTTGCTTCTATCTCTTCCACAGAATTACGGATTTTCTGGATGCTGGCGACAAAGTCTTCTGTGACTTTTTTTGATATAAACAGTATCCGTGTCTCGCTTCTGAAGCTGACTATAGAGGATGTCAACATGTGGCATTATTAAATGAAAAAATTTAAGGAAGTAAAGGAACTCCCTGTCTTCCAGCATTCCAATGAAACCTGCGGCTTCCCGTATAGATGTTGGATCAAAGTTTAGACATGCTTCAATTGTCTGGAAACACTCAAGTAGCGCATCTCTGTTCTCGTAGATTACGTTCACGGTCCTAACGTTGAAGTTCCATCGTGTCGGTGCACCTCTTGGAAGTCTTCTACCAACTACCTCATCCAGAACTCCAGTCCTTTTTGGAGAGCGTGAAAAAAAAGATGGTATGCCGCCTATGTTGGAAAAAAATACTCGAACTCTTCCAATCCTTGAAACTGCTTTCTCCATTATTAGGTTCAGTTTGTGAGCATAGCAATGGACGTAGTGTGCGTTCGGGTACACGTCTTTTATTTTTCTTTGAACTCCTCCTTGATCTCCACGCATCACACTGGCACCATCGTAGCTTTGAGCTATGAGTTTCTTCTTGTCTTCTGGCTCTGGGAGAACAGTATTCAGTGTTTCCAGCACAACAGCAGCAATCGAGTCTGCATCCGTTGATTTCATTTCCGTGAAGCCATCAAATCTTTCCACCACTTGATGCTTCTTGTCAATGTAGCGATAGACTACAACGCACTGTGTCCTAGCGGAAATATCGGTTGTTTCATCCGCTTGGATTGCCACAAACTGGGCTTCTTTAAGCTCTTGGTGAATCACTTCCTTTATAACTTCATGCATGCAGTCCAGTAGCTCATTCTGCACGGTTTTGGAAGTGCCCTTAAACACAGTTGCAGTCTTCAAATGCTGTTCCATTGCACTATCGATACTGCCAACCAAATCCACCAGGCCTCTAAACACTCCTGGATTTAGCGATGTTTCACTCTCGTCGTGTCCTCTTAATGCCAGTTCAAAAGCGCCACAAAAGCGAACACAATCAATTATCTTCGAAAGAATGTACCGGTTCTTAGCCACTTCTTCGTTGTGTTTTTGAATGCTGACTTGGTATCCTTGGTCCAGTTGAACAGCAATGTTCGCCTGTCCAAGCATCTCAAACTTGATCCTGTTATCCAAGTGAGCTTTAGAACTTTTGTGTTTTGCCAATTTGTCAGCTAGATGTTTGACGTCAGTCACTCCAGTTTTGGTCCAAGCAGCGTCACCACCAAATAGGATGCATGGGAAACAATACAAGGACTTCCTAGAAACGCTTCCAGAAAGCCAGTCGTTCTTCTTGTACCATTCAGTATTGAAATTACGGACATATTGCTTCCCTCTATCTCTTGCGATTTGCTGCAGATTTATCTCTGGTTGGTCAGCTCCTAACCGTTTTACTTCCACCTTCTCCTCATAGGTTAGGGTGGCGAAAGGCTTCACAAGTAGAGAGTCAATAGTATTCATTTCTGATGTTGATACCAATAAAAGAAAGAGATCACGGTATATTAATTTATATTATGTCACAAAATTACTTTAAAATAACAGTGTGTTGATTTCATTGGTATACATTACAGATTGCAAACCCTCATGTGACAAGACTACATCAACATCAAATTTGCACCTATACACATGGACAGAAAATTAAAGGCAATGATACTCACCAACAGTTGACTCTCCTTCTCGGGGTATTCACGTCCAGTAAGTCAACCAACGAGTCCAAACAAATCTGCTTTCACAGATAGTTTGCACCTGGGGGGTGATAGAAAACAACAAAAAAAACATTAGAAATCTCAAGACCCAAACCGTAACTTTTAAAACCTTAAAAGTCCAAGTGTGACCATATACTCACCAACAGTTGACTCTCCTTCTCGGGGTATTCACGTCCAGTAAGTCAACCAACGAGTCCAAAGAAATCTGATTCCACAGATAGTTTGCACCTGGGAAGTTATAGAAAACAAAAAAAAAAACATTAGAACGTTTAAGACCCAAACCGTAACGTTTAAAACCTTAAAAGAGCAAGTGTGACCATATAGGCCCCAACCGCACCTTAAAAACCTTAAATAACAAATTGGGACCATATAGGCCCCAACCGCACCTTAAAAACCTTAAATAACAAATTGGGACCATATAGGCCCCAACCGCACCTTAAAAACCTTAAATAACAAATTGGGACCATATAGGCCCCAACCGCACCTTAAAAACCTTAAATAACAAATTGGGACCATATAGGCCCCAACCGCACCTTAAAAACCTTAAATAACAAATTGGGACCATATAGGCCCCAACCGCACCTTAAAAACCTTAAATAACAAATTGGGACCATATAGGCCCCAACCGCACCTTAAAAACCTTAAATAACAAATTGGGACCATTTAGGCCCCAACCGCACCTTAAAGACCTTAAATAACAAATTGGGACCATATAGGCCCCAACCGCACCTTAAAAACCTTAAATAACTAATTTTGACCATATAGGCCCCAACCGCACCTTAAAAACCTTAAATAACATATAGGCCCAAAAAAAAATAAAAAATATATATAAATAAATATATATATATATATATATATATATATATATATATATAAATATATATATATATATATATATATATATATATATATATATATATATATATATATATTGATAGATATATATATATATATATATATATATATTGATAGATATATATAAAAATTTATATCAATATATCACAATAAATAAATATATATATATATATAAAAATTTATATCAATATATCACAATAAATAAATAAATATATATATATATATATATATATATATCAAATTGATATATATATATATATATATATATATATATATATTTATTGTGATATATTGATATTATTTTTTATATATATATATATATATATATATATCCAAATATATATATATATATGCATAAAAAATACACATAAATATACATAAACATATACATACAACAATATATATTAATTGATATTTATTATTTGATTAATTGATGTTCTTTATTACTTGTTATATTATATTGTTCATGCATTTCTATTACACTTTATTTGTTATACATATTACAGTGCTATTTTTTGGCTATACATGTTACAGGATATTATCCTGTAACATGTATATCACATAAAATAGCCCTGTAATATGTATAATACATACAGGGTCAAACAAGTTCACACTAACCTTTTTTACCCTTACAGGCTTCCATACCTGCTTGCTGATTTGCTAATTTTTTGAAGACTCTCATTGGTTGAAATCGATGTCAATCAAAAATTTCAGCCAATCAGAGTCCTTCAAAAATTAGTATATATAGCAGACCGTGGGAAAAAAACAATTAATCGCGGGAGGGGCTCCTTGTAGGAGGAGCTCTTTTAGTGTGTTGTTTTTTTTTTTTTAGAGCGTCGGTTTTTTTTTTGTGGAGGCCTCTTTCAATGGGCCAGAATGGATGGATGGACAATGGCTTCAATCAAGATTGGATTATTTTTGACCATTGGCCTCAATCAACATGGATTGTTTTATTTTGACCATTGGCTTCAATCAACATGGATTATTTTATTTGACCATTGGCTTCAATCAACATGGATTATTTATTTTTCATGACTATATCCAGAGAGGACAGAAGGCCAACGCTGGAGGGGTCAATTTTACAGGTAAGTATGTGCTTTTGTTTATTTTATTTTTTATTAATGTTTGTTTAAAGCTGTTTATTTTTGTATAAAATGTGTTGTGTTACTAACTGTACTAACAATGTGTTAGCTTACGGTTTAATTGTAATAATGTTTTTACTGTATTTTTGACAGGCACATATACATGCCTGTTACTTCTAAAAATGGAATAAAAATAGGGGGGGGGGGGGGTAGGTAGTTGGTTCATCCAGGGTGGGGTCGGTCACGGTCAGGCGCCCATCGGTCGCCCATAGGCCACGATCAGGGGTGGCACAGGCCTCATGGGGGTGAACATCCACCCCCATGTGGCCTGGTCAACCCCGCTCACTGCCCGAATACCCGGGGTAGCATAGGCCGCATCGGGGTGGTGCCGGCCCGGTGGTGATCGGGCCTCGGGGGTGGCATAGGGCGGCAACATGGAGGTCATTAGGGGTGGCACAGGCCTCATCAAGGGGGTGATCCGATCACCCCCATGTGGGCCTGTGCCACCCCGATCACCACCCGACTACCCCGATCCCGTGATCGGGGTAATCCGGCGGTGGCATGATGGCATAGGTAGGCTAGCATAGGGCAGGCCTGATCGGGGGTGGCACAGGCCACATGGGGGTGATGGCTGGGGTCGTCGGTGGTAGTTGGTGGGTGGCTGGGTAGGTGGCACTGGCAGGCCAGGCAGGCATAGTGGGGGACTGGGGGTAAATGGTCACCCCTAACTTTTATTAGGGGCTACTAGGGGTTTTGGTTTGGCCAGGGGCAGGGCAGGTGCCAGGCAGAGGCAGGTGTAGACTTACTGTGTTAGGCAGGCAGAGCAGATGAGTAGATTCAGCCAGGGAGGTCTCTCAGTCTCAGCGTGACCAGGGTCAGGAAACAGAAAGGGGGAAGGGACAGGGAACTGGTGGTTTTATTGACTGTATCAGTCAATCAAAATGATAACTCGAGGCCCTATTTGCTGGCGGGCGCTCCAGGCTAACGGTCTGGGTGAGTTTAGATTGATCACTTAGTAACTGGACAGCCTTCCATCATTGATTGGTCAATGATGGAAGACTGTCAGTTATTAATTGATACATTTATGACCGCCCATGCATATCGTCACTGTGATGGTGGGCGGCATGCATTAACGGTCAGGGGGCCAGGCCAGGACTCATTGAAGAGAGAGAAGACTCTAAGGTTAGTGTACACAGTGTATAACTATTGTAATTTGATCACACAGGGTGCAGGCAGGGGGCTATATAGATACACAGCATTAGTTAATGTAGCGCAAGGGTTATTTTAAAGTGACAGTGTCCCTTTACTAACTTTACTTCATTTTTAATACTATTTAGACTTGAAATGATGATGTACACCTTATATTTATTTGTTTTTGGGTTATACTAATACATTGTTGTGTTTTTTTTATTGCAGGGTGAAGAAAATATTTGGGGGGGCGTTTGCCCTGACGCCCCCAATGGACGGGCCGCCCCTGCTTGTGTCCCTCTTTCTTTTTATATTTTAATCGTTGTTGTTTTATTTTATATATAAAAAAATCTTTAAATTAAATGTTTTCAATAAAAAGGACTTTTAACAATGAATCTTATATACTAAGTTCTGATATATCTGAGGGTTGCCGGTTTTTCTTCTTCTTAATGTAAATGTAAAATTAACACTGGTTGCACAACTTGTACAACAATTGTACAGCGTGCCACCCAATTACTCATTATTAGCTCACCCACTTGTACCTGCTAAAGGAGCATTCAAGTGCTAACTCTCTCACGTCCTCCTCATTACATCCGTTCCTATTGGCACAACAGAAAAAGCCCCCCCTCTGCTGGTACTTTTATTAACTGCCTCTTCGCTTCAGAAATTAACCCAGTGTTTGCCATCTGTTGCATCGATGGCTCACACTTATCTGCATTTCATAAAAACAAAAAAAAGGGCACAAATTAAATTGTTATCAGTTCATCCGAACTATAAATTACTTACTGTGTAAAATCACATAATTTTTCAGGGACAATCATAATTAAATATGATATAATAAAAGTACATGTTTTGGAATTCCAATTGATATCCAATTATAAAGAAACAAAGTGTACAATTTTAATATTTATAAAAATCAACTAAAAAAATATAGTAGTAGTGTGATATTAAGCTTACATTCTGGAATTTACCCAAGTACTGGTGTTATTAAGAGCACCAGCAGATTCAGTAGCGCTAGGGTACGATGAATATAGGTATAAAACTTTACCCGCATCAGAAGGCATATTAGACATTAAACCCATTGTTGAAGGCTGTAACTCGTAAGCCGTTTGGAGCCTCTCCCCCCCTAAAGCCAGTCACGTATGGACCTAAGACACTCATCGCGAGGCCTGCAATGAGCGCCTTCGGCCTTCAGCGCTCATTGCAGCCCCGTCAATCAAGTCACATACAGGACTTGCGATGAGCGCCTACTGCGGCTCATTGCAGCCTCTGTCAAACCTGTAACTTTTGGGTCTCGCGATGAGCGCCTTCAGCACTCATTGCGCATGCACAACCTGTAACTTTTAACATAGCGTTACCAACAAAATCGCAATTACGACAACTATATATGTGATATTTAATTTATTTATTTACATTTACAAAGTGCTTCTATCCTAATTGCTTTACAAAACTGCAAAAAGAGTACAATGAGTCAAAGTGCAAAGTTACAAAAGCAGTGTAGTTAGTCATAGTACAGGTAGGTTAACGTAGGAAAGTTAGTAGAAATGAGTTGGTGAGTTGATGCAGTTTGTACAATGGTTATGAGGTGCACCAGTGTGAAGGCAGGGTAAAGATAATGGGAGAGGGTGGAAGGTTAAGTAGGATTGGCTTGATGGGTAGGTTGGTGGCAATCTGCTCCATGGAAGATTTATGTCCTCACTGAGCACACCTTTGAACATCTGTGTTACAGTTTGACAGTATGGTGTACTGTCCAGTCAAACTCGTCAAGTGCAAATGATTTGTATAACTCAATAATTATAGAAAAATCAGGGGCAGGTGAGAGAGAGGCAAGAAGGAAGGGAGTGCTCTTAGTTATTCATGTCTTCGAGGACTGCAGAGGCCAGGTTTCCAATTCAACAGGGCTTCTGTAAGTGGACAAAACATTGGTGTGATAGAGAGGGAGAGAGGAGAGACAAAAGAGAGAGAGAGAAACCAGGAAGATAGAGAGTTAAGTGAAGAATGGGACAGAAGAGGGTAAACATAGCATGGCAAAGTATGGAAGAAATATTGTAATGAAGCTGTCACATTCCATGCATTCTGATTGGTCACTTATTATTAGGGGATCTTTTTAGCGGTTTTATAGTTATATCTTGCCTCTAATGGCAAACTTTTGCCAGAAGGGCAAGCGAATGATAACGTTTGCCATTAGAACAAATGTTGTATATTAACAATTAAAATTGTTTTGTTCGGCAAACAACCATGATTCATCATGGTAGTAGTCCTACATATTCAGTGTCTGGGAGGAGAGAGACACAGTGAATACATAGGATTGCTACCATTACAGTTATTCCTTGGACAGAGTGAGATGATAACAACATAACACTATATTTTTGCAAACGTTCATCTAACCTGCCAAATTAATGTACTTTACAATAATTTAGAATTTCTAAATTAAAAGTACGGTAAAATAAAAAGTAAGCTTTAATTTGCTCACCATTTGTGGCAAATGTTCAACATTACAGGAGAACAAATATAGTTTTAAATATGTCAAATGTCATTTTTTAAAAGTTCAATAAATTTACAGATTTATTTGCAGCAAAAAGAAATTAGGATTTCCACACCTCCAGAGCTGTCTATGTCAGCAATCCATACTAGCCTATGGAAACACTGCATTCAAGTACGGATTTTAACCAGTTCGTTACTCACCAAACAGCTGTGCAGTTCAATCTGTATGTTGTAACCAATTACAAGTTTGGGCAGCGTCACAGCGCAAACAATGGGCTTGGAAAGGACTGCGAGTGTACAGAGCTGACAGAATTATTTTAGAGCTGTAAACCTACAAAGTATAACATCTCCATATGTGACTTCATGTTGTGCTATGTATCCAGTTATTCTGGAAATAAGTGAAAGCAATGAGAGCTGTTATCTGTGGTTCAACTGCAAGCCTCAGAAAACAAAAACAAAAAACAAATATCCTGCACTGCCATTATTATATTGGGGAAGATAGAGTTCACCAGGTGCCAGTAAGAGCTGCTACTCTATGGGACCAGTTGTAGGTGACAGTGCAAGAGCTGGGTGTGTATGTGATAGGCTCACAATAATACAGTTTTATATGACAAGCTATATACTGGCCTGATGTGAGGTACATATGGGTACTCGACCTGTCCGTACACCTGGCTGTAATGATACGGGTTGCTGCACATGCTATTGCTATCTAAGGGTAGCATAGTGCCCCAAACTCAATGTTTTCCATATACTATAACGATACTAGTATACATTTATGCAAAACATAACGATTTCTGAAATCACATAAATAGTTGTCAAAATTACGAATTGTCGTAGGCGTTCATCGTGAGGCCTGCACGATTTAGGTTGCAATGAGCGCTCATCGCAAAGCCCACAGGACTTTTACATTTTGAAATCATCACAAGGCCCGAAAGACTTTGAAAATTTGAAATGAGTGCCGAAGGTGCTCATCGCGGGGCACGCAAGACTTTGAAACAGGCTCAACATGAGCGCTGAAGGCACTCATGATGATGCTCGCAATCAGCGCCGAAGGCCGTAGGACTTTGGCGAGGATCGCAAGGCACTCAAGACATTGAAAAAAAAATACGTCTTTAACGGCCAATATTTTTTTCAAGTCTGTAACTCGGAAGTTGTTGGAAAACCTCCAAAAGACGACAATTAATTAACAAATGAACTTACAACCGCACACACAGCACAGGGGGAGATTTGAGGCTTAATTGCCATTTTCGGGTGATTGAAATCGGATAAGCAACGAAAACAATGGCGGCGGTAAAGATGTTAAATTTTTATAGAAGGCTCAAAATGAGGCTGACGCGGATACCACTTCGCTGATCAACGCGAGGCCACAAGAGATACTAAATTAAAGCAAAGGCGCTCATCGTGAGGCACACAAGACTTTAGCAGAGAGACAGGAGAAAGACACAGGGGAAGGAGAGGGGGAGAGAGTGGAAAGAGACATAGGGGTGAGGGGGGGGGGGGGAGAGACACAGGGGAGGGAAATAAGCAAAAAAAAAAGGGAAGGGAGGGGGAGAGAGAGGGGGAAACAAACACAGGGGTCAGATAGTGGGGAGTGGATCGCAATGAGCGACGAAGGCACTCAGCGCGAGGCAAAAAAGTGGCAAGTTGAATGACGTCTTCAATGAGCGTTCATTGCGGGGCTCGCGATTATCACCGAAGGGGAGAGAGGCTTGCGATGAGCACCAAAGGTATTCATTGCGAGGCATGAAAGTGGCGGGTTGGCCAAGGCTTTCAAATGAGCGAGGCCCTCATCGCTAGGCCCATAAAGTAGAGAGCGGGAGAGGCTTGCAATGAGTGCTGAATAGGGGGGAGAGCCTTGCATAGTGTGTCCATCAGCATTTCCAGCCTTCAATTTTTATCGCTGTCATTTTTGACGGGCAAGTCTCTAGTATAATATAAAAGTAGAGAATTTCATAGATATGATAGTAACAAGACTTTGAGTCTGATTCAATTGCAAGCCCGCAACTCGATCGTAGTTGGCCGTATGTCTGCGAGCTCCCATTCGTCTCAGATTATGATGCTATTCAATTGCTCAAGCCCGCAAATTACTGTCCCAAAGCTGAAACCGTAAACCATGCACTGCTTCGTAGCAGTTCAGGGCGGGAACATGATCAATTCAGCAAAACCGTAACCTCCCATTTCAAATCAGCCAATAGAAAATGAGACATTTATCATTATTTCGGCAGTAAAACATGGAGGTTACATTTCAATCAATTAGGTTCAGGGGTCCGATAAGAGACCAGACTCGCCAACCCGCAAAATAAATAATTGGGAAAATGAATGCCAATACTGTTCTAGTCCATATGGGTGGCCTGATATGTATTAACTCGATACCCGAGATCGATTTAGCCCCGAAATGAAACATAAAATAAATAAAATTTCCTGCCAATTTGTGAGCTTGAGACTGTTGTGCAATTTATTCTAATGTCTATCATCACTTGCCCCGCTATTTACAGTGCAGTATTTATTTTCTATTTGCATTTACAGTGCTATGAATAGGTGTTTAACCCCCTTGCGGGTCCTCTCTAGCACTCAAAGGATTTTCTCATTCATTTGCCATTTACAGGTGTGAATACATTTGCGGGCTTGGGGAAATTGAGCAATAGAACAGCGATTCGCGATTTTAGCCATCGTAACTCTAGCGAAAGTGAAAGATCAAAGACTTCGGGTGGCTGTAAGTTACAGGTTTAACCATTGCCATTTTTTCACGGCCCTAAATCATAACCCATTTGGTGCATGCAAAAAGACGCCAATTGAATAGCAAATTAACTTGCGACCTCAATTACGTGCTACCGGATCGAGCGAGAGCTCAATTGAATCGGCTCTTTGTCTTCAAGTGTATTTATATTTTAACCCATGTGTTCGTTGCATGCCTAGTAGTATTGACCTGGCTGATGCTTTAAAAATAATAATAATAATACTAATACTAATAATAATAATAATAATAATAATAATAATGTGTTTTAAAAGATTACTGAAAGAGAGAATTGAGCTCAAATATTCAGAAAACAGTTTTTCCTATAGCCTTTTAAAATTTAATTGGAAAATAAAACAAATGAAATATAATTGCTTTATAAATATTTTGTAATACACTGTATGGGAAAATCTGGAAATTAATAAGAAATGACTAAATACCACACAGGTATTGGTGCAATTATATTTTTATATATCTAATTTTCATTGACATTTTGCACGTCCAGTGCCCTAGGCCATTTATACTGCTTAATTGGACTCATAATAATAACTTTATCACCATATGATTATCTCCATAAGAGCCATATTTTTTATATAATTACTAGATTTAGTTTAACATGAGCAATGTTTTACTAGCAAGTTACACCCATGGCTCAATTTAAAGTTGTCTCCTGTATGCTGGAAATTGCTTTAATGTCTGCCCTTTGTCTTATCAACCAGTGTATATAAAAGATGTCTCTACACAGTGTGATTAAGTTAATGTGTATCTGTGTGTGGTATTCATTCATTTTTGCAACACTGGTAGCACAATTAAATTTATGGTGGATGCAATTATTTTTCAGAAGGCTTCAAAAAAACTTCATGTATCATTTAATCTGATTTCACAAATCTAGCATGAGCTAAAGTAGTAATAAAACTGAACACTGGTTCAAGATGTTAGCTGTTAATGTCTCATACAGAGTTGTTTAGTTTTACCCCTAAAATGGAATAAGCTTCAATTGTCCATTCTGATTTACCCTACCTGATTTATATTCTCAACAGGAGAAGCACTCCTAGGGAAAAATATAATTCATACAGATAAAAATAAATATATACTATTGGAGATGAAAAATTAAAGGATCTTAAATGAAGAATTAAATCAAAACAGCCTATGGCCAAGTATAGAGATATTCATTCTATATTCAAATAAAATGTAAACCACAAATCTAGTTATACACAACAATGGGGAAAAGGAACAATCACAAAGTAATAGCACCATGGGCGTAGGAACAGGGGGGATGATGGGCGCAAATCCCCCCCAGATTATGAAGTTCCCCATCAGCTTCCTCTACCTTATGCTTTCTGATACCGGATTCCCACAAGATCACGTAAGATAATCTTGCAAGATTTCGTGAGACCAAGGTATCAGAACGTCTAGCCAGCAAAATGGAAAGGAGGGGAGTGGTAGGAGCGACTGGGGATCTTCTGGGGAGGGAAGAAAGACCAGAGATAAGCTACCTACCATTTCAACTAACTATGGCCCTCATTCAATTGCAATTTGGCCAATTGAATAGGGCTCTAAATAAGCACATAACAGGTCTTTACTAACTAAAAACTTATTTTTAAAAAATATGCTATGTGCTTATTTAGAGCCCTATTCAATTGGCCAAATCGCAATTGAATGATGGCCTATATAGGGAGATACCAATCAACACTCCATTTCTGCGTGCAAACTTCTGAAACACCCTGCCATGGGTACCTACTTCACAAAAATGCCCTTTAAGCTGAGAGTTCCACAGGCGAAGTGATGTTGTGGCTGCAGAAGACCAGTCACCATGAATACCTAGTGAATGAAGACCGGTAGTGCCAACTATCCTGCACAGCTCTACTCCCTTTATGGTTGGAAGCATCTGTCTGCACGGAAATAGTATCTCAACCGTCCATTTCAGTCTTTCCTCTCAGTCCCTTGATTCTGTTTCTTATCACACAAATACCTATGAGGGTATTTACTAACTCTTTACAGGGCTGGTGGTGGGTTTATGCATTTTGGTATACAATATGCTATATATCCTATGGGGGAAATAGTTACCCTAACAAAAAAAGGCAGTAGATAAGAGCATGTTATTTTTATGTGTCTGACTCCTTGACCATATGGACCACAGAATGCCAGGCACATCTGTCAGCCACTGTACCTCTGAGCTGCTTCAGTCTCACGTTCATTGCTTCATTGACCTCATCTATCCATCCCAGCCTCCTCCATCCACTTCTTTGTGTGCCTTCAGCTCTCACATCCATATCTTACTACTGGGAATACCATAGTTCTAACTATGCAGACCTTTGTTGATAGTGTAATATCTTTACTTTTTAATAGCTCGTTCAGACTTGCCATAGTTTTCCTCCTCAGATGCAAACATCTTAATTTCATTGCTGTAGAGACCCTCTGCAGGAATATTAGAGCCCAGGAAAATGAAACCTGGCCTTACCTTCACTTCTTCCCCGTCTTTTTGCTTGGAACTTTGATTGAGTTTGCCATAATGTATGACTTTTTTAATGTTGATTAGCAGACCAGCTTTTGCACTCTCTTTAAGTTTGTCAATGGGCCCTTTAGTTGTTCCTCATTTTCAGTCATCAGCACAACAACATTCATGTATCTGATGTTGATATTTCTACCAGAAATATTGATTCTGGCTTTGAATTTGTCCACCTAAGCGTTACACATGATGTATTCTACATACAAGTTGAATAAATAAGGTGACAATATATAGTCATGTCTCCCTCCTTTACTCATGTTGAACCATGCTGTTTTAAGTTCGGTTCTTACCGTGGCTTCTTGGTCCACATACAGATTGAGATGATGATTATTATTTTTAAGAAAGTCAAACTAAAATTGACCCCACACCACTTCCCTCTCACTATCCCAGAAGGAGAAACCTTGCTTTATTCAATTCAGCCATAGCTCACACACACACATTTATTTTTTCTAATTAGAATCTAGCTGCATGACATTTCTTTGCTTAATTATGCCCTTAGACTCAAAGAGCCAGATTCAATTCCAAGTCCGTAACTCGATCGCAGGCGGCCGAATGTCTGCAGATGTGTTGCGGGCACCCTTTTGTCTCTGATTACGATACAATTCAATTGCTCAAGCCCGCAAAGTTACTGTCCCAAAGCTGAAACCGTAAACTATGCACTGCTTCGTAGCAGTTCAGGGTGGGAACATGATCAATTCAGCAAGCCCGTAGCCGCCCATTTCAAATCAGCCAATAGAAAATTAGACATTTTTCAGTCATTATTACAGCAGTAAAACATAGAGGTTACATGTCAATCATGAGGTTCGGGGGTCCGATATATGATCAGACTCGCAAATTATGTAAATTAATGCCAATACTGTTCAAGTCCATGTGGGTGGCCTGATATGTATTAACTCATTGATACCCAAGATTGATTTAACTTCAAAATAAAGCATAAAAATAAATTTTATTTACTGCCGATATGCAAGCTTGAGACTGTTGTGCAATTCCTTTTAATGTCTCTCATCGCTTTCCCTGTTGTTTTTAGTGTAGTTTTGATTTTCTATTTGCATTTACAGTGCTACGAATAGGTATTTAACCTCTTGTGGGTCCTCTCTAGCACTCGTAGGATTTTCTCTTTCATTTGCCGTTTACGGGTGTGAAAACATTTGCGGGTTTGGGGAAATTGAGCAATTGAATAGCGATTTTAGCCATTATAACTCTTACGAAAGTGAAATATCAAAAGCTTCGGAAGGCTGTAAGTTACCTGTTTGGAGTTCAGAAAAAACATTTTGTTATCTGTGTCCTCTTCACTATATACTCTCTTAATGTATTATTTTGAAGTCATTAAAGGCATATCTAAGTTTCCTGGATTATGAATGCATCTGATAGAGGAGAATCAGTAGTGTATGCAAACATTTTTTTGCATGATAAATACCAAAATAAACATTTACAAACTCGCCCTGATGTTTGCTAAATATTTTCCGTTTGCAAGCTGTAGCTTTTGTTGCTTGACACTACTGAAAATCCCTGCCAAGGTTAGCATAACATTCATAATTTGTTATGTCCAATCAGGAGAAAGCAGAGGTTTCCTGAAACATTTGTATCATACTCTGGGGTTCCTGTGTTGCAACACAGCCTGGGAAAGGTAGTCTCTCTCTCTCTCTCTCTCTCTCTCTCTCTCTCCTTGTACTCCAATTCAGCTGTGAGCTCAGAACCTACCCAACAATGTGATTCCACCCTGCAGCAAGTACTTCTTTTGGTCTCTACCAGAAAGGTCAAACTCCATATCTGGCTGCCTCTCCTCAATGTACTTGGTTATGTAAACTCCCCGTGGGTGTGCAAAGCTGGATTTTACTTTCCTGCCTACAACTTTGTAAGTTCACTGATCTTTTCTATATCACACATATTTTTCTGATAATCACTGCTTGTTTCTTACTAAGCATTTCAAACACAGGAAACGTATATATATACCTTTAAAGGTATATGCAAGTGAGCTGGGTTAGGAATGCATCTGATAGAGGAGAATTAGTAGTGTATGAAAACGTGTGATATAGAAAAGTTTAGTGTACTTACAAAGTTATTTTCACAAAAGTCAAATCCAGTGGTTCACACTCACAGGATGCTTACATAAGCTGGGTACACACAGGAAATACAGCAGTGTACCCACAGGAAATACAGCAAGATACAAATTTTGACCTTTCTGGTACAGAGCACAGGTAACACACTAACTGTTGCAGTTCTTGTACTGAGCACATGCCAGAAGCCATTGAGGTAAAGAATGACACAATGACACAATGTATATTATACTGATTCTGAATTTGAACGTTATGCTTATTGAGGTGGAGTTTTCTACGGGTGTACACAATAAAATGTATATGCCAAAAAACATAGGAAACTTTGTAAACTTCAACGTAAGCTAACTAATATTTATTTTGGGATGTTTTCATGCAAAAAAATATTTTCATACACTACTAATTCTCCTCGATCAGATGCATTCATAACCCAGCCAACTTGCATATACCTTTAACATTAAAATATTTGTGTATTCTTGCAAAATAAATATGAATTACAGATCATGATGTTACAAATATATAACTAAATAATCTGAATACAGGTTTGTATTATTCATCTATTAACTCATCTATTCTATACGGTTTATCTTGATCATAACACACATATATAAGTAATATTAGTTCCAATTATTCTTATGTTGTATAAAGAGAGAAGGATGCAGGTTTCCCACAGATAGTTTATATATCTTATTATTAATTATGATGTGTATCAGCATGCCCTATGGTGGCTGGAGTCCAAGTGAATTTAATAGGATTCATCTTTAGAGAACTCTGGTAAAAGTTCATTATTATTTGCTGCAGAGTAATCATTTACCAACTGGTCCAGACATACCGCCTATTAATATATAATGAGTTTACTTTTTGATGTTCTTATTTCGATTGCCCTACGTGTGCTCAGCAGTACTATCCTGAAATCCTTACATTTATTAGTACTCCAGCTTAGATTAAAGCAGCCTTGAGGTCTTTTGCATAACAAAACTTGATAAAAAATATATAAATTAATACAGTCTTAATTATTTAAATAATACTACGTGCTTCCATTTTCTTTACGCAGCTGATTCTTTCTGTAAATTTCTCATAAAAGTCTTTGTAAACTATTAAACTTTTCATCACTTCTGTTGAAAGTACTGATAGTTGTAGATGCCTTATTCGAATTGCTCAGATTGAAACCTTTTGTGAATTCAAAGACTAATTCCACCTCAGGAAGTTGAACAACAAGAAAATAAATAGGGGAGTACCTGGCATATAATTGCATATAAATTGTAATATATTACAGACTAAAATTGTATTTTATATTCTAAATTTTTTCTTATATTCATGATTATACGACCACACCGTTGAGGTTATAATGGAGTTTGTGCCAGTCTAGACAGCTGCTTTGACCAAGTCTGGTCCTCAAGATGCACAGATATGTCCGGATTTCTGGATTTCCCTACCTGAGCATAGGTGGCTAATCACAATTTCTGAGACCCTAATTTGCATATCTGTTCTCAAATGGAGATATGCTCAAATCTTGGCCTATTGATTTGCATAAAAGACCAGACTTGGGAACCACCAAGCTACACAACCAATACCAGGATTTGCTTTTTAGGCGAATCATGTTATAATGGCTGATAATTTAAATGCTTGACTGATTATATCTCTCAGCATATCAAACCATTCTTCAAACCTAGTATGTACAAACAAAGTTACTGTGCATTTGTTCTTTAATAGTTCAATAACTCATATATGAGCATTGTAGAAAATCTATTTAATTGAAATCCTTATCAGTCAGTCAGTGAAGGAGATCACCTTGACTTCCTTATTGACTTTTCCTGAGAAACAACCTATTATTTACTTTTGGGGATCTTAATGTAGCCACATATTGTCCATCAGATTACAGCTTGTAACTCCTGATTTACCATTTGTAAATTTATAGCTGATGTATGAAACTCTGAAAGTTACTCATCCAAAGAGGAAACTAACTGGAGTTATATAAAAATATTACAATTTAAAGAAATAATTTTATAGCATGAACTGTCGATGTAAAAAGATTTTGTAAATTTTTTTTTATATATCTGTCTTACACAGCTGTTAATGTTGCTAGTTTGCTAAATACTTTACAAACAAGTGCATGTTTTCTTCAACTACACTGGTCCTTTAAGGGTGTTATGCATGCGCATGCGCGTCATAACCCGGAAGTCTTAAATGATTAAGCCCGATCCTGGCCTAGCTTAATGCCCCTTAAATCCCCTCTATTCACTGCTTTACATTGGACCCGCGGCTGTAAGATACCGAGTGTATCTTCATGAATGCTCAGCTAACACTTGCTATATTACTATAGGATCAAACAAGTTATAAGCTACTTAGCTACCTGATACCCGTATACTCAGTATATAGCCTTGGGCTATTTATTATATACATATTATTTTAGGCTAATATTGTCGATGCAGAGGCTGCACAGGCTCCCTGGGTCAGCCCGCAGCGTCTCGTGACCCAGCGGAGCCTGTAAGGCAAACCAGCCAATCAGAAGCAGTGGGGGCGGGACTTCGGCCGCATTCACGCGCCGGGAGTCACTTTGGCGCTGTCTCCGCGGAAAACGGACGGAGGTCTGAGGGCTCCTGCACAGAAAGCATTTATATAAGTAGGAGGTTAAAACTGAGAATACCCCAGCTTAAAAGCATATAAGGGGCAGCGTGAGAGTGCCTATCAGTGTGTGTGTGTGTGTGTGTGTGTGTTTTGTTTTGTTTTTCCTGTTCTCGAGGTCCGTTTTGTTTGTCTTGGGGGGTCTTTCTGTGCATTGGGGTATGGATGCTGCAGCTATTGAGGCCTTACTGGCTGATGTTAGGACCCGTGCCTTAAGCCAAGGGGTCAGGTGGGTGCAGGACAGGCTGGGCCCTCCCATGCCTTCTGTAGGAGACCCCATTACATTGGACAGGCTCAGCATGCAGTTGCTGGAGGCCTAGACAATATTGGGGGTGCCGTTGGGCTTGTCTCCTTTCCCTTTCATGCAGAGCCATTAGACCTCCGTCCAGTGGATGACCAGGCCACGGGTGACAGGGGTAATACGGGGCAGACACTTTACCCCTCAAACAAGTGAGAGCCGGGCCCACGGGCGGTGAGGGTGAGGGCCTAGAACTCCGCCCACCACCAGTCATTTTGCCCAAAGGGCTCCAGCCGCGGCAAAGAGCAAAGAACCCTCCGTTACCACCCCAAAAAGGCGTCGCAGGGGGTAATAAAAAAGACAGGAGCCCTAAGAAAGCTCCTACAGACCATCAAAGTGCCGACCATGCGGTCCCCTCTAATCCCCAATACTAACAGCGCTTCTGGTGCTTTGCAGGGACGCAGCCACGGACGAAAAATGGACACGGGTACCACACATGAGAGAAGAGACAGAGTGGTCAGAGAGATGAACAGCCAGACACGCAAGGTCATGATCGATGACATGCCCGTAACAGCGACGGTGGCGAGGCTGGCGCCCCACCAGAGCTAGGAAGACCACAGGTACAGCCCGCTGCTATTTACCCACCCCCTTAAGACGACAGAGGACAGAGACTGAGGTTGTTACGGTTAAGCCACAGCAAAAAAAGACTAATGCTGACCCACAGGTAGAATTTGCAACGCCCCAAGCAGTTTCAAGAGTACTGGTACAGAGTGCAGAGCCCGCGGCACTAGCCCATTCCAGCCGCGCAAGCTTAGGTGACCAGGACCAGTCCTCAGGGGAGGAACAAGCGGTATGGGCACAGGCATGCAGGTCACGGAGAGCTAGTGACTGTTCCTCTTGCACCCACAGGTCTGATAGGCAATCAAGATCGAGGAGCAGGAGATCCTGCCGATGCAGCTGCACCTGCGGATCAAAAAGAGGACGGAGCCTGCGGAGGGCCATAGGGTCAGAATCCCCAGGACGTCAGGAAAGACGTAGGGATACCCCGTTGGCAGTATCCACTCCGAGGCTCCCAGAAGTAGGTGAGGTCCCAGCAGTTGGTGGAGTAGAGGAAGCAGAAAAATGCATAGGGCCACACACTAAAGGGGGGGTTTTGGGGTCCCTTAAGGCCCTCTTAGCCACACATAACATCACGGTAAGCGAGCAGGAGATGGGTGTGTGTATAGGGGGACTAGCCAGAGGGGCTTGGTCAGAGCAGTCCAACAGCGTAAGCAGTGGGGAGCAGGCCGCGGTCATGGCGACACCAAGCCCCCCAGTCATTATGGGAGGGCTGGGCCCGCAAGCAAGCAGCACCAATGCAGTAGCCTCAGACGCAGCCATGAGACCAATCGTCTTGTGTGCGCTGGACAACCTGGGGGCGCATCTACCCCAGGAAGTTAAGGAAAAAATATGGAGGAGGGAATTCGTCGAATTGTTCTCTCAGCTACCTATGTCCAAACAGATGGACGCAGGCGAGAGGAGTCTACGCGAAGGGGAGGACCGACGCAGGTCTTACAGGTGGTTGCCCAGAACCTTTGACACCTGGCAGAACCTGGCATTCCTCGAACTATTTCCCATAGTAGTGGTGGGGCACTTATGGGGTTCAGAGTTTAGAGATCGGCGGGGTGTTATTCCACACGGAAAGTAGGGAAGTTGCACAAGCAGTAAATAACCTCACGGCAACTTCCATCCCGTTGGTGAGATTACTTCGGCACCTAGTGTTGTGTTGCCTTCGCCGGAACATATGGTTCCAGGCGAGGCAAGTACCGGAGTTAGAGAATGGCATTGCTGACGCCCTTTCTCGGTTTCAGGAAGAACGGTTCAGGGCTCTGGTCCCCCGGGCGAACACGCTGGGGGAGGCCATTCCCGAAGAAATCTGGGAGCTTGGAGCAGCCAGGTGACAAGACTCATCAGACAGTCTGTTGCCCCGGCGACGTGGTCCGCGTATAAACGCGTTAGGGCAAAATGGAACGACTTAGTAAAAATGGCTGGTGGGTCGACATCAGAGGATAAGACCCTAGGGATACTGCTTTGGTTTCTGCTGCGGTGTGCCGAGGAAGGCGAGAAAAAAGCAGTAGTTGATAGACAGGTCAAGGCCCTGGCCTTCATGTTCAAGCTGGCGGGCAGAGGGACCTTACAAAGGAATTTATAGTGTGCAAGGTGGTGCACGGCATGTTTAACGGGGATCGCAGGCCAGACACTAGGCGGCCGATCACCTTTTCTTTGTTACTGCGAATGGCGCAGGTGTTGACAGTAAAGTGTACAACACCCTATGAATCTCTGCTTTTCCGTACGTCTTTTTCCCTAGCGTTTTTCGGAGCGTTCCGCATAGGGGAGTTAGTCGCGAACAGTAGATACGGTTCCGGGGGCATACAAGTGGTGGATTCCTGCCTCAGGGAAGGCACGGTGGTGGTATGGCTCCGGAGGTCTAAGACCGACCAGCTAGGTAAAGGAAAAGAGGAGGTGTTGCACCGCGTGGGCACGAAGTGTTGCCCCTACGGGTGTATGGTGGAATACCTTGGTTAGCGACCGGTGGGACGTTGTTCGCTGTTTATCCATGCCGACGGAACGGCGTTATCCTGGTACCAATTCGAAAGGATGCTAAAAGTTGCACTACACAGTTTAGGTTTGGAGCAGGCAGAGTTTGGAACACACTCGTTCAGAATCGGGGCTGCTACCGAAGCAGCTAGGTTGGGCTTACCCGACGCAGCGGTCAAGCGGATTGGTAGATGGGAGTCAGAACGTTTTTTCTTATGTACGGCATAAGGCAGTAGTCTAATGGATGTTGCTTTCTGCTTTCAGGAGGAAAGAAGCAACTGTGGATTGTGGGTCACTCACACAGGTTGGCCGCAGTTATAGAGGGAAGGACACAACTGGGTTTTCCTGTCACATACTTACACGTGCGGTGGCTCGGGGTTCGAGGCCTGCGGTGGGCGCAGGTGGATGGGTTGTTGGACACTTACGCCCAGCGGTACGGTCAATCCACGTTAATAATAATTCACACCGGGGGTAACGATCTAGGAACGGTTCCCATGCGGAGAATGCTGAAAGTTATGAAGAGAGACGTGAAGAACTGGACCAAGAAGTTCCCGGGTACGTTCCTGATATGGTCAGAGATGATAAAGAGAAGATTCTGGCGGAATGCGGGAGACCCCGTCGGTTTGGATTAATCAAGGCAGAAGATTAACCAGCAGCTGGCAAGTTTCGTTCGGAAGTTGGGTTTCATTGCCATTAAATATAAAGATTTCGGGCTGGCCGGTGCTGATGAATTTTTTGGAAAAGACAAGGTGCATCTCACGGAGATAGGGCTGGAGTTAGTTATGTTTGAGTTTAAGGAGAGCGCTGTTCGGGCCTTGGCTTTGATGGAAAGCAAGGGGGGATCTCAGTCTCGGGAGGCGTCCCTCGCGTGCTCTGTGGCGGGAGGTGAGTTGCCCGGCCCACTGGCCTAAGTGGGCGTGGCCCTACCTGACAGGGCGTGCTTAAGATAAGCATTGGGGCTTTGGGTAGGGCCCAAGGCATGAGGTCACTGTCCGTGGTCGGGCTCCTCCCCCTAAAGTTAATATGTTAATATGTATAATATATACAAGTTTTTAAGTTATGTTAATTGGTTAAATGATAATAAAGCTGAGGTCCGTGTTTTTTCCCAATCAATCGGTGTGGTGTCAATCATTTTAAGATAAGCCTAAATGGATCATGCTTGGGTCATGAAGGGGAGTGCATTAGCAAGGTGTTGTGGGAATTATTTATAGTTATACAGTGAGTCCATACATAGGACCAGCTATTAATTTCTATAATCTATAATCTATTCTATATTCCTACACCTGTTAAGGCTAAGGTTCATATTTAATAAATCTTAAGACCAAGGGTTGGAAATATTGCATCCCTCCACTTGGAGTATATGCTAATTCTGGCAATTGTGATCAATATTTTCCCAACATTTTTGCTTTTTCAATTTTTTCCTTTCCCAGATTTTTAAAGTAGTTTTTGAATTGTCATTGTTATTAGATTAAAAAAAGTTTATTTCATTTTATATCATTCCCAGTGTATTCTGAACTACAAACTCCAGGGTAACACACAACACATGACAGAAGGGGTTAATGCACGTCACAAAACCATGTTGCCTAATGCTCTAATGCATTGTCTCGAAATATATAATATTTTAACACAAAATAAACAAATCTTTATTTATTTATAAAAGAAAATTACTTTATATCTCTCTCTCTGTTTCTTTGCTGCAGCAGTTACTGTGCTTGTTTCGGCCCTTCCCACTCATTATACTATTCATGATGTTTGCATTTCCTATTGGCTTCTACAGCCTTTTCTCATTTGTAAAGCTTGATTTGGCTGCTCCCTGCACATAAATCTGTTGCTGCTAAGGCAGGATTTACAGCAGTGGGCTGAGTGCTATAGCCTGGGGGCGCAAAATAATTACATTAGGATGTAGATCATTAGTATTAGATAAAATGTTATCAGATTATAACATTGCACTTGCCTTCCTTAATGTAAACACATGGCATGCATAATGCTTTCTGTGCAAAACTTTCAATATCATTTTATTTAATGCACTTGAAAATGTTAACTGAAATTCAGCAAGCACTCAGCAGAGCATTGCCCCATGTTTTATATCACAGACTAAATGATCTTTCAGAATACTCCAAAATGACATTGCTCTGCCATGTACCTCAGGTATGTGTGTAGAAATAGCCTTGCTTGCTCTTGAATTACATTTATGAAACTGGATCAATGACAGACAGGTCTTGTGGGAAACATTCTTTGAGTATTCATATCAGCTCTTATGCGTCTTGTTTTGGAAAGACAGGTGCAGCTAGTGAGTGATTGCACATGTTTTGGCCCCAAATACAGACAGTAGTAGACACCTTTTCTGTTCTGGACTGGATGTTGTGTTTGCTTCCAGGAATTATGACATTCTTCCTGATTATGAGCCTCATTCAATTGCGATTTGGCCAATTGAATAGGGCTCTATAAGCACAGAGCATATATTTTTTACAGAAGTGTTTAGTTAGTGAACTTCCATATAAAAGCAAGGTCTTCACTAACTAAACACTTCTGTAAAAAATATTATTTGCGCTTATATTGAATTTGTCAAATCGCAATTGAATGAGGCCCTTAGAGTTCAATGATGCTGGTTGATTTACAGTAAACTCTATATGTCCCTCTGTAGCTATTGTTTAAGTTGTTGGCCCATCTATCATTGAAACATTTGTTACCAGACCTGCTAGACTATAATCCACCTGTTGACTTTTCCAATTTCTGCGGGTCTGTTTCTAACAGACAGATTCCATCCTCATAGCCATAAATGTAAATGTGTTGGGTATTATGGAAGTTATTATGGAATTAACATAAAGCATAAATAACACCTTCATTATTAAATGCAATAACGAAAAAGCAAAAGCAAGAGAATCTGAAAGATGTAAGAGAGAGAAAAAACTGCTGTGCACTCCTGGGATATGATAGCCCTCAAACATTATTGCTGCTGTTAAAAAAATATTAAAGGTCCATGGGTGTGTCATATTTATCTTATGTGCTTAAAAGAAAAAACGTGACTTGATAACGGGCATTTTTTAGATACTATAAAATAAATAAAAATACAGGGTAATAACTATCATATTAATTTTTGCTATAATTGTGGAAAATCTTTGCTTTTGTTCCTATCAGGATTCAACACTTGGGAGGAGTGGGGGGAGGCGTTGTTTTGAAATAATTGATTTAGTCTCTTCAAAGTGGAAGTGTAAACACCCATAGGAAAACCCCCAAGCTACAGACTGAATGCCATTAAAGGATGGAATCCCCCATGACACAACCAGTAGCATCTAAATATAAGATTATCTTTAAAATACTTCTATGCTCCTGTCTCGCATATCTGCCAATGCTTCTATTTTATTACGTACTTAACAAGCATGCAAAGGGCCTCATTCAAATGCGATTCGGCCAATTGAATAGGGCTCTATATATGCACATAGCATATTTTTTTTACATCCGTTTTTAGTTAGTTAGCTTCTATCTATAAGCATGGTCTTCACTAACTAAAAACTTATTTTAAAAAATATGCTCTGTGCTTACATAGAGCCCTATTCAGTTGGCCAAATCGCATTTGAACAAGGCCCAAAGTGTTTTCATTTACTAGAATGCAGTGGTCCTTTAAGTGTGTACTTAATATGAAGAAAATACCTTGCATTGTAATCTTGCTCAGTTAGCTCACAGTTTGTCCCTTTCTTTCTGCACACCTGGGGCCAATTTTTTCCCCACGTATATAAGTGTGTTTCAATAAAATGCATTATCCATTTTGAAAGTATAAAGCATATCAGTTGTCTTTCTGAGGGGTGGGAAAGAGCTTTTTAATCACTTTGCTCTATTCCAGCTATCAAGGAATCCTGCATCTACATTCCAGAGCTGCATTCCTGCTATCCACAGACCCTACAGCAAGCCTCCTTCCAGGGGAAACCCTAGCCTTGATTCACAGAAACCAGCAGATAAGAGGATCTAACTGGTGGAGTTCATTCATTGGCTGGTACCAGCTCATGACAGAAGTTGAAATATGTAATCTCAGAGGGCACTGTTTAACCCTTACCACGCAGCATAAAAACAATACAATCTGATTTGAATTCATTTAGCTTCCAATCAGCAGTGCTTTGGGGTATTACAATGACCCATAATGAGGTAAACTGTGTTTTTTTAATTATATTTTCTGGCTACTGCTTTAGTTTGCTGCTGTTTTCATGGTTATTTTTAATGTTAATAAATAGTGAACTAAAGAATAGGTTTAACATGAAAAGTGCTTATACTGGCCCTTAGTTATGCACTTAGACCTCCATTCAATTGGACAAATTGTAATTACTGGAGCCCGTAAAAGTTACTGATATTAAATTGGCCTCTTCTAGCTACCTGCAATCGACTTGCGAGTTACAGGCTCAAAAGCATTGAGGTTGTCAAAAACATCCTATCTGCTCCTTTGATGTTTCAAGGCAGTAAATGTTACCAGTGCTAAAGAAGCAAAATCCATATTCAATTGCAACAATTCAACAAGCCCCCAATTGCCTTCAAAACCATAAATGGTGAAATTTCTACGAGTACTAGATAGGACTTGCAAGTGGGTTAAGCACCTGTTCGTAACACTGTAAAAGTGAATATAAACACACTACTGTACTTTAAAATACTGGGAAAGCAATAGGGCATTAAAATGAATTGCACAACCGTCTTAAGCTTAAAAATCAGCAATACAAATTAATTTTTTCACTTTTTATTTCCGTGTTATATTGATCCCAGGAATCAAGGAGTTAATACATATCAGGCCAACAACCTGGACTAGAACAGTTTATTTATTTTTATTGATTTCTACATTGCTGGATTGCGAGTATGATCGCATATCGTTGTAGCTTACAGGTTTGCTTAACTGATCATGATCATGCCCTGAAATGCTACGTAGGTATTCATGGTTTACGGTTTTAGACTTCAGCCCTATACTTGCGGGCTTTTTCAATTAAATACCTCTGTAACTGTTGCAAATGTCTAACCGGCAGACATACGGCCTGTATGAAGGTAATTACGGGCTTGGAATTGAATGAAGGCCTTAGTCAGGCTCAAAGTTTTCATTCATATTTATTTAATTATACAGTACTTTTTAATGAAACTTGATTGTAGTGTCCCAGAACTTAGTAGAGTAGTAATAGTTCAGATGTAAATGTACCCTCTGTTGAGTTACATCAGTATTCTACTACGAAAGATGGCATTTTGTCTATTCAGTTTGCACGTGTATTTTGAGAGAGTTGAGAAATAACAAATAGTAAAAAGTCAGTTATTAGCTTTATGTAAAGTCTGCATACACATCCATCAGACATAAAATTCACTATAATTGTATAGTGCATTACTATCCCATGGCATTGTAGCAAGAGGAGCTAGTTTTATTTATACATTGATCATTAATACAATAATTTTAATTAAATTTATATTTACTAATTTATAATATTAATATTCAATATCAACATTTTTCAAATTTTAGAGTATGAATCACCAGCTGAGTGTTTGTCTCTACTCTTCCAACACCCTCCACTCTCCGCTTAAGTGCCTTATCAGAGAGACAGGTCTAAATGGTTCATAGCCTGCTCCATAGCAACTCAGTAAGGGCCATATTCAATTCCAAGCCCGCAACTCGATCGCAGACATGCGAATGTCTGCAAGTGAGTTGCGGGCTCCCGTTCGTCTCCGATTGCGATGCTATACAATTGCTCATGACTGCAAGTTACGGGCCCCAAGCCAAAACCTTAAACCATGCACTGGTTCGGAGCAGTTCTGGGCGGGAACCTGGTCAATTCGGCAAGCGCGTAACCTCTAATTTTGAAGACAGTCATTGCGGCAAGTATGGAGGTTACATATCAATCAATTAGGTTTGAGGGTCCGATATGCGATCAGACTCGCAAAACATTCACAATACAGAATAATGAAAATGAATGCCAACACAGTTCTAGTCCATATGGGTGACCTGATATGTATTAACTCATTGATACCCGAGATCAATTTAACCCCGAAATGACACATAAAAATAACTTTTATTTCCTGACGATTTGCGGGCTTGAGACTGTTGTGCAATTAATTCTAATGTCTGTCATCGCTTTCCCATTATTTACAGTGCAGTATTGATTTTTTATTTGCATTTACAGTGCTACGAATAGGTGTTTAACCCCCTTGCGGGTCCTCTCTAGCACTCGTGGGATTTTCTCCTTCATTTGACATTTACGGGTGTGAAAACATTTGCGGGCTTAGAGAAATTGAGCAATTGAATAGCCTCTCTCACTCTCCTATGTCTCCCTTTTGCCTCTCTCTCTTTCCCTCTCCCCTGTGTCTCCCCCTTGCATCGCACTCTCCCTCCATGCCTCTCCTTATCTCCCCTTGACTCTCTCTCTCCCCCTTGCCTCTAACTCTTCACTCATGTATCCCACTTTCCTCCCTTGCCTCTCTCCTTGCCTATTCCTCTTCCCCATGTCTCCCCTTCTCCGTACATGTCTCCCTCTTGCCTCTCTCCCTCTCCCATGTCTCCCCTCTCCCCCTTGCATCACTCTCCCTATCTCCATGTCTCCCCCTCTCCCTGCATGTATCTCCCTCTATCCCCTTGCTTACGCTTGCCTTTCCCTCTCCCCATTTTTACCCCCTTGCCTTTCCCCCTCTCCCTTCATGACTTCACCTCATCCCCCATGTCTACACCTTGACCCAACCCTCCCCCCATGTCTCTCCCTCCATGTCTCTCCTTTGCTCTCCCTCCATGCCTCTCCCTCTCCCTGTCCCTTACCTGCTGCTCCGTTCCGCCAGGTCTGCTGTCTTTTCCATCTGCTGGCTCACCCCTCTGCCAGTAGACACAAGATCAGAGAGCAGGGGACCATACAAAGGGCAGTGAGAGCCACTAGCAGTGGGATGCATGTGGCAGCATTTTTGCCACCCGCAAACAGGTGCCGCTCGGGTCGGACTGCCCCCTCGCCCCCCTAGCTACGCCACTGTACAGGTAGAATAATTCTGTATCTCCTATGCAGAGGGAATTGCAGTGGTCCAGACCTGGGGATCAACATCATTCAGGGAGGTTTAGATGTATCAGGAACTATATGCAATTCATCAACTAAAATAAAATTGATTTGATTAAAGCTGATACCTAATGGTTAAGTATTAGACTGCAATTAAAATCACACCTAGAGAAAACTAACTATCTATATAATAGTTATATAAATTGTCTAGCTTTTCAGTATATGCTCCATGTTTTAAGGCGAGGGGAAGTTTTACATGAACGATGACTCAGCAATACAAGTGGATCATCATCTCTCTGCTGGGGAAGCCCAGAAGATGGAGGTATGATGTTAATGGCAACTATTCGCTAGTTCCATGGTGGGCTTCCAATCAGTCTATGGAGTGCACCAGTATACCCCTTACATTATACACTCATTACTATTTCTTAATATTGTTCTTATTACTTAAAAGTGACTCAATGGAGTTTCCTGGTGAATTTAGGGGTAAAGCATACATTGTTATTCTGCCTGCTGATCTTATATTTGTGGTTATACATTTCCTGGCAACACAATTACTTCATGCTTTAAGCATTTCAGCTACTGTTTAGCAGAATCAGGAAGTGTACCTGTCAGCTCAAATGCAAAAGCAACTTATTCATTTATATTCTCAAGTAGGTCTACATCTTCATTTAGGTACTCGGGTGTAGCCCAAAGCAACGTAACATCATTCTTCTCATCATCTGGTACTCTGTCACCTAAAGTACCAAAATAGATACATCCTATGTCAGGGAACAAACATTAGAAGCAAACATGTCCCATTTCTGTCAATGCCCCATAGAATTCTTAGCTAAGTAGCATAATTGGGTTAAAAGATCAAAAAACAATAAATCTTTTCCTGCATTTCTAAATTGTGGCACTTACATTCATGTTACATTCAGTAGCTTACATAGCTTAAAGTACAGAGGTAATATAGCAACAAAGTACAATTATTATGATGTTTACACAAATATCATAACTTCGATACATTAACTCATTCATATAACAGCAACTTGTGTTTAGGGGGATTTTTTCTCTTGCCTAAACCTGATCTAAACTTCAAAAGCATCACCATCTTCAAAGGGTTAAACCTTAATCAAATATCCTGTAGTATATCAGTCTGGTCCCACTCAAAAGAGGACCCAGCCCCGAAATACCACGCAATTCCCCTTGCTCACTGTGCCTTAGGGAGTTCAGCTGCACCTCACTGACGAGGCCCATAAAGGTCGAAACGCGTCTGGGGGTTTACTGTTTCTTCTGTTCAGGGTAGAATTTCCTGGTCTTTCGGGGCTGGGTCACTCTTTTGAGTGGGACCAGACTGATATACTACAGGATATTTCTCCCTGTGAACGGCACAAGTGAGCTAAAAGAGGCTGCTCTCTGAGTAGCTTATCATGGCCATAGAACTAACCTACTAAGGTTGGTTTGTTCTCTGATGGGCACATTTATTGTAAAAAAAAAAACAGTTTTGCAGAATAGTTTATACACCTGTTATACAGAAAAGATGGTCTTCTTCTATTTTAATTTTCTAGTATTGCTTAAATAACATGGATGTCCAGGAAAATAGTATTACATTACATTTTTAGTCATTTCTTTTCTTGGGTATTTTCCATAGTAGGATTCCTAGTTTTTTTTTCTCACCACTTGTCTTTTATGACATGTACAATGACGTGGAAGAGTACAAAAATGGGAAAATGTTCCTTTCATTGCAATTCTTTTTTCATATATGTATGAAACTCCCATATTATTCTAGTAGAATATAAATTGATCAACAAATGGCAAGCCTTAAATCGTCATCAACAGCTAAATACATTTAAGGTTCAGTGTTGCAGAAAGCATTGATTCATACATATATGAATTGGTTGGAATGGTACTTTTTACATGTGGCTAATATATACAGTTTGGCTTTTGATGCACATTTATACATAGATGTCTCTACCAACCCATATATTAGAATATCGTGTTAACGGTTAGAAGATATGTAACAGATATGTAACAGTGAAGGCAACAGTAATTTCTTGAGTCGACTATTGATAGGAGTTATTACTAGTGGGATTAAGTTCCAGCCATACATGATGAGACCTCTTGCGATCAAGTGAACCATTTGGCAAGCTATTGTAAAATATATATTTATATATATTATATTCTACCAAGTATTATATTTTCATCTTCAAATCATTTTTTTCTAATGTAGGATGGCCAGGAAAATTGATTCTGTAATTGCATTTCTTATTGTAATTGATTTTTCATGTTTGTCCTCCACGACAGGATTACTAGTTTTTCCCAAACTTTTGTTTTTATATGATGTGCATAATAATGGAATGGAAAATGGCAAAGATGTGAAAATTATTTTAGGAGCATAATCCTTTTGGTAACATATGATATGTATGAAACGTCTATATGTTAGCAGTAAAGTGATCATTAACTGGTAATCTATAAACTGACAACAAAGAATACATAGATTTAGGAGGAAGACTAGGATTCAACTATTTACAGGTGTTGAGGTAAGTGTAGAATCATAATTATTGGACAACTAGACTAATGGCAAACTGGGATAGTGGTATGGTATGAGTCTTTCAAAGTGTAAAGTCTTTGCTATTATTGCAGTAAATATATGTTCATGGATTGAGAGCTGTATAAAAGACAGGAAGCAAAGGGTTTTTGTAAATGGAACATGCTCAGATTGAACTAATGTGGTAAGTGGGGTTCCTCAGGGCTCAGTATTAGGTCCTCTCCTTTTCAACATATTTATTAATGACTTAGAAGTAAGACTGGAAAGTATTGTCTCCATTTTTTCTCATTACACTAATTGGTCAAAGTAGTTGCATCAGAAAACAATGTACTTTCCCTCTAAAGGGACTTACATAAATTAGACGGATGGGAGATGATTTTTAACAAATAACATATGCATTTGGGAAGGAATAATAGCCATGCAATTTATCATCTGGAGCAAATCTAGGGGTATCAGAGACATCATTTAGGAGTTCTTATGGGCAAGCACCTACATAACAGTGTTCAATGCCAAGCAGTATTTGCATAGGCAAGCACAATATTAGCATGTATTAAGAAGGGTATAGCAAGGGAGGCAAATATAATTCTAAGGGGCTAAGTTATGATGAAAGACTAACCAAATTAAACATGTTTTCTCTAGAAAAAAAGTGCCTAAGAGTGTATATTATTACCTTATACAAATATAACCAGGGTCAATATAAGGCTTTGTCAAGTGAACATTTTATGCCAAAAGGTTTAAACTAACAAGAGGACATCCTTGAGGTTAGAAGAAAAAATATTCCACCATAAAGAAAGAAAAGGCTTCTTCACAGTAATGGTGGTTAAACTGTGGAATTATCCACCAAAGGAGGTGATGGCAGATTCAACAGATAACTTAAAAAAGGCGTTGGATATATTTTTGAAAAAAAGGGCATTATTATTTATTATTATCGTTTATTTGTAACGCGCCAACATATTCCGTAGCGCTATACATAAGTTAAGTTACAGGCAATGACAAGTTAAAGATTCATACATTGCAAAGAGTGGATGGCTCTGTCTTTGAGCTTGGAATCCAGTGTCCATATCGCTTTCCCTAAAGCACCGCGCAGGATTGAAACTCGCAGATTTATAATCTAAAGGCATTCAGTATATTTACAGAAGGAGGTGTATTGATTTAGGGGTTTATCCGATTGCCAGTATCTGGTGTCAGGAAGTAATTTTATTTTTTGCCTCTTGAAAAGATTGCACTGTTTTTTTTCTGTTTGCCTTCCTCTGGATTAATTAACAATTAATCCACATATTACAAGGATCAGAGGAGATCTAAAAAGGTTAAACTTGATGGACTAAAAACATTTTGAGTCTCAATTACTATGTAACTATGTAACAATCAGAATCCAGGCCCCACACGCCTTCTAGTAGAGTGCATGTACTTAATTTGCCCAGTGTGCACAAAAATTGTACAATAATCTTTGCAGATTATAGCTGTACTCATACTTCTGATACAAAGGCTTCCCTGGACCCAGATTGCATTGCTAAATCCTCAATTTTAGAGAAAGTTATTGGGAAAGTTGTTGCAACCCAACTAGAGACCCGGCTGTTATGCAAAGACTTGTATGACTCAAACCAGTCAGGATTGAAAAACAGCACAGTATTGAAAAAGCTCTGGTAGGTGTCCTAAATGATATGCTAATGGTAACTATGGCCAGAGACAATGGTCTCTGGTCTCTGCAGCATTTTACACAGTGAACATAATATTTTAATTCACCATCTCAAGACATGACAAGACAGAGGTATACTTAGTGGGAGGAGATCATCTTGTAAAATAAAAACTGAGACACAATCAGTTGTATGGCCTTGAATGTTCAGGGCCCCAGCCAACTGAAAAATTCTACATCCCACTACACCCCTATACGTGCTCTTAGCTCAGCATGTACATCACAGTCATATATAAAAAGAGTTTTGCTTGGCATCAATTGGTGCTAGATCTTTTAGTCATGCAGCTCCAGTTCTGTGGAGCTCTCTCCCCATAACAGTCCCAATAAATGGACATCTTCAAAAAGAGGCTTAAAACATATCTGTTTACTCAAACCTTTGGGTAACACAGTATCTGGGAAAAGAGCGTTGAATGCAGCTAGGAGAAAAGTGCTATTTAAGTTATCGCTACTTCTATTGTTAATATTATAATTATTATTAGTGGAAAGTGACTTTAAATGCAGATAGGAAGCTTCTGTCTACCCCAATGGAAATGTGGCAGCTAAAACCGCAAGTGTTCTAGCAGGAAGTTTACATGGACACACCCTCCTGAGAACTTTAGAGACAGGATCAAGATTGAATGAGATTACATAAAATAAAATCATGATCAGGTTACATACATAATGATACATCTTGACTTCACTGAACCATTTCTGACATCCGGCAAGTTATCACACAATATATATTTTCGATCCTTCGGGGTATTGTATTTTGGTCTTCAAATACCCTTTTCTAGCATATCTTTGGTATTTGTGTAATAATTACATGGCTGGCCAGGAAAACAGAAAATGTAATTACATTTTTTTATTGTAATTTTTATTTCCTGGTCATCTTCCATGGAAGCATTACTATTGCTTCACAACGTTTTGTCCTTTATGGGGCACATAATGAGGACATGGAAGATGACCAGGATATGAAAATTATTCTAACAATGTAATTTAATTCTCACTTTTGTATAAATCTCCCATATTTCAGCAGTAAAACATAAAATGAATGTCATTTGGTAAACCTTATAATAACATATATAGTCTACAGTAATTGTGAGGCTGGCACTTGGGTATAAATTATATTTCAGTTAACGGTGGGGTTCGGTTTGAGACTGGCTAACACCTAGCCATCCTTAAGACATATTATAAACTCTTCAAGGTAGAAAGAATGGGAAGACTTGATATAACTACTGGTTCTTATCTGCTGTCAAATGTATGTTTCTATTATTAGTGTATATAAAACTAATGCTGTGGTAATCTGAATGGTACAGTCGTGGTATGCTACTTTTATGTATCATGTTTAAATGTTAATTTTCTTTTAAGACTTTGAATTCCAGTGAGAATCAATTTTAAACATCAGGGTTAGAGATACTTCTGAAAGCAATAGCATTTGGGTTACAATTATGTTTAGGGCAGTGGTTGGAAAATATTAACATAAAATTTGCTACAGTTCCTGTTCCTTTTGGACTGATCTTTGCTGCTGACCTGAATTATTACTGACCTTGTAAGATTTCTGCCAGTCCCTTACCTCTGACCATTCCTTTTACCTGTACCCTTGAACTTGTTACATAGTCACATATTAATTGAAGTTGAAAAATGACTTTTAGCCCATCAAGTTCAACCTTTTTAGATCTCCTCTGATCTGCAATATGCAGATTGGTTATTAAATGATCCAGAGGAAGGCAAACAGAAAAAAACACCAGTGAAACTGTGCCAATCGTCTCAAAATGGGGATAAAAATCCTTCCTGACCCCAGATACTGGCGATTGGATTCCTCCCTCGATCAATACTTCCTCTCTAATTACCCAGGATAACCCTGAATGTCCTTTTTAAAATACAAATATATCCAGTCCCTTTTTAAAGTTATCTATCAAATCTGCTGTCACCACCTCCTTTGGTAGAGAATTCCACAGATTAACCACCCATACTGTGAAGAACCCTTTTCTTTCTTTAAGGTGAAATCTTTTTACTTCTAACCTCAAAGGATGTTCTCTTGTCAGTTGAAAACCTCTTGGCACAAAGAGCTCACTTGACAAAGCCTTGTATTAACCCTGGTTAAATTTATATAAGGTAATCATATCTCCTCATAGATGCCTTTTTTCTAGAGAAAATATGTTTAATTTGGTTAGTCTTTCTTCATAACTTAGCCCATTTATTACCCTTAGTTTTGTATCCCGTCTCTGTACCTTTTCCAGCTCTAAAATGTCCTTTTTATGAAGTGGTGTCCAAAATTGTACTCCATACTCCAAATGAGGGCATACTAGGGATTTGTATAGTGGGAGAATTATATTTGCTTCCCTGGCTTCTATACCCTTCTTAATACATGCTAATATTTTACTTGCCTTTGCAGCTGCTGCTTGGCATTGAGCACTGTTACCTAGGCGGTTGTCCACAAGTACTCCCAAATCCCTTTCAATATCGGATACCTCTAGATTTGCTCTATTAAGATTATAAATTGCTTGGCTATTTTTCCTTCCCAGATGCATAACTTTACATTTATTCATATTAAATCTCATCTGCCATTTAGATTCCCATTCCTCTAATCGTTTATAGGAAAATCCATTGGAAGGAAAGCACATCATTATCGGATTGAATTACCTTGCACAACTTCCTGCCATCAGCAAAAATGGAGAAACTATTTTCTTGTCCCCCTTCTAAGTCATTAATAAATATTATAAAAAGGAGAGGACCTAATACTGAATCCTGAGGAACCAGTCTCATCACAGTAGCCCAATTGGAGTATGTCAATTTCCATCACAACCCTTTGCTTCCTACTTTACTTTCAACTTGCCATCTTCTGGTACTTTGCTCATGAAGGGTTTCACAGATCTGACATAAATCCACTTTTTAGTATCCCATAAACTTAAAGAATATGACAGATAACATAATGGACACTTGCTTTTTTGCAGCCTAAAGTTAATCTAGAGTAAGGATGCTCATATGTCCACCTTGCGAATGTAGATTTGGAAGAAGTGACCTGATTTTCAGGAACAGAGTTTAGACGGTAAAAAGAAACTAAAGTAACACAAAGACTGGCAGGCTTGAAAAAAGAGAGGCAATGGACATTAGGCAACAGAGGATGGATTTCATGTTCAAAAGAGTCGTACTTAATCTGAATATAGATTGAGTAAGATGTCAATGTACCATTTTATAGGTCTGTTTTCAAATTGTGAACTATGTTAACATAAACCATAGCAGAGGCACAAAATAAGAACTCAGGTTTGATAAAAAAACAAATGCTGTAAATGTTGTAAGTACTTACATCCATCTAATTTTCTTTTGCAGGTTACATTTGCTATTGTCTTGTAAGCATTCACTTGGTCCATAAGGACACTGAATAGTCCCTTAGTCTAAACTACAAAAAAGGGGTGTTTTTGTATTCAAGGACCTCATCAAATGCATCATACAGTAATCACATTTATTATGATGGTTTTAGTGTTTAGTATTGATAAAACATGTTTTAAATTAATAATGGCCATTGGGATGAAACAGTTACAACTTGACCAGCATTGCCACCAGAATGCCTGCGAGTAGATACAAATATCCTCAAAATGCAGGAAAATACAAACATTAGCAGAAGAACTATAACACTTAATAAATCATACTTTGATGCAGGGGTATAAGAAGTGAAGGGGATTAGGGGGGCACCAGGTTATATGGTTAGAAGGTAGGGTCTATACAGTGTCTTGCAAAAGTATTCACACTAGTTGACTTTTTACCGGTTGTGTTACATTACAGCCTTAAGTTTAATGTTTTGTTAATCTGAATTATATGCGATGGATCAGAACCTAATAGTCTTAGTTGGTGAAGTGAAATGAGAAAAATATATACATAAAACTATTTTTTATAAATAGAAAACAGAAAATTGGCATGTGCGTATATATTCACCCCCTTTCTTATGAAGCCCATAAAAAGCTCTGGTGCTACCAATTACCTTCAGAAGTCACATAATTAGTGAAATGATGTCCACCTGTGTGCAATCTAAGTGTCACATGATCTGTCATTACATTTACAAACCTTTTTTGAAAGGCCCCAGAGGCTGCAACACCTAAGCAAGAGGCACCACTAACCAAACACTGCCATGAGGACCAAGGAACTCTCCAAATAAGTAAGGGACAATTTTGTTGACAAGTACAAGTCAGGGTTAGGTTATAAACAAATATCCAAATCTTACATGATCCCCAGGAGCACCATCAAAACTATCATAACCAAATGGAAAGAACATGGCACCACAGCGAACCTGCCAAGAGACGGCCGCCCACCATAACTCAATGACCAGGCAAGGAGGGCATTAATCAGAGAGGCAGCACAGAGACCTATGGTAACCCTGGAGGAGCTGCAGAGTTCCACAGCATAGACTGGAGTATCTGTACATAGATGACAATAAGCCGTATGCTCCATAGAGTTGGGCTTTATGACAGAGTGACCAGAAGAAAGCCATTACTTTCAGCAAAAAACAAAATGGCACATTTCGAGTTTGCGAAAAGGCATGTGGGAAATTCCCAAAATGTATGGAGGAACGTGCTCTGGTCTGATGAGACTAAAATTGAACTTTTTGGCCATCAAAGAAAACGCTATATCTGGTGCAAACCCAACACATCACATCACCCAAAGAACACCATCCCCACAGTGAAACATGGTGTTGGCAGCATCATGCTGTGGGGATGTTTTTCATCAGCTGGGACTGGGAAACTGGTCAGAGTTGAGGGAAAGATGGATGGTGCTAAATTCACGGATATTCTTGAGCAAAACCTGTACCACTCTGTGTGTGATTTGAGGCTAGGACGGAGGTTCACCTTCCAGCAGGACAATAACCCCAAACACACTGCTAAAGCAACACTTGAGTGGTTTAAGGGGAAACATGTAAATGTGTTGGAATGGCCTAGTCAAAGCCCAGACCTCAATCCAATAGAAAATCTGTGGTCAGACTTAAAGATATCTGTTCACAAGTGCAAACCATCCAACTTGAAGGAACTGCAGCAGTTTTGCAAGGAGGAATGGGCAAAAATCCCAGTGGTAAGATGTGGCAAGCTCATAGAGACGTATCCAAAGCGACTTGGAGCTGTGATTGCAACAAAAGGTGGCTCTACAAAGTATTGACTTTAGGAAGGTGAATAGTTATGCACATTGACTTTTTCTGTTATTTTGTCCTATTTCTTGTTTGCTTCACAATAAAAAATAAAAACATCTTCAAAATTGTTGGCATGTTCTGTAAATTAAATGATGCAAATCCTCAAACAATCCATGTTAATTCTTGGTTGTGAGGCAACAAAAAAAAGTATCCTCTAATAGAACCCCAAATTAACCAATCTTTCACAAGTTTCATAAACATCTGGATTGATTTAATCTAATAATATAAGAAACAGAAATTGTATAATGTATTAAAAATTAATTAACAAAAGAGTATACTAAAAGTATACACTTTTAGCATGTATAGTAATTAAATAATTGATTAATAATAAATTAACAACTAAGTAATTAATATTAAATCTGCATATTGCAGATCAGAGGAGATCTTAAAAGGTTAAACTTGATGGACTAAAAGTATTTTTTCAACCTTAATTACTATGGCCCTCATTCAATTGCAATTTGGCCAATTCAATAGGGATCTAAATAAGCACATAACCTATTTTTTTCAAGAAGTTTTTAGTTAGTAAACATCTGTCCAAAAGCATGGTTTTCACTAACTAAAAACTTATTTTAATACAATTTAACTTTAATACACATATAGTACAGCTATTATGGTCTTCTGAGCCACATACATTATTTGAAAAGGATACTCTTCAAAGTCCCCTTCTTTACGTACAATAGCTCTCACATACAGTCCAAAGGTAAAGTTTCAACAATGCTTTTTAATAAAAAAAAAAAGAAATAAAAAAAAAATAATAAAAAATAATAAAAAAAAAAAAATGTAGTAACAAAAACAAACATCTACATAAACCAGCAGAGTGACTTCAGGAACACCCCCCTATGTACATTTCAGTGCCATAGGGGAAAAACTCCACTAATATAGTCACTATTCCTGTAGGAAAGTTTCTTAGGGTTCCATGCTCTGGTTTGTACTGGATGTAGCAACAGCAGTGGGTGGAGCACTGGCCCCCCTTTTACTCAAAGTGCTGTATTCCAGGGACCATAATGCAATTTTTTCATTGCACTGTTAGACCAAAATACACACACTTTTCCTTGGGGTTCTTTACGTAAATATAACTCAATTCCAATTCAGCTCCTCTCAGTTGTGCTGTTTGTAGGTTTGTTCCTTTTCACAACAAACTCCAATTCAGATCACTTGTTACTCAGACTCTCTTCCTCTGTATGCCTCAGGCCCCTTCTTAGGCCCAGGTATACATGTAGCCTAAATAGGACTGTCCTAGCCTTTCTCAGGTGCATCCTAATTGCCGTGTGGGAGACTGTTGACTCCGGCATGTCTGGATTGGCATACATGTTATGATTCTTCCAAATCTCTCTCTGGCTTTGTCACAATTATTAACTTAAAGAATGAATTAATCAATAACTAGGTTTGTGCATAAGTCCATAAAGGAAGAAGAGGAGACAATGTATTAGCATTTGAAATGGCTTTTTAACTTAGAAGTATACCATTTTTGTTTCATTTAGTGCGAATACAAATTCTCAAATAATTTTCCAGCCAATTGAAAAAGACCCAGAATGTATTTCTTTACATGTTCTTGCTGTTATGAATAACACAATATATCTTTTCAGGTTTTGAATCGGAAAACTGCTTGAGTCCTATTTGAATTTGGGTCAACTGTTCTTGCTACTGACATATTGCTGATTGGATTATATAAAATGAATGATGAACCAGTTAAAATCATTAAAAAAATATTAATGGTCATAGATTAACAGTTGTTGCCAAGAACTGCACTTGATTCTCACTTCATGTTCGTCTATAAACTTTTTCCACATAATTTTGTGTGGTCATATTGTTGATTTATGTCAGCGGGGGAAAAGGTTCATAGACGGGTTATACTGATGAAGAAAGACATGTTTCAGATGCTGAGTCTTTCAGAAACAATTTTGAATGCATCGGAAATTAAATCTGCTAAATTAAGTGACTCCACGCTTTGAGTCTGTGGCTTTATCTACAGCCTTGACAGAGATTAGTCAACAAAGACTTATCATTGTGAACATGAAATGTATTGATGTGGCACACAAATGGTTGGAACTTTTCCAAAATGTTATGTTTTAATAACATAAAGTTTGCTGTAGTTGGCCTCATTATTCATCTCATGAAGAAGGCAACATTACTACTCAGGAAGCCACCACTGAAAATCTTGAGAAGCCTTTAACTGATCTGGCACCATCACATAAACACTTGAATAAAGCTGATACTGCTGTCAGATGAGGAAATATTAGACGGGTGGGATCAGTTTATTTATGTGATGTAATTCTTGGTGCAATATTATAGCAAAGTTGTTGTTAAATTTGCTTTAGAAACATCCAGGAAAGCACGTTCGTTTCATAGTATATTTGAACAAGTTCTCAAATGTATTATTTAAAGAAACGTTGAGAACTCTTAATAATAAAGACATATAAGTTCTAAGTATAGAGTAGTTTAAATAAGTCTTATTTTAGAGATGAACTAAAAATCAAAAACTGGACTGGTGCTTAACATATAAACATGATTTTGACTACTATTAATAATATAATAATAATAATATAATATGTATTAAAATATTATAATATTACTCTCAAACATATATAATATTTGTGTATCAGGTCTTGAACCATTATGACGATGGAATGCTGTAAAACAATATCTATAATGTTAATCTATAATCTCTGACAGTTGAGTATTATCGGTATGATTTACAATGGGAACTATAGGAACTCTGACAACAGCAAAAAATTTCCCGGGGCGGATGCTTACCAAACAACCATCTTATCTGGCAAGGGTACCATTTTGTCAAGAGCAATCAACGTGACAGTGACCCCCACTTGCTCCTTCTTCCATTACCTGTATCCCAGTATCTGATGCAGTTCCCAGGTGGGCACCCCTGTCTAAACAGGATTCTCAAAAATTCTGCAATCACTCTGACTTCCATGAGAACTATTTAAGGGAGTGAGCCCAGTACCTGTTTGGAATCCAAGTGTTCTGTGTGAACTCCTGTTTGATGCAGGATCCTGCTTTTGCCTGAAGCTCTTGCTTTGCTCACCTCTACTGTGTTCTTGTATACTTTTTCTAGACCCCAAGTTAACTGGTTGCTTGTTACAGTCCTCAATTCCTGTCTATATATCATGGAAACCTGTCCATGTACAAATGTACAACCTGATTACCAAAGTCCGCAGCTACTTTCAGTACCAGACTATCCTCTCTATGTACAAAGCCAGTTCCTCTTTACTACTGTCATCAGTCCCATCAGTCCCATCAGTCCCAGTCTATCTTGTTAGTGTATAAGTCCAGTACCTACTTAATCTAGCCCTGTCAGCTCCAAGTCATTTCCTGACTGTGCATCTTCCTGTGATGTTCTCAGTAATAGAGATTGTACCATCATGCAGGTAAAATCTAAGCGTGACACAATGCACAAAGAGAGGGTAATTGATAGGAGGATGTATGAAAATATTGAACCATTAACTCTGCCCGATTAGTTTATAGAGAATGCACAGTATATAGTTAGTGAGATAATCAGTGTTTCTAGGACAC
This sequence comes from Discoglossus pictus, assembly GCA_027410445.1. NCBI lineage: Eukaryota > Metazoa > Chordata > Amphibia > Anura > Alytidae > Discoglossus > Discoglossus pictus. The sequence goes on along the minus strand of CM050165.1, from coordinate 409,070,513 downwards.
GTTTTAAGGTAATGCTATGGTGTTTTGCTTTTTAAGTGGGAGTACATTTACATTGCTACAACAAACCGAATAAATGTGGTCTGCTAACAATCCTGATGTAAAACTGATAAACTAATACAATTGTAATATTATTTGTTTCCATGTTTTTATAATGTTTTAGTTTACAAGTTCCACTCTTGTTTTTATTTTGAAATCGAAAAACACTATTTGCTGGCATCCAAGTGTTTCTTGTGGCTTTCCAATTTAGCTTACCTCTGTTTTGCATATAAAAAACATTGTTATAAGACAAAACTGAAAGGAAATGCAAAGATAATTATCATTTAAAATAAGGACTTTTTTTAGCATTATATTCACAGAAACATCTTAAATTCATATTGTTTGTGTTAATGAGGTTAATCGGTACAGATGATACAACTACTCATTCAGCAACAGCAGTGAAGATTATATACATGACCTAAGCAAGACCCAATTGGTATGTACAGATATGGGTTAAACACAATTACCTCTAACATATGACAATTAGACCCAAACTACTTCATAGGCTAAATTTAATGATTAGACACAGACTACTTGTTGGGAGGAAGACTGGCCACAGCGTTTATTGGTAAACACAAGTAAACATAATAACCATAACCAATAATAAATAAACATAACCACGTGAGGGGAGGAGCCTGGCCAGAGACAGTAGGCCCTACGCCCTGAAGCCTCATCCAGGGCCTACCGTGTTGTAACATCCGTACCACCGTAGGGTAGGATCTTACCCATTTTTCCACTGTCCCGGCGACTCCCCCACGACCCGCGGCTGTGACAAAAACATAAACATAATTTGTTAGCATATAATGCACACTTAAACAATATAACAATCACAAGTGCTCCACCAATCAAGACAATCTTTAAACTTGACAATGTACATCCTTCAGTTTATTTATTTTATCCATTTCCTTTTTTTATTTTTTATTTTTATTTTTTATTTATTTATTTTTTACTTTTTTATTTACTTATTTATTTTTATTTTTTAATTACAAACATATCAACATTAAACAAAATACTTTAGGGATAGGTGGGTGGGTATCTTCCCTCATGTCTAGCTGGGGGACTACTGATAACTTTTGGCGGCAAACCAGCCTATAACGGCTCCGCCTCCGCCAGCTAGCCACCTCGTTCCATACCGGTCCTGCCAGGTCAAAGGGCCCTACTCCCAACCACAGCAGGCTGGGGTGGCCTCCAGGCCCTCCAAGCTGACTGCACCGCAAACCATTTACCCATGCACAGTATGTGAATATGCAATTTATTTGTAGGCAAATGTAGTTCATTTAAAGAGACATTGACAATATATTTTTTCAACTTAACATTAAATACTTGATACACTTTGATGGAGAAACACAATACAAGAGGCTGTATATCAGTGGTTCTCAACCTGCTGGTCGCGACCCCTTTTGGGGGTCGAATGATGATTTGCCAGGGGTCTCCTACAGTAGCGTAGTAAGGGGGGGCAGAGGGTCCCAGGAGTCATATTGGTAGGGGTGGCACAGGAGGAAGAAACAATGCTGCACAGAGGAACACCGCAGCCATATTCGCTCCATATTTGTACTTGTAAGGAGCTTGATCTGGGAAGCAGGTGGTTAACAGCCTGCTAGGGGGACGGGATCAGATCAGGGCAGTGCCAGAACAAGCCTCCGAGCACATGGAGGAACCAGGGAAAGAGCTGATCTGATCTTCTCACAGGCTGCCCATCCTACGCGCAGCACACCGCAACCCAGGGTGAGTGTGTGTGACAGGCTCAGTGTATGTGTGTGACAGGCTCAGTGTATGTGTGTGACAGGCTCAGGGTGAGTGTGTGTGACAGGGTCAGTGTGTGTGTGTGTGACAGGGTGAGTATGTGTGTGATAGGCTGAGTGTGTGTGTGTGTGATATGAAAGGCTTAGTATGTGTGTGGCAGTCTGAGTGTGTGTGACAGGCTGAGTGTGTGAGAGATAGAGTGAGTGTGTGTGATATGACATACTGAGAATGTGTGTAACAGGGTGAGTGTATGTGTGTGACAGGCTGAGTATGTGTGTAACAGGTTGAGTGAATGTGATATGACATGCTGAGTATGTGTGTAACAGGGTGAGTGTGTGTGTGATATGACAGGCTGAGTATGTGGGTAACAGGGTTAGTTCATGTGATATGACATGCTGAGTATGTGTGTAACAGGGTGAGTGTGTGTGATATGACATGCTGAGTATGTGTGTAACAGGGTGAATGTGTGTGTGTGTGTGTGTGTGTGACGGGCCGAGTATGTGTGTAACAGGGTGATTGTGTGTGATATGATATACTGAGTATGTGTGTAACAGGGTGAGTGTGAGTGTGTGTAATATGACATGCCTAGTATGTGTGTGACAGGCTGAGTGTGTGTTATATGACAGGCTGAGTATGTGTTTGACACACTGAGTGTGTGTGATAGGACATGCTGAGTATGTGTGTGACAGGCTGAGTGTGTGTGTGTGATAGGCTGAGTTTGTGTGATATGACAGGCTGAGTATGTGTGTGACACACTGAGTGTGTGTCATATGACATCCTGAGTATGTGTGTAACACGGTGTGTGTGTGTGACAGGCTGAGTGTGTGTGATATGACATGCTGAGTATGTGTGTAACAGTGAGTATGTGTGTAACCGGGTGAATGTGTGTGTGACAGGCAGAGTATGTGAGTGACAGGGTGAGTGTGTGTGATATGAAATGCTGAGTATGTGTGTAACAGGGTGAGTGTGTGTGATATGACATGCTGAATATGTGTGTAACAGGGTGAATGTGTGTGTGTGACAGGCTGACTGTGTGTGTCATATGACAGGATGAGTGTGTGTGTGTGCGAGTGCCAGGCTGAGTATGTGTGTGATAAGCTGAGTGTGTGTGACAGGCTGAGGTGTGATTGTATGTGTATGACAGGCTGAGTATGTCTGTGACAGGCTGAGTTTGTGTGATATGACAGGCTGAGTATGTGTGTGACACAATGAGTGTGTGTGATATTACATGCTGAGTATGTGTGTGACAGGCTGAGTGTGTGTTATATGACAGGCTGAGTATGTGTGTGACAGACTGAGTGTGTGTGATATGACATGCTGAGTATGTGCGTGACAGGCTGAGTGTGTGTTATATGACAGGCTGAGTATGTGTGTGACAGACTGAGTGTGTGTGATATGACATGCTGAGTATGTGCGTGACAGGCTGAGTGTGTGTGTGACAGACTGAGTGTGTGTGATATGACAGGCTGAGTATGTGTGTGACAGGCTGCGTGTGTGTTATATGACAGGCTGAGTATGTGTGTGACAGACTGAGTGTGTGTGATATGACATGCTGAGTATGTGCGTGACAGGCTGAGTGTGTGTGTGTGACAGGCTGAGTTTGTGTGATATGACAGGCTGAGTATGTATGTGACAGGCTGAGTGTGTGTTATATGACATCCTGGGTTTGTGTGTAACACGGTGTGTGTGTGTGCAATAGGGTGAGTGTGTGTGTGTGTGTGTGACGGGCCGAGTATGTGTGTAACAGGGTGAGTGTGTGTGATATGACATGCTGAGTATGTGTGTAACAGGGTGAATGTGTGTGATAGGACAGACTGAGTATGTGTGTAACAGGGTGAATGTGTGTGACGGGCCGAGTATGTGTGTAACAGGGTGAGTGTGTGTGATATGACATGCTGAATATGTGTGTAACAGGGTGAATGTGTGTGTGTGACAGGCTGACTGTGTGTGTCATATGACAGGATGAGTGTGTGTGTGCGTGTGCCAGGCTGAGGTGTGATTGTATGGGTATGACAGGCTGAGTATGTGTGTGACAGGCTGAGTGTGTGTGATATGAGATGCTGAGTATGTGCGTGACAGGCTGAGTGTGTGTGTGTGACAGGCTGAGTTTGTGTGATATGACAGGCTGAGTATGTGTGTGACACACTGAGTGTGTGTGATATGACATGCTGAGTATGTATGTGACAGGCTGAGTGTGTGTTATATGACATCCTGAGTTTGTGTGTAACACGGTGTGTGTGTGTGATATGACATGCTGAGTATGTGTGCAACAGGGTGAATGTGTGTGTGTGTGACGGGCCGAGTATGTGTGTAACAGGGTGAATGTGTGTGTGTGTGTGACGGGCTGAGTATGTGTGTAACAGGGTGAGTGTGTGTGATATGACAGGCTGAGTATGTGGGTAACAGGGTGAGTGTGTGTGATATGATATACTGAGTATGTGTGTAACAGGGTGAGTGTGTGTGATATGACAGGCTGAGTATGTGTGTGACAGGCTGAGTGTGTGTTATATGACAGGCTGAGTATGTGTGTGACAGGCTGAGTGTGTGTTATATGACAGGCTGAGTATGTGTGTGACACACTGAGTGTGTGTGATATGACATGCTGAGTATGTGTGTGACAGGCTGAGTGTGTGTGTGTGATAGGCTGAGTTTGTGTGATATGACAGGCTGAGTATGTGTGTGACACACTGAGTGTGTGTGATATGACATGCTGAGTATGTGTGTGGCAGGCTGAATGTGTGTTATATGACATCCTGAGTATGTGTGTAACACTGCGTGTGTGTGTGACAGGCTGAGTGTGTGTGATATGACATGCTGAGTATGTGTGTAACAGTGAGTATGTGTGTAACAGGGTGAGTGTATGTGATATGACAGGCTGAGTATGTGTGTAACTGCGTGAATGTGTGTGTGACAGGCAGAGTATGTGAGTGACAGGGTGAGTGTGTGTAATATGAAATGCTGAGTATGTGTGTAACAGGGTGAGTGTGTGTGATATGACATGCTGAATATGTGTGTAACAGGGTGAATGTGTGTGTGTGACAGTCTGACTGTGTATTTCATATGACAGGATGAGTGTGTGTGTGCGTGTGCCAGGCTTAGTATGTGTGTGATAAGCTGAGTGTGTGTGACAGGCTGAGGTGTGATTGTATGTGTATGACAGGCTGAGTATGTGTGTGACAGGCTGAGTTTGTGTGATATGACAGGCTGAGTATGTGTGTGACACACTGAGTGTGTGTGATATGACATGCTGAGTATGTGTGTGACAGGCTGAGTGTGTGTGTGTGATAGGCTGAGTTTGTGTGATATGACATGCTGAGTATGTGTGTAACAGTGAGTATGTGTGTAACAGGGTGAGTGTATGTAGTATGACAGGCTGAGTATGTGTGTAACAGGGTGAATGTGTGTGTGACAGGCAGAGTATGTGAGTGACAGGCTGACTGTGTGTGTCATATGACAGGATGAGTGTGTGTGTGCGTGTGCCAGGCTGAGTATGTGTGTGATAAGATGAGTGTGTGTGACAGGCTGAGGTGTGATTGTATGTGTATGAAAGGCTGAGTATGTGTGTGACAGGCTGAGTTTGTGTGATATGACAGGCTGAGTATGTGTGTGACACACTGAGTGTGTGTGATATGACATGCTAAGTATGTATGTGACAGGCTGCATGTGTGTTATATGACAGGCTGAGTATGTGTGTGACAGACTGAGTGTGTGTGATATGACATGCTGAGTATGTGCGTGACAGGCTGAGTGTGTGTGTGTGTGACAGGCTGAGTTTGTGTGATAAGACATGCTGAGTATGTGTGTGACACACTGAGTGTGTGTGATATGACATGCTGAGTATGTGTGTGACAGGCTGCGTGTGCGCTATATGACAGGCTAAGTATGTGTGTGACAGACTGAGTGTGTGTGATATGACATGCTGAGTATGTGTGTGACACACTGAGTGTGTGTGATATGACATGCTGAGTATGTGTGTGACAGGCTGAGTGTGTGTTATATGACAGGCTGAGTATGTGTGTGACAGACTGAGTGTGTGTGATATGACATGCTGTGTATGTGTGTGACAGGCTGAGTGTGTGTGTGTGATAGGCTGAGTTTGTGTGATATGACATGCTGAGTATGTGTGTAACAGGGTGAGTGTGTGTGTGACAGGCAGAGTATGTGAGTGACAGGGTGAGTGTGTGTGATATGAAATGCTGAGTATGTGTGTAACAGGGTGAGTGTGTGTGATATGACATACGGAATATGTGTGTAACAGGGTGAATGTGTGTGTGTTACAGGCTGACTGTGTGTGTCATATGACAGGATGAGTGTGTGTGTGCGTGTGCCAGGCTGAGTATGTGTGTGATAAGCTGAGTGTGTGTGACAGGCTGAGGTGTGATTGTATGGGTATGACATGCTGAGTATGTGTGTGACAGGCTGAGTGTGTGTGATATGACATGCTGAGTATGTGTGTGTTATATGACAGGCTGAGTATGTGTGTGACAGACTGAGTGTGTGTGATATGACATGCTGAGTATGTGTGTGACAGGCTGAGTGTGTGTGTGTGAAAGGCTGAGTTTGTGTGATATGACAGGCTGAGTATGTGTGTGACACACTGAGTGTGTGTTATATGACATCCTGAGTTTGTGTGTAACACGGTGTGTGTGTGTGATATGACATGCTGAGTATGTGTGTAACAGTTAGTATGTGTGTAACAGGGTGAGTGTATGGGATATGACAGGCTGAGTATGTGTGGGACATGCTGAGTGTGTGTTATATGACAGGCTGAGTATGTGTGTGACACACTGAGTGTGTGTGATATGACATGCTGAGTGTGTGTTATAGGCTGAGTTTGTGTGATATGACATGCTAAGTATGTATGTGACAGGCTGCATGTGTGTTATATGACAGGCTGAGTATGTGTGTGACAGACTGAGTGTGTGTGATATGACATGCTGAGTATGTGTGTGACACACTGAGTGTGTGTGATATGACATGCTGAGTATGTATGTGACAGGCTGAGTGTGTGTTATATGACATCCTGAGTTTGTGTGTAACATGGTGTGTGTGTGTGACAGGCTGAGTGTGTGTGATATGACATCCTGAGTATTTGTGTAACAGTGAGTATGTGGGTAACAGGGTGAGTGTATGTGATATGACAGGCTGAGTGTGTGTTATATGACAGGCTGAGTTTGTGTGTAACACGGTGTGTGTGTGTGACAGGCTGAGTGTGTGTGATATGACATGCTGAGTATGTGTGTAACAGTGAGTATGTGTGTAACAGGGTGAGTGTATGTGATATGACAGGCTGAGTATGTGTGTAACTGCGTGAATGTGTGTGTGACAGGCAGAGTATGTGAGTGACAGGGTGAGTGTGTGTAATATGAAATGCTGAGTATGTGTGTAACAGGGTGAGTGTGTGTGATATGACATGCTGAATATGTGTGTAACAGGGTGAATGTGTGTGTGTGACAGTCTGACTGTGTATTTCATATGACAGGATGAGTGTGTGTGTGCGTGTGCCAGGCTTAGTATGTGTGTGATAAGCTGAGTGTGTGTGACAGGCTGAGGTGTGATTGTATGTGTATGACAGGCTGAGTATGTGTGTGACAGGCTGAGTTTGTGTGATATGACAGGCTGAGTATGTGTGTGAAAGACTGAGTTTGTGTGACATGACATGCTGAGTATGTGTGTAACTGTGAGTATGTGTGTAACAGGGTGAGTGTATGTAATATGACAGGCTGAGTATGTGTGTAACAGGGTGAATGTGTGTGTGACAGGCAGAGTATGTGAGTGACAGGCTGACTGTGTGTGTCATATGACAGGATGAGTGCGTGTGCCAGGCTGAGTATGTGTGTGATAAGCTGAGTGTGTGTGACAGGCTGAGGTGTGATTGTATGTGTATGACAGGCTGAGTATGTGTGTGACAGGCTGAGTTTGTGTGATATGACAGGCTGAGTATGTGTGTGACACACTGAGTGTGTGTGATATGACATGCTAAGTATGTATGTGACAGGCTGCATGTGTGTTATATGACAGGCTGAGTATGTGTGTGACACACTGAGTGTGTGTGATATGACATGCTAAGTATGTATGTGACAGGCTGCATGTGTGTTATATGACAGACTGAGTGTGTGTGATATGACATGCTGAGTATGTGTGTGTTATATGACAGGCTGAGTATGTGTGACAGACTGAGTGTGTGTGATATGACATGCTGAGTATGTGCGTGACAGGCTGAGTGTGTGTGTGTGTGACAGGCTGAGTTTGTGTGATAAGACATGCTGAGTATGTGTGTGACACACTGAGTGTGTGTGATATGACGTGCTGAGTATGTGTGTGACAGGCTGCGTGTGCGTTATATGACAGGCTGAGTATGTGTGTGACAGACTGAGTGTGTGTGATATGACATGCTGTGTATGTGTGTGACAGGCTGAGTGTGTGTGTGTGATAGGCTGAGTTTGTGTGATATGACAGGCTGAGTATGTGTGTGACAGACTGAGTGTGTGTGATATGACATGCTGTGTATGTGTGTGACAGGCTGAGTGTGTGTGTGTGTGATAGGCTGAGTTTGTGTGATATGACAGGCTGAGTATGTGTGTGACAGACTGAGTGTGTGTGATATGACATGCTGTGTATGTGTGTGACAGGCTGAGTGTGTGTGTGTGATAGGCTGAGTTTGTGTGATATGACATGCTGAGTATGTGTGTAACAGGGTGAGTGTATGTAATATGACAGGCTGAGTATGTGTGTAACAGGGTGAATGTGTGTGTGACAGGCAGAGTATGTGAGTGACAGGGTGAGTGTGTGTGATATGAAATGCTGAGTATGTGTGTGACAGGCTGAGTGTGTGTTATGTGACTGGCTGAGTATGTGTGTGACAGACTGAGTGTGTGTGATATGACATGCTGAGTATGTGTGTGTTATATGACAGGCTGAGTATGTGTGACAGACTGAGTGTGTGTGATATGACATGCTGAGTATCTGTGTGACAGGCTGAGTGTGTGTGTGTGAAAGGCTGAGTTTGTGTGATATGACAGGCTGAGTATGTGTGTGACACACTGAGTGTGTGTTATATGACATCCTGAGTTTGTGTGTAACACGGTGTGTGTGTGTGATATGACATCCTGAGTATGTGTGTAACAGGGTGAGTGTATGGGATATGACAGGCTGAGTATGTGTGGGACAGGCTGAGTGTGTGTTATATGACAGGCTGAGTATGTGTGTGACACACTGAGTGTGTGTGATATGACATGCTGAGTGTGTGTTATAGGCTGAGTTTGTGTGATATGACATGCTAAGTATGTATGTGACAGGCTGCATGTGTGTTATATGACAGGCTGAGTATGTGTGTGACAGACTGAGTGTGTGTGATATGACATGCTGAGTATGTGTGTGACACACTGAGTGTGTGTGATATGACATGCTGAGTATGTATGTGACAGGCTGAGTGTGTGTTATATGACATCCTGAGTTTGTGTGTAACACGGTGTGTGTGTGTGACAGGCTGAGTGTGTGTGATATGGCATCCTGAGTATGTGTGTAACAGTGAGTATGTGTGTAACAGGGTGAGTGTATGTGATATGACAGGCTGAGTGTGTGTTATATGACAGGCTGAGTATGTGTGTGACACACTGAGTGTGTGTGATATGACATGCTGAGTGTGTGTGACAGGCTGAGTGTGTGTGTGTTATAGGCTGTGATATGACAGGCTGAGTATGTGTGTGACACACTGAGTGTGTGTTATATGACATCCTGAGTATGTGTGTAACACGGTGTGTGTGTGTGACAGGCTGAGTGTGTGTGATATGACATGCTGAGTATGTGTGTAACAGTGAGTATGTGTGTAACAGGGTGAGTGTATGTGATATGAAATGCGGAGTATGTGTGTAACAGGGTGAGCGTGTGTGATGTGACATGCTGAATATGTGTGTAACAGGGTGAATGTGTGTGTGTGTGACAGGCTGACTGTATGTGTCATATGACAGGATGAGTGTGTGTGTACGTGTGTCAGGCTGAGTATGTGTGTGATAAGCTGAGTGTGTGTGACAGGCTGAGGTGTGATTGTATGTATATGACAGGCTGAGTATGTGTGTGACAGGCTGAGTTTGTGTGATCTGACAGGCTGAGTATGTGTGTGACACACTGAGTGTGTGTGATATGACATGCTGAGTATGTGTGTGACAGGCTGCGTGTGTGTTATATGACAGGCTGAGTATGTGTGTGACACATTGAGTGTGTGTGATATGACATGCTGAGTATGTGTGTGACAGGCTGAGTGTGTGTTATATGACATCCTGAGTATGTGTGTAACACGGTGTGTGTGTGACAGGCTGAGTGTGTGTGATATGACATCTTGAGTATGTGTGTAACATTGAGTATGTGTGTAACAGGGTGAGTGTATGTGATATGAAATGCTGAGTATGTGCGTAACAGGGTGAGCGTGTGTGATATGACATGCTGAATATGTGTGTAACAGGGTGAATGTGTGTGCGTGTGACAGGCTGACTGTGTGTGTCATATGACAGGATGAGTGTGTGTGTGCGTGTGCCAGGCTGAGTATGTGTGTGATAAGCTGAGTGTGTGTGACAGGCTGAGGTTTGAGTGTATGTGTATGACAGGCTGAGTATGTGTGTGATAGGCTGAGTGTGTGTGTGACAGGCTGAGTGTGTGTGATATGACAGGCTGAGTATGTGTGATATGATAGGCTGAGTATGTGTGTGACAGGCTGAGTGTGTGTGTGACAGGCTGAGTGTGTGTGATATGACAGGCTGAGTATGTGTGATATGATAGGCTGAGTATGTGTGTGACACGCTGAGTGTGTGTGATATGACATGCTGAGTATGTGTGTGACAGGCTGAGTGTGTGTGAAATGACATGCTGAGTATGTGTGTGACCAGCTGAGTGTGTGTGATATGACATGCTGAGTATGTGTGTAACAGGGTGAGTGTGTGTGATATGACATGCAGAGTATGTGTGTAACAGGCTGAGTGTGTGTGATATGACAGGCTGAGTATGTGTGTGACAAGCTGAGTGTGTGTGATATGACATGCTGAGTATGTGTGTAACAGGGTGTGTGTGTGACAGGCTGAGTGTGTGCTAAGGCATGCTGAGTATGTGTGTAAGAGGGAGTATGTGTGTAACAGGGTAAGTGTATGTGATATGACAGGCTGAGTATGTGTGTAACAGTGAGAGTGTGTGTGATATGACATGCTGAGTATGTGTGTAACAGGGTGAATGTGTGTGTGACAGGCAGATTATGTGTGTGACAGGCTGACTGTGTGTCATGTGACAGACTGGGTATGTGTGTAACAGGGGGAGTGTGTGTGATATGACAGGCTGAGTATGTGTGTGACACACTGAGTGTGTGTGATATGACATGCTAAGTATGTATGTGACAGGCTGCATGTGTGTTATATGACAGGCTGAGTATGTGTGTGACAGACTGAGTGTGTGTGATATGACATGCTGAGTATGTGCGTGACAGGCTGAGTGTGTGTGTGTGTGACAGGCTGAGTTTGTGTGATAAGACATGCTGAGTATGTGTGTGACAGGCTGACTGTGTGTCATGTGACAGGCTGAGTATGTGTGTAACAGGGGGAGTGTTATATGACATGCTGAGTATGTGTGTGACAGGCTGAGTGTGTGTGTAACAGGGTGAGTGTGTGTGCCACACTGAGTATGTGTGTAACAGGGTGAGTGTGTGTGACAGGCTGAGTATGTGTGTGACAGGCTGACTGTGTGTGTCATGTGACAGGCTGACTGTGTGTGTCATGTGACAGGCTGGGTATGTGTGTAACAGGGTGAGTGTGTGTGATATGACATGCTGAGTATGTGTGTGACAGGCTGAGTGTGTGTGTGCCAGGCTGAGCATGTGTGTAACAGGGTGAGTGTGTGTGATATGACATGCGGAGTGTGTAGGATAGGACATGCTGAGTATGTATGTGACAGGCTGAGTGTGTGTGATATGACAGGCTGAGTATGTGTGTAACAGGGTGAGTATATGTGATATGACATGCTGGGTATTTGTGTGACAGGCAGTGTGTGTGTAACAGGGTGAGTGTGTGTGATATGACATGCTGAGTATGTGTGTAACAGTGAGTATGTGTGTAACAGGGTGAGTGTATGTGATATGACAGGCTGAGTATGTGTGTAACTGCGTGAATGTGTGTGTGACAGGCAGAGTATGTGAGTGACAGGGTGAGTGTGTGTAATATGAAATGCTGAGTATGTGTGTAACAGGGTGAGTGTGTGTGATATGACATGCTGAATATGTGTGTAACAGGGTGAATGTGTGTGTGTGACAGGCTGACTGTGTGTGTCATATGACAGGATGAGTGCGTGTGCCAGGCTGAGTATGCGTGTGATAAGCTGAGTGTGTGTGACAGGCTGAGGTGTGATTGTATGTGTATGACAGGCTGAGTATGTGTGTCATGTGACAGGCTGGGTATGTGTGTAACAGGGTGAGTGTGTGTGATATGACATGCTGAGTATGTGTGTGACAGGCTGAGTGTGTGTGTGCCAGGCTGAGCATGTGTGTAACAGGGTGAGTGTGTGTGATATGACATGCGGAGTGTGTAGGATAGGACATGCTGAGTATGTATGTGACAGGCTGAGTGTGTGTGATATGACAGGCTGAGTATGTGTGTAACAGGGTGAGTATATGTGATATGACATGCTGGGTATTTGTGTGACAGGCAGTGTGTGTGTAACAGGGTGAGTGTGTGTGATATGACATGCTGAGTATGTGTGTAACAGTGAGTATGTGTGTGACACACTGAGTGTGTGTGATATGACATGCTGAGTATGTGTGTGACAGGCTGCGTTTGCGTTATATGACAGGCTGAGTATGTGTGTGACAGACTGAGTGTGTGTGATATGACATGCTGAGTATGTGCGTGACAGGCTGAGTGTGTGTGTGTGAAAGGCTGAGTTTGTGTGATATGACAGGCTGAGTATGTGTGTGACACACTGAGTGTGTGTTATATGACATCCTGAGCTTGTGTGTAACACGGTGTGTGTGTGACAGGCTGAGTGTGTGTGATATGACATGCTGAGTATGTGTGTAACAGTTAGTATGTGTGTAACAGGGTGAGTGTATGGGATATGACATGCTAAGTATGTATGTGACAGGCTGCATGTGTGTTATATGACAGGCTGAGTATGTGTGTGACAGACTGAGTGTGTGTGATATGACAGGCTGAGTATGTGTGTGACACACTGAGTGTGTGTTATATGACATCCTGAGTATGTGTGTAACACGATGTGTGTGTGTGACAGGCTGAGTGTGTGTGATATGACATGCTGAGTATGTGTGTAACAGTGAGTATGTGTGTAACAGGGTGAGTGTATGTGATATGAAATGCGGAGTATGTGTGTAACAGGGTGAGCGTGTGTGATGTGACATGCTGAATATGTGTGTAACAGGGTGAATGTGTGTGTGTGTGACAGGCTGACTGTATGTGTCATATGACAGGATGAGTGTGTGTGTACGTGTGTCAGGCTGAGTATGTGTGTGATAAGCTGAGTGTGTGTGATATGACAAGCTGAGTATGTGTGTGACACACTGAGTGTGTGTGATATGACATGCTGAGTATGTGTGTGACAGGCTGCGTGTGTGTTATATGACAGGCTGAGTATGTGTGTGACACACTGAGTGTGTGTTATATGACATCCTGAGTTTGTGTGTAACACGGTGTGTGTGTGTGATATGACATCCTGAGTATGTGTGTAACAGGGTGAGTGTATGGGATATGACAGGCTGAGTATGTGTGGGACAGGCTGAGTGTGTGTTATATGACAGGCTGAGTATGTGTGTGACACACTGAGTGTGTGTGATATGACATGCTGAGTGTGTGTTATAGGCTGAGTTTGTGTGATATGACATGCTAAGTATGTATGTGACAGGCTGCATGTGTGTTATATGACAGGCTGAGTATGTGTGTGACAGACTGAGTGTGTGTGATATGACATGCTGAGTATGTGTGTGACACACTGAGTGTGTGTGATATGACATGCTGAGTATGTATGTGACAGGCTGAGTGTGTGTTATATGACATCCTGAGTTTGTGTGTAACACGGTGTGTGTGTGTGACAGGCTGAGTGTGTGTGATATGGCATCCTGAGTATGTGTGTAACAGTGAGTATGTGTGTAACAGGGTGAGTGTATGTGATATGACAGGCTGAGTGTGTGTTATATGACAGGCTGAGTATGTGTGTGACACACTGAGTGTGTGTGATATGACATGCTGAGTGTGTGTGACAGGCTGAGTGTGTGTGTGTTATAGGCTGTGATATGACAGGCTGAGTATGTGTGTGACACACTGAGTGTGTGTTATATGACATCCTGAGTATGTGTGTAACACGGTGTGTGTGTGTGACAGGCTGAGTGTGTGTGATATGACATGCTGAGTATGTGTGTAACAGTGAGTATGTGTGTAACAGGGTGAGTGTATGTGATATGAAATGCGGAGTATGTGTGTAACAGGGTGAGCGTGTGTGATGTGACATGCTGAATATGTGTGTAACAGGGTGAATGTGTGTGTGTGTGACAGGCTGACTGTATGTGTCATATGACAGGATGAGTGTGTGTGTACGTGTGTCAGGCTGAGTATGTGTGTGATAAGCTGAGTGTGTGTGACAGGCTGAGGTGTGATTGTATGTATATGACAGGCTGAGTATGTGTGTGACAGGCTGAGTTTGTGTGATCTGACAGGCTGAGTATGTGTGTGACACACTGAGTGTGTGTGATATGACATGCTGAGTATGTGTGTGACAGGCTGCGTGTGTGTTATATGACAGGCTGAGTATGTGTGTGACACATTGAGTGTGTGTGATATGACATGCTGAGTATGTGTGTGACAGGCTGAGTGTGTGTTATATGACATCCTGAGTATGTGTGTAACACGGTGTGTGTGTGACAGGCTGAGTGTGTGTGATATGACATCTTGAGTATGTGTGTAACATTGAGTATGTGTGTAACAGGGTGAGTGTATGTGATATGAAATGCTGAGTATGTGCGTAACAGGGTGAGCGTGTGTGATATGACATGCTGAATATGTGTGTAACAGGGTGAATGTGTGTGCGTGTGACAGGCTGACTGTGTGTGTCATATGACAGGATGAGTGTGTGTGTGCGTGTGCCAGGCTGAGTATGTGTGTGATAAGCTGAGTGTGTGTGACAGGCTGAGGTTTGAGTGTATGTGTATGACAGGCTGAGTATGTGTGTGATAGGCTGAGTGTGTGTGTGACAGGCTGAGTGTGTGTGATATGACAGGCTGAGTATGTGTGATATGATAGGCTGAGTATGTGTGTGACAGGCTGAGTGTGTGTGTGACAGGCTGAGTGTGTGTGATATGACAGGCTGAGTATGTGTGATATGATAGGCTGAGTATGTGTGTGACACGCTGAGTGTGTGTGATATGACATGCTGAGTATGTGTGTGACAGGCTGAGTGTGTGTGAAATGACATGCTGAGTATGTGTGTGACCAGCTGAGTGTGTGTGATATGACATGCTGAGTATGTGTGTAACAGGGTGAGTGTGTGTGATATGACATGCAGAGTATGTGTGTAACAGGCTGAGTGTGTGTGATATGACAGGCTGAGTATGTGTGTGACAAGCTGAGTGTGTGTGATATGACATGCTGAGTATGTGTGTAACAGGGTGTGTGTGTGACAGGCTGAGTGTGTGCTAAGGCATGCTGAGTATGTGTGTAAGAGGGAGTATGTGTGTAACAGGGTAAGTGTATGTGATATGACAGGCTGAGTATGTGTGTAACAGTGAGAGTGTGTGTGATATGACATGCTGAGTATGTGTGTAACAGGGTGAATGTGTGTGTGACAGGCAGATTATGTGTGTGACAGGCTGACTGTGTGTCATGTGACAGACTGGGTATGTGTGTAACAGGGGGAGTGTGTGTGATATGACAGGCTGAGTATGTGTGTGACACACTGAGTGTGTGTGATATGACATGCTAAGTATGTATGTGACAGGCTGCATGTGTGTTATATGACAGGCTGAGTATGTGTGTGACAGACTGAGTGTGTGTGATATGACATGCTGAGTATGTGCGTGACAGGCTGAGTGTGTGTGTGTGTGACAGGCTGAGTTTGTGTGATAAGACATGCTGAGTATGTGTGTGACAGGCTGACTGTGTGTCATGTGACAGGCTGAGTATGTGTGTAACAGGGGGAGTGTTATATGACATGCTGAGTATGTGTGTGACAGGCTGAGTGTGTGTGTAACAGGGTGAGTGTGTGTGCCACACTGAGTATGTGTGTAACAGGGTGAGTGTGTGTGACAGGCTGAGTATGTGTGTGACAGGCTGACTGTGTGTGTCATGTGACAGGCTGACTGTGTGTGTCATGTGACAGGCTGGGTATGTGTGTAACAGGGTGAGTGTGTGTGATATGACATGCTGAGTATGTGTGTGACAGGCTGAGTGTGTGTGTGCCAGGCTGAGCATGTGTGTAACAGGGTGAGTGTGTGTGATATGACATGCGGAGTGTGTAGGATAGGACATGCTGAGTATGTATGTGACAGGCTGAGTGTGTGTGATATGACAGGCTGAGTATGTGTGTAACAGGGTGAGTATATGTGATATGACATGCTGGGTATTTGTGTGACAGGCAGTGTGTGTGTAACAGGGTGAGTGTGTGTGATATGACATGCTGAGTATGTGTGTAACAGTGAGTATGTGTGTAACAGGGTGAGTGTATGTGATATGACAGGCTGAGTATGTGTGTAACTGCGTGAATGTGTGTGTGACAGGCAGAGTATGTGAGTGACAGGGTGAGTGTGTGTAATATGAAATGCTGAGTATGTGTGTAACAGGGTGAGTGTGTGTGATATGACATGCTGAATATGTGTGTAACAGGGTGAATGTGTGTGTGTGACAGGCTGACTGTGTGTGTCATATGACAGGATGAGTGCGTGTGCCAGGCTGAGTATGCGTGTGATAAGCTGAGTGTGTGTGACAGGCTGAGGTGTGATTGTATGTGTATGACAGGCTGAGTATGTGTGTCATGTGACAGGCTGGGTATGTGTGTAACAGGGTGAGTGTGTGTGATATGACATGCTGAGTATGTGTGTGACAGGCTGAGTGTGTGTGTGCCAGGCTGAGCATGTGTGTAACAGGGTGAGTGTGTGTGATATGACATGCGGAGTGTGTAGGATAGGACATGCTGAGTATGTATGTGACAGGCTGAGTGTGTGTGATATGACAGGCTGAGTATGTGTGTAACAGGGTGAGTATATGTGATATGACATGCTGGGTATTTGTGTGACAGGCAGTGTGTGTGTAACAGGGTGAGTGTGTGTGATATGACATGCTGAGTATGTGTGTAACAGTGAGTATGTGTGTGACACACTGAGTGTGTGTGATATGACATGCTGAGTATGTGTGTGACAGGCTGCGTTTGCGTTATATGACAGGCTGAGTATGTGTGTGACAGACTGAGTGTGTGTGATATGACATGCTGAGTATGTGCGTGACAGGCTGAGTGTGTGTGTGTGAAAGGCTGAGTTTGTGTGATATGACAGGCTGAGTATGTGTGTGACACACTGAGTGTGTGTTATATGACATCCTGAGCTTGTGTGTAACACGGTGTGTGTGTGACAGGCTGAGTGTGTGTGATATGACATGCTGAGTATGTGTGTAACAGTTAGTATGTGTGTAACAGGGTGAGTGTATGGGATATGACATGCTAAGTATGTATGTGACAGGCTGCATGTGTGTTATATGACAGGCTGAGTATGTGTGTGACAGACTGAGTGTGTGTGATATGACAGGCTGAGTATGTGTGTGACACACTGAGTGTGTGTTATATGACATCCTGAGTATGTGTGTAACACGATGTGTGTGTGTGACAGGCTGAGTGTGTGTGATATGACATGCTGAGTATGTGTGTAACAGTGAGTATGTGTGTAACAGGGTGAGTGTATGTGATATGAAATGCGGAGTATGTGTGTAACAGGGTGAGCGTGTGTGATGTGACATGCTGAATATGTGTGTAACAGGGTGAATGTGTGTGTGTGTGACAGGCTGACTGTATGTGTCATATGACAGGATGAGTGTGTGTGTACGTGTGTCAGGCTGAGTATGTGTGTGATAAGCTGAGTGTGTGTGATATGACAAGCTGAGTATGTGTGTGACACACTGAGTGTGTGTGATATGACATGCTGAGTATGTGTGTGACAGGCTGCGTGTGTGTTATATGACAGGCTGAGTATGTGTGTGACACATTGAGTGTGTGTGATAGGACAGGCTGAGTATGTGTGTGACAGGCTGAGTGTGTGTTATATGACATCCTGAGTATGTGTGTAACACGGTGTGTGTGTGACAGGCTTAATGTGTGTGTGATATGACATCCTGAGTATGTGTGTAACATTGAGTATGTGTGTAACAGGGTGAGTGTATGTTATATGACAGGCTGAGTATGTGTGTAACAGGGTTAATGTGTGTGTGACAGGCAGAGCATGTGAGTGACAGGGTGAGTGTGTGTGATATGAAATGCTGAGTATGTGCGTAACAGGGTGAGCGTGTGTGATATGACATGCTGAATATGTGTGTAACAGGGTGAATGTTTGTGCGTGTGACAGGCTGACTGTGTGTGTCATATGACAGGATGAGTGTGTGTGTGCGTGTGCCAGGCTGAGTATGTGTGTGATAAGCTGAGTGTGTGTGACAGGCTGAGGTTTGAGTGTATGTGTATGACAGGCTGAGTATGTGTGTGATAGGCTGAGTGTGTGTGTGACAGGCTGAGTGTGTGTGATATGACAGGCTGAGTATGTGTGATATGATAGGCTGAGTATGTGTGTGACACGCTGAGTGTGTGTGATATGACATGCTGAGTATGTGTGTGACAGGGTGAGTGTGTGTGATATGACATGCTGAGTTTGTGAGTAACAGGCTGAGTGTGTGTGATATGACAGGCTGAGTGTGTGTGATATGACATGCTGATTATGTGTGTAACAGGGTGTGTGTGTGTGACAGGCTGAGTGTGTGCTAAGGCATGCTGAGTATGTGTGTAAGAGGGAGTATGTGTGTAACAGGGTAAGTGTATGTGATATGACAGGCTGAGTATGTGTGTAGCAGTGAGAGTGTGTGTGATATGACATGCTGAGTATGTGTGTAACAGGGTGAATGTGTGTGTGACAGGCAGATTATGTGTGTGACAGGCTGACTGTGTGTGTCATATGACAGGATGAGTGTGTGTGTGCGTGTGCCAGGCTGAGTATGTGTGTGATAAGCTGAGTGTGTGTGTCAGGCTGAGGTTTGAGTGTATGTGTATGACAGGCTGAGTATGTGTGTGACAGGCTAAGTGTGTGTGTGACAGGCTGAGTGTGTGTGATATGACAGGCTGAGTATGTGTGATATGATAGGCTGAGTATGTGTGTGACACGCTGAGTGTGTGTGATATGACATGCTGAGTATGTGTGTGACAGGGTGAGTGTGTGTGATATGACATGCTGAGTATGTGTGTGACAAGCTGAGTGTGTGTGATATGACATGCTGAGTATGTGTGTAACAGGGTGAGTGTGTGTGATATGACATGCAGAGTATGTGTGTAACAGGCTGAGTGTGTGTGATATGACAGGCTAAGTATGTGTGTGACAAGCTGAGTGTGTGTGATATGACATGCTGAGTATGTGTGTAACAGGGTGTGTGTGTGTGTGACAGGCTGAGTGTGTGCTAAGGCATGCTGAGTATGTGTGTAAGAGGGAGTATGTGTGTAACAGGGTAAGTGTATGTGATATGACAGGCTGAGTATGTGTGTAACAGTGAGAGTGTGTGTGATATGACATGCTGAGTATGTGTGTAACAGGGTGAATGTGTGTGTGACAGGCAGATTATGTGCGTGACAGGCTGACTGTGTGTCATGTGACAGGCTGGGTATGTGTGTAACAGGGTGAGTGTGTGTGATATGACATGCTGAGTATGTGTGTAACAGGGTGTGTGTGTGTGTGACAGGCTGAGTGTGTGCTAAGGCATGCTGAGTATGTGTGTAAGAGGGAGTATGTGTGTAACAGGGTAAGTGTATGTGATATGACAGGCTGAGTATGTGTGTAACAGTGAGAGTGTGTGTGATATGACATGCTGAGTATGTGTGTAACAGGGTGAATGTGTGTGTGACAGGCAGATTATGTGTGTGACAGGCTGACTGTGTGTCATGTGACAGGCTGAGTATGTGTGTAACAGGGGGAGTGTTATATGACATGCTGAGTATGTGTGTGACAGGCTGAGTGTGTGTGTAACAGGGTGAGTGTGTGTGCCACACTGAGTATGTGTGTAACAGGGTGAGTGTGTGTGACAGGCTGACTGAGTGTGTCATGTGACAGGCTGGGTATGTGTGTAACAGGATGAGTGTGTGTAATATGACAGGCTGAGTATGTGTGTAACAGGGGGAGTGTGATATGACATGCTGAGTATGTGTGTGACAGGCTGAGTGTGTGTGTAACAGGGTGAGTGTGTGTGATATGACATGCGGAGTGTGTAGGATAGGACATGCTGAGTATGTATGTGACAGGCTGAGTGTGTGTGATATGACAGGCTGAGTATGTGTGTAACAGGGTGAGTATATGTGATATGACATGCTGGGTATTTGTGTGACAGGCAGTGTGTGTGTAACAGGGTGAATGTGTGTGATATGACATGCTGAGTATGTTTGTGACAGGCTGAGAATGTGTGTAACAGGGTGAATGTGTGTGTGACAGGCAGATTATGTGTGTGACAGGGTGTGTGTGATATGACAGGCTGAGTATGTGTGTAACAGAATGAGTCTGTATGTGTGTTCGACAGGCTGACTGTGTGTGTCAAATGACAAGATGAGTGTGTGTGTGCCAGGCTGAGTGTATGTGTGTGACAGGCTGAGTATGTGTGTGACCGGCTGAGTGTGTGTGATATAACATGCTGAGTATGTGTGTGACAGGCTGAGTGTGTGTTATATGACATCCTGAGTATGTGTGTAACACAGTGTGTGTGTGTGTGACAGGCTGACTGTGTGTGATATGACATGCTGAGTATGTGTGTAACAGGGTGAATGTGTGTGTGACAGGCAGAGTATGTGAGTGACAGGGTGAGTGTGTGTGATATGAAATGCTGAGTATGTGTGTAACAGGGTGAGTGTGTGTGATATGAAATGCTGAGTATGTGTGTAACAGGGTGAATGTGTGTGACAGGCTGAGTATGTGTGTAACAGGCTGACTGTGTGTGTCATGTGACAGGCTAAATATGTGTGTAACAGGGTGAGTGTGTGTGATATGACAGGCTGAGTATGTGTGTGACACACTGAGTGTGTGTTATATGACATCCTGAGTTTGTGTGTAACACGGTGTGTGTGTGACAGGCTGAGTGTGTGTGATATGACATGCTGAGTATGTGTGTAACAGTTAGTATGTGTGTAACAGGGTGAGTGTATGGGATATGACATGCTAAGTATGTATGTGACAGGCTGCATGTGTGTTATATGACAGGCTGAGTATGTGTGTTACAGACTGAGTGTGTGTGATATGACATGCTGAGTATGTGTGTGACACACTGAGTGTGTGTGATATGACATGCTGAGTGTGTGTGACAGGCTGAGTGTGTGTGTGTTATAGGCTGTGATATGACAGGCTGAGTATGTGTGTGACACACTGAGTGTGTGTTATATGACATTCTGAGTATGTGTGTAACACGATGTGTGTGTGTGACAGGCTGAGTGTGTGTGATATGACATGCTGAGTATGTGTGTAACAGTGAGTATGTGTGTAACAGGGTGAGTGTATGTGATATGAAATGCGGAGTATGTGTGTAACAGGGTGAGCGTGTGTGATGTGACATGCTGAATATGTGTGTAACAGGGTGAATGTGTGTGTGTGTGACAGGCTGACTGTATGTGTCATATGACAGGATGAGTGTGTGTGTACGTGTGTCAGGCTGAGTATGTGTGTGATAAGCTGAGTGTGTGTGATATGACAGGCTGAGTATGTGTGTGACACACTGAGTGTGTGTGATATGACATGCTGAGTATGTGTGTGACAGGCTGCGTGTGTGTTATATGACAGGCTGAGTATGTGTGTGACACATTGAGTGTGTGTGATAGGACAGGCTGAGTATGTGTGTGACAGGCTGAGTGTGTGTTATATGACATCCTGAGTATGTGTGTAACACGGTGTGTGTGTGACAGGCTTAATGTGTGTGTGATATGACATCCTGAGTATGTGTGTAACATTGAGTATGTGTGTAACAGGGTGAGTGTATGTTATATGACAGGCTGAGTATGTGTGTAACAGGGTTAATGTGTGTGTGACAGGCAGAGTATGTGAGTGACAGGGTGAGTGTGTGTGATATGAAATGCTGAGTATGTGCGTAACAGGGTGAGCGTGTGTGATATGACATGCTGAATATGTGTGTAACAGGGTGAATGTTTGTGCGTGTGACAGGCTGACTGTGTGTGTCATATGACAGGATGAGTGTGTGTGTGCGTGTGCCAGGCTGAGTATGTGTGTGATAAGCTGAGTGTGTGTGACAGGCTGAGGTTTGAGTGTATGTGTATGACAGGCTGAGTATGTGTGTGATAGGCTGAGTGTGTGTGTGACAGGCTGAGTGTGTGTGATATGACAGGCTGAGTATGTGTGATATGATAGGCTGAGTATGTGTGTGACACGCTGAGTGTGTGTGATATGACATGCTGAGTAGGTGTGTGACAGGGTGAGTGTGTGTGATATGACATGCTGAGTTTGTGAGTAACAGGCTGAGTGTGTGTGATATGACAGGCTGAGTGTGTGTGATATGACATGCTGATTATGTGTGTAACAGGGTGTGTGTGTGTGACAGGCTGAGTGTGTGCTAAGGCATGCTGAGTATGTGTGTAAGAGGGAGTATGTGTGTAACAGGGTAAGTGTATGTGATATGACAGGCTGAGTATGTGTGTAACAGTGAGAGTGTGTGTGATATGACATGCTGAGTATGTGTGTAACAGGGTGAATGTGTGTGTGACAGGCAGATTATGTGTGTGACAGGCTGACTGTGTGTGTCATATGACAGGATGAGTGTGTGTGTGCGTGTGCCAGGCTGAGTATGTGTGTGATAAGCTGAGTGTGTGTGTCAGGCTGAGGTTTGAGTGTATGTGTATGACAGGCTGAGTATGTGTGTGACAGGCTAAGTGTGTGTGTGACACGCTGAGTGTGTGTGATATGACAGGCTGAGTATGTGTGATATGATAGGCTGAGTATGTGTGTGACACGCTGAGTGTGTGTGATATGACATGCTGAGTATGTGTGTGACAGGGTGAGTGTGTGTGATATGACATGCTGAGTATGTGTGTGACAAGCTGAGTGTGTGTGATATGACATGCTGAGTATGTGTGTAACAGGGTGAGTGTGTGTGATATGACATGCAGAGTATGTGTGTAACAGGCTGAGTGTGTGTGATATGACAGGCTAAGTATGTGTGTGACAAGCTGAGTGTGTGTGATATGACATGCTGAGTATGTGTGTAACAGGGTGTGTGTGTGTGTGACAGGCTGAGTGTGTGCTAAGGCATGCTGAGTATGTGTGTAAGAGGGAGTATGTGTGTAACAGGGTAAGTGTATGTGATATGACAGGCTGAGTATGTGTGTAACAGTGAGAGTGTGTGTGATATGACATGCTGAGTATGTGTGTAACAGGGTGAATGTGTGTGTGACAGGCAGATTATGTGCGTGACAGGCTGACTGTGTGTCATGTGACAGGCTGGGTATGTGTGTAACAGGGTGAGTGTGTGTGATATGACATGCTGAGTATGTGTGTAACAGGGTGTGTGTGTGTGTGACAGGCTGAGTGTGTGCTAAGGCATGCTGAGTATGTGTGTAAGAGGGAGTATGTGTGTAACAGGGTAAGTGTATGTGATATGACAGGCTGAGTATGTGTGTAACAGTGAGAGTGTGTGTGATATGACATGCTGAGTATGTGTGTAACAGGGTGAATGTGTGTGTGACAGGCAGATTATGTGTGTGACAGGCTGACTGTGTGTCATGTGACAGGCTGAGTATGTGTGTAACAGGGGGAGTGTTATATGACATGCTGAGTATGTGTGTGACAGGCTGAGTGTGTGTGTAACAGGGTGAGTGTGTGTGCCACACTGAGTATGTGTGTAACAGGGTGAGTGTGTGTGACAGGATGAGTATGTGTGTGACAGGCTGACTGTGTGTGTCATGTGACAGGCTGGGTATGTGTGTAACAGGATGAGTGTGTGTGATATGACAGGCTGAGTATGTGTGTAACAGGGGGAGTGTGATATGACATGCTGAGTATGTGTGTGACAGGCTGAGTGTGTGTGTAACAGGGTGAGTGTGTGTGCCAGGCTGAGTATGTGTGTAACAGGGTGAGTGTGTGTGATATGACATGCGGAGTGTGTAGGATAGGACATGCTGAGTATGTATGTGACAGGCTGAGTGTGTGTGATATGACAGGCTGAGTATGTGTGTAACAGGGTGAGTATATGTGATATGACATGCTGGGTATTTGTGTGACAGGCAGTGTGTGTGTAACAGGGTGAATGTGTGTGATATGACATGCTGAGTATGTTTGTGACAGGCTGAGAATGTGTGTAACAGGGTGAATGTGTGTGTGACAGGCAGATTATGTGTGTGACAGGGTGTGTGTGATATGACAGGCTGAGTATGTGTGTAACAGAATGAGTCTGTATGTGTGTTCGACAGGCTGACTGTGTGTGTCAAATGACAAGATGAGTGTGTGTGTGCCAGGCTGAGTGTATGTGTGTGACAGGCTGAGTATGTGTGTGACCGGCTGAGTGTGTGTGATATAACATGCTGAGTATGTGTGTGACAGGCTGAGTATGTGTGTGACCGGCTGAGTGTGTGTGATATAACATGCTGAGTATGTGTGTGACAGGCTGAGTGTGTGTTATATGACATCCTGAGTATGTGTGTAACACAGTGTGTGTGTGTGACAGGCTGACTGTGTGTGATATGACATGCTGAGTATGTGTGTACCAGGGTGAATGTGTGTGTGACAGGCAGAGTATGTGAGTGACAGGGTGAGTGTGTGTGATATGAAATGCTGAGTATGTGTGTAACAGGGTGAGTGTGTGTGATATGAAATGCTGAGTATGTGTGTAACAGGGTGAATGTGTGTGACAGGCTGAGTATGTGTGTAACAGGCTGACTGTGTGTGTCATGTGACAGGCTAAATATGTGTGTAACAGGGTGAGTGTGTGTGATATGACAGGCTGAGTATGTGTGTGATATGCAGAGTGTGTAGGATATGACATGCTGAGTATGTGTGTAACAGGGTGAGTGTGTGTGC
Organism: Discoglossus pictus; assembly: GCA_027410445.1. Classification (NCBI taxonomy): domain Eukaryota; kingdom Metazoa; phylum Chordata; class Amphibia; order Anura; family Alytidae; genus Discoglossus; species Discoglossus pictus. The sequence goes on along the minus strand of CM050165.1, from coordinate 409,045,462 downwards.
CAGGCTGAGTATGTGTGTGACAGGCTGACTGTGTGTGTGACAGGCTGAGTATGTGTGTGCCAGGCTGACTGTGTGTGTCATGTGACATGCTGAGTGTGTGTGTAACAGGGTGAATGTGTGTGTGACAGGCAGAGTATGTGAGTGACAGGGTGAGTGTGTGTGATATGAAATGCTGAGTATGTGTGTAACAGGGTGAGTGTGTGTGATATGACATGCTGAATATGTGTGTAACAGGGTGAATGTGTGTGACAGGGTGAGTATGTGTGTAACAGGCTGACTGTGTGTGTCATGTGACAGGCTGAGTATGTGTGTAACAGGGTGAGTGTGTGTGATATGACAGTCTGAGTATGTGTGTAACAGGGTGAGTGTGATATGACATGCTGAGTAAGTGTGTGACATGCGGAGTGTGTAGGATATGACATGCTGGGTATGTGTGTGACAGGCTGAGTGTGTGTGTAACAGGGTGAGTGTGTGTGTCAGGCTGAGTATGTGTGTAACAGGGTGAGTGTGTGTGCCAGGCTGAGTATGTGTATGACAGGCTGAGTGTGTGTGATATGACAGGCTGAGTATGTATGTAACAGGGTGAGTATACGTTATATGACATGCTGGGTATTTGTGTGACAGGCAGTGTGTGTGTGATATGACATGCTGAGTATGTGTGTGACAGGCTGAGAATGTGTGTAACAGGGTGAATGTGAGTGTGACAGGCAGATTATGTGTGTAACAGGGTGAATGTGTGTGTGTGACAGGCAGAGTATGTGAGTGACAGGGTGAGTGTGTGTGATATGAAATGCTGAATATGTGTGTAACAGGGTGAATGTGTGTGTGTGACAGGCTGACTGTGTGTGTCATATGACAGGATGAGTGTGTGTGTGCTTGTGCCAGGCTGAGTATGTGTGTGATAAGCTGAGTGTGTGTGACAGGCTGAGGTGTGATTGTATGTGTATGACAGGCTGAGTATGTGTGTGGCAGGCTGAGTTTGTGTGATATGACAGGCTGAGTATGTGTGATATGACATGCTAAGTGTGTATGTGACAGGCTGCATGTGTGTTATATGACAGGCTGAGTATGTGTGTGACAGACTGAGTGTGTGTGATATGACATGCTGAGTATGTGTGTGACAGACTGAGTGTGTGTGTGTGACAGGCTGAGTTTATGTGATATGACAGGCTGAGTATGTGTGTGACACACTGAGTGTGTGTGATATGACATGCTAAGTGTGTATGTGACAGGCTGCATGTGTGTTATATGACAGGCTGAGTATGTGTGTGACAGACTGAGTGTGTGTGATATGACATGCTGACTATGTGTGTGACAGACTGAGTGTGTGTGATATGACATGCTGACTATGTGTGTGACAGGCTGCGTGTGTGTTATATGACATCCTGAGTATGTGTGTAACAGTGAGTATGTGTGTAACAGGGTGAGTGTATGTAATATGACAGGCTGAGTATGTGTGTAACAGGGTGAATGTGTGTGTGACAGGCAGAGTATGTGAGTGACAGGGTGAGTGTGTGTGATATGACATGCTGAGTATGTGTGTAACAGTGAGTATGTGTGTAACAGGTTGAGTGTATGTGATATGACAGGCTGAGTATGTGTGTAACAGAGTGAATGTGTGTGTGACAGGCAGAGTATGTGAGTGACAGGGTGAGTGTGTGTGATATGACATGCTGAATATGTGTGTAACAGGGTGAGTGTATGTGTGTGACAGGCTGAGTATGTGTGTAACAGGTTGAGTGAATGTGATATGACATGCTGAGTATGTGTGTAACAGGGTGAGTGTGTGTGCCAGGCTGAGTATGTGTATGACAGGCTGAGTGTGTGTGATATGACAGGCTGAGTATGTATGTAACAGGGTGAGTATATGTGATATGACATGCTGGGTATTTGTGTGACAGGCAGTGTGTGTGTGATATGACATGCTGAGTATGTGTGTGACAGGCTGAGAATGTGTGTAACAGGGTGAATGTGAGTGTGACAGGCAGATTATGTGTGTAACAGGGTGAATGTGTGTGTGACAGGCAGAGTATGTGAGTGACAGGGTGAGTGTGTGTGATATGAAATGCTGAATATGTGTGTAACAGGGTGAATGTGTGTGTGTGTGTGACAGGCTGACTGTGTGTGTCATATGACAGGATGAGTGTGTGTGTGCTTGTGCCAGGCTGAGTATGTGTGTGATAAGCTGAGTGTGTGTGACAGGCTGAGGTGTGATTGTATGTGTATGACAGGCTGAGTATGTGTGTGGCAGGCTGAGTTTGTGTGATATGACAGGCTGAGTATGTGTGATATGACATGCTAAGTGTGTATGTGACAGGCTGCATGTGTGTTATATGACAGGCTGAGTATGTGTGTGACAGACTGAGTGTGTGTGATATGACATGCTGAGTATGTGTGTGACAGACTGAGTGTGTGTGTGTGACAGGCTGAGTTTATGTGATATGACAGGCTGAGTATGTGTGTGACACACTGAGTGTGTGTGATATGACATGCTAAGTGTGTATGTGACAGGCTGCATGTGTGTTATATGACAGGCTGAGTATGTGTGTGACAGACTGAGTGTGTGTGATATGACATGCTGACTATGTGTGTGACAGACTGAGTGTGTGTGATATGACATGCTGACTATGTGTGTGACAGGCTGCGTGTGTGTTATATGACATCCTGAGTATGTGTGTAACAGTGAGTATGTGTGTAACAGGGTGAGTGTATGTAATATGACAGGCTGAGTATGTGTGTAACAGGGTGAATGTGTGTGTGACAGGCAGAGTATGTGAGTGACAGGGTGAGTGTGTGTGATATGACATGCTGAGTATGTGTGTAACAGTGAGTATGTGTGTAACAGGTTGAGTGTATGTGATATGACAGGCTGAGTATGTGTGTAACAGAGTGAATGTGTGTGTGACAGGCAGAGTATGTGAGTGACAGGGTGAGTGTGTGTGATATGACATGCTGAATATGTGTGTAACAGGGTGAATGTGTGTGACAGGCTGAGTATGTGTGTAACAGGTTGACTGTGTGTGTCATGTGACAGGCTGAGTATGTGTGTAACAGGGTGAGTGTGTGTGATATGACAGGCTGAGTATGTGTGTAACAGGGTGAGCGTGATATCACATGCTGAGTATGTGTGTGACATGCGGAGTGTGTAGGATATGACATGCTGAGTATGTGTGTGACAGGCTGAGTGTGTGTGTAACAGGGTGAGTGTGTGTGCCAGGCTGAGTATGTGAGATATGACATGCTGAGTATGTATGTGACAGGCTGAGTATGTGTGTAACAGGGTGAGTGTGTGTGTGTGACAGGCTGAGTTTGTGTGATATTACATGCTGAGTATGTATGTGACAGGCTGAGTGTGTGTGATATGATAGGCTGTGAATGTGTGTAACAGGATGAGTGTGTGTGACAGGCTGAGTATGTGTGTGACAGGCTGACAGTGTGTGTCATATGATAGGCTGAGTATGTGTGTAACAGGGTGAGTGTGTGTGACATGCTGAGTATGGGTGTGACAGGCTGACTGTGTGTGTGATATGACATGCTGAGTATGTGTGTGACATGCAGAGTGTGTAGGATATGACATGCTGAGTATGTGTGTGACAGGCTGAGTGTGTGTGTAACAGGGTGAGTGTGTGTGCCAGGCTGAGTATGTGTGTAACATGCTGAGTATGTGTGTGACAGGCTGAGTATGTGTGTGACAGGCTGACTGTGTGTGTCAGGTGACAGGCTGAGTATGTGTGTAACAGGGTGAGTATATGTGATATGACATGCTGGGTATTTGTGTGACAGGCAGTGTGTGTGTGATATGACATGCTGAGTATGTGTGTAGCAGGGTGAGTGTGTGTGAGAGGCTGACTATGTGTGTGACAGGTTGACTGTGTGTGTCATATGACAGGATGAGTGTGTGTATGCCAGGCTGAGTGTGTGATATCTGCTCCTCTTTCAGTAAGTCCGGCCCTGTGCGTGTAAGAACACAGCCCATCTTCTGTGCTCTACGCATTAATGCCGCTAGCCAATTTGGGAGAAGAAGACTGGGATGCAGCACATTCAAAGCAGGGGATGGGTACAGTATCTCCAGCAAACCTCTCCAGCCGACAGTTACAGAGGTGGTTAGTGCCCTTTTTTTTTAAATCCCCTATGGGGATGTGTGGGGGGTAAATTAACATAGAATATTAGTGTTTTCTCCCTTGTCTTGAAAATGCAGATCTATTTCATAATTTATATAGCTGTTGGTAGTGTGCACTATAATTACTTTTACCAATTCAATGACACCATATGTGGTGAATAGTGTTCCTCATATTGTGATTTGTGCCCTCATATTATGTTGATTAGTGCCCTCATATGGTGGTCAATGCCCCCCATATGATGATTAGACTACTCACCATATGGGGAACACTAATCACCATATGAGGGCACTAAACACCATGTGAAGCACACTAATCCCCATATGAGGGGTACTAATCATTAGTATGCTTCATATGGTGATTAGTGCCCTCATACCTGGATTAGTGCACTCATTGGGTGGTTAATGCCCTCATATGGTGATTAGTGCCCTCATATGGTGGTTAATGCCCCCCATATGGTGATTAGACTAATCAGAAGGGACACTAATCAGAAGGGAGGGGCATAAAGGGGAAGGTGTTGGGGTGGTGGGAAGGGTGGGCGGGGTTTTAGGGGTGAGAAGTGTGAGCAGAGTTTTGGGGGCGTGAAGGGTGGGGTGCTGGGGGCGTGGTGGAAAATAATTTTACTGTTAGGGGTAACCACAACTTGGGAAATTTTATCAAGGGGTCACAGCACTAGAAAGGTTGAGAACTACTGCTGTATATAGGGATTTGTCTGTATTTTAAGGCCACTTTACAGCCCATAGTCAGAGGAGATATTTATGGTGGAACTACTGAAATGTTGAAACCCTGGAGGTTGAAATAAATAGTGGAGGAAACATACTGGTAGGAATATACTATAAACTTTTAAATGTAATTGAAAGTGAAGAACTGCAATTATTGTTACAGATTGGAAAATGCAGCTAAGCATGGGCAGGTTCTAATAATGGAAGATTTTAATTACCTTGAAATAAACTGGATGAATGAGAGGTGAGCAGGTTCTTGAGTACACCCAGGGATCATTATCTGGCCAAATTATACAAGAATCTACTAGAGATGAGGTTATCTTTAATTTACTCAACACAAATAATATTGATCTAAAATAAAATGCTGAAATTGGGGAATTCTTGGGAAACAGTGATCAGAATTCAGAAAACAAAGTTATAAGGGGCAAACAAAACACCTTCATTTTGAATGGCCACATTTTAATACACTGTCAGTTCTTTGTCCCAGTCTATTCAACATACAGTCTGGAACAAAGAAGAATTGACAGATAAAAATACTGAAAGTAAGTTGCCAAAATTTAAAGCTTTACTAAACATACATACTTGTCACCATAAAAGAAAAACGAGTAAATCACAACCCATTTGACTTTACAATGATTTAAAGATCAAGATAAGGAGTAAAAAGCAGTAATTTAAATGATAAAAAAGAACAAAAATAGGCAGCTTGTGTATAAAAAATATAAGCTTTTATTATTTTGCATGGTTCAGTCATTTCCGACTCTCCATAACCTCATGGACTGCAACACACCAGGCACATCTTTATGTCCAAGGTCATGGTTTTCATGGCAGAGAAACTGAAGTGGGTTGCCAGTTCCTTCACCAGTAGTCCGTAACATATAGCTCCTGGTATTCCTAGGTTGTCTCCCATCCAAGTACTGACTAGGCCCAACCCTGCATGGTTTCAGGGTGATGTGATCTCTTGGTTCCCTGACTCTCAAATTACACCAATCAATGAAAGAACACGCTGTGCCACAGCCATAGGAGCCAATAGAAAATGGCCAACAAAATAGTGATTGACAGGGATGGATCATATATTTGCAAGGTTCATTCTCACCTTAGTTCCACGAGTTGGACGGTTTTTGAGCTAAAGCAAGAGTGAAGAAGAACAGAGAATTGTGAGTTCAGGTTTAAACTTATTCTCCTTAAATTAGCTAATTAAATACTACTTTACACTTAATTTTTACAATACACATGAATATAGATAACACATAATATACATACACATAGGGTAATACTACACAAAGATCCACATATAGCTAGGCCAGACCATCCATCCTACTGGACAGACCCAAGGTCTTTTCCTCCACCACCACTACCTCCTCCTCCCACCAGTTTGACAAGCTGGCTTCCAACACACCAGGCCCACCACCATCCACATCTGATCCACTGCACCTCACCACTGGGCCACCACCATGCCTGGCCTCCAATGACCTCCTCCCACAGCCATTCCTAGCCTCCAAGGACCTCTTCTTCTCTGTGGACACATAGGGTTATGTTTAATTTTATCACCACTTGATGGTCACTGAGGAATGCAATTGAGAAGAGATTGTGCAGTTCCTATTTTTCTCCCCTTAGGATTAATCTTTTTTGTTTTATTGTTTTTAGGCACAATTCAGGTCCATGAAGGCATCCTCTTCATCTGCAAGCAGTTCTACCAAATAATGTGAGTGACACAGCGGCTATCAGATAGCCATTCCATTAATGACATCTCCCAGCAGATTGATCTCACTCGTCATTAATTAACAATACATCAGTTATAATCTGATAACAATTCTATATCAGATGAATGTGATATCCATGTGGATAAATAATATCATATAGAGGTGGTGATAGTACTCCCGAGCCCACTGACTGTAGTCACAGCAGAGTTTTCCTTGTGAGATGCCACATCATTAGTATTGTTGATGGCAAGTGATTTCTCATGACAGATATACAATAGTTTGCGCTGCTTGTGGATGAGGTTCAAGTAAGTTGGTGTACTGTTACTTTACAAACAGATTTTTGTTAGACAGCTTTTTTCCCCTGCTCTGCCTTTTTTAGCTTATGACCATCTTTTTGTACATTTTTGTTTTTCTGAAGTCACTTTATGTGTGGAATTTAATTGGATTACATCATCCATGAGTTAACACATCGGTGTAATGGAGCAGAGGAAGACATGATGTATGTGCTATGCACATTACTGGTTACTTTTATTATATGGAGTGTTGAATGATGATATTTGTATTCAACTGATTATGGGTACTGTGGTGTAGTGACCACATGTCACTGTAGTAGATGCTGTGCATCATTATTATTATACAGTATTACCTTTACCCCTTTAGGTTTTTCCCATCTTCCAGCCTTTTGTCCTCTCAAATCAATTCACATACTGGTGCTCACAACACCAGAAGATGAGGTCTACAGAGAGAGTGCACGCCACTTCCTAGTGCAATTTTATTCCAGTTGCAAAAATGACGTAAAATAGACATAAAAAAAATGTACACTCACATTAATCAACCTCTATATCAAGAGGTATTGTATGAACATATATACACAACCCACGTCAGCTCACTTCCGATGAGCTGCAAGTATATCCTCCGGTCCTTTCCCTCTTCACCTTCACAAAATCTGACAGCTGCAATCCCGCCGCCCACCGACAGATGGTGCTGCCGATTTTCAGATACTTCTACAGATAGCATATCAGGCGCGCCGACAGAAGAGACCTTGAGCTATGCCTTTGGGTGCCGAGTGCCCCTCGCAAAACATAGATGGTCTCGCTGTCGACTCAGTTGCGCCACGTCGGAGGGGGGAGTAGTACTTTGCCTTACATCAAACATGACAGCGCCACGAAAATTTGCAGCGCCCTCTGCTGGATGGCTCCTGTAACTGTAGCTGTCAGTGCTGCGGAAGAAATGCGAAGGTAAAGAGGGATAGATCCTATCCTCCCCAAGGGGCACAAATATTAAGATGGTGTCAAATATATTCATGAAGTGGATAGGCACACTTCTATACTTCATGCTCCATATGGGGTATAGTTGTTACTGGCTCCTATAGCAGGTCTGGTTTACCTCTAGGGTCTTATTGAACCCTAGTCTCCTTACAGACCTTCTCAGGGGTGGTATGCAATATATGCCTGTAACAGGAAATGTAACTCAACCTCTATAAAAAGGTGTCACACCTTACTGGGTGTATATAGATGGAGTTTGCAGCAACAGCATATAATGTTATAACAACACACAAAAGAGTAAAACGCTCTAATCAAGCTAAAATGTATAGAAAATGGAATAAAGTGTCCTCAATATACCATATAATGAAAAAACTAAAAGTAGAAATAGACACTAAATAGTGTCCTTAATATTCAGACGCGTTTCGGCCATAATGGGACCTTTCTCAACGGTAGAATAAATATAAGTCAATCCTTAAGGGTTTATATAAGGTGCATAATGACTCACCTTTCCTCATACATGCTCCTGTTTGTGCCAAAAGAACCACTTCCTGTGATCCAAACCGGAAATCCTGTAAAGTGCAAGAAATCATGGGCATTGGAGTTCTCAGGACTCCTATTAGCAAAATGGTATTTCCTGTAGTAGAAAAACAGGATATCTGGTATGGCGCAATGAATCATGGAATTTGAAGGTTCTCAAAATTCCTAGTAGCCATATACAATGCAAAAATGCATTCCAAATCACCAGAGTGCAAGTAAATAAACACACTATCAACTGGGTTTAGCTTGTAGTATATAAATCAAGCTCCCTCCTATAGATGCATAAACAAAAAACACAATATAATACTTAAAATCAGATGTCCAGTTTAGCGTTAGATATCATAAAAATTTCATAATGCTTAAAACCACTGCTGAATATACAAATCTGCCGAATAGGAAAACACATACAAATGCACATTCACTTAAAATAAACAAATCAATAAATAAATACACAGATAGAGGTGCACCCCCTCCCCCCCCCCCCATGACTAGGGGTTAATAAAATACTAAACATCTAAAGTATGTATAAAAATGGACTTCAAGTCCCCACTAGCCTGGAAGTATATATTTTTATTTTTATAGGTGGCAAATTCAACAGTGCCCCCCTTACACAAGTGGATGCGATAAAACCTGTACACAGACCCCTATTTTAGAAATACATTAACCATAACTCCCTCTTTTGACATATAGTAATATTCATAGGCAAGAAGACACAGAAAGGGGCATACATATGTGAATATATAATATTCAAGTGCCGGAAATCCAGTAAACTATGGTGCTGACCTATGTTAAACACGGGGCATAAACAAATCTAAAAAGCTTCAAAAGGTTATTCCTACATCCATACATAATAGAGACCAATCACCTATACAGGGCACTCTTACAAGAAATTGGTCACAGAAAAGTACTCAAGCCCCACTAGATGCTCATATGGGAGAATAATTTCATTTAACCAACCAGAAAGGCTGCAGGATCTATATCATGGTCCATGGGGTCCATGGGGTTCTAGAGTATTCGGCCTGTGGATCCAAAAGTTTTCTCTACACCTTAAATAAAGTACACGATCACCTCTTCCCTTACTATTCTCTCTGACTCAGTATCTGCTTCTCCTTCTCCTCCCCAATCATCTCCTTGTACAAAGCCACAAAATCATCCATGGAATCTTTCTGGAGGAGTGTGTATGTATGACTTAACAATCTTAGGGCTACCCCAAAATACATCTCTCTATCCTGCAACACCACTCCTCCTCTCTTATCTGCCTGTCGGATAAAAATACTAAGATCTTCCTGTAGATTCCTCAGAGACGTTTTCTTTTCATGGTTTAAATTCAAAGATTTCCTAACTTGTTTTGGAGCACATGTTTTTGAACTTCTTTAGCACCAACGTTTTAAAAAACGGTAAGTATATCCCCTGAGATTGAAGTGGGTAAAATATTGATTGTGGTTTCAATTTGGTATGTTGAACGAAGGTCCTATCAGATTCCTTAAACAGATCTTCTAGGGTCTTATTAGTAATCTCATCAATAATTCGTTACTCCGCCATTCCATTCTCCTCCTGTAATTCCCACATCTCACATAGGATATCTAAATATTATCATCCACCATAATTGACAATAAATTATGGTTCATTGGTAATCCTTTCTTAAGTTCTTTATTTCTCTTATCAAGTTCCGGGTGAAAACATGGGTATCCACAAATAATTCAAAATTATTAGGTTCCGCCTGGGAGAAAGGGATAAACCCTTCTATAGCACTCTTAGCTCAAAAGGGTTCAGTTCTTTTTTGGAGATGTTAAATATCTTGAGGGTATCTCATTGGTCCCTCTTATCCTTTTGAAATTGAACCAGTGTTCCTCCTATACACCCACTTCTCTTGTTCTTATCTATCCTCTCTTCAAGGACATCTCTCTCTGTAATATTGTGTTGTCCACCCACAGTTTCTGATCCTTAAATAAAAAAAATATTTTTGGTGTTATGATGATCTTTCTGAACTAGAGGTTTATTGTTGTCTTTAGGGCCAAATTCTTTCCGCCGGGCACCTTCTCTTGTACTCCGGTCCATTGGCCGACTATCCTGTACACGCATATCATTCATACAAGGATCCCGTCGATATTGCAAATCCCCAATTCTCCTATTTTCTATATCTTTTATTGATATTCCTTTTTGTGATCTTCCCTGTTAAATTTAGCGCTGTGGTTAGGTCAGACGGATTATGTTTTATCATTGTCTGATCTATCTTGTATTTATTTATTTGTGATATGATGACATATATATATATATATATATATATATATATATATATATATACAGGGAGTGCAGAATTATTAGGCAAGTTGTATTTTTGAGCATTAATTTTATTATTGAACAACAACCATGTTCTCAATGAACCCAAAAAACTCATTAATATTAAAGCTGAATATTTTTGGAAGTAGTTTTTAGTTTGTTTTTAGTTTTAGCTATTTTACAGGGATATATCTGTGTGTGCAGGTGACTATTACTGTGCATAATTATTAGGCAACTTAACAAAAAACAAATATATACCCATTTCAATTATTTATTTTTACCAGTGAAACCAATATAACATCTCAACATTCACAAATATACATTTCTGACATTCAAAAAGAAAACAAAAACAAATCAGTGACCAATATAGCCACCTTTCTTTGCAAGGACACTCAAAAGCCTGCCATCCATGGATTCTGTCAGTGTTTTGATCTATTCACCATCAACATTGCGTGCAGCAGCAACCACAGCCTCCCAGACACTGTTCAGAGAGGTGTACTGTTTTCCCTCCTTGTAAATCTCACATTTGATGATGGACCACAGGTTCTCAATGGGGTTCAGATCAGGTGAACAAGGAGGCCATGTCATTAGATTTTCTTCTTTTATACCCTTTCTTGCCAGCCACGCTGTGGAGTACTTGGACGCGTGTGATGGAGCATTGTCCTGCATGAAAATCATGTTTTTCTTGAAGGATGCAGACCTCTTCCTGTACCACTGCTTGAAGAAGGTGTCTTCCAGGAACTGGCAGTAGGACTGGGAGTTGAGCTTGACTCCATCCTCAACCCGAAAAGGCCCCACAAGCTCATCTTTGATGATACCAGCCCAAACCAGTACTCCACCTCCACCTTGCTGGCGTCTGAGTCGGACTGGAGCTCTCTGCCCTTTACCAATCCAGCCACGGGCCCATCCATCTGGCCCATCAAGACTCACTCTCATTTCATCAGTCCATAAAACCTTAGAAAAATCAGTCTTGAGATATTTCTTGGCCCAGTCTTGACGTTTCAGCTTGTGTGTCTTGTTCAGTGGTGGTCGTCTTTCAGCCTTTCTTACCTTGGCCACGTCTCTGAGTATTGCACACCTTGTGCTTTTGGGCACTCCAGTGATGTTGCAGCTCTGAAATATGGCCAAACTGGTGGCAAGTGGCATCGTGGCAGCTGCACGCTTGACTTTTCTCAGTTCATGGGCAGTTATTTTGCGCCTTGGTTTTTCCACACGCTTCTTGCGACCCTGTTGACTATTTTGAATAAAACGCTTGATTGTTCGATGATCACGCTTCAGAAGCTTTGCAATTTTAAGAGTGCTGCATCCCTCTGCAAGATATCTCACTATTTTTGACTTTTCTGAGCCTGTCAAGTCCTTCTTTTGACCCATTTTGCCAAAGGAAAGGAAGTTGCCTAATAATTATGCACACCTGATATAGGGTGTTGATGTCATTAGACCACACCCCTTCTCATTACAGAGATGCACATCACCTAATATGCTTAATTGGTAGTAGGCTTTCGAGCCTATACAGCTTGGAATAAGACAACATGCATTCAGAGGATGATGTGGTCAAAATACTCATTTGCCTAATAATTCTGCACTCCCTGTATATATATCCTTCTTTTCATTCCAAACCATTTCAGAACTTTCTGATGACAGAAGCGTAGTTTACCAGAGATAACATGTATTAATATGTCTGAAGTGTGTTCTAACACCTATTGTCTAAAGCATGCGTTAAAAACATCATTATTGATTATTGGGAGGCTAATACTTTTAGAAGTATACATTGTGACACTGAAGAGTTGTTAACCATCTGACATGTCTTATTAATGATTAATTGATACATTAAGACTAGCACTAATTGTAACATGATCATTATTGGTATACATGTTGGCATATGAACAACAGCAATGGCGTGGGGCTTGACAGGACAGGTATACCCATGATTCCCAGTGATAAAGGTAAGATTCCTGGCTCTATGTGCCTCTACCCAGCCTCCATTTGTGTTTGTAGGCCTTTGTGAACAGCTTCAGGACATGAATGTAATCCCCCATGATCTGTCTTTATATGGCCATGTCCCTGTTCCTTAAATGTTCCATGTGAAGATCCAGTGCCCCCATTTATCCACCATCGTTGTCACCCAGTACCCTGCTTAAGGCTCCATGCTGCCCACATATCTCCCTCTGTATGAGACCCTAGGGTAATATGTAGATGACATAGCTTCCAGTGGATGATCTGTATCAGTACTGCTCACTGCTTTTGCTGGGTATTGTTAATCCCTTTAATAATGAGTGCATTGCTGCTATGGTCCATGTGTTTGCTGATTGGTATTAACCTCTTGTGTACTGTGATCTATGTGTGATATTGCCAATAGTTGGTGTTCCAATGCATATGTGATGAGTCAAACATATTAATGTTTCTACATACATTTTATATTTCACATTTATGCCTTTCTAACCGTAACATAATATTTCTAAAGGAGTTCTATGATTTCTGAGGCTATTTATTAATATGCTGTCTCTTTAACAGATTTATCCAGCTGTGAGAGTCACACGTGGAAATTATATTATTTTTAATTGCACATATGTGGCTATAGCAATGAACAGAATTCATTTCTGATGATAGTGCTATTTAGTACCCGTACATTTTTCATACATTTTTTCTATTTATAGATCTGACGTAATTTGCTAGTGCACAGTAAAGTCTCAATTAAATAGGGTTTTGGGTAAGAGGTCACTTGTACATTTTAGGCAGTGAAAAAAATCAATGGAAAGGTTTGCCAGAATTTACAACTTGTCTTGCCATAGGCAGTTGTAGTAGGTATTTCTGGGATGGGTAAATTGAATAGTTAGGGAGATTTACTTTACACTTAAACATGGTGTAAGTTACTATATAGGGGAATTGAATAGGGCTCTAAATTATTTTCTTCTGTATGCAAAAGGGAGGTACCAATGGTTAGGATCGTGCAACACAATAGGGATCCGCACAGAAAGAAACCGAAAAGAGGCTTGAAAAATAAATGTTAATAAAGCACTAGGTCCTGATGGAATACATCCAAGGTCACCTATGCAAGTGGCTTTTGTAATATCTAAGTTTTCAAGACTCACTAATCACAGGCTTGGTACCAGATGACTGGAGAACTTCATTATTTATGAGCAAATCCAGGGAACTACGGGCCTGTAAGCCTCTTCTCTGTTGTTGGGAAGCTTTTAGAATGGTTGCTAAGGGATAGTATACTGGAATATATCCATGTGAACAAGATAATAAGTAGGAGTCAACACGGATTTATTAACGGATAGATCATGTTAAACAAATATAATTTGTTTCTATGAGGAGGTAAGCAAGAACTTGGACCATGGCAACGCAATAGATGTAGTCTTTTGAAACAGTGCCACATAGGAAGCTATTGTTAAAAGTAAGGTATACAGGAATTGCAGTAAATATATGTACATGAAATGAGAACTGGCTAAAAGAAAGGAAACAAAGTTTTTTCCTAACGGAACATACTCAGATTGGACTAATATGGTAAGTGGGGTTCCTCAGGGTTCAGTATTAGGTCCAATCCTTTTTAACATAGTAATTAATGATATAGAAGTAGGACTGGAAGGTAAAATTGTTGCTGATGACACTAAGTTGTGCAAGGTAGTTAAATCAGAAAATGGGGAAAATAATTTCTTTTTTTATTATGATGTATGTATGTTTTATGATCAATAAAAAATAAAAAAAAAATGGTGTACTTTGCATAAATTAGAAGTAAGGTCTCAATGTAAGGTCTCAATGCCAAGCAGCAACTGCAAAGGCAAATAAAATATCATCATGCTTATAAAAAGGTATTGAAGCAAAGAGAGCAAATATAATCCTGTCTATATAAAATCCCTAATAAACCCGCTTTTAGAAAATGGAGTAGAATTTTTCAGCACCACTTCATGAAAAAGACATTTTAGCAGGGGTGGCTGGTGCATTGGGGCAATTGGGCAACCACCCTCCCAAAATGTTAGCTGGCAGTGCGAGCCTCTCCCCCCGTGTAGTTTAGGGGCCTTGCGATGACTGTTATTACCTTGGGTGGAGAGTTAGTGCCTTGGGTTGTGTTACTGCGTTGGGTTAAGTCTTATTGCCTTGAGTTAAATGTTACTGGCTTGAGTTAAAAGTATTACTACTTTGAGCTAGTTTTTACATCCTTCGTCCTCGTTTTACGTCCTTCGGTCTCGTTTTTGTTGTGTTTACATTTTTTAGGCCGCAATTTTTTTTCTCGCTTAGGCTATATTCCTTAGTGAAAAATCTATCTTAAAGTTGTTATTTTAAGAGACCCACAGTCCATCTACGTGCTTCAGTTCTTAAGACCTAGGGGCCGTAATTTTGTGCACATCGCAAAGTCCTACTAGCCTTCTGGCCTTCGGCGCTCATTGCAGCCTAAGTCCCGTGTGCCTCAACTGCTCGCCGTTCTCTTCGCTCTGATGACGGCGCACTATTCTACAGCGCGAGAAAGTTGGGGTGCCCGTACAGAAGAGATCTAAAAATGTTGAACTCGATGGACTAAAATGCTTTTTTCAGCCTCAATTACCATGTTACTATGCTTATAGGTGGGTGCCCTAGCGCTGTATTATAACGGTAGGCATATGCTAAAAAGGAACTATGTATAAAGTGCTGCTGGATTAAAGGGTTCAAATGCATTGTGGACTCATTTGCATGTCCCAGCCGTTTCACAGAGT
This sequence comes from Discoglossus pictus, assembly GCA_027410445.1. Taxonomy (NCBI): domain Eukaryota; kingdom Metazoa; phylum Chordata; class Amphibia; order Anura; family Alytidae; genus Discoglossus; species Discoglossus pictus. The sequence continues at coordinate 409,030,149 of CM050165.1, read as the reverse complement.
GCAGTGCAAAAACTATGAGCCTCATTCAATTTGGAGGCTGTAACTTGCGGGATGTAGGCGTATATCTGCGGTCTAGCTTTGACGGTGCTATTCAATTGATCAAACCCGCAAGTTATGGGCCAAAGGCCAAAACCGTAAACCATGCAATCGTAAGTAGTATTTCAGGGCGTGATCATGATCAATTAGGCAAGCGTGTAACTCCTGAGTTAGAAACAGACAATAGAAACGGAGCCCGTTATAATTACAGGGAGGTGACATGTCAATCAACTCGTGATTCGGGGTCCAATATGCGATCGGACCTGCAAACCTGCAATGTACAAAATAAAATTGAATGCCGCTACTGTTCTAGTCCATATGGGTGGCCTGATATGTATTAACTGATTCCCGAGATCAATATAACCCCCGAATTGAAACATAAAATTAAATGATTTTTGATTGCCGATTTGTGGGCTTGAGACTGTTGTGCAATTAATTCTAATGTCTTTCATCACTTTCCCCATAATTTACAGTGCAGTATTGATTTTATATTTGCAATTACAGTGCTCCGGACATGTCTTTAAGCCCTTTGCGAGTCCTCCTTGGAACCCGTAACTTGTGGTCTGACTTTTGCCATTTGCGGCCTTGGCGCAACTTTAGTGGCTGTGAAAGATCAAAGGCTTGGGAGGGCCTTTTCTTCCATTGCAAGGAATCGGAGGCCGGAGCCTGTAACCTAATCGGAGCCCACAAAAAGACGCAAATTGAATAGCAAAATAAGCTACAGCCTCCATTACGGAAGCCCGGATCTCCTGATGCCTCAATTGAATGAGGCTCTATATTTCTTGGAAACATATTTATGTTTACCTTATTTCTAGATGTCCCAGTGTGCACACAAATGTACTATTTTTTTATGTATATATGGGAAGTAAATCGGGGGCCGGGGCTCCTAAAATTTGTACTGCTCTTTCCTAAATATATTTCCAAAGTATGATGCATCTCTGTGCAGGGCTTCCTCCCAGACTTCTAGAAAATAGCCTGTCTGGCACCTAATAAATCTTCATGGCTCCTGGGCTTTAGATATTTTTTCCCATTATGGACAGTTTATATGCACATATGTGTGTGTAGTGAAGAAGTATATATAATCTGCTGCTTTAAATTAATATTACAGTAGAGATGTGTACATGGGGTACCTGGTCTTCAAATTATGTTGCTCTAAAGGGAAATGTCCAAAAAAAAGAGAGTCAAAACCATCTGTTCACAAAAGTAAATAATGAACATGAACAAAAATTGAATCCCAAATTATTTAAAATGTAACCTGATGTGAAATTTGAGTCACTGTAAGGGGTTAATAGACAATGACGGACAACATGGTGAACACAAAATCCGAACATCAACAAAACCAACCTCAACTAGAAAGTAAGTTAGAACACAGAAATACATATCAAGGGAATAAACTAGGAAGTAACTTTTTTTATTAACAACACTTTATTTGTACTGACATTTACAATATCCTGCATTGGTGTCCCATTCAAGAGGGATGGTCTCATCAATTAAATTAATACCACATGAAAGACTATCCTGTTTTTACGTTGGGTGATGAGAGATATGTCCATGCCCCATACAGCTAAGTGCATAAGGGACTTAAATTCTAAGAACGAAAATAAAACAGATACAACAAAAAGCAAGTGGGATCTGACGTTATATTCTTCACTGACTTCATCTATTTTAATCTGCAAATAATACACTGTACCCACTTCAAAGCTTCCTATTATAATCTATTGGGAATGTATGTACATTGCATATTGAAAATACAGAGTAGGAATCTGTTCAAACTCTTTATTCCTTGTCTCCATATGGAAGGAAATGTAGTTATAATTGTGCTGGAAAACAGTTTTCCTTAAGTCTATCAAGTGTTTCTGACAGGTGTACTTAAGAATTCTACATATTGGTCTAATTTCACAAGCTATTGTGTTTCATTATTGCTGTGAGAGGACCATGCGGATCACATCAGGGTTTTCTAGCTGAGATAGAACATTGACCAGGATGTCAACACTGAAGATGTGCATTTAACATTATATATATATATATATATATATATATATATATATATATATATATATATATATATATCTATACAGTGACAGAGCTACCACGGGTGCAGGCAGTGAAAATCTGTGGTCAGACTTATAGATTGCTGTTCACAAGTGCAAACCATCCAACTTGAAGGAGCTGGAGCAGTTTTGCAAGGAGGAAAGGGCAAAATCCCAGTGTTAAGATATATACACATACACATTTATATATATATATATATATATATATATATAAATATATATATATATACATTTATAAATATATATATATATATTTTGTATATATATATATATATATATATATATATATATATATATATATACACATCTATTTAATTCCACTAATCATCTGAGAATTTAAAGTATGGAGCCATTTGTTCTGGTGGGCCCAAGGGGGCCCTGGTTGATGGGGGTGTACTGAGTTGAAATGGGCGGTGGTAAATATTTTTTTGCACCAGGGCCCTCCATTCTCTAGCTCTGCCACTGTATATATATATATATATATATATATATATATATATATATATATATATTACACCCCTCACATTTTTGTAAATTTTTTATTATATCTTTTCATGTGACAACACTGAAACATTGAAGAAATTACACTCTGCTACAATGTAAAGTAGTAAGTGTACAGTGTAAATTGTGGAAAAAAAAGTGGAAAGTCCAAATTGGGTTTAGTTAGCCATTTCCCCTCCCATGTGACTCGTTAGTGTTACAAGGTGTGAATGAGGAGTAGGTGTGTTAAATTTGGTGTTATCACTCTCACACTCTGGTCACTGAAAGTTCCACATGACACCTCATGGCAAAGAACTCTCTGAGGATCTCAAAAAAAGAATTGTTGCTCAACATAGAGATGGCCTAGATTATAAGAAGATTGCCAAGACACTGAAACTGTGCTGCAGCACGGTGGGCAAGACCATACAGCGGTTTCACAGGACAGGTTCCACTCAGAACAGGCCTCACCATGGTCGAACAAAGAAGTTGAATGCACATGCTCAGTGTCATATCCAGAGCTTGTCTTTGGGAAGCAAACAAATGAGTACTGCCATCATTGCTGCAGAGGTTGAATGGGTAGGGGTCAGCCTATCAGTGCTCAGACCATTCGCTGCACACTGCATCATATTGATCTGCATGGCTGTTGTCCCAGAAGGAAGCCTCTTCTAAAGGTGATGCACAAGATAGCCCGCAAACAGTTTGTTGAAGACAAGCATACTAAGGACATGGATTACTGGAACCATGTTCTGTGGTCCGATGAGACCAAGATAAACTTATTTGGCTCAGATTTTGTCAAGAATGTGTGGAGGCAACCAGCTGAGGAGTACAAAGACAAGTGTGTCTTGCCTACAGTCAAGCATGGTGGCGGGAGTGTATGGTCTGGCCTTTCATGAGTGCTGCTGGAGCTGGGAAGCTACAGTTTATTGAGAGAACCATGAATGCCAACATGTACTGTGACATACTGAATCAGAGCATGAACCCCTCTCTGATAACGACTTCAAACACACCTCCAAGGCGACGACTGCCTTGCTAACAAAGCTGAAAAGGTGATGGACTGGCCAAGCATGTCTCTAGACCTCAACCCTATTGAGCCTCTGTGGGGCATCCTCAAACGTAAGGTGGTGGAGTGCAAGGTCTCTAACATCCACCAGCTCTGTGGTGTCATCATGAAGGAGTGGAAGAGGACAACCTTTGAAGCTCTGATGAACTCCATGCCCATGAGGGTTAAGGCAGCACTGGAAAATAATGGTGGCCACACAAAATATTGACACTTTTGGCTCAATTTGGACATTTCCACTTAGGGGTGTACTCACTTTTGTTGCCAACGGTTTAGACATTAATGGCTGTTTTTTGAGTTATTTTGGGGGACAGCAAATTTACACTTTTACACTGCCAGGTACAGAGTGTGAAGAATTCTTGATTCTAATTAGTCCTGCTGGAGCTTCACTTTAAAGCCTGGAAAGCAGACATGGGAAGTGCTGCTGATTAGGCTCTGGCCTAAGTGGTGTGAGCAGAGTGAGGAAGCTGCAGCCAGAGGATCTGAGGCCTAGCAAAGGAGACAAGCTGTAAGGAGCCTGGAAAGTACAGCTAGCTGGAGAAGCTGTGTTTGGAGTGCTATACTGCTGTTTCCTGGAGCTGCAAGTGACAAGTCCTGTTGGATATTGTGGACTGTTTGATCTGTGGAGTAGGAGGACAGACACAGGATGTGTGGGTGCTGGCATCAGAGAGAGTGACAAACCAAGGAAGCTGCTATTGGAAGCTTTTTATTATTATTAACTTTTATTTGTAACGCGCCAACATATTCCGTAGCGCAATACAGGGGATAAAAAACAAGGAAAAATACAGCATTAACAATTCCAAAAATGGAGGACACAGTTTTGAGCTTAGAAATACAGGGGATAAAAAACAAGGAAAAATACAGCATTAACAACCTTCCAAAAATGGAGGACACAGTTTTGAGCTTAGAATCTTTGCAGAAAATGCTTTTTCCCCAAAGCATCCTAGAAGACTGGAAACTTGCCACTTACAATCTAAAGGGAATGGAAGGGATAGAAACAGGGGAAAGATTAAACAGATAAGGAATAACAAGGGTCAGAAGCGAAGTGAAAGTTAAAAAGGTTTTTTATTTGGTGGGAGACAGATGAACAGAGGTGAGGGCTCTAGCATTTAATATGTTGTCTGCCGCTAGTGGTGATATAATATATGCAAGTAGGAAAGTCAGGTGATTCCCATTCCACTATAAATGTAATCTGAAATGGGGTGGGAGGGTAGAACTCCCAGAATTCAGAGCAAGCAGTGAGGCCTACTGAGACCAGGATGCAGGTAACAATTGGGGCTAAAAGAAAAACATAAAAAATACGGTGTGAGGGACCGATAGAACAGGGAGAGAGGGAGAGAGAGAGAGAAAAAGAGAAAGCAAGCAAGCATGAGTGTGCAGTTAAAAGAAAGGAAATGCCAAGACATGTGGGAAGGAGGAGATCTAGGCAAATTATGCAGGCCATAAAAGGGGGAACGGGGAGGAAAGCCAGGCAAGATAAAGTAAACATTTGTAAGAGTTTGAACTAATGTTAGAAATAATTCTGTCATCAAATATAATAACAAGCATATAGTAGAAATATTAATAAAAGATATTGGCTCCTGGGAAGACGCAGCTTTCAAGGTCTTCGCCATACCTGCTGGTGTGTATGAAACTCCCAGAATTCAGAGTAAGCAGTGAGGCCTACTGAGAACAGGATGCAGGTAACAATTGGGGCTGCTGATGTGTATGAAACTCCCAGAATTCAGAGTATGCAGTGAGGCCTACTGAGACCAGGATGCAGGTAACAATTGAGGCTGCTGGTGTGTATGAAACTCCCAGAATTCAGAGTAAGCAGTGAGGCATACTGAGACCAGGATGCAGGTAACAAGTGGGGCTGCTGGTGTGTATGAAACTCCCAGAATTCAGAGTAAGCAGTGAGGCATACTGAGACCAGGATGCAGGTAACAAGTGGGGCTGTTGGTGTGTATGAAACTCCCAGAATTCCGAGTCAGCAGTGAGGCCTACTGAGACCAGGATGCAGGTAATAATTGGGGCTGCTGGTGTGTATGAAACTCCCAGAATTCAGAGAGAAACAAGTCCAATCTGCTGAGGACATGCGTTGTAGGCTAAAGCCACCTGCAAGGCCAACTACATTACTGCAAGGTCCGAAACTCGTTTTGTTTTCTTTATTACCCCCAGGGAAGAGACTGTTATTTAGACTTTATCTTTTAGAGTATACTTGGTACTCGTTATAAGTGTCCCTGGGTTGGGTACTTGGAGAGAAGGGTGAGCCGGTATCCTGATCAGAAGGTGGCACTATAACGGCTAATAAATACCCGAGACAGTTTGTAAACAATCCACAAGGTGGCAAAACTAACATTACCAAATTTGTGAGATTGTTGTGCCTGCTCTCCAAAGAGACACGAGACTCTGGGAAACGACAAATCCTGCTAACCTCCGCTGGAAGTAGTACGACAGGATTCATTTTTGTAAATTATATTTCTTCGAAGCAGAGAAGATGCCCGGGTGTAGTCAGGGTGTTCCTGAATGTCTAGTAAGAACATTTATGTATATTTTTCTTTTCTTTTTCTTAAAGTTAATTACTACATCTGGATCCTTGTTCATGAGCCCTATAATAAACAAGTCTTCTGCATCAAACATCTACATTGTTGAACTTTTTGTTAAAAAAATTACAGTAGTAGACAGCCATCCTTGTCATAATATATATATATATATATATACATATATACATATATACATATACACATATATATATATATATATATATATATATATATTCCAGTTATCTATATGAATAATAAGAATATTGCAGTGTTTAGTGATACCATATTTCTTGGACACACATATTAGTTAGAATGATAAGCTTTTGAGATCTGCACTTCTCTTGATCAACTCAAAAGCAATACTGATTAAGAGCAAGAAGTGAGAGAACAGAGATTTACAGTGACAGACATCATAAATTAAGTAATGATATGTCAAGTTTGCATGTCTCTACACACAGTATTAGATAAGAGAAAACTAGAGTAATAGAAATTAGGGCTGTAAATATACCCACATATTAAGGAGTAGAAAAACAACAATAAAACATGAGAAGGAATGTGGCAGGGTCACAAGAAGTTTTGATAATGTGATAAAAATTCCCAATCAATGTTAAGTCCTGTATCTTTAGTATTGAAGAATGTGATAATCTTAATTTCCACTGTTTTCATCTACAGGATTTTCAGGTTTGGGATGAAGTGATCATTCTAAGTAAAATGGTGCTCATCTTAGCCAATTGGAGTACAATAACTGTTTTCATTGTGATTTTTGATGGACAATCTGTGAAGATTTATTGTTAGACTTATTTTGTAGCTGTTTTCCCAATGGAACAGTCCCTTTGAACCGATAGATAATAGGATTAAGCAAATTGTGGAAAAGTAATCCAGGTCCCAACTTGCTACATAAAAATTCAAATCATATCTTACAAGGAAATAGCTGTACTCCAAGCAGATGAGATTAGGATATTTATTCAAAGCATGAAGATCCAACATTGTAAGATTTGGCCCCCTTGCACTATTTTCAGGCTTCATGATCATGACCAAAACATCACTGATTTTATATCTTGATGTAGTATACAAATATCATCAATTCATCTACTTCGTTTCTGAGGGTCACATCATAACTTACTTAATAGGCGCAGTATTGAGTTATCACTGGTATTTGTATATATAGAAAACAAAAGAAACAAAAAAACAAAGAGCATGTTTTAAATATGTATCAGTTGAATAAGGTTACAATATACCACCTTGTCGAACTAACTTCCCGATCCCGGTTGTTCCATGGCTTCTTGGCCTACATACAGATTCCTCAGGAAGTGGATGAGATGGTCTGGTACCCAATCTCTATAGGAACTTGCCATATTTAGTTGTGATCCACATAGTCAAAGGCTTTAGAATAGTCTATGAAGCAGAGGTAAAAGTTTTTTTCTGGAACTCTCTTGCTTTCTCTGTTATCCAGGGGACGTTTGCAATTTAATCTCTTGTGCCTCTGCAAAACCCAGCTTGCACACCTGGTAGTTCTCTGTGCATATATTGTTAGAGCCAAGCTTGCAGAATCTTAAGCATTACCTCACGGGCATGTGACATGAAGGCATTAGTCTGATAATTGGAGCACTCATTGAAATAGCCATTTTTGGCACTGGGAAATAATCTGACAATTTCCAGTCTACTGGTCATTGTTGAATTTTCTATTTTGTTGGCATAATGTAAGCAATACTTTCACAGCATCATCTTTTAGAATTCCATCAACTCCTGCAGCCTTGTTATCAACCAGGATTCCTAGGGCTTATCTCACTTCACTCTAAAAGATGTCTGGCTCCATCTTATTGGACAAACTATTTAGGTTATCAATGATGTTAAGATCCTTCCTGTATAGATCTTCTGTGTTTTCATGCATTAACCCTTTCCGCTTGGCAAGAGAAACCACTCCATATATATTATAAGAATTGCTTGCTATTTATGTTTTACCTGTGAAGGGTGCATATTATACTGTCTTAAAATTGTAATATTTCCAAACATAAAAAAACACATAATTTATAAATTAAAGTAAACAAGGTTAAGTTTTATTATGATTTATTATGCTTTATAAAGTGTTTATGAATGTTAGAATGGGTCTTTCCTTCTCTCTTTTTCCAATTGTTATACATTTGTACCCTAGACACCAACCCACCTGTATATAATAAAATAAACAGTGGGAGATCCTAACCATTGAAAATCTATACTATTTGTTTTACTTATACATTGTCGATCCGCTGGATGTGTTATAGACTGTGAGGATAACTTAATGGGAGCTTTACTGATAGGCTGGAGTGTCTAGTTACTTTCTCCTTGATTTCTCTATCCTTGCACTCTTTTCATTATTTGTTCTATCTTCTTCTACCTTCTTCTCTTTATGTATATTTCCTAAATCATTACCACTTTTTTTAAATCCTTTTTTCCCCTCATCATCCTGCTTTCTTCTAAATTGTTCATCTCTCTCCTCTTCCACTCTCTCTCTTTTTCTGCTCTCTCTCCAACCCAAGAAATTAAAGTGTCCCTGCAATTCAATGTGGGGTTATCTGTTTTTTTAGTAAATGATTAGCAATAAAATCAATATTTTAAGAAAATAAATTCTGTGTAGCTTTTAACATTTCTATTTGATTTGTCCAACAGGCTGTCTTATTTGTTTTCTTACGGGGCAAGGCTTCCCTGCAATGGCCACTGCAAATAAAGGCTCCTATTGGGACAGCCTACTGGGCTGTTCCTCTTTCACAGGCTGCACAATTTATAGTTGAAAGAAGCTGCTGAAACCGAAACCCTAAAATTTAAATTAAGTTTTTAAAACCTTCACATATTTATCATGAAATAAACAGATTATCACTTATTGTATGAGCACAAGAGTGGTTTTTATAGGTCATTAAATATAACTGAAGCTAAAACTGATTTTGTGCAGTCAGTGTGTTATCAGAAACGGAAAATCTATATAACTGGTCAATATACTTTTCCTTTCTTAATAAAAGTACTGATGATCTACCTTTTTTTTATTTCTCAGGGTCTGTATCATTGACTTATTAACTTTTTCTGTCCCAGTGGATCCCCAAAGATCAGCAGTATAATGCAATTCAAGGTTTCATACATAGTGCAGGTTGCAAGTCAACACTGGCATTGATCTTGACCCGGCGTCACTGGGGGTTTAAACAGGAAAGCTGGCTAATACAGTTAGTTCTTTTGCACTGCTATTAAAAACTTGAGAAATCACAGGCATCTGCAACCTGACAAAACTTGTTGCAAAGCACATACATTACCATGAGAACAGTTAATTATTAGGATAATTATGTCAATTATAAATTCTAGCTAACTTTACATTTTGTTCAAATGTATCAGGAACCTGAAAATATATTTTGTACATGAAAAATTCTTAAGTCAATTCAAAATAAAACATACTTTATTCAGTGAATAAACATTCACAGCTGTAGTGTTCCTTTATAATGTATAGAAGAAAAACAATCTTATCATACCGATTAACAATTAATCCACATATTACAAGCATCAGAGGAGATCTAAAAAGGTTGAACGTGATGGACGAAACATTTTTTTTAACCTCAATTACTATGTAACTATGTGACCTACACTTGTCCAGCATGCCTGGAGACCGGTTTTCCAACAGCATTACCACTGCTGCTAAGGACTCTGGGTAGTGACATTCAGATGAGGCTGAGATATACTGGGTCTCCTGTCTGACCAGCCTGAGATATACAGGTTATTGTTTATGCAGTACAGGATTCTTCAATTGCCTTTCTACCCACCATATCATACTGTGTCTGAGGACCTCACACTAATAAGCCCCATAAAAGTGTGAAACTACTGTTTGTAACTAGATTTCTGGTGCCCTTTACTAATCTAAGGCTATGTTCTGAAATCTGCCTGAGGGCAGCACACATATGCTTGAAAGGTTCCCATATTAAGAATGCTAGAAGCAAAATAATGGTATATTTCAAGATTAATTTACATATCACTATCCAGCATCCTTAGCGGCAGTGGTAGCACAGTTTAATCTGTGGGGAAATCATTCTTGTGGCCTGCTTCAGTCATCACCTTTCTATTCACCATATCCCAATTCTTTTTAATATATGTTTTTGTGGTAAGTTTTTTAGTTGCCCAAATAAAAAAACAAGATAACAAGCTATTACGTATCGAACGTTCAATCCGATTCTGGTCAGTTTAGTGTATTAGATAGATTATTAGATAGAGTATTAGCACAAGGTATGGCCAGCTAAGATTAGCTTACTTTTATTAAGCAAATATAACAAAAACTGGATGGTGTGAAGCCATGCAGCATTTTAGGGGGAATTACACATTGGTAATACAACTACTACTACTAAAAAAACGTAAACTCTTCTAGAAGGTAAATAATATTAGGTAATCATAAGTTAACATATGAATCAGCAGGCCATATATATTAAGAACTCTTGGAGATGTAACATTTTAGTACACATGATCAATAAAGTAATGTAAGACTGCAGAGGTGTGTGTATATAAATAAATCTGTATATATATATATATATATATATATTTTTTTTTTTTATATATATTTACAGTATATACTCGAGAATAAGCCGACCCGAGTATAAGCCGAGGCACCCATTTTACCACAAAATACTGGGTAAAATGAGTGACTCGAGTATAAGCCGAGGGTGGGAAATGTGCTGTCCCCTGTGTCCCTCTTGTGCCCTCTGTGTCCCCCCTCTCTCTCCCGTGTCTCTTCTCCCCTCTCCCTTTCCTGTGTCTCTTCCCCCCTCACTTATCACCCTCCTCAACCCCCCTCCTCATTCTCAACCTTCCTCCTCAAACCCACTCCTCATCCTCATCCTCAACCTCCCTCCTCATCCTCAACCTCCCTCCTCATCCTCAACCTCCCTCCTCCCTCCTCAACCTCCCTCCTCATACTCCCTCCTCATCCTCAACCCCCTCCTCATCCATAACCCCCTCCTTAACCCCCCCATCCTCAACCTTCCTCCTCAACCCCCCATCCTCAACCCCATCCTCAACCCCCCCATCCTCATCCTCAACCCCCATCCTCAACCTCCCTCCTCAACCTCAACCCCCTCCTCAACCTCAACCCCCCTCAACCCCAACCCACCTCCACAACCTCAACCCCCCTCAACCTCCCCCCTCAACCTCCCTCAACCCCAACCCCCCTCCTCAACACCCCTCCTCAACCTAAACCCCCCTCAACCCCCTGTGGTGTATCACCAAATTAATATTACACAAGGTTCGTCTACATTAAAAGGTATTTATTAAAAGGCAGATAACACAATACTATAAATGTATTACAAACACAACAGCCCAGACCCACGGAGCAACACCCCCTTTTAAATCTATCTACCTATATATATAGTAATTCCCTTCCCCAAACGCTTGATCTTACCCACGGTCAGACCATTTCCATCATCACCACCATCAACCATCACCAACACCACCCAGCAAGCAAACAGCAAGCAGCACCAGTTTCCTGCCTGGATATATCCTTAGTTGAGATGATGTAATTTACATCACATCCTGTCCATGACTTCCTTTAGCAATTGTGGGAGGGAAGTAAAGATTCTCAGCCCTCCTACAAAGGCCTGTTTAAATTACCATTCAAGGAAGACAAGTTACCACATTCCCTCACTTTTTCTTCTTCTATGTTGCTCAGTTTTCTAGTTATCCCTCTAGTACAGGAGAACCTAGTGGGAGCAAAAACCTGATATACAGGAGAAATTCAACCCACCGTCCCTCCGGAATAGTTCCCTCAGCGACATAAGTTCTCCTGTACTTTCCTATGGCTGTCAATCCACATATTACACAAAAACAGAATTTATAGAATTTAGGTGAGAGTGTGTGATAAATGTTTATGTATGTGCAATGTAAAACTTTATTGAAGAATGTATGAGAGAGAGAAAGAAGAGGAAAAAGACACATTATTATATATCCTCCTTGCAAGTTTCATTGCCACACAAAAGTATATTATTATAATTGTCGTTAATACTTGAATGAACATGAGTACCAGCGACAGTGTTCGTAGGACTGGATGTGTCTCTGACTGAAGTTTCAAGGTAAAAAGCTTCATTGTCAAATTTGTCCAATCTGCATTTGCAGTAAAATTGATCATTTCAGTGGTAAGGTTTCTTGATGGAAATACCATGATACAAGACCCTTCTTCCACCAAACATATTTCATCAACTGTCCTATATTCAGAGTGGCCGATAAAGCATGCAATGTCCCCTATGCGGATCACCTCTTGCACCAGGTTTTCTTTTATCAACTGCACCCAGCTATCCTCCTCAGCTCCTTTCTCCCAAACACAACTGCACAGCCATCGGTGTTGAGATTTCCTGCAACAGCTTTCATCCATCTCCAATCCTGTAATAGTGGCCAGTCTTTTTGATGGGAAGTGTTGCTTGTAGATTCCATCACTTAACGTGCCAATGCTATGTATAAAGTTCAGTTGCTCTGCCTGCCCCTCCCAACGGGGAATTGCCAGGATTAGTCCTATTGTCCCAGATTGTAGTCCATGTGGCATCCATTGATCTGGGCCTTCAATAAAGCTGTATTTAAGATTGTCCTCAGTGATGTCCACTCCTTTTCTTTTCAATGACGTGATAATCCTTGTTGCATTGATTTGTCTTGCCCACTTGTTTTCCTGGATGTCTTTAATAGTTTCCTTTAAATCTGCCAACAGCTTTCCTCCAATCATAGAACAGAAAATGGCAGTTCCCACTATTTCATTCTTAATGCTGTTAGCAATGGAAGCAATATTTTCCTCAACTAGATGCAGGTTGTTGGCAATGGTGTGTATGTCATCAACATTGTCTGTCAGTCTACTCACTATAAGGGAGTCAGCTACTCCACCTGTTTTCATAGCATGTCCCATGCCATCAGTAAGGGAGTTTATCCTGCTGTTCAGTCCAATGATGTCTGCTGAATTCCAAACTCCCAATCCAGTTCCGACTCCTCCTAAAAGGGCTGCAAGTGTGTCCCGTTTTTCTCGACTCCCTGCTCCGGTCCACTCAATGATGGTCTCTTGTATACTTTGCTTAAACCACTGCCGCTGTGATTCCGGGCACTTTGGAGGAATAGAAAAATCATTAAAATTTAGAATTATTGGGTAGTAAGTCCACCCAATCCCTTGCACACCTGTTTCATGTGTTGGTACCACCACCAATCCGCCTATTGGCCATGGTACCTCCTTCTGATCTTTACAACGTTGCAGCTCCTTTACAGAGACAAATACTTCATCTATTGTTAGAACACACCCCTTTCCAGTATCAAAATTGCAGAATTCCTCTAGGTCAGGCTGGGCAGCTATAACTGCAGCGTCCCATTCTCCACCTTCTTCTAATGTTAAGTTACTCACTACTACTGTAATATTTGTAAACCTCCCTTGTATTGGAGCTCTAAGAGCTAATCCCCTGGTACTATTATGTGGCAAAATAATGTTTACTTGTAACCCTCCACCCTCTTTTACTTCCAATTCCCTGGGCCAAATAAATCTATCTGCTTGAACATAATGTAACTCCAATCTTTTCAAACTCTCTCCCTTATTTGCGGTATCTTCTGGCCTTATTGCCTGTCTCCCCATTCCTACTGTGATACAGCTTATACTTATCCATCCTGGAACAAGGATCCACCACAATCTTCTGTTGACACGCATCTTCATTCTTATACAGCCGTGCTCTGTGGGAACACTAGATTCCATCATTAGAAACATATACATAACAAAAACAACAGGGGCCATTCTTTTTGCAAGTTTGTTCACGGCCCTGTAATCAATGGTAAGTCTCCATGATGAGGCTGCTTTTTCATCTCTATTCCCTTTTAACACAGCTTTTCTCACAGGCCAACATGGTGAGTTACATGCATACCCATTTCCAGATTTAATTATTCCACTTTTCTCCAGTATTTCTATCATCTTGGTGATTGATGCCACTGATTCTCTTGGGACTGGATATTGCTTTTTCCATTGTGGGTCTCCTCCTTCCAAAAAGACCATTCCTTTCATTCTTCCACAGTCTAATTTATCTGTAGCCCAAACAGGTATGTCTTGGATTAGCTTCTGCAGCCATTCTGGTTGTCCGTCTAGTTTCAGTTTGTTTTTTTCCAGACTTTTTATCGGAGAGACAATATATGCCATTGGGAGCACAACCCCTTTCGTCAACTCTGTACTTACCTGATTCACCTTTTCTGTCTTCCACAAACAAAAATTGGCAAGATCTACAATGAAATTTCCTTTTTTTAAAACTTCTATTCCCAATATTTCCTCTGGCCAACCCACTATTGCTTCTACTTGTATTGTTTTTTCTCCAACTGCTACATCAATTGGACCTGCTCTAACCTCCTGTGGATTCCCAGTAACTCCCATACTACTTACTGAAGAATCCCCATTTTTGACCCTGTTGGTCATTGTAACTGCTGCTCCTGTATCTACCAACATATTTTTCCCTACCCCTGCGATGACTGTATAACTGGTAGGCCGACCTGCCTCATCCATGGTTAAATTAGCTGAGTGAATGAGATGCTGAGGCGCAGGGGTTGGGATTTGTCATTGTGACTCACTTCTACTCCGTCCCTCTTTTATAACACTATATTGCATCTTTGCCTCACTTTCCTTCAATTTCTTCTCTGACTCAGCTACCTTGTTTTTAAGTATGTGATTTTCCTCTTCTATCCTATCCTTCTGTCTCCTGAGTTCCCAATAGCCCATGTTACCGTTTCTCTCTCCCTCCTGATTAGCCCTCCAGTTGCTGCCATCCCTATTCCTATAGTCCCTAGGTGGATCTCTCCATCTTTTGTCAAAGTTCTGTTTTGGTCTCCAGTTTTGATCATCCTTCTTGTTCTGGGGTACATCCCACGTCTGGTTTCTCCAATTACCATCTATATCTCTACCAGACTCGACCTTAAATGTTCTTACAGCTGAAACAGAGCAGGCCTGTTCTGTGAAAGGATGCTTGATCCACCACGTATCAGCTCTAGTTAGTACCATTTCCAAGTCTGTTGGTGTTGGATCAAAAAGCCTGATAAATTCTTGACACTCCCGGGGAAGGGCTTCCATTACTTTTGCTATATGTTCTGGTGAGCCCAGCACTAGAGGCTGTTGAGGTTGTCGTAGAGTATACCAAAAAAATATCCTTTGAGCTACCTCTCTAGGACCATCTATTGGCCTCATGGTAATATTTGCTATTTCTTTCTCTATGCTAAGTAGATAGAAATTAGTTGCAGCAATTCTTCCTGCCTGATCAGACACACTGTTATTAAATCCCAATAGTCTACTAGCCAAAGGACCCATAGCGTATTCTAACAGTTCTGTCCATTCCTCTAAGTTAAGACCTCCTTTTTTAGCTCTATCTGCTCCCCTCTTAAACCAATGTGTAAATGTATTAAAGTTGTTAGTTGGCATACTTCCCCACCATTTCTGGAAATTATCTTTATCTGCCATAGACATCGGTCGAGTCTGCATAGAAAATCCTGTAGGTGTTTGCCTTGCATTAAATAATTCTGAAACAACAACTGGTGCTTGTGGTATGGTATCTACTTGTGGAACAGAATAACATAAGAAATCTTTTCTATCTTGGTTCATTTTCGGCACTGGTTCTTTATTTTGTGCCACGAACATATCCAGATCTGGATATATTTTGGCAATGTCTCTGACTCCTTTTATCCCTTCTAACTTTGTTTTATTTTTATAGTCCATTATTATGTTTTGAAGTTCTGTTATTTTTATTCCATAAGCATCCCTCTGTTCCTCTATTTCCCCTAACTCCCTTTCTAGTTCCCCCACAATTGTAGTTGTTCTCAAAGCTGCAATTTTTAAACAATCCCTTTTGTCCATTGCTTCCTCCATTTTATTTGTTGTTTCCAAATTATGCTGCCGTAATTCTACAACTAAGTCTATTAGGCCTCCTATTGTGGCTACAACAGCTTGTGTGACCAAACTTTTTCTCTTCTTTGTTCTATACTTTTTGTTATTTATAATTTGTTTTAGAACATCCATTAATCTCTTCTCTTTTCCACTGTCTGGGTTTGCTGGCTCTGGAAGCTCATATGGACCATCATGTTTTTGAATATGTTTCCTAAAGTACTCACGCACTTCTGTGGGAAAGTATTTGGCCCCTTGAAAAGACATTTCTACTCTTTTACTCACCCAAGTAAGAATCCAAATCAATTTGCGACTAAAGTAGCATGCTTCTGAGTAGCCAACAATAGTTGATGACTATTCAGTAGGCCAGGTGTAATATGTAGAAAAATAGATTAGTACCCACAATGCAAATTATACTTACCTTAGTATGGTGAAGGTAATACTTGCTAATTAACTTAAAATATAATAGCAAGGCCTGCAGGGTAGGAGATAAACCCGAACGAGGATATGCAAGACACCCAAAATGTATAAGGTATGGAAGCCTATAGTGTATTAAAATGCACGCCTGAAATAATATATATATATATATATATATATATATAATATTTAAAATGGTTTATTTATTATTTTTCTCCAGGCCTGTACTATGATAAAGGACTAGAGAAAGAAAAAGAAAGAAGAGGAAAAAAAAAAAAACCCAAAAACAAAACAAACCCAAACTTGTATATTAAAATGTAGGCCCAAACTAGGATACAAAGGAAATCAGCATTCAAATACAACAAAAAGCCGCATGGAGCCTACCATATTGTATTCAAATGCAGGGCTAGGCCTGTACTCTGATATTCAACTCACTCAGATAGGCCTATGCTGGTAGTCTATTACAATAAAATAAAAATAAAGGCCTGAAAACTACTAGGCCTGCTAAATTGAGGCCTGATGAATAATAGTATTAACAAACTCAGGTATTTGAAACACACAACAAACTAATTGTGGCCTGGTGCCCAAGCTTGTATAATAAAATGGAGACCCAAACTAGGATACAAAGGAAATCAGCATTCAAATACAACAAAAAGCCGCATGGAGCCTACCATATTGTATTCAAATGCAGGGCTAGGCCTGTACTCTGATATTCAACTCACTCAGATAGGCCTATGCTGGTAGTCTATTACAATAAAATAAAAATAAAGGCCTGAAAACTACTAGGCCTGCTAAATTGAGGCCTGATGAATAATAGTATTAACAAACTCAGGTATTTGAAACACACAACAAACTAATTGTGGCCTGGTGCCCAAGCTTGTATAATAAAATGGAGACCCAAACTAGGATACAAAGGAAATCAGCATTCAAATACAACAAAAAGCCGCATGGAGCCTACCATATTGTATTCAAATGCAGGGCTAGGCCTGTACTCTGATATTCAACTCACTCAGATAGGCCTATGCTGGTAGTCTATTACAATAAAATAAAAATAAAGGCCTGAAAAACTACTAGGCCTGCTAAATTGAGGCCTGATGAATAATAGTATTAACAAACTCAGGTATTTGAAACACACAACAAACTAATTGTGGCCTGGTGCCCAAGCTTGTATAATAAAATGGAGACCCAAACTAGACTCCACACACAATCAGCACTTGATTTCCCATGCAGAGGATAATTAGACAAAGTAATTTTTCTTCCCCCAAAAAATAAATCTGACTATCTATTAATGTGATATTACCTCATAAATAACCTTTGTAGAAGTCTAAAATTCGTGGTCGCCAAATGTGGTGTATCACCAAATTAATATTACACAAGGTTCGTCTACATTAAAAGGTATTTATTAAAAGGCAGATAACACAATACTATAAATGTATTACAAACACAACAGCCCAGACCCACGGAGCAACACCCCCTTTTAAATCTATCTACCTATATATATAGTAATTCCCTTCCCCAAACGCTTGATCTTACCCACGGTCAGACCATTTCCATCATCACCACCATCAACCATCACCAACACCACCCAGCAAGCAAACAGCAAGCAGCACCAGTTTCCTGCCTGGATATATCCTTAGTTGAGATGATGTAATTTACATCACATCCTGTCCATGACTTCCTTTAGCAATTGTGGGAGGGAAGTAAAGATTCTCAGCCCTCCTACAAAGGCCTGTTTAAATTACCATTCAAGGAAGACAAGTTACCACACCCCCCTCCTCCACCTAAACCCCCCTAAATACCTCCCCCCTCTCCCCTCACTTACCTGCTTGTGCTCCGGCCTCCGCTCCTTGACCCGGCACAGGCACGCATGTGACGGCACATGCGTGCCGCGTCATTAGCATATACCGGGATACACGGGGGGGGGGGGGGGGAGATTGATTGACTCGAGTATAAGCCAAGGGGGCCCTTTTTTGGCTTAAAAAAGGGCTGAAAAACTCGGCTTATACTCGAGTATATACGGTATATATACACACACATATATATATATATATATGTATATAAATAAATGTGTATATATTTATATATATATATATATATATATATACAGTATATATGTGTGTGTGTATATAAATAAATGCGTATATATATATATATATATATATATATATATATATGTATGTGTGTATATGTATCACCTATATAGTTGTGAGCGTACGGGTCGTAGCGAGGTCACTGGGCAAGGGCCTCAGTTGCTGGCATGGAGCGCCGAAGGCGCTCCATGCCAGCAACTGAGGCCCCTCGCGAAGCGAGGGCCTCAGTTGCTGGCGAGGTCACTGGGCAAGGGCCTCAGTTGCTGGCATGGAGCGCCGAACGCGCTCCATGCCAGCAACTGAGGCCCCTCGCGAAGCGAGGGCCTCAGTTGCTGGCGAGGTCACTGGGCAAGGGCCTCAAACCCTCGCAAACTTCACGTCGCTACTCAAAAAACACGACACACAAATTACGACACTCGCTAAATTTTACGAGGAACGCAAACAACCTACGAAACACGTTACCACACATTACGACCTCGCAAACATCGGACGCAACACGCCGACATACAAACATTTAAAACACAATACATACACACAGCACATACATAAAAACCTTACCTACACCAAGAGGGAGCACCCAGGACCTCAAAAATGCAACTTAGACCTCGATTTTACTCGAAATAAAAGAGTTTTGAGACTAAAAAAAAATCTAAGCGACAGAAAAAATGGCCGCCGAACAAAACGAAAACGAGGCTACAGCACTCTAAACTCGCAAAACACCACAAGAAACTCGCAAAACGCCACAAACCACCTACGGATATTCATACCACACAGTGCACACATTCAGCATGCTTACACAGCAGCTCCACACCACTAATGCTGCAGCAACATCAACACAGATTGCCAGCTCTTCATCACAATGCTTCAAAATAGGTACAGTATATTCATTTAGTAATGTATTACATATTTCATTATTACACACCAAACAGCATTAGCTACCTTACAATTTCATTGCCGTCATTTTTTGACGGGCAATTCGCTAGTGTATATATAATGAAGAGTGAGGTAGCCGTGAGTGTCCAGTAATCCAGATGAATAATAAGAGTATTGCAGTATATATTGATATCTTTTTTTATTGGACAGACATATTCATAAATATAAGACTAGCTTTCGAGAGCTTCCTCTCTTTCTCAAGTCTGGAGCAACACTGATATTATATTATTTATATATATATATATATATATATATATATATATATATATATGTACTAACCCCCTGTACAGCGCTATGGAATATGTTGGCGCGATATAAATAAAGATAATAATAATAATAATATATATATATACAGACACACACACCTTTATTTAGCTACACAAGCTAGGAACCGGTCCCACACTGATGCAAGGCAGTAACCTCGAAACAGCTGTTCCTGCCCAGGTTCGCAGAGTGCAGTGTAATAACTGTATTTCTGGGAATTCTTTGCAGGAAATAAGTATTTTAACTTATTTAAGACATTCAAATGTGAGCACAAATGTACTATTTATTTACTTTATTTTATATATATATATATATATATATATATATATATATATATATATAAATATATATATATATATATATATATATATATATATATATATATATGCATATATATATATATATATATATATATGATTTTTTTCCCATCATTTGTAAGTAAAAGTTAGAAAATTTTCCATTGTCATGACACCATTACAGCAGCCATTTGGATACATTTTACTTCATAACTTTGGTTAGATTGCTAATAATACGTTAGGGTGTATAAGTCAGTACTAAGGTTTGTAATTACGGACCTCCCAAGCAGTGTGCTTTGTGCAATTACATTGTACTTGACATACATCGCGGTTAATGCTCAATGATTTATGTAATCTTTAGTGCACACCCAGTTGTTCCTTATGGTTCTCAGGTGCCATAATAGGAAATACATGTAGTGTTACATGGATAAAAGCTGTAATAAATCTTGTGAAATAACTGGGAACATCTTAAATGAACAAATTAATTATAGCTTTAAATGATGCAACCTTAGGTAAAAATCATCATGATACGCTCCTGAAATTTTAATTATGTTAGATCTATTAAATATATTTAGTGTATTAATAGAAATAGAAATAATTTACCAATTGCACAAGTAAAGTTATTATATTGTTATTATTTTTATTGTTATTATTATTATTTAATTAATCTATTCATGTGATCACATTCTTAATTATATTTTGCTCTGCATTGTTGTGGGTTTGTAATGGGAAACATGAAGAGAAATAGAACACTGTGGTCAGAAATTTAAAATACTACTACATTAATTTGCACTACTATAGAAATAAATATATGAAAAATTACACAGAAATCCCCGTTTAATAGTTTTCACTATGATCTGCAGGTTTGACAATATTTCCCTATATTCACTGTAAATTAATTTGTGGTTGATAAGTCTTCTCACAAAATCCACAGGATGGATTTAGAACCAGCCCCATACTGATGAGATCCAACAGTTTGAAACAGTGCTATCTGTAGATAGGTTTCCTGACTCATGCAAATCCATTATCTGCTGTGTTGAAAAGCAGTACAATACAGCAGGAATATGCTGTAAGGGAGCCATGTTTAAAATGGTATTCAAATAAAAAGTGAAATTGAATTGTGGACTTGTTTTCATGACCCCGCCTTGTTTCCCAGAGTGCAGTACAAACACTGTATTTCTTGCGAATCTGAGCAAGAAATAAGCGTATTAACATAATTTTAGGCATGCAAATATTCACAAATATACTATTTATTCCTGTAATGATAAGTAGTATTTCATATGTACTGTATATTACATTGTGCGAACATGAAAGTCATCGGTCTCATGCATAGTCTTCTCAATTAACTTGGATTACTTTGCTATTAATCCCATGGTTTATATTATAACAAAACTGCACATCAACCCAAGAGAATGTGCAAACCAATGTAAAGTTAAGTCACAAATTCTATCATGTTACACATTTTGTGGCAAGTAAATTATGATTCTAATGACAGTCGTGGCCAAACTGAAAAAGAAAGCTAGTTTACATTTGTCTGATATGCTCCTGGAAGGACTACTGTTGTGGAGATGGTTCACATGTTTGTGAAGTATATAATGAGAATAACATTGAGCAACACTATACAACCTATGAACATAAAGCCAATTTTTAATGACATTCTTCATTTTTGAGTACTGTGTATAGCATATTCCATCTTTTCTGGCTTTAGCACTTCCTGCTACCTTGGAACTTGAGGGTATGCGTTACAATAAATGGATATTAATGTGGCTTGTTATATATATTAGAAGAACAGGTCTGGAGTGTTATTACCGTAATTGAGCATTTAGAATAGCTGCAATAAACCACCTAATATGCTTGAGCATTAGTGTATTTTTAAACGAAGTATAATAAAAGTTATGTTTTATTTTTTTATTTTGTGGACAACAAAGTGGTGCTGGATAGTGATGTCGCGAACATCAAATTTTCCAATATGCGGACGCGAACTTTCATCAAATGTTCGCGAACGGGCGAACCCGGCGAACCGCCATAGACTTCAATGGGCAGGCGAATTTCAAACACACAGGGACTCTTTCTGGCCACAATAGTGATGGGAAAGTTGTTTCAAGGGGACTAACACCTGGACTGTGGCATGCCGGAGGGGGATCCATGGCAAAACTCCCACGGAAAATTACATTGTTTATGCAGAGTCTGGTTTTAAGCCATAAAGGGCATAAATCACCTAACATTCCTAAATTGTTTGGAATAACATGCTTTAAAACATCAGGTATGATGTTGTATCAATCAGGTAGTGTAAGGGTTACACCCGCTTCACAGTAACAGACCAATCTCCCCGTTTAATGCACCGCAAACAGTCCCTTTGCACAACTGCAAACTCCCCATTTGCACAAGGTTGGATACCAAGCTAGCCATGTCCCGTTCCTTGTCCTCACTGATGTCATTGAAGGTCTCTTCCTCCACCCAGCCACCAAGGGTCCCCGAAAGGTGACAACAAGCCCCCTGGGATGCCTTCTGTGTTTGGTCTTCCACCTTCTCAAAGCCACCTTCCTCCTCTGACTCCTCTTCTTCAGACTCCTCTCTCTGCGTTGCCTCTGTCTGCGTTATTATAAGGTGTGTACTGTTAAGTAGTACTATTCCTATCGGTTTAATTCCTGTTACGTTCACTATTAGGGGACATGTATATGGTATTGATTTTTGGAACAGGGAGTTGGAAAAAAATGCTTGGTCGGACCTCCTACTTCAAATTTGGGGCACTGCACGTGCAATGTAATGTGCCACCAGATAGGAGTGGTGTATTAAGTTGTACTATTTATTCCTATCAGTTTGATACCTGTTATGTCACCTATCAGGGGACGTGTATATGGCATGGATTTTTGGAAGCGGGAGATGGAAAAAGATGCTTGGTCGGTCCTCCCACTTCAAATTTGGGGCACTGTGCGTGCAATCTAAGGTGCCACCAGATATGAGTGTCACTGTGCACTGGCAAAAGTTGTCAGAGTAGGAGCTGTAGGCCTCACACACACGCCTGTAGGCAGGCAACTGATATTCAATCGATTACAGTCAAAAAAGTGTTGTTTTATGTCACTGTACACTACGGTTGCACCAGATATGATGTATCACTGTGCACTGGCAAAAGTTGGCAGAGTAGATGCAATAGGCTTCACACACACGCCTGTAGGCAGGCAATTGCTATTCAATCTATTTCAGTAAAAAAAAGTGTTGTTTTATTTCACTGAGCACAATATAAGCAGTTAGGTATTAGCCTGTCACACACACACGCTGGCAGGCAGGCATATGCAATTAGATTACACAGAAAAAAAATATAAAATAAAATAAATGATGTTCTAGCCCTAAAAAGGGCTTTTTGAGTTGCTGTCCTTGCAGCAGATATCAGATGAGTCCTTCAGGTCTGTAGTGGAAGCTAAATACACAGCCTGGCTATCTATTTCCCTATTAAATCTCCAGCAGCTACACTATCTGTCCTCTCACAACGAATGCAGCTTCAGAATGATTCTAAAATGTATGCTGTCCTTCAGATGGAAGGCTCTGGAAGGGAGTGTATGCTGCTGATTTGCTGGAATGCGTCTGCTGACTGTGAGGTGCAGGGTCAAAGTTTCCTCAATGATAAAGAATAGGGGGCGAACCCAAAAGCGCATGTGTTCGCTGTCCGATGCGAAGCGAACATGCCAAAATCGTCGCGAATAGTCCGCGGGCGAACTGTCCGCGACATCTCTAGTGCTGGATCTTTATAGTGGTCATTTAAAGAATCATAAAGAATAACTAGTAATAACTAGTTAGTAATAAATGCAGTTTTTCTATACTATGGGCAAGTCTGATTATATTTCCATTAGTGACAGTGAAAGCACTGGCATGTAGGACTGCCACATCTCAAATGAAGCTGCATAAATTGTACCATAATCCTGTGTCTCTTTAACTATACTTTTTACAACATATTATAAGAAACTGAGTACTTTGTCTATATGTCAGCACTCCTAGATATTTATTATCTTTCATTATATCTAGACATTTTCTTGACCTTTCCTCTGTCGCAATGGCCTTTAAACTACTGGTCCTATATATCCCTATGCTAGTTATCTTTTACAGCATTCCCTTATTTTTTTGTATATTTTTGTTAATTCATAGCAGAGCAATTTCCATATATCAATGTCATCATTACAATATAATATTTCCACAGCATATTACCTGGCAGTTATTAAAAAGATAGGGGTATATTCATCAAACTGGTTTAAATAAATTGAATTTAATACCTCCACTTCCTATGTCATTCTACTGAATCGATTTATCAGACTAGATACATTTAACCCATTGGATATATAAGTTCAAAAGAAAAAATATATAGGAAGCTTTTAGTGAGCAAAAGTGTATTTTTAAACAAAGTATAATAAAAGTTATGTTTTATTTTTTTATTTTGTAGGCAACAAAGTGGTGGTGGATCTTTATAGTGGTAATTTTAAGAATCATAGAGAAGAATTAGTAATAATTAGTTAGTAATAAATGCAGTTTTTCTATACTATGGGCAAGTCTGATTATGTTTCTATTAGTGACAGTGAAAGCACTGGCATGTAGGACTGCCACATCTCAAATGAAGCTGCATAAATTGTACCATAATCCTGTGTCTCTTTAACTATACTTTTTACAACATATTTAGGCAATTTTGTTCAATATCATGTTTATCTAAAAACAATAATTTAATAATATGCAGCAACTAAGTATAATTTAGAAAAATCTGTACAAATTCATTTTTCCATTTATGAGCATCATATTCCAAAAAGTTGGCATTTGTGTTATCCTGATTTCATCTTCAATAGATGTAAGTCATCTCAAGGTTTAAAGTTCAAGTGCTAATTTTGGACAACGCATCTCTCTCTTACACATCCAAATTTCACTTTTTGTTACTTTGAACCCTGTGTAACTTAAGTGTTTATAATCAGTAGTGGGAAATGGTTCTCATCTCATGAAAGGACTGCGGAGACAAGAAGCAGACACAGTTCAGGCTCCCCGTGTCTGTTTTTTGTCTGCTGTCTGTACAAAGGTATTAAAGTTCCTGGAGCACGACTTTAGAGAATATTTTTCACCTGGTCAACTTTTTTTTATTATCCAGACAAAGAACAGTGATGGTGCTGGATTTAAACATTATTTGTAAATTAAAAATAAAGGTAAAATTTAGGAGTGGCAGAGACATATTTTTGCAGTGTATATATCTTTCTTGAAAATGAGGGCATATGTTAAGGTAATGTTTTTTTTTAAACTACTTGTTTACCTTTATTATTATTATGCTTTATTTGTAAAGCACCTACATATTCCTTAGCGCTATACAGGGGTTAAGTACATGGCAAAAACATTAAGGTAGGGTCCTGTCTTTGAGCTTAATACCAAACGTATATAGGGCTTGTACCAAAAGCACCTAACTCGCAAAATTACAATTTTTCAGGTTTTCACGCATTACAGTTTTGAGTAATTATTAAAAAAAAAAAAATTCTGTTCTAAAAATAAACAAAAATGATATACCCTAGTGTAATAATGAATTTAGTGCAGTTACATACCTCTACCACAATTATCAGGGGGGAAGAGGCACAAGGGAGGGAGAGGAGGGAGAAGAAACACATTGCAAATGTGTTAAGTAACTTACATATTATTATTATTGTTATATTATTACATATTATGCCACATACTCACAATAGTGTTCATCTAAAGAATTACTTAGTTTAGAAACCAGTACTTATATTTAAATGTGTGTAAGTATTTTTGTATGTATATATATATATATATATAGGCCCTCATTCAATTGCAATTTGGCCAATTGAATAGGGCCCTAAATAAGCACATAACATATATTTTTTAAAGAAGTTTTTAGTTAGCAAGCATCTATCCAAAAGAAAGGTTTTCACTAACTAAAAACTTCTTTAATAAAAATATGCTATGTGCTTCTTTAGGGCCCTATTCAATTGGCCACATCGCAATTGAATGAGGCCCATAGTAATTACATCGTACAGGACTTATTTCCTATGCAGAATTCCAAGAAATACAGTTATTGCACTGCATTCTGGGAACCTGGGCAGGGACATGCAAATGTGCCCACAAAGGCTTTGCTCTTTATACCAATACTATTTCAATCTGGACTCCTTTTAGGCAAATGCCTGTTGCATAGCTTAAAGAAAAGCCCAGGATGGATTATGCACAAGCCAAGAATCCCACCCATGGTTACTGGGTTTCAAGGTTACTGCCTCTCATTAGTGTGGGGCTGGTTCCTGACTTGTGTAGTAGATTTTGTGGGGAGGGAGTTTACCACAACAATCTTTTAATTTATGGTGGGCAAAAGAGAGATAGAAGCTTCCACTGTACAGTAGTTCAGTAAATAAATAGTACATTTGTGTTCACATTTGAACGTCTAAAATAAGTTAAAAGACTTGTTTCCTGCTCAGAATTCCAATAAATACAGGTTTTGCACTGCATTCTGGGAACCTTGGCGGTGACATGCAAATACATATATATGTGTGTGTATTATTGCTGACATTCTGACCTGTTTTAGATAAGAAGTGATACACATAGAAATAAACAAGCACACACACATATATATTTATAATGTGTGTGTGTGTATATATAGCTAAATATACACACTTATACTCTGTTATGCTCTCCTTACGAAAGTGTATAAAATTTATTTCACTTACCTTATCTCTTTCATTAGTGTTCTGATTTGTAATATTTACCGTATATGGTGCAAACAAACCCTGAGCAACCCTGATAGTAAATAAAAATATTCCCTACAATTGTCTAGTCTTTTATAATGTAGTATTTGTAGTTTGGTAGATTAGAATAGTCATTTAATATGCATAATATGATGCCACAAATAACAGGATCATGTTCATGTAAACAATAATAAAAGAAAACGGACACTTGAATGGGTAAAAGACACAGATGGAAATACAACAAATATATATTTGTAGAATAATATGTATTCTTACTAATTTAACATTTAGCTACCAACTTTTCATTATCAGCGCAACTCTATTTATTTGGATTTGCAGAGACCATACCACGTAGTCCGAAAACTCTCCAACTTGATCCACTCCAGCATCTCACATTCAGCTAGAATTTTACTGTCTCACTTGGGAAATTTCAGACCCTTGGAAAATGGGACTTTTGTTTTCCTGCCTTGATTCTTTTTCCCGTTGTTATGTTCTGTTGGTGTTTGGTCTATTATTCTTTTTGAAGAAATTAAAGAAAATGTATGAGGGGTTAAGTAAATGGATAAGAAGAGATAAGAGGTTGTAAGGTAAAAATAGTAAAAACTTGCTCCCCCTTCATATACAATGTTGTAATTTGTTGTAATGAAGAAATGGATATACTGTAAAGTATTAATGAATGTAAATATAATGTATAGTTTCTTTTTGTTTATTTTTATTTATCTGAACAATAAAAACATTTTATTTTAGAAAAAAAAAGGAGAATGGGACTTGTGGCCCTTTTGGATGTACCTGATATTAACTGATATGAAAATAAGTCTATATCTCCAACCATTCATTGTAGAGAAGACAGAAAGTGCAGAGATTAGAGAAGCTTTTGCTAATACAGCCCCTGGGCACCTGCCTACTCTGCCTAATGGGTACTTGCTTAGTCACCAAGCAATATAGAAGAAATGCCCTGCTCTGTGAATTCACAATCGGCTACAATGCACAAGCCACTTTAGAATAATATGTATTCTTACTAATTTAACATTTAGCTACCAACTTTTCATTATCAGCGCAACTCTACCACGTAGTCCTAAAACTCTCCAACTTGATCCACTCCAGCATCTCACATTCAGCTAGAATTTTACTGTCTCACTTGGGACATTTCAGACACTTGGAAAATGGGACTTTTTTTTTCTGCTTTGATTCTTTTTCCCGTTGTTCTGTTCTGTTGGTGTTTGGTCTATTATTCTTTTTGAAGAAATTAAATAAAATGTAAGGAGGCTTAAGTAAATAAATAAGAAGAGATACTATTTAAAATAGTAAAAACTTGCTCCCCCTTCGTATACAATGTTGTAATTTGTTGTAATGAAGAAATGGATATACTGTAAAATATTAATGTATGTAAATATAATGTATTGTTTCTTTTTGTGTATGTTTATTTATCTGAACAATAAAACATTTTATTTAAAAAGAAAAAGGAAAATGGGACTTGTGGCCCTTTTGGATGTACCTGATATTAACTGATATGAAAATAAGTCTATATCTCCAACCATTCATTGTAGAGAAGACAGAAAGTTCAGAGATTAGAGAAGCTTTTGCTAATGCAGCCCCTGGGCACCTGCCTACTCTGCCTAATGGGTACTTGCTTAGTCACCAAGCAATATAGAAGAAATGCCCTGCTCTTGTGAATTCACAATCGGCTACAATGCACAAGCCACTTTATAATCCTCTATTATACTGCAGATACAGTGGTACCTTGGTTCCAGAAGACACAACAAGTGCCAAACACAGCGAGTACCAAGTTCCCATAAGGAGTAAATGTAAATTGACTCATACAGGCAACAACAAGCTTTAAAAGTGCTGAAAAAGCGTTGAGTGTCAAAGCAATTTCTGTTCATCAAAACTCGTTGAATACAAAATTCAACAAGTTCCGATATAGACGAGTACCACTGTATTCTAGTGTCATTACAATTTTAATAATAATAATATTTTTAATCAATATATATTATGAATTTTAGGAAGTGCTGCGATAAAGTGTGGGTATAGCCTCTCATTGTCATTATTTAAATCTTTCAACTAGGTGACTTATTAAATTGTATCCTCATTGTAATTGTCATCTAATATTCACATTTCACGTACTTCTATGAAACCCCTGAGTAACAAATTCTCAGCTGTAATATTTCTTCCTGTTCTCTTTCATGTAGGGTGCCATTTCCAAGGTGTGACCTGAAGCCACATCAACAGGGAAGGAGCTTCACACTACCAGTGTCTCATGCTTCTGCAAACAGTGATACGCTGTATATTGAACACAATGTTGGAAAATAATGTTGCCACTGCTTAAATTTGGAATATATTCAAATATAGTTCACATTCACATATAATGGGACATATTAACTAAGACGTGATGGAAAAGGAGTGGAGTACCAGCTTATCATTACTGCAGTAACATTTGTTATATTTACCAAGACCCCCCTATTATCATGAGGCCCACAAAGAGATGTAAGGTTCATGTATAGAGGCACCTATTCCTATAATGACAGCTAATAGTAGATCTGTTTATATGAAAATTACACATTTGGGACACTACTTATACCGGCTTAGAAGAGTAGCTGTCATTTTTTTAGAAGACTAGTTAAAGCGCCATGTAAAGGGCTGTAAGTATGTGGTTCACCACTTATTAGTTCAAGAAATGCATGTTTATAAAATCAACAATAAAGCCATGTGAAAATAAAATGGTTTTAAAATGAATGTTAACTTGCCTGCGTGAATGTGTCTGGCTCCATCTACATACTGTTACATGACTCACATTGTTTGTCAATAAGCCATTGAAGTTACCTGGTAACTGTTGAATAGAATTGTGTCTTATTCCTTAGATAATTACCCATTGTTTGGAAAGGCTAGAAAAAATAACATTGAAAATAGGGAGAATATGGTCACAACTACTGAATAATTAAACAGCTTGTTGGTGACTTAAATAGCTTCAGACAAGACAAAACATGTGAGTTATGTGACTAAATGGGGTTGGAGCCAGACCCAGCACCTCAGGCTGGTATCCGTAATTTGAAAACCATTTTATTTATAAATTACTTTATTGTTATAGACTTTATCAGTACATTATCTTTCTCTGCTGCTTACACTAGCACTTTATGGCTAATATATGATAATGGATCACTTTCCCAATTCACACATCACATTCATTACATCATTGAATGATTTCAAATGAATCAGTTGAAAACAAAGTTGAGTCACAATTTATGCCATGCCATGGAATCTCTCAATTTATTGCATATCATGGCTTTACATATGAAATGATTTCACTGATCTCTTATTCAGTCACTTGGGAGCATCCAGTGAAAGGTCAAATCTCTTGGCCACAGGGCAGAAGTGTACCATCTAATCTATGTTATGACTCCAATTTTAGTTATATTATTATATTATTGTTTATTTGTAAAGCGCCAACATATTTCCGTAGCGCTATACAGGGGTAAGTTCAAGGCAAAAATCAATAGCAGTATTAACATGTCGCAAAGGATGGAGGGCCTTGTCTTTGAGCTTAGAATCCAGTATCCATAGTGCTTCCCTAAAGCACCATGCAAAATTGAAAACTCGCACACTTACAGTCTAACAGCCTTATTAAACTGCGATTCTGCCAATTGAACAGGGCTCTATATAAGCACAGAGTTATTAGTTATTAGTTAGTGAAGACCTTGCTTTTGGCTCTGTGCTTATATAGAGCCCTATTCAATTGGCCGAATGGCAATTTAATAAGGCTGTAAATCTTACAATTATATTAATCTTGCTGTGTGGTCTATAAGCTCAGCAATGGCAGTTTTGAATAATCACAGACCCTCAAGGAGTTTCTCAGCAATCATTGGTCAAACTAAGAAGAATATCCCTGATGACTTTTAACATATAAAAAGAAAACATATTCACAAATATTTCCATGGATTGAGGATTAATAGTATTTAATATTATTATTATTATTATTTTGTTTATTGTTGTTATTTATGATTATTTAGATAATAATAACATGTATTTATAAAGTGACAACATTTTGCACAGAGAACACAGTGAGTATATGACACATAAAAGTACAATGCACTTGTGGATACAAGGAGTAGGGGTCCCTGTGAGTCCTGGATGGGCTGTATACCTCCCCAAGCCTCCTGGGGTTGTAGGAGGGCCACGTGACCTGGCAGGCCCGGGAGTATGGGAGAGGGGGGGGGGGCTAGATGGGGGAGGAGCCACTAGTAGGAGTTAGCGCCATTTGTCCATTATACCCCCAGCTAGCCAAGGAATTAAATCCCACCCACCCATCTCTAATATTTGGAACAAAGTTGTTCATTTATTGTAAAAGTGGAAATTATGTGTTTATGTATTGAAAATTTGAAAATATGTGTTCATGGGTGTAAATTAAAATAAATAAATAAATAAATAAAAACAAAAAAAACATAAATGGAAAATAAAGAAATATAATAAGTCAAGTTTTGAGTTACATCTGTTTACGGCATTAGCAGTTGTGGTATAGACTTAGTTTTTTCAGATTGTATTATGATGTTTTTGTATTTGTTGTCTGTCACAGCGGGTGGCGGTGAGAGGAGTCGCCAGGACAGTGGTAAAGTGGGTGTGATCCTACCCTACTAGATGTTTCATCACGGTAGGCCCTGGAAGAGGGTTCAGGGCGGAGAGTGTACTGTCTCGGGTCAGGCTCCTCCCTTCACTTGTTTATGTTTACTTAATTAATGGTATTGTTGTTATTATGTGATTTGGGGTTTACCAATAAACGCTGTGGCCAGAATGTTACCCCAAAAAGTGGTTGTATCTAATTATTTACTTAGAGGGTTCAGGAAGTGTTTTGTGCCAAATTATTTATTCAGGGAGTGAGTTGTGCCCAAAGTGTCATACGGACATACCCACTGGGCCGTGCACAGGTCATCTGATATCTGCTGCAAGGACAGCAACCCAAAAAGCCCTTTTTAGGTCTAGAACATCATTTATTTTATTTTATAATTTTTTTCGGTGTAATCTAATTGCATATGCCTGCCTGCCAACGTGTGTGTGTAACAGCTTATATTGTGCTTATTTTCACTACTCATACCTGGTGGTGTACCATACATTGAAAAAAAAACAACCCTTTTTTGCTTTAACCTAATTTCAGTTGCCTGCCTGTGTCAGGCTCACAGCTTATATTGTGCTCAGTGAAATAAAACAACACTTTTTTGACTGTAATCGATTGAATATCAGTTGCTTGCCTACAGGCGTGTGTGTAAGGCCTACAGCGCCTACTCTGCCAACTTTTGCCAGTGCACAGTGACACTCATATCTGGTGCAACCTAGTGTACAGTGAAATAAAAGAACCCTTTTTTTTCTGTAATCGATTGAATATCAGTTGCCTGCCTACAGGCGTGTGTGTGAGGCCTACAGCGCCTACTCTGCCAACTTTTGCCAGTGCACAGTGACACTCATATATGGTGCAACCTAGTGTACAGTGAAATAAAAGAACCCTTTTTTTACTGTAATCGATTGAATATCAGTTGCCTGCCTACAGGCATGTGTGTGAGACCTACAGCGCCTACTCTGCCAACCTTTGCCAGTGCACAGTGACACTCATATCTGGTGCAATCTAGTGTACAGTGAAATAAAAGAACCCTTTTTTTACTGTAATCGATTGAATATCAGTTGCCTGCCTACAGGCATGTGTGTGTGAGGCCTCCAGCACCTACTCTGCCAACTTTTGCTAGTGCACAGTGACACTCATATCTGGTGCAACCTAGTGTACAGTGAAATAAAAGAACCCTTTTTTTACTGTAATCGATTGAATATCAGTTGCCTGCCTACAGGCGTGTGTGTGAGGCCTACAGCGCCTACTCTGCCAACTTTTGCCAGTGTACAGTGACACTCATATCTTGTGTCACAGTAGCTTGCACGCATAGTACCACTAATCGGAAAAAAAATGACAGGCAGAGGCAGGCCACCCCGCAGGGGCCGTCGTGGTCCTGGTGCTGTGATTCCCTTTGGCCCTAGAATAATGCCCAGTTTTCAGAGGCAACGTACCCTGAACTTGAAAAGTTCTGAGGACATGGTTGACTGGCTAACACAGGCCACCCAATCTTCTACAGCTTCCGCTCGGAACCTAGACACACCATCCACCTCCAGCTTAGCTTCGGGCACCTCTCCAGTTACCACTCGCCCGCCTGCCGCCACCACCAACACTAGCACACAGCCGCTTCACTTGATCCGTCAGCAGTTGCAAGAAATCCGTTGCAAGAAATGAGTGATGCGCAAACATTAGTGCCAGAGGATGTAGATAACAGTGATATGTCCCAGTCAGGCAGCATTACACACATGGACGTACGGTCTGATGATGATGATATTGTACCCGGTGCTGCTTCCTTTGTTGAGTTGTCAGATACAAGTGAAGCGGTTGATGATGACGATGCGTCCGTGGATGTCACGTGGGTGCCCGCTACAAGAGAAGAAGAACAGGAGGAAAGTTCAGATGGGGAGACAGAGAGGAGGAGGAGACGAGTTGGAAGCAGGGGGAGGTCATCGCAAGTAGCTAGTGGCACAGTCAGACAGCATGCATCGGCACCCGGGGTCAGCCAGACAGCACGCCAGTCAACGCATGCTGTTGCCACCACCAGAATGCCGTCATTGCAGAGCTCAGCAAGGTGGCAATTTTTTGGTGTGTCTGCCTGTGACAACAGCGATGCCATTTGCAACTTGTGCGAAAAGAAACTGAGTCGTGGGAAGTCCAACACCCACCTAGGTACAACTTCTTTGTGAAGGCACATGATGTCACATCACAAACGCCTATGGGATCAACACATGAGTACAAGCAGCACGCAAAGTCAAAGCCGCTATCCTCCTCCTGGTCCAGCATCTTCAGCCACGTCAACCACTGCTGCCCTGCTTGCCCCCTCTCAACCATCCGCCACTCCGTTTCTCGCCCTGAGCAGTCCCTGCTCATCTGCCCACAGTCAGGTGTC
Source organism: Discoglossus pictus (assembly GCA_027410445.1). NCBI lineage: Eukaryota > Metazoa > Chordata > Amphibia > Anura > Alytidae > Discoglossus > Discoglossus pictus. Next base: position 408,996,451 of record CM050165.1, on the reverse strand, counting down.
TGTCAAGGACATGTTTGAGCGTAAGAAGCCAATGTCACAAAGTCACCCCCTTGCCCTGCAACTGAAAGCTGGCTTGTCTGAACTCTTAGCCCGCCAGCTTTTACCATACAAGCTGGTGGAGTCTGAGGCGTTCAAAAAATTTGTAGCTATTGGGACACCGCAGTGGAAGGTACCCGGCCGAATTTTTTTTGCACAAAAGGCAATCCCCAACCTGTACTCGATTGTGCAAAAGGAAGTAATGGCATCTCTGGCACACAGTGTTGGGGCAAGGGTCCATCTGACCACTGATACCTGGTCTGCAAAGCATGGTCAGGGCAGGTATATCACCTACACTGCGCATTGGGTAAGCCTGGTGACGGCTGCCAAGCATGGAATACGTGGCTCTGCAGAGGAGTTGGTGACACCGCCACGACTTGCAGGCAGGCCTGCTGCATGGCACATGTGTGTAATCTGATTGTACAACGCTTTGTGCATAAGCACCCAGGCTTACAGGACGTCCTGAAGCAGGCCAGGAAGGTGTGTGGCCATTTCAGGCGTTCCTACATGGCCATGGCGCACTTTACAGATATCCAGCGGCGAAACAACATGCCAGTGAGGCGCTTGATTTTAGACAGCCCGACACGTTGGAATTCAACACTCCTAATGTTCGACCGCCTGCTCCAACAAGAAAAGGCCGTTAATGAGTATTTGTATGACCGGGGTGCTAGGACAGCCTCTCCGGAGCTGGGGATTTTTTTTGCCACGTTACTGGATGCTCATGCGCAATGCCTGTAGGCTTATGCGTCCTTTTGAGGAAGTGACAAACCTGGTCAGTCGCACCGAGGGTACCATCAGCGACATCATACCATTTGTTTTCTTCCTGGAGCGTGCCCTGTGAAGAGTTCTGGATCAGGCCGTAGATGAGCGTGAAGAGGATGAGTTGTGGTCACCATCACCACCAGAAACAGCCTTAACAGCATCGCTTGCTGGACCTGCGGCAACGCTGGAAGAGGATTGTGAGGAAGAGGAGTCAGAGGAGGAATGTGGCTTTGAGGAGGAGGAGGAAGACCAACCACAACAGGCATCCCAGGGTGCTCGTTGTCACCTATCTGGTACCCGTGGTGTTGTACGTGGCTGGGGGGAAGAACATACCTTCAGTGAGATCACTGAGGACGAGGAACGGGACATGACTAGCTCGGCATCCAACCTTGTGCAAATGGGGTCTTTCATGCTGTCGTGCCTGTTGAGGGACCCTCGTATAAAAAGGATGACGGAGAACGACCTGTACTGGGTGTCCACGCTACTAGACCCCCGGTATAAGCAGAAAGTGCATGAAATGTTACCGAATTACCACAAGTCGGAAAGGATGCAGCTCTTCCAAAATAAATTAAAAACTATGCTTTACACAGCGTTTAAGGGTGATGTAACAGCCCAACAGCAATCTAACAGCGGAAGAGGTGAACATAATCCTCCTACGACCACGCCGGCAAGGAGAGGACGCTTTACAGACGTGTTGTTGATGGAGGACATGCAGAGCTTTTTAAGTCCTATGCATCGCCACAGCCCTTCGGGGTCCACCCTCAGAGAACGACTCGACCGTCAGGTAACAGACTACCTCACCTTAACTGCAGATATCAACCCCTTGACTACTGGGTGTGCACGCTTGACCTGTGGCCTGAGCTATCCCAATTTGCCATAGAACTTCTGTCCTGCCCCGCTTCAAGTGTCCTGTCAGAAAGGACCTTCAGTGCAGCAGGAGGTTTTGTCACTGAGAAGAGAAGTCGCCTAGGTCAAAAAAGTCTAGATTACCTCACCTTTATTAAGATGAATGAGGGATGGATCCCGAAGGGACTGACAGTGGGCGATACATTTGATTAAAAAAGGCCTGATAGATGAGCTGCCTTGAGCTAATAATGGTCCACACGCTGCTGTATTTTATCCCTGAATGCCGGATGACTTGCGTGACTTATCGGCCACCAACTAGGGTTCAAGACGCAATGTTTTAGGGCACTTTCTGCCTGGCAAACTAACATCAATTTTTCTGGTCGCTGCAACAATACCTCATTTTTGCATTTAAATTATTTTATTGTCAGAAGGCGTACAGCATGTAATGAAAAATAAAGCATTTTTGAACAGTCTTGCATAACAGTTGTGCAAAAATACATATTTACAATAGAGACATTTTGTGAAAGTTAGCTGGCTATTCCTTCTTATTTTTACTTTTTAGGTTAATAATTTTTCTTATTTTTTACTGTGATTGCAATTTAAGAGATACCTAAAACATGGTAAAACAGACAATAGTAAAGAGTATATCTGCAGGAAACACCAAAGTCCTATTAGCTATCATCCCTCCAGCAGTATTAGCTTATTATTTACAACCTGGGCAATCACCCTTGGGTTACCCTAGGGCAGGCTTCAGTAAGCGACCTCTCCTTTCCTGGGATGATTTTGCCGCCGGTTGCTTCTGAAGGGTCTCCAGGGCTCCCCCACTCCGGTCCTTCCCCCAGTGTCGCTTCAACCAGTAACAAATGTTTTATATTTGTAAAGCGACCCAATGATCCCCCTTGATTTATCTTTACAAATTTAACCAATTTAAGACCGGTGTCCCCTATTTCTGGGTCAGGGAGTGTGTGAAATGCCTCAGCCTACAGTAATTGTAATGTTCTGACAGCGGTAGCTCATGCTTGTCCCTCAGTTCCTCATAGGTGAGCATCTGGCCCTATACTAACCAGTCTCCCAGTCTATCTAGTTTCCTTAACCTCCACCAGTGTTGTGATGTTGTGCTCATGTGTTTCGGGGCCTGAGGGTGGTCAAGAATTGGGGTCATTTGGGTGGATCCAGGGAACAAACCCGTGTGTTTCTTGGCCCATTTCCAGTATGATAGTGAGTGTCTTATTAGGGGGTTTGGCAAGTTTTTAAGGCTCTGAGGCAATTCTGATAGCCAAGCCACCTTGTCCCAGGTTAAGAGCCTTAAAGTGTGATTCTCTAAATACACCCAGGCCGGTTGATGCCCTACATAATGTGCTCTTGGGAGGAAAGATAACTGAGCTGCCTTGTGGTAATATTGTAAGTTTGAACACAATAGTCTCCCCTCTGACTTATGAAGGTACATAATTTTCTTTGTGATGCGTGAGGGAGAGTGGTTCCAGATAAATTGAAATATTTTCCTTTGAATATTTTCAAATTTTTTTTATTTAATCGGGAACGGCAGTGTTCGAAATATGTAGAGCAACCTAGGAAGTACATTAATTTTTATCGTATTTATTCTCCCTAGAAATGATAACCTATACTTTGTCCATTTACTCAGGTCATTAATTATTGTTTTATAAAGTTTGGAGTGGTTGGCTTTGTACAAGTTCTCTAGCTTAGGGGTTAGTCGGATTCCCAGGTAGTTTATGTGGTTCTTATCCCACTTAATATTAAACTTCTCTTGGAGACCCTGCTTCTCTACTGCTGTTAAGTCAATCGCTAGTGCTTCTGTCTTCTCTATGTTCAGTTTAAGGCCAGAAAACTGACCAAACTCCGACATAGTTCGAATCAACTCTGGGAACGATTGGGTACGGTTTGAGAGCATACACAGCAGGTCGTCTGCAAATAGACAAGTTTTGAAATGTGATGGCCTATTTTTATGCCTGTGATCCCAGCGTTGGCCCTAATTGTCTGAGCCAGGGGTTCTATTGCTATTGCGAATAGAAGGGGAGAAAGGGGGCACCCCTGTCTTGTTCCTCTTTCTATTTTAATCAAGGATCTCTCATCTCCCGGAATCTGTAACCTTGCCCTGGATGATTTGTATAATTAGTGTATGAGATTTATGAAATGGCCTTTAATACCAAATTTTTCAAGCGTGGCGTATAGGTAAGTCCACTCCAGGGAATCAAACTCCTTTTCAATGTCAAAGGCCATAAGACAGGCTTGAATTTTAGAGGCTTTGTTGTGGTACAGTAGGTTCATGACTTTTCCAATGTTGTCTCCCGCTTGCCTGTGGGAGAGAAAGCCTACTTGGTCATTATGTATTAACTTAGGCAAGAAGGATGACATTCTATCCGCTATTATTTTTGACAGGATCTTTGTATCACAGTTTAGTAATGATATTGGCCTGTAGTTTTTTGGTTCTAGGGCATCTCGACCCTCCTTAGGGAATAGAGCAAGATCTGCCCTGTTCAGCTCTGCTGGTGTTTGCTTGCCTTCTAGAACTCTGTTAGAGTGACCAAGTGCGGGCCTAATATGTCTATAAATTTTTTATAATATAAATTGGTGTACCCGTCTGGGCCTGGTGACTTACCAGGTTTGAGGTTCTGGACTGCTTTTCTCACTTCCTCTAGGGACACTTTGGCATTTAAAGTCTCCAAGTCATTTTCTTCTATTAAGGGGAGATCACAGGAATTAAGAAATCCCCTCATTTTGTGTAGATCTATGTGTTTTGTTGCCATATAAAGGGTATTGTAAAATTTTGTAAAAATCTTCTGGATCTTATTTGGGTTCGTTGTTTTTTCTCCCTTCGAGGTCTTAATTTGAAGTATCCTATTTTGTGTTGTTTTGGTTTGTAGCTTCCTGGCTAGTAACGGGCCAGGTTTATTGGCTTTATTGAATCCGATAGGAATAAATAGTACAACTGAACACACCACTCCTATCTGGTGGCACCTTAGATTGCACGCGCAGTGCCCCAAATTTGAAGTGGGAGGACCGACCAAGCATCTTTTTCCATCTCCCGCTTCCAAAAATTCCATGCCATATACAAGTCCCCTGATAGGTGACGTAACAGGTATCAAACTGATAGGAATAAATAGTACAACTTAATACACCACTCCTATCTGGTGGCACATTACATTGCACGTGCAGAGCCCCAAATTCGAAGTAGGAGGTCCGACCAAGCATCTTTTTCCATCTCCCTGTTCCAAAAATCAATCCCCTAATAGTGGACGTAACAGGGATTAAACCGATAGGAATAGTACTACTTAACAGTACACACCGTATAATAACGCAGACAGAGGCAACGTAGAGAGGGGAGTCGGAAGAAGAGGAGTCAGAGGAGGAAGGTGGCTTTGAGGAGGTGGAAGACCAAACACAGCAGGCATCCCAGGGGACTTGTTGTCACCTTTCGGGGACCCTTGGTGGCTGGGTGGAGGAAGAGACCTTCAATGACATCAGTGAGGACAAGGAACGGGACATGGCTAGCTTGGTATCCAACCTTGTGCAAATGGGGAGTTTGCGGTTGTGCAAAGGGACTGTTTGCGGTTGTTTGCGGTGCATTAAACGGGGAGATTGGTCTGTTACCGTGAAGCGGGTGTAACCCTTACACTACCTGATCGATACAACATCATACCTGATGTTTTAAAGCATGTTATGCCAAACAATTTAGAAATGTTAGGTGATTTATGCCCTTTATGGCTTAAAACCAGACTCTGCGTCAACTATGTAATTTTCCGTGGGAGTTTTGCCATGGATCCCCCTCCGGCATGCCACAGTCCAGGTGTTAGTCCCCTTGAAACAACTTTCCCATCACTATTGTGGCCAGAAAGAGTCCCTGTGGGTTTTGAAATTTGCCTGCCCATTGAAGTCTATGGCGGTTCGCCCGGTTCACGAACATTTGATGAAATTTGTGTCCGCGGTTCGCAAACCGAAAATGTTATGTTCGCGACATCACTAGTCGTGATTATTAGTATTACACTTTATTTGTAATACACCATATAATGTCTCAAATTCAGATGTGTATTTAGGTTTTTTGCTGCATTGGGCCCTTTCATATATGTGCTCCTCACTGTCCCAGTTACAACTTATCCTTTTCCCTTGCTATATTATATCTATATCATAGATTTATGTGTGGTTATGCATGTATACAGTATGTAAGAAAGTGCCACTTACAACAGAAATGTCACTACATATAAAGATTTCTGAGCATGCACACACAGTATCCCATGGCACTGCACAGATGTCATTAGACAGCCTTCTGCCCCCTACAGATGTGCTGCTCTAGGCCTGGGCCTATGTGTCCTAGGCAGAAATACACCTATCTTTGACACTGTCACGATCTGCTTCTTCAAGGGGGTTTAATATGAACCTAGTTCAAACCTACCCCAGCAGAATCATGTAGTTCCTGTTCTCTGTGGCACAAAAGATGGCTTCTGAAGAGGTACAGGCAGAGAAAACTGCATACAGGTTACTAGTTGCCCATGGCAAGACCACTCCCCAAGTCAGGATACAGCACACAGAAATAGTCTCACACCTTGTATATGTGAAAACTATCTCTCAGCCTTTTATTGGATGATAAAAACAACATATTTATACTCTCCAATACCACACCCTTGTGTACATTTGTGTATGTGTGATGTCAACCCATCTGGCTTGCAACCTTGGGCTATTAAAGCTCTTGAGATCAAATACACCAGATATCTATAGCTGGCTAGTGAACAAACCTTTATGTTAAACTCAAGTGTTTGCTTAGGACTACTTGAAGTACATTCATCTGTCTTGACCCAAGGTCTGTATGTGTGAGTGTGCAATGATCTGCAGCTAACTTCTATGCAGAGCATTTCTACCAATTCCACATATGTTCTATATAACATTTTCCCTCTTATAATATATTATAACTAGGATACATAATACCCATGTACAGGCAACATATAACCACATAATAACACATAATCCCAATGCAACAATGTCATGCTCCCTTGGCCATATTCATAAATTACTGGCAATATGAGTCCTTAAACAATTAAATCATGACAGACACCATCATAAAATGATTGATTTACCTCCCCAACCAGCTATGAATATCTTTTGTCAAACTCTCTTGAAGCTACTCGTCCAACCTTTTCCAGAGCAGACGGTACAACAGATCCATACTAGTTATATTCTGCTGCTTCTGAAAGCAGAGAAACCAAAAATATAAGTCATAAAGAAGGTGCAGGGGAACCACATCTCCACTTCATGCACCAGAATAAATGTACTACAGGTAAATGATATCAATGTAAAGAAGAAAATATGCCATAATCATATGTACAAATAAAAAGGGAACAATAAATGCAAGACAGATATTTTATTAAATACCACTAATATATTCCAAACAAAATCATAAAAATCTATTTTTATTTGTGACAGTTACAAAATCTTTTCTTGGGTCATTAAATTAAAATTTATGGATAAAATCTATATTAAAACTGGTTACTTAACTGACAAGGGTTTTAGATGACTACGTTGGATTAATTAGCATTAATCAAAAGCCACAGTTTGTATGTAATGTTTTGTTTGATTTTGTTGGCAGTGATAAAGAAATGTCTGGACTAAAATAGTATTGTATGAAATCAGAATATTTTTTAAGTGAAACATATTTTGTTTTCTGCTCAATTTCCCTAACAATTCTGTACATTTACAATTATTATTATTATTATTAGTGCAGTAACCTGTTATATAGAACTATACATAAATATAAATGTATGTAAAAATAAGGGATAACTTAAAACATGCCACGTAGTAAGGATTCTCACATAAAGATTAATATTTTGGTTGTGTTCTCTCCATTAAATTCTAGTATACTGATGTCATAACTCATTTCAAAAATATCTAATTGTAATTTGATCAAATAAAATGTAATTAAAATCTAGAGGTTCAATTGCTTATTAATAAAAGACTCAACCATACTTCTTACTCAATTCTCTTACACTACCTACGTTGATCCTTAGCGCATATAACTGACAGACACATGTTAAATATCATGTCTAACCCGACTGTAGAATTTATGGGGCAGAAAACCAATATAAACATATTTCAGAATGCAATGTTGGTCCTAGTTCAGTTAATATAAAGCTCTTCTGGCTAGAGGCAACATTGTGTTTGGAAGAAAACTGACCAGAAGATGAATGTGGCACATAATTATTATTTAAAATATGACTTTATTCATCAAAAGATTAATTAGTTTACTAAAGCAATTAATAATTTTAAGCTACTTATCATATGCTGCATATAAGCATAAACAAAACTAATTCTCAGGAATGAATGAAACATTAAATTTCCAACACAAATTGAGATTGAATTAGTGTTTTATCCATTTTATAGTCAAATGTTGAAAATTACAAATTATATAAAATTACATTAATAATACCACTGTTATCTTCTATTTGTGCTATCAATTACCATAGTGAAAGCAGTGTATTGAACATAAAATAAAGAAGAAACATACCATGCACGTACAATCTAGGAGGTATTTTGTGGTGAGGGGACTGCATAGTGGTGTCTGTTTGAATATGATGTGGAGCTACCAGTGGTGCAGGTGGTGCAATGCACCAGGACCTTCCTCTGGGTGGGACCAGTTCCATGTATTTTTTTTTCTGTAGTGCAGGAGCCCCCAGAGCCCTCACACCCTAAGCCCAAACCACTCCCGCTACAAATTTGTCTGTGCCTGTTGAAAAAAGAGAATTTCTACAGAAGCTACAAGTGGTGGCAGAGTGAAGCAGTTCAGCTGTGAATGTGTATCAGGGAAGAAGTTTACCCTGGGGGGGGCAAACTATTTTTTTGCACTAGCACCTTCCATTTTCTAGCTCTGCCACTGGGCAAGATGCCCTTCAAAGTATATATTGCCCTACAGGCATGTGGCAGAGTTGAGCCAGCAGAAATATCTGGTTTTGGAGTCTGGTGGGCATATGACTGACTTTGAATAATGACAACATTTATGGTTTTTAAAACTAGGTTTGGGTCTGAAGAATTCAGGGTTTTTGAAAAAACATTATGTATTCAATGTGTGAGGGAGTAAAGATAATGTGAGATGTGCAGGTCATGGGCAAAACAGAGGAAGTGATTTGAGATCAAGAGCTGAGATATAGTAGGAAACTTTGGGGTTGAGTGATTTGATGGTTAGGGTCATGATTTATAATGTTATCCTTGAAGACATAGAGAGCCCATGATGGGTGTGGTAGGGGGAGCAATAGATGATGAGTGGTGGGTGAAATATATTATCCAGTGGACACATTCAAGAGAGATTACATAGGAACAGATGAAGGCAGAATATGTATACCAGTGGCGTAGCTTTTGCTGCCCTGGGCTCTCCCTGTGTTTGCTGCCCCCCTCTGCGGTGCGAACATTATATATATACTAGAATATTGCCCGTCAAAAAATGACGGCAATGAAATTGTAAGGTAGCTAATGCTGTTTGGTGTATAATACTGAAATATGTAATAGATTACTAAATGAATATACTGTACCTATTTTGAAGCATTGTGTTGAAGAGCTGGCAATCTGTTTTGATGTTGCTGGAGCATTAGTGGTGTGGAGCTGCTGTGTAAGCGTGCTGAATGTGTGCACTGTGTGGTATGAATATCTGTAGGTCGTTTGTGGCGTTTTGCGAGTTTCTTGTGGTGTTTTGCGAGTTTAGAGTGCTGTAGCCTCGTTTTCGTTTTGTTCGGCGGCCATTTTTTTTCTCTTCGGCGCTCCATGCCAGCAACTGAGACCCTCGCCCAGTGCCCTCGCTTTGCGAGGGCCTTGGCTCGCTACGCGAGCCCGCAGCGTTAGCAACAACTCGTACGCTCACAACTATATATGTGATTACTATATAATGTGTAGATGTACCGGCTGGGCATGCTCTTGTGCATTATTATTATTATTATTACTATATAATGTGTAGATGTACCGGCTGGGCATGCTCTTGTGCATTATTATTATTATTATTACTATATAATGTGTAGATGTACCGGCTGGGCATGCTCTCTGCGTGTGCGCTTTCTCTATCTGCACCCTATGTGCACTGCTGTCTGTGTGCAATCTCTGTCTCTGTACCCCTCACTCTCTTTGTCAATCTCTCTGCACTCTCTCTCTGTGCGCTCTATCTGTGAACTCTCTCTGCGCTGTCTTTGTGCTCCCTCACTGTCTGTGTGTGCTCTTGCTCTGTAATTCTCTTTATGTCTCCCTCTCTCTCTGTACCTGACTCCCTCTCTCTCTGTACCTGTCTCCCTCTCTCTCTGTACCTGTCTCCCTCTCTCTCTGTACCTGTCTCCCTCTCTCTCTGTACCTGTCTCCCTCTCTCTCTGTACCTGTCTCCCTCTCTCTCTGTACCTGTCTCCCTCTCTCTCTGTACCTGTCTCCCTCTCTCTCTGTACCTGTCTCCCTCTCTCTCTGTACCTGTCTCCCTCTCTCTCTGTACCCGTCTCCCTCTCTCTCTGTACCTGTCTCTCTCCCTCTCTGTACCTGTCTCTCTCCCTCTCTGTACCTGTCTCTCTCCCTCTCTGTACCTGTCTCTCTCCCTCTCTGTACCTGTCTCTCTCCCTCTCTGTACCTGTCTCTCTCCCTCTCTGTACCTGTCTTCTTCTCTCTCTGTACCTGTCTCCCTCTCTCTCTGTACCTGTCTCCCTCTCTCTCTGTACCTGTCTCCCTCTCTCTCTGTACCTGTCTCCCTCTCTCTCTGTAGCTGTCTCCCTCTCTCTCTGTAGCTGTCTCCCTCTCTCTCTGTAGCTGTCTCCCTCTCTCTCTGTACCTGACTCCCTCTCTCTCTGTACCTGTCTCCCTCTCTCTCTGTACCTGTCTCCCTCTCTCTCTGTACCTGTCTCCCTCTCTCTCTGTACCTGTCTCCCTCTCTCTCTGTACCTGTCTCCCTCTCTCTCTGTACCTGTCTCCCTCTCTCTCTGTACCTGTCTCCCTCCCTCTCTGTACCTGTCTCCCTCCCTCTCTGTACCTGTCTCCCTCCCTCTCTGTACCTGTCTCTCTCCCTCTCTGTACCTGTCTCTCTCCCTCTCTGTACCTGTCTCTCTCCCTCTCTGTACCTGTCTCTCTCCCTCTCTGTACCTGTCTCTCTCCCTCTCTGTACCTGTCTCTCTCCCTCTCTGTACCTGTCTCCCTCCCTCTCTGTACCTGTCTCCCTCTCTCTCTGTACCTGTCTCCCTCTCTCTCTGTACCTGTCTCCCTCTCTCTCTGTACCTGTCTCCCTCTCTCTCTGTACCTGTCTCCCTCTCTCTCTGTACCTGTCTCCCTCTCTCTCTGTGCCTGTCTTCTTCTCTCTCTGTACCTGTCTTCTTCTCTCTGTGTAGCTGTCTCCCTCTCTCTCTGTACTTGTCTCCCTCTCTCACTTTGCTGTCTTTCTCTGAAATGCAAATGGCCGCCACGCTTCTGTTAAGATCAGGTGTTAGGCCCACCCCCACTTACATCATAGCCACGCCCCCTTTATGATGTCAGCGTTAGCAACATTTTCTGCTGCTCACAACTATATATGTGATACTAGGGAATTGGCCGTCAAAAATGACAGCAATAACATTTTAAGCCTGACAATGCTGTTTGCCACACAATGCAAGTCTCTCCCCCCTCTAACTTGCGTGTCTCTTTCACACTCTACTTCTTACTCTCATTCTCTCTCTCTCTCTTCACACTTTCCTTCTCTCTCTCTCTCCTCTCTCTCTTTCCTTCCCTATCCTCTCTCCCTCAATTTCTGTACTTTTCTCTCTCTCATGTTCTCTCTTTGTTTCTCTCCTTCACACTCTCTCTCCCTCTTTCACTCTCTCTCCATTTCTTTCCCTCTATCTTTCTCTCTCTCTTTTCCTCTTTCACTGCCTCCCTCTCACCATCTCTCCCTCTCTCCATCTCTCCCTCTCTTTCTCTCCGTTTCCCCTCTCCCTCCCTCCCGCACTGTCTCTCCCACTTTTTCTCTATCTCACTATCCCCTCTCTCTCCCTCTGTTTCTCTCAATCACTCTCTGTCTCCCTCAACCTCTATCTTTCCCCCTCTCTTTCTCTCCATCTCTCTCTCCCTCTCTCTTTATCCTCTCTGTCTCTCTCCCCCTCTTTCTCTCCATCTCTTCCCCTCTTTCTCTCTTTCCCTCCATCCCTCCCCCCTTTCTCTCTCTCCATCTCTCTCTCATGCTCCCTGCTCTCTCTCCCCACTCTCCCCTCCCTGTCACTCTCCTCTCCCCCTCTCTCCTCTCTCATTCCCCCCTTGTCTCCACCCCTCCCAATCTTCTTACCTGCATGCTCCTGTGTCTGGGTGGTCCTCCCCTTGGTGGCTCCTCCCCTTTGCAGCTCCTCCCCCTGGCAGCTCCTCCTCTCCACGGCACTCAGTGGAGAGAGCAGTTACCAGGAAGAAAGAGGAGAAGTGAGGCTGGGGAAGGGGGCAGGTGGGGAAACCCCCAAAAAGACAAAGTTAACGGCCAATACACATTGGAAAAAATGAAAATACAAAAAAAAAAAAAAAAAACGTACAAAAAAACATCACACACAGCACAGGGGGGACAGCCAGCATGTCTGGGAGTCAGGTTGCACGCGATTTTAAGTCGAATTTGAAGAGGCTCGCAATAAGCGCCCAAGGTACTCAGAGGACCAAAACACTTACAATGGGTGGCAAACAGCATTACCTGGCTTACAATTTTCTTGCCATCATTTTTTGATGGGCAAGTCACTAGTTCTATATATTTGGTGGCTATTTTTTAGAATCTTCCCACTTATATTGGTCCAGTTTTTGTTTTGCTATTCTTGGTCATAGTAAGAGAGATCAGGCTACTGTTTGGAATTTACACATTTACTCACACATGATTCACACGTAGTCAACACTATTTTTCCCAACATAACATACTTATAACTAGAATAGATAATCACAGACAAAAAGGACTTATGTGAGTCCAGATCTTTAATCATAAAGGCCTTTGAGAGCAATAGGCTCATATAGTCTTCTCATTCTCTAGTCTACCTAAAACGCCTAAATATTCTTCATATTTGCTTTATGTTGCCTTGGTACATTATCACATTATTGCTGAACTTTCAACCTTCCAACTTCACATTATGATCTTGTGTTGTTGACACAGGGGAGGGAGAGGTGGGAAGAGACACAGGGGAAGGAGAGGGGGGAAGAGACACAGGGGAGGGAGATGGGGGATAGACACAGGGGAGGGAGAGGGGGGCAAAGGGACACGGGAGGGAGAGGGGGGAAAGAGACACAGGGGAGGGAGGGGGAACGAGATACAGGGGAGGGAGAGGGGGGAAGAGACACAGGGGAGGGAGAGGGGGGAACGAGATACAGGGGAGGGAGAGGGGGGAAGAGACACAGGGGAGGGAGAGGGGGGAACGAGATACAGGGGAGGGAGAGGGTGGAAGAGACACAAGGGATGGAGAGGGGGGAAGAGACACAGGGGAGGGAGAGGGGGGAATGAGATACAGGGGAGGGAGAGGGGGGAATGAGATACAGGGGAGGGAGAGGGGGGAATGAGATACAGGGGAGGGAGAGGGTGGAAGAGACACAAGGGATGGAGAGGGGGGAAGAGACACAGGGGAGGGAGAGGGGGTAATGAGATACAGGGGAGGGAGAGGGGGGAATGAGATACAGGGGAGGGAGAGGGTGGAAGAGACACAAGGGATGGAGAGGGGGGAAGAGACACAGGGGAGGGAGAGTGGGGGAGAACCAGGAGGGAGGGGGGAAGAGACACAGGGGAGGGAGAGGGGGAAGACACAGGGGAGGGAGAGAGGGGCAAAGGGACACGGGAGGGAGAGGGTGAAGAGAGATAAAGGGGAGGGAGGGGGAACGAGAAACAGGGGAGGTAGTGGGGGTAGAGACACATGGGAGGAAGAGGCGGGGGAAGAGACACAGGGGAGGGGGGAGAGAAAAATCTAATGTTATCCCATCATTGGTTATCCCATCATCCCTCCTTCTGTGTCCTCTTCTCTCTCTGCGAGGAGAGGAGAGAGAAGGAGAGAAGAGGACACAGAAGGAAGGAGAGAGACAAGCCACGCATGCTTTGCCGCGCATGAATGGAGTGTGACACTTCATAGAATCTGCCTAAGGCACCAGATTTTGCAGTGTGCCAAATGAAAAAGTAAAGAAAAAGAAGAATTACACTACATAATGAAGGACACCACTTAAAAAATAAATAAGAAATGCAGCTTACAGGTTTGAACTAATATTACCTTCCAAACTACTGTGTATTAATTCAAAACATATATTAAGATAATTTGAATTGCCTTTTATATCCACAAAGAACAGAAATCAACTTTTGTTTTATTATAAAATTTTGATAAACTGAGCCAAAGCATAAAATACAACATCTCAGCCTAGTGTTACTCAGGCCCTTTACATATACTGATCAGAGTAGTTCATGATTGTTATAGGGGTCAGGCATGTTCAGTTCAACAGCATTCTCTGTCGGACCAGGCACCATATTGGTTTGCAATCCTACATTGGTTGGCAATACGTCCATAATGAAGTGTGACAATCAACAAACGTGGCAAAATGATAACATCCCTGTGCATTGTCATCAGCTGCTCTGAAATAAATGGAATTGAAGGTAATACAAGGATTATATTCCCTTCTCTCATTGACTAAGCCATTTTGCCAATCAGAAGTTGGCATCTATCTAAGTATCCTGATTGGCTATTAATTAACCACTCAGATTATGGAGCAGTAGTTTTCTCTTATTGGTTAATATTAATTAGAGAAAACTATCACCCACTAATGGCTCTGGGTATATGCTAATGACGTGGCGCGCTGTCGCGCATGTGACGTCACCGAGTCAAGGAGCGGAGCGGAGGCTGGAGCAGAAGCAGGTAAGTGAGTGGGAGGTATTTAGGGGGGCTTAGGTTGAGGAGGGGGGTTTAGGTTGAGGAGGAGGGGGGTTTAGGTTGAGGAGGGGGGGTTAGAATGTGGAGGGGGTTTAGAGTGAGGAGGGAGGTTGTGGATGAGGCGGGGAGATGGAATATTGGCGTATAACACGCACCTATCATTTGCCCCCTATTTTCAGGGAGAAAAAGTGCGTGTTATACGCCGATAAATACGGTAATTTGTAATTATGGAACACATCATTATGTTTGCCACTCATTCAAGCACAATTTTTAGTATAACCATATACTTTTATGATCAATTTCAATTTTGTATAAACTGACTAGTGTTAAGATAATCATGTATACATGTTCTGCATGAAAAATCTAATTGTTGGAATACAGAAATAAAAATGTCAATATAATGACTAGATTCAACCAGTTATGATATTATTCCACACTTACCATTTTTATTAAAAAAAATAAAAATCTTGAGGTATCCCCCTCCAATAAAAAACACATTATTTGTAGGCGATAACTTGTTGGTGATTCCTTTTTCTGGCTAGTTTACATTTCAATAACACATTCAAATATTATACAACATAAATTACATATTTAAAATGCATTTAATATATTATATTATGTGTATAACAGGTGGGCAGCCACATTTACTTTTTCCTGTTGGTTTTATGTTTCAAAGAGAATATTGAGCAACGAATGTCTGTATTTTAATGCATTTTCCAATAGCATGATATCAGTGAATACCATTATTTTAAAACATATGAAATTACAATTATAGGAAATTCGATCTTTGGCCTTATTAAGCGATCATTCTTCACTTCACCACCCAATTTATCTGTATTTTTTTCTTATATATATTTTTTCATCATTACAATAAATGCAAAACACAGTTCTGAAATACACGTTCTTCAGCAAATTGTTGAAAAAATTATATTATAACCATTTTTACTCTCCCTTTCTTTCAGCACAATAGTTTCTGCCAACAATCAACAGAAGCCAATTTTGCTCATGAAACTATTTTTACAAGCTTTTTCTGCTATTTAACAGGTTATTACCTTATTTGCCCATTCCTAAAATGCTTTTGACCTTAATGTTCATAGAAAACATATGTATGTACCTGCCATTTTAACGTAAAACATAACCAGAGCTCCATAATAAGGCAATTTTCACATGTAATTAACACTAAAATCTCTAACACAGATGAAGGCTTATACCCTGTTCCACAATGGCATAACTTCAGAATCAGAGTACACATGGTCAGATTTATATTTATGGTGCCCCTAGGCAAATATTTCTGTGGTGCCCGCTGCGTTGTGCACATATGTATTTTAATATTAAAGTTTATACTAATTAGTCCACAAAATGCTGAGTGTTGCAGGAAACCTATGTGGGTAAAAAGGTAACTGTAGATGTTTTTTATTCTTTGAAAAATGCACATTGTCATTAAAGGCCGCTGTAGTATATTTACAAGTAAAGCTAATGTTTTTTTTGAGCACGGACTATTAAAAACAGTATGCAGCTTAAAATAAATAAAACCTTTTTTCTTACATTTGAATGTAAGGAAAGCTGTGTCTATCAGTGAGCTTGGCCAACTGAGTCTGGAAGTTGGATGTAATAAAAGGTCTGACCAGTCAGATTCTGGTTCAGAATGAGCATGCTCAGTAAAGGTGCTAGAATGGCTCAAAAACTGTCAATAGGTGGTGCCTATGGGGCAGGTGTAAGCAGGTCATAATACAGCTTTATCTAGGTGTATACAATGGAGACAGAGCTAATGGGGCTGGTAACAGCCTGTTTCCAAGCTCGATAATGGTCCAGCCCAAAGGCAGAGCGTACCACACCACCGCCAAGGCACAGGGAGGACAAAAGCAGTTCTGCTTGAAGAGAAAAAAATATCATTTAAAAAGTAAGAAAACAATTACTTTTATTTTATACTGCATAATTTCACCCCCTCACTGTCCACATGTGCCCCTTTATTCCCTATCCCTCTCCCATTAACGATATGTCCCTTTACTGACCATACAGAATAATTCTGTGCAAGGGCTGTTATGACTTATCTATTACCTGTTGTTGTTCACTTGAATTCCAGCACCCAGATAAGCAGCTTCTGTGATGCCAATGACTGTAATTTTGGGGGAGGATGTACTTTTGTAGGCCATGCTTTACATAATCTGTATTTCCATGTGGCTTTAATAATATCTGTTGATGTCTTGTGGGTTGTAATAAAGTCAGGGATACCATTAAAGTTTATATTTATATAGCGAGTTTCTAATCTTGTAGGGTTCTTTGGAAAAAAATCACTTTCTACAAAAATTTTAAGCTCAAAACCGGGCCCTCCATTTTTTGTTAATATTGTATTTTTCTTGGTCTCCTGTACAGCCCTATGGAATATGTTGGCGCGATCCGAATAAAAGTTATTAATAATAATAATAATATTTGTGATGTTGACACATATTCACAAAATATGATATTTAAATATATCTGCAGACTTCACACATCATACTATCCTATATGTGTTTTATAATGCCACATGTATGGCTATGGTGATCTTCTAAATGTTAGCCATGCTTTACTTCCTTTCACAACTTATTTCATTAGTACCTCTTTAATTGACTCAGATTCCACAAGTTTCCACAAAGTCATTTTATGACTTTACATGTGGTTACAGGTGCCCATAAGCTTTTTGCAGATTATGTGCACTTTGAGAGATTTTCATGTAAACTTCCAACGGCTTAAATATCATTTCGGGAGCCTATTATAACAATATCTATGAGAGAAACTCAGGACTTATGGATATTACATTATGTGCAATCAGATGGCTTATCTCAGTGGCTGTATTTAAAAGTATGATATGATTGCTTGGTAGGGTTTCCTAAGTGAAAAAAATAATAATTGAATAATTGATTAATAATTTATTAACAACTAATTAATTGATATTTAATCTGCATATTGCAGATCAGAGGAGATCTTAAAAGGTTGAATTTGATGGACTGAAAGTCGTTTTTCAACCTTAATTACTATGTAACTATGTAACTATGTAACTTCACTTAGATTTTAGCTAATGGGAGCTAAAGGATAGAAGTATATTCTTTTTTCTTGCATTTTAAAAATATGTGCCTTGTTTTAAGAGTAGTTCTTCAAATTAGTAATTTTAAAGATATGAGCTCATGATAATATTATATGACAACAGAAATTCCTGAAAAAACATCCTGTTAATAGTTTTGGTGATAAAATGATTATGTCTCTCCAAGCAAATCAAGATAATCATATTACATAAAACCATATTGACTGAAGAAAATACAAAAAAAATTGATTACAAACCTTATTATTTATTTGAATAATACGTAATGTTTTTTAAAACCACCTAAACACAATGAAAAATATGTTGACAGTGTTGTTAAGTGTGAAGCTCATATCACAAAACTGATTGTTCCAAAAACAACAGAAAACTTTCCTTTTGTTCCAAAACAGTGACAGCTATATTTTAAAATTTAAATAAGTCTTACATTTCTAAAAAAATATATCAAATTACTTCTAATGGTGATGTTTCTAAAACAAAAGCTATACTGTTTTCTCTTATTATTATTAGCCTTTATTTATAACGCGACAAAATATTCCGTAGCGAAGTACAATCATCAGGCACTTCGTGAAAATTTAATTGGAAAAAACCTTTATGTTGCGTTCTATTAGTTTTTTCCATGTCAGTGTATAGCCACATGTGGTATGTTTGAAATTGTTAAAGTTTACAGATTACAAAACAAATACTGGAATGCACATAAACATAATAATAGTACATAACTTTAAAAAGTGTATTTTTGATATTTCAAAAAAAAAATAATCAAAGTCTAATTATTATACTATTATATATTAAAGCCTATTCAAATGTAGTAAAATAAATACTGAAATGCACATATACATAATAATAGCACATAACTTTAAAAAGTGTATTTTTTATATATTTTAAAAAAATCAAAATCTAATTATTATACTATTATATATTAAAACCTATTCAAATGTAGTAAAACAAATACTGAAATGCACATATACATAATAATAGCACATAACTTTAAAAAGTGTATTTTTTATATATTTTTAAAATATCTAAATCTAATTATTATACTATTATATATTAAAGCCTATTCAAATGTAGTAAAAAAAACAGCTATAGTGTTGCAAGTAAATATTAAAGGAACATTACATTCATATAGTTCACAATAAAGAGTTATCAAAATGTAACATAAAATTCTAAGGCCCTCATTCAATTGCAATTTGGCCAATTGAATAGGGCTCTAAATAAGCACATAGCATATTTTTTTTAAAGAAGTTTTTAGTTAGTGAAACCTTGCTTTTGGATAGATGCTTACTAACTAAAAACTTATTTTAAAAAATATATGCTATGTGCTTATTTAGACCCCTTTTCAATTGGCCAAATTGCAATTGAATGAGGGCCTAAGCATCTAGTGGTGGGCAACAAGCAACCCAGGGACGTCTTGAGCCCCTTAGGCGCTTCCCATGCTGCCCCAGCCTATTATCTGGAGTAGGAGAGCATGCCCCTCTTCTTCAATACATATTCAATTATAACTCTCTCAAAAAAGCAAAAAATAACCAATTGTCCTAAATATTTTTATCACTACTTCTATTACCAATTAATTTCAGCAATTTTACAATTTTTCTCTATGAAAAACAAAAAAAAAGGTTTAAACCATTGTGGGGTGCTTTTAAGGATTCATGAATGGCAAGTCAGGCGAGTCAAGAGAAATAGGTTGCCCATCACTTATTCTAAGGCAATCAGAATAAAACACTGAAGACTATAAAGGAAAGGGATAGACCACAAACCACCTGGAGTTTATAGATATGCTGTTATTGCAGAAACACACACAATTTCCTTAGGGGACCTTTCTGCACAGCTGTATACAAGATAGTAATAGACCTTTAGCCAATGTAAGAAATCTGGAGCTATGGCATTGAGCTGTCCTCTCTCAAACAAATTTACATTACTCCTACCCATATGTAACCTTCAACCTAGATCAAAAGCCTACTGTTTGACTTAATAGTAGCAGTCATAAGAAAAAACACCATATGTCATTTTAACAGCTTTTGAAATGTTAAATTGTAGAGAATATGATTTTAATTAAAAACCATATGATTTGGACTTTTCTACTTAAAAAAGTTATTCCAAACAGAAACGTATTTTTTATTTCATACTATGTAGTTTTCATATATATATAGCACACTGACTTCTGTGATTGGTTTTGCATCTTAATGTTATAATATTAATCTTAAGATTGACTTCATTTCTATTTCTAAATATAGCTGTTTGCAAAAAGGAAATGTCTCAATTGGTCTTGGAAGGAAATACTTATGCAATGAATTATGTGCCAGTTTTGTGATATGACCTGGTAAACTAACAATATTGTCAGCACATATTAGCATTTACGTGTGTTTAGGTGGGTTTGGAAATGTCATATCCATAAATTTATTATGCAAGCTAAAATCTGTATAAATCTTAATATTTTTTTCTAGTCAATACAGTTAACAGGACTGTCCTAATTTGTGGGGTCAACTATAATAATTAAGCACCGAAACACAAATACATTATATTCCAAGGTTGCCCAATAAATATAAGTTATTAAAAAAATAAAGGTCAAATTATAACTCAAAGGTGATAAACAAAACCCATTTGATAGTTAAATTATTATTTCAAAGTGAGTCATCTCCTCTCATTGGGTGAAGGTCATGGAAGTATTTCTACAAGCCTTTATTATATACAAATGTTATAATCCCCCAATGTTTATATTAGATGTAATATTGAGATTGTTTCATATTTCTTAATAAAACCGTTAATCTGGGAATATAGATGTCTTGTGTTTTGTGAGACATTTGGGCCATGGATGGAAATTTCCAAACCTTAGGTATAATTCTGTTTTTGGAAGCACCAACTGTGGAGTCTATTGCAGACTGTTAGACATCAGTGCACTCTTCTAGGGATGGTGTGTCTCAAGGAAACATATATGATTAACAACTACTTATTTTAAGCATCAGTTCAAAGATGACTAGATGACAAGATGACTGTGAAAGATTAACATTACCAAGAAGATCTCCTGCTAAAAGTAATGTTGTGTCCGTATATAGAAAGAACCTAAGCATATCTCAGTTTTTTTTGCTCCAATACTCTAAAACTTCATTCTTTAGTATTATCTTTCATTGAGGACCACTGTAAAAGATTCTGATGCCTCTGCTGGACTTATTATTATTATTATTATCATTATTTTTATTTGTAACTAGTGACTTGCCTGTCAAAAATGACGGGGCAATAAAATTTGACGCCATGGGAATACTGTTTGAGACATAATTGAAACCGTTTTGTACTGTGAGGACCTTCGGCGCTCATTGGGAGGCCTTCGGTGCTCATCGCATGTCTCGCAATGAGCACCTTTGGCGCTCATTGCGAGCCTCTCCTGTCGTGTAGTTTTGGTCCTCTGGGAGAGATATATATTTCTATGTATATGTAGTTAAGTAATAATTAATGATTTATTCAATTAATTAATTAAGTAAGAATTAATGATTTATTCAATAAATTAATATACTTTAATTATTTATAATTGATATATGCAGAGAGCAATCGGCTAAAGAGCTAACAATCTGTTTGTATTTTGCGTCTGCATAGAATATACATTGTGAGTGTTGGTGCCCTGCTTATAAAGTGTAATGAATGTTTGAACTGTGCATTGTAAATAGGCTGCGTGCGCGAGGTAAAGCCGTTGGTTTATTGTGTAAAGCGGCATTGTATAGTCGTAATGTTATTAATGTGGTACGCGTCTCGTGAGCATTTTCTGGCTTTTGTAATAGTGTATCTTGTAGGTCGTAGTGTGATGCCTTGTTTTCATTTTTTTCGGTGGGCATTTTTTTCCTTGCGTAGGTGATTTTCGTGTGGCGAAAATCGTCTAAATCAAGTTAAATTTGCGTTCCAGCTCACTCACAGATGTCGTGGCTGTTGCCCCGTGCTGTGTGTGATGTTTTTGTAATTTCTTTTGGTGTATTGAGTGTGTTTTTAGTGTTATTTGGTTTAAAGTGCTGCGAGTTAACAATGCGGGGTTGTGTTGTTAGTGTTTTGAGGCGGCGTAGGACAAAATGTGCTGCGAGTTAAGGATTATGTGGGGGTTTTGTTGTTACAAAGTCATGCGCCGTAAAGCCTCCACCTTCCGCAAATGCAGCCCCTCGCTTTGGTTGACAACGATTCGTAGTTTGACAACTATTATATGTGATGAGCCAATTCCATATCGTGACTTATGATACTTTATGAAGATTGCATGTGTTAAAGTGATGTTTAGACTTCTGTTTGTTAAATAAGCACATGCTCCAAACTATCAGGAAGTGCACAAGTCAGCTAACATGGAACTAACCACACACAGAGTCTTCAGAAAAGACTTACTAAAAATGACTTTATTTTCATGACTTACACACCAATATTGTTAGTTTTTTTATATACTTCACAAACATCTGTGAGTTTTAATTTTGCATTGATCATGAATACAATTTCTATTCAGTGGTTGATAATTTTGTTGTTTTTCAGTCGTTCAGTCGTGTGTGACTCTCCGTGACCATAGTGACAGCAGCACGACAGGAACAAATATCTATGTCTCTAGTCTTGCCTATCCATAAGGTTTTCTTTGCAAAGGAACTTGAGTGGGTTGGTAGTTCCTTCACCAATTTGTCTGACTTCTCCACTATGACCTTCGCATCTTGGGTCACCCTACATGGTTTCCCTCAGAGCCTCATTGAGGTACACAAACCCCTTCACCACGACAAGGTAGCGATCTAGAAGGGGAGTTTTTTCTAATAGCAATACTACATATACACTTAGAAAGTTAGAGTGTCAGCCTCCAGATAATTGTTTTCCACCCTGATATGGTCATCAAAAAAGAAAGTGGTGGTGGCTAAGAGTTAGATCTAAGGAGTTTTAAGAACAATCTGATTAGATGAGAGGCTAAAAAATCATCCATATGATGCATCCACAGCAAAAGCAAAGGAAATATTACTTATTAACCAGCCATTGGAGAGCATTGTGTTCATATAACTTTGTGCCTGAAAATTTTGCACTGCCTGCTAGACAATAGACTTTAAATGGGCCGATTAACTGAGCTTGATCTTTAAAAGCAAGTTTAATATTGAATATTACTTTTCTAAATCACTGAATATCAATTGAACTAAAGCTCAAGGCACTATTAAAATGTCTAGCTCCTGTTAGGGCATTAAGAGTTTATTAATATTTTGTTAAAACATGTTTTTAGATACACAGTAATAAAGCTTGAGAGAAGTGAACCAATATGACTTTGTATATGTTTGAAGGTTTCTTTTTTTTGCTTTACTACAAGACTCATCAGAGATGTAATATGACTCTTGATAGCGGGATAGCAGATTACATTCTCCTATAAAAACCATTTCTGAGGAACTTGGCAAGAACAAATGTTATTGCATGTCTGCAGGTGTTTGGTAATTGGATTAATACAGCGCAGGAGGAATGTCTGCCGCCTCGACATTGAGAAACAGAGGAAAGACAAATTCATTTGCGAAAGTAACCTGGAATGCACGATGACAGACCTGTTCACACACAAAGTCAGATCTAAGCCTGCAACTGCTGTGAGCGATCACCTTCCACAG
Organism: Discoglossus pictus; assembly: GCA_027410445.1. NCBI lineage: Eukaryota > Metazoa > Chordata > Amphibia > Anura > Alytidae > Discoglossus > Discoglossus pictus. The sequence continues at coordinate 408,973,301 of CM050165.1, read as the reverse complement.
AAGAGTTTATCTAACGCAAAACGCAATAGCAGCAATAACATGTATAGAAGAGCGCATGCACCCCAGGCCTACGTCTTAATCTCTTTCCAAAAGCAACCTCCATAACGCCAGCCAAGTCTTTATATCATACAGATCACCAGTCACAAATATCCTTGAAGCCTAATAAACCTTATCAAGATAATATAATAGATTTTTATAAAAACACAGTAAATATGCGTGGTATTTCGTTTATGATAAAGTAACTGTTATAAAATGTGGATACTTGATAACACCTTTTTTTTTTGCTGAAATATTTTTCTCCAGCAATTTATACAACTGATGATTGTCTTACATGACCGTCTTATCTGGATTTCTACCTTCAGTAGAATGTTTTTGCTCAAATACAAGTTTCCACGCGGCTTGGGTGGTCATGATATAGTGAGATTTTTTTCACATTAGAACGTAACACCATTCAGTTGTGGTTTGGGGAGATCCGGGAGCCCGTAAGTGAGGTCTCAAGCTAATTTGCTATTCAATTGGCGGCTTTTTGCAGGCTCGGAACGGCTTTCGAGTTACGAGCTTGAAAAAATGGCGATTGTTAAACTTGTGACTTACAGCCTCCAGAAGCCTTTGATCTTTCACGTACGCAAGGCTAAAATTGCAAATCACTATTCAATTGCTCGATTTCCCCAAGCCCACAAATGTTTTCACACCCGTAAATGGCAAATGAGGGAAAAATTCCAACGCTAGAGAGGATCTGCAAGGGGGTTAAACACCTATTCGTAGCACTGTAAATGCAAATAAAAAATCAATACTGCACTGTAAATAACTGGGAAAGGGATGACAGACATTAGAATTAATTGCAGTCGCAAGCTCGCAAATCGGCAGTATATAACATTTTTTTTAAATGTTTTATTTTGGGGTTAAATCGATCTCGGGTATGAATGAGTTAATATATATCAGGCCACCCACATGTACTAGAACATTATTGGCGTTCATTTTCATAATTCTTTATTTTGCGGATTTGCAAGTCTGATCGCGTATCGGACACCCATACCTCATTGATTGACATGTAACCTCCATGTTTTATTGCCGTAATAATGACAGTCTCATTTTCTATTGGCTGATTTCAAATAGGATTTTACGGGCTTGCTTAATTGATCATGTTCCCGCACTGAATTGCTCTGAACCAGTTCATGGTTTACAGTTTTGGCTTTTGGGACAGTAACTTGCGGGCTTGAGCAATTGAATAACAATCAGAGACGAACAGGAGCCCGCAACACCCCCCCAAACATACGGCCCTGTGCAAACGAGTTGTGGGCTTCTAATTGAATGCGGCTCATAGTTTTTAACTTGCTGATTTGCATCTAGTATTAAATGGACATGGAATACAACTATTTTGACCCAATTAGCATGAAAAAATATTAACTAAACTTCATTGAACCAAACTGGAAGTGCACAGATTATACTAGATTATGTAGGTCTCATTCGCAGCTATGTTACTGCTCACTGGCTAACAGAGACAAGTTAAAAATCAGTTATCTGAACAGTATTTTGAAAAAGAAAACACACTGTGACACAAATACCCTCTTTCAGATGCAACAAAGAAAAAACTTCCTGGTCCTTTTATATGGGAGGACACTATGCTATTGGACTGTACATAGTGTAATACAATGCATCTATAAAGTACAGTATATAAAAATCCATATAATGGTACAGTAGTGACATCTCTGTTACACTAAGTGTTTCAATATTGTGTATTAAGAGGAGTAAAATAACCCTACTGATATATGATTAAGGATTTTGCATGTCTGTTTAAATTGGGCATATTACACAATGTTTAAGAGCAAAGCAAATCTCCCTCGCTATGTTAATCACTCATCCCTGAAACATTGCGAGAGAACTGCTACACGTGACTGCGGCCAGAGCCATATATTATGGCAAACTTTTACAATGATTTTTGGAATTAACGAAATTTCACAAGTTACTCCGTTAGAATTTTACACCAAAACCCTATGATAATAAGATTTTATAGATGTCTCTCAAAATAGGTAGTGACGTAACATAAAAAATATTACGTGTACTAAAGACCACTCGCAAATGATTTTAAAATCATTGCTGAGTGGCGAAGCAACAGTGTAGCACCAAAAAACAACAGAAAATCAGGAATGGTCATCATTATTTGACACTTAACAGTCCGATATACACATATGATATTTTATTATTATGTCCGATTCATTATACATCATCCAGGGAAACACATAACCCAGTACTCAAGGGGTTAATACATATCAGGAAACCACATGGACTAGGAACAAATACTCCTCAACCTTTTTACATCTATGGATTGGTGAAAATAGGAGAAATATTTTGCTGACCTCTAAGACAGAAATAAAAAACATTATTTTTACGTAATGTATTTTGTGCAGTATTAGCAAACAATATGCTCGGGAGCAGCAAATATAAGAACATTCAGGGAAGGCAACACCAGAAAAATGGTGTATGAAACTGATTACATGCCTCCATGTGCTGCCAGTAAGCACTGTCACGCTGCGCTACACTACATGATCCCAGGGTAATATGTGTTAAGCGGAAATAATTTTTTCGTAGACTGGCAGAAAATGTCTGCTCTAATGCATTGTCTATATATAAATATATATAGTCTATATATTAAAATATATATATGTATATATATTTATATGTACACAGCAAAAAACAATGATATATATATATATATATATATATATATATATATATATATATATATATATATATATATATATATATATATATATACAATTGTGCTCAAAAGTTTGCATACCCTGGTAGAAATTGTGAAATGTTGGCATATTTATAAAAAATATGGCTGATCATGAAAAAACAATTTCTTTTATTGAAGGATATTGATCATATGAAGCCATTTATTATCACATAGTTGTTTGGCTCCTTTTTAAATCATAATGATAACAGAAATCACCCAAATGGCTCTGATCAAAAGTTTACATACCCTTGAATATTTGGCCTTGTTACAGACACACAAGGTGACACACACATAGTGAAAAGAATTTAATCTAAATAAATATATATAAAAAATAATATGTATATATATATATATATATATATATATATATATATATATATATATATATATATATATATAGATAGTTTCTTGCCGCAGTTATCGATGTGGTCCTCCAGCACAAATCATACAAAAGCAAAAAAAAAATATTTTTGCAAGAAATTCACCAAAATATCTTATTTATTTGTTTATTATCCTTTGCTTCATACTTTATCAATTTGAAAAAGTTGTGGGAGATCAATTTTATTTTGTTTAGCCAGTTACAATCTGCAAAGTTTTTTATATAACCAATTAGTTTTCTTAGTCGGCCATATTAAATGGGCTGGAGACCTACCCAGGCACTGGGTTCGGTAGGAGGGCCACGTGACCTTTGCAGGCCCGGGAGTATGGGAGAGAAGGAGTGGCTAGCTGGGGGCAGAGCCACCTATGGGATTGGCGCCAATTTGGCCATTATGCCCCCAGCTAGCCAAGAAATTAGATCCCATCCACCCATCCCTAACATTGAGAGCATAGGTGTTAATCTATTGTAAATGTAAAATTATGTGTTCGGGATAAAAAATTGGAAAGTATGTGTTAAAAATAAAAAATAAAGTAATCAGTCAAGTAATTTAGTTTAATCTGTCTACGTCATTAACAGTTGTGATATGCTTTCATTTTCTGTTTGATTTATGATGTATCTGTATTTGTTGTTGTCACAGCGTGGCGGTGGTGAGGGGAGTCGCCGGGACAGTGGTAAAGTGGGGGTGATCCTACCCTACGGGGGTACGGATGCTCCATCAAGGTAGGCCCTGGACGAGGGTCAGGGCGCAGAGTGTACTGTCTCAGTCGTCAGGCTCCTCCCCTCTCTTTATGTTTATTTAAATAAATGGTATTGTTATTATGTGAATTTGGGTTTACCAATAAACGCTGTGGCCAGTATTCCCCCAAAAAGTGGTTGTGTCTAATTATTTAATTAGAGGGTTTAGGAAGTGTTTGTCCTAACAAATTATTCAGGGAGCAAGTTATGCCCAAAGGGTCATACGGACATACCCACTGGGCCTTTCACAGGTCATGTGTACAAATGAACAAATTTTTTTAGTGGTGGGTTTAATGTTGGATCAGTCATACCCGTTTTCAGAGATGTGAACAGTTGTAGCTCTGCTTATAAGTCTGCAAAAAATCTAAAAAATGGGCCAGATTTCAGATTTTAAATGTTTTAAAAAATATTGGACTTATAGGACCACTAAAGTTATATATTTATAGTATACTCTTATGAAGAGGTTGACTTGATAATGTTAAAATGTTTAAAACATTTTTAAAACACATACAAGCTTTGAATGTTAACTAATGTGATACATTTTCCTTTAACGTGGCAGACATTTGCTTTTGTTTCAAGCAAGATTGGAAGGAGACAGACTTGGGTTTAGATACACTCTCTATTCAGTTAAACTGAAAGTCTGCAACTTTGAAATGTCACTTGACAACAGGACTAAACTGACGAGCGAGTCCCTGTTGGGTAACCCTTTGCTTTGCTTTGCAGTCCAAGATGTAATAGTAAATGACACACGCACAATTAGCTATATTTAACATTTTATCAAATTATTTTTAAGGCTTAAATAGCTGGTAATGTTGTTAGCTGGTTGCATACTTAAAAAACATTCCCCCCCCCCCCCCCCCAAACTACAGTGGTCTTTTAATTGTCCGCCCCCAAAAAACGTTAACCGTACTTAAACGTTTTCCTGTATAAAACCTGTTGATACAGATTGCCTAAACAACCATCCCTTTAATTGAACTGGCAATGGCCCAGTGTACAGTTCAATGTAAAATATTTTCAAAATGTTTCTGTAGATTTATTATATAAATAATAGGCCTTCTGCTTGCTCCTAATTCATTTTATAAATAGTTACCTAGTGTAAAAGGGAGTGTTTCTCCTACATTCCCAATTATTTATACATATTCCTCATCTTTCTTAATAGTTTGCTCAAGACAAAATTAGCTTTTGCAAATATTTTCCCACAGTGCTGAACAAACTTAAAAAATTCAAATCGGCTTAAAAAAAAAATGTTCCTTCAATAGTCATAAGCGGGCATGTTTATGCTTACATACTTCACTTGCAATTATTGCCCTGATTAAATAAACGGTACGTTGGCAGTATCTGCACCTTAATTACATCATTGACATCTGGAACGTATGAAGAACTAGGAAGGGGAATGCTGGCATAAATTCAACATCAAACCACATGATTATACATTTAATTCATTTGCATCGCTTAGATCTTAATTTTAGAATTTCTATATATTTTCAATGTAATATTATTATATTTCAATGCAATATCACGGAGAACATTACAAAATGAAATGTAAAAAGAACAATGAACAATAGAGTGGTATTCTTTGACTATATTATCAGTGCTCCAGCTTATTAGTTTTCACCTTAATCATTATTTTTTTAGGCTAGAAGGAAATAAACAACTTATAAGCTCCATATATACACATTAAATACAAGTAAAATGTGAATTTGAACATGGCATCCCTAGGATTTAAATTTAAATTAAGAGAAAATGACGAAACATTTAGAGACAAAGCCATCCTGGTTTGGAATTTACTAATGACCTCTCATACTTTTTTATAAATATTTGTGCATTATTAATAAAATGTCCTTTATTATACACAGCCAGTATAGGCTTCAGTGCAATTTTATGGTACTATTTACAAAGAACAAAAAAAAAATCTCAAACACATAATATCAACTATTAAAAGAATAATGGTCATTGATTATGGGTCAGGTGCTAAGATGGAGTATATGGGAAATCTGCCCATAAAAAACAATTACTGTAATGGATGCATCTTTACTCACAACCTCCAGGAGCCTCTGAAGTTCTCTACCACACTCCTCAGATGAGACTCCATAGAATAACATATGATAGGGGCCTGCAACATTTTCAGAATAAAAAAAAAAAAACTACCACAAACTTCAGAACAAATAATTCATAAAGAGTCAATGCTTAAAAAACTGTCCATCTTAACGTTTGGTAATGATATGTATATTAATAGTATAACTTACACTTTGTGCTCTTGGGTAGAAATGCTAATGCTTTTATGAAAGCCCAATAATTGACTATAATAGATATCAATTGTTGATTGGGATAGGTTGCTGAGAAGAATGGAAAAGTAGAAAAAAGAGAGGTGTGCTGAAAGAAATGAATAGAAGAGATATACCGTATTTTTCCATATAAGACGCACCTGACCATAAGACGCACCTAGTTTTTAGAGGAGGAAAACAAGAAAAAAATATTCTGAATCAAACACAAATACACTTCACACACATATACACACCTACATCCCACACAAATATATATATACATATATAGTATATATACATACACCACACACACACACATTTCGAGCAATTGGAGAGCCTCCAGGAGCTCTTGACCCTCCCTGCCCCTCTTGATCCTCCCCTTTCTTCTCTTGATTCTCCCCTCTGCCCATCCATGATCATCCCTTGGCCCATCTTGATCTCACCCCATCGCGCAGCGCTTCCTACCAGCACTCCTCCTGTACTGCAGCCTTCCCTTGAGTCGCGTGTGTGACGTCACTAAGATGCACCGGCAGACGAGATGCAGTTCAGAGGCATGCTGCTGGTGCCGTAGGAAGCGCCAATGGGGGGGGGGGGGGGATTAGGAGTGGGGATCTAAAGGGGGCCAAGGGAAGGATCAGAGGGGTCGAAGGGGAGAATCAGGAGGGGGAGAGGATCAAGAGGGGCAGAAAGAGGACTGCGAGCAAGCACCACACAAAGTTAGGGGCAGTTTTAATGCAGGCAAAATGTGTATTTGTCGTATAAGATGCACCAACTTTCCCTCCCCAGTTTTGGGGAAGAAAAAGAGCGTCTTATACGGCGAAAAATACGGTAATCAAAATAGAGAAAAAGAACGAAGAATGGGTATAGAACATAGGAACATAGGAGATTGTTCACTATGCCCCCCAAAAAACAGTGAAATTTACTGAAGCACAGTGGGTGGTTCCAATAGGCTGCAATGGGTCATGATGAGATGAGATCCAGCATCTCACGCCATAACGTGATTTGCTATTGGTGTTTTCCTTCTAAAAACACAACCCAAAGCAGCACATATAGCAAGGCACAGCTATTTAGACGTCTTAAGGGTGGCCTGCATTTTAAACACAAGGCTTAACTGCCCAAGATACTGCTGTTCAGCATGCTGCCCTTCAACCCTGAATTTACCCCAAAAGCTTATTTTAACATTATTTTTTAGTTGAGTGGAATGAAAAGCATTTTAAATCATGTATATTTAAGTTTCCTTTGAATCTTTCAAGGCCCACCATGTCTACTTTACAAGTAGGCAGGGTTTGCAAAATGCAGCAATGTAACCCTGTAATGCTGCAATCACAGTAGGGAACATGTTAAAATGTATATCAAATACTGAGAATCCTTGGGAACCCCATCAGTACCTACCACCCACTGTATTGGTGGGTCCCAAAAGCAATGGAGTTAGTTTGTTTAAAAAAATAAAAAATAAACTACCGTATGTATTTTGACCTAGCAAATAAAATACTTATTTTCCCTTATACAGTATTCTAAGCGAGGTGGAGTCATAACAAATTCCCTCATATACGAAAAGTGTGGAGAATGACCTAAATTTCCAGATTGCAGGTGATGACTGCAAAAAAAACATGGGCAATAACTAAAATCACATCCCTTGTGGTCATAGAAATTAATTAACTAATTAATTAAAATTCTGACAAGATGGCACTATTCCCCTTGCAAACACAGTAAGATATACAGCCCTATTAAAAATTGGCTGCTATTAAAATGAACCATGCCGCTAGTTACAGGCCGTAGACGCAAACCAGTTGTTGCGCACGTTGGATGTGCGGCTGGGAACATGATCAATTAGTCAAACCCGTAGTTACAGGTTTAGACGGAGCCAATGGCAAATGAGATCATCATCATTATGTCACTGAAAAATGGAGGTTAGATTTCAAAGCCTTACGGTTTTCAATTACGAGTTTCGATCAGACCCGCACTGAAATAATGCAATATTAATAAATCATTAAACATGATATTCTAGTCCATGTGAGTTCCATTATATGTATTAACACACTGATTGCCAGGATAAATATAACACGGAAATTAAACAGAAATAAAAGTATTTTGTATTGCAGATTTGCGAGCTTGAGAATGTTGTGCTTTTAATCTTATTACCTAACATCACTTTCCCTTTAATTGAAAATACAGTAGTATGCCAATGGATTCGTAGCATTTTAATAGCGATTTTTGAACGTAACAGTTACGGGCTTGACAGATCAAAGGATTTGAGGCCTCTGAGTTCAGATTATTATTATTATTATTTTGACATCCTGTAGGGCTTTTTGCCCTTAACCCGCAAGTCGTTAGCGGTTTGCTTTACGGGGCCAATTTAATTGCCGTAAGTCTTGCGGGCTACGTTACTGGCTACTGTTTTACACGTTGAGGGAACTTAATAGGGCTGATAGTATTATCTTCTGGTGGTGTGGGTTTCCTGGTGAAACAATGATAGAAATGTCCTAACACTAAAGATTTTTGGCTTCAGGTAAGTAGTAAAATTAGTTAAATGAATAATATATTGCATATGGACTTGAGTTGGATCCAAAAATGTCCCTTTTAAACATCTATGATGTAAACAATTATGCTCTTACATTCCCTATGTTATTAGACATACTTAATGTTGCTAAATTTATAATCCCCTCCATTTGGAATCAAACAAGAGCTCCTACCTTTATATAATGGGAAAACAAATTACTAATGCATAAATATATGGTAAAAAAATAACCATAAAGCTAAAAGACCCTGTTGCCATGTGAGCCAGAATGCACCTGTATTGTGTGTTATTAGACATGGGCATAAGTAGGTTGTGTGTTAGCAATATGTATGTTGCTTTCATTTAGTGATTGCTAGGGAAACATATTTAGTTTTGAAGCTTACCCACAAACTGATGGCTAATCCTAGCCTACATAGGCTAGTAAGGGCTAAGTAGGAAGTTTTTTTATTTTCACTTAATTTGCCTTTGCACCCCACATAACTAGGGGGTGGGTGAAAAAGTAGAAGCTCCTTGGTTATCAACTGGATCAAGGGGACCTCATATTCATGTATTTATCCCTAGCAAAGACGTGGCCTATTTGGTGAGGTGTTAAACCCCCTCCATGCACTGTTCCTTTAATGTGTTATCCTCTACACTCCATTGATCATGGCAGTGAAGGGGTGTGCATTGCTTTTCGGATCCCCCTAGTTAATATTATTGGTGAGAGTACACCTTGGGGTATTCCTTGGGGTTTCCTTGGAGTATCCTAAGGATCCCACCTATGATTTATATAGATATGTGGTACTGATCATCATGACATGGTCCTAGGCCATTTGTACTGGTGTAAAGCTGCGCTTTTCTTCTGTATATAGGTGTTTGTGAAGGTTACACCTATGTAAAAATTTGTGCAAGTGCTGGACCTAAAAAATTCCCTAGGCCACATGGCCAGCATGCAAATTTAAAGTTCAATAAAATATAAAAAAAAAAAGTTCATATCAGTCTGATATCAACCATATGAATTGCACCTAATCTACAGGCATTACACTTTCCAAAATGTGTATTATTATAGAAGCTGGGATGTAGGATAACTACATTTTTTGTGGATAAACTATAACCATATCACCCAAGGTGAATCATTTCTTAAAGGGGCATTGAAGGATTCTGGATTTCACTCAAAATATAATATACCATTAGCCACATTAAATTTCAAGCCCGCAGCGGCCCTGGTACACCCGCAAAGCCTGCAATTCGGCGTTACAGAGCGATAAAGTTGGACAAGCCCCAACATACGTTGCCGACATCCAAATCCGTAAGCTAGGCTTCGGCACTTTGCATTTGCGGCCGTGAACATGATCAATTAGTCAGACTTGTGGTTACGAGTATAGAAGGAGCCATTAGTAAAAAAGATTGTCATCATTACGTTACAAAAACGAATGGAGGTTAGATTTCAATCACTTATGGGTTTAAAGTACCAGTTGCGATCGGACCCGCATTCCAGAAATAATGCAATATTAAAAAATCAATAAATAGGATATTCTAGTCCATGCGTGTTCTTTTATATGTATATTAACACATTGATTGCCGGGATTAATATAACACGGAAATTAAACATAAAATACATTATTTTTTATTGCAGATTGGCGAGCTTGAGAAAGTTGTGCTATTAATACCTTACATCACTTTCCCTGTAATTTAAAATACAGTAGTGTTTTTTTATTTGCATTTATAGTACTACAGACAGGACTTTAACCCCCTTGCGGGTCCTCTCTAGTACCTGTAGAGTTTTTGGCTCCATTTACCGTTTACGGGTTTGAACGTCAGTGCGTCCTTGGGGATTCGTAGCAATTTAATAGCAATTTGTGATGGTAACATTTACGGGCTCAACAGATCAAAGGCTTAGCTGGGACGGAGTCCAGATTTTTACATCCCGTAGGGTTTTTCGGCCTGTAACCTGCAGGTCATTTGCGGTTGCTAAAAGAGGCCAAATTAATATCTGTAACTCTTGCGGGCTCCTTTATGGGCTACAAATTCTACAATTGGAGCAATTTAATGGGGCTGCAAGTATATATTTATATGGACTTTATTTTATCAAAAATGTTTATAAGCTGTTTTCTGCCTAAAATCTATTTCTACCTGTTTGGGTCTGCCCTCTGTAGCTCATGCATCTGCCGTGTTTTACATTATCCTGTCAGTGACCTCTCTCAAGTAGCATGTTGCAGTATGTTGCCACTGATTGGTTGCTATGAGACAGGTCAACCCCGGTACATTGTCTTCATGAGCTGCAGGAGGGAAGACCAGTTAAGTACTATACGTAAGGTATTGGGGAGAAAAAACAGAACTTTTTAGCACTTGATAATAAAAAAAAGTACCCATAATTAAAGAGATCGATAGGTATATTATATTCCTAGTGAAAGATAGAAACCTTTGATATACCTTTAACTGAGACTTTCATGGGGGTGTTAGTACCAAATTAACCTTTTTCTTTATTAAAGCTGTTTAATATACCTAATATATTAGCAGTATAAGGTCCTTTTGTCTGTTTTTAAGCTCATAATTAATATTCGCCTTTTTATAGTCAGATTAACTCTAAGTCCTGCACTTGTTTGAATACCCTTGCTGTTTTATACCCTATGAGTAATAATATATTACTACATTGTCATTTATATGGATTTACAATATAATTATTAAAGGGTATATATGACAAAATATTAGATAAACCATATGCTAATTTGCGAATATTTATAAAAGTTGTCTTAAAATTGATCAAAACATTAATGACTAGTTATGTACATGTAATCCAATTCAAAAATACATTATCGTAACAAATGTATTTAGATTTTAGTTTTATAACGGAATATTTGCCGTTTCATTCTGCATGTACTGGTTTTACAGAATATGCCATTATTACATTATGCTACTGCCTATAAAACAAACAGTCATTAAAATAATTTGAACACAAGGGGTAACCTGAGATTATAATGCTATCCACATTTTGTTAAAATGACTTATTCTAAATCTCTTTCATCTTACTAAGCAGATCTCTGAATCATTGTACAGAAAAACCTGATTAATAAATTATCCACCATAAATCTTATGATAACTTTTATGCTCTTTGGAGAATTGTGAATTCACATCTGGAAAATGCTTTCACATGCTACCGCTGGTAGAACAACATGCCTTGATTTTTACTCAAGTACAGCGGAAAAGAATTATGGGCCGAATGCAAGATTTCCGATGGTCAGTAGAAGTTCTAAACAAGTATTTCGTCTTATAAATCTATTTAAAATTAAAATAAAACATAACTAATGTTTCCATAAATGAACAGTATTTCCACAATTTATTACCGACCAATTGACTGGATATGCTTTCTACAATGTATTTCAGTCTACGGTAATATAAACAACTTTACAATATATTTTGTTTAAAAAATGCTATTTTTAAGTAAAATCTTAAAATTGCATTTTTTTATATTTCTTAACAGGATTTTTACTCAAACATAACATATTAGCTTCAATCAGTGTTTCCGCATGTATCATTATTGGTACAATGCTATGGCATTCCCAGCCAAGACTGAATGGACATTTTACCAAAATATTTGTTCTATCCATATTCATAAATCTGTATTCAAATATAACTATTAGGGATTTTTTCATTCAGTTGTTTCTGACTCTTCATGACCTCATGGACTGTAACACACCAAGCACATCTTTATGCCAATGCTGACCCACTTGGTATTCATGGCAGTTCCATCTCTAGTGGGTTGCCAGTTCCATCTCTAGTGAGCCACAGAAAACAGCTCCTGGCATCCCTGGGTGGTCTACCATCCAGGTACTGACCAGGCCCAACCCTGCATGGCTTCAGGGTGGTGTGACCTCTCTGTTCCCTGTCTGGAATCAAACCCAGGTCATAGTGGTGAAAGCACCAAATCCTAACCACTGGACCACCATGGAACCTCACAGTGCATTAGTCAAAGGAAAATTCTAAGTCTGTTAGGGGTTTGATGCATTAAAGGTCTTAATCTTACAGCTTCATTGTATTTTCCCACTGTTATTATGTACGTGACCACTGAAGAATGTTTACAATAAGTTTTCAGGAAAGCATATGCAATATATTCCTGTAAATGCTTTAAATGCTGTTACTTCCTCTTTTTAGGTCTGTTACTGTGTAACATGTAACATATGTAGTGAAAAACATTCTGTCATAGACTGGACGTTTCACAATTATATCTAAATTTATCATTATGTTGAACTGCTCACATATTCTTATAAAAGCTCCCCTCTCATGACAATACATTTGAGGCATAATTGATAAGACTTACCTTGTGTCTGTTTATTATTAATTGTGTCTCCCAGGTCTTGTGCCAAGAGAAGGGAGCTACAGAGAGAGGAAGGTGGATAACAGGTGTTGATCCCGGGGTCTGTACTATTCCTAGCAGTGGAGTAAATCCTGCTTTCTAACAAGGGTGCTGTGACCTCTCTGTTCCCTAACTGGAATCAAACCCAGGTCATAGTGGTGAAAGCACTGAATCCTAACCACTGGACCACCAGGAAACCCCACAGTGCCGGGTCAAAGGCAAATACTAAGTGACTTCCACACATTTCATGGTACTATGCCATTTGAAATGATCATTTCAACAAGCTTTACTATCAAGTGAGGGACGAAAACATCCAATCAGAGGGAAAAAAATATAATTTTTATGTTTTTGTTTCAATCTTTTTATTGAAGACAAGATTGTTATACAGGTACAGCATTTTTAAGGTACATGCTCTGTCAACTTATGTACTGTATTTAATTGAATACATTTTGTAGTGCATGGAAATTCCTGTAACAGGTATATGGTAATAAAATAAACAAATTATTATTTACATCTAACATGCCTTGTCTCCTTTTTTCTAATATTTAATTTTTTGAATAAGCATTTGTTAACTCTTAAACAAATAACACTTACATTTAAGATAATAGCTTTCCAGCCTTCCCCTCCACTTCCCTAATTAATGGTAGTTGGAATTCTGTTGGGTTCTTGCAATATACATATAGAAAAGACAGTACCAGTACAAACTGACCATCCCAATCCACTTCCTTCTCGCCAACAAGTCATCAATTTCGGGACATACCAACAAATATTCCATGTCAGACTTCGGTAGGGAGGAAGTGTTGGAAAGATGGTTGTTAAATCAATATAAAACCAGATTTCAAGGACAATAGAAAAAGGAGGGAAAAAAGAAATAAAAAATAATAAAAGAAAAGGGGGGCAGGGTGTGGGTGGTGAGTTAGCATCATCTATTATTGATATCAAATTGGATTAACTTAGTAAGTAGCGGCTATAGATCTTGTTTACCTTGGACCTCCAGATTGTTATCCAGCATCAAGCTCCAGACCCGCAGGACAAAGTGACCCTTTAAAAGAACAATGTCACTGGTAGAAATCAAAACTTTACTTATAAATAAGGACATTTTCAACTGGTTGCTTTTAAAAAAAATCGACACAAAATTTTAGGCAAAATGTACTATTTAAGAATATCCTACTATATTTTCTGTTTCTCAACTGAGCTGATCTCCCAATTGTTATCTCTGTTATTTCCTCTACTATAAGAGGTACCAATTGTTACCAGTTATCAGTACCTCTGATAAAACACTGCAACATAATATTGAATAGTAATTTCTGCCTAACAAATAGCAACATTCAAGGTCAATTACCAAAAATGAATACAGTGGTACCTTGGTACTCGTCTGCTTCAAAACTCGTCAAATTTGGTATTCAACACATTTTGAAGAGCAAAAATTGTTTTGGCACTCAACTCTTGAGCGACACTCGTCATGCTTACTAAGGCCTGTAGGAGTCAATTTACATTACTCCTAATGTGAACTCCTTATCATTTGGTACTTGTCGTTTTGCCATTTGTTGTGCCTTCTGGAACCAAGTAACGACGAGTACCAAGATACCACTGTATTAATTTTTTATTTATCAAATGCAAATATGCTTATTTATAGTATTTTTTTTTTTTTAAATGTTCTAATATAATTGGGACACACTGAAAAACATTTGGATAATGAGTTGTGGATATTGGGTTTTCATAATGAAAATCATTCCTATATGGAGTGTTCCGTAATATGCAGAGGATTAAGTAAATTCTAAAGGTTTCATCTGGTCAACGTTTTAAGGAATTTGCATGACTTTGCCAACATTAGTCAAGAAATACTGTGTCACATATCCAAATGGAACGAGAGAAGTTCATTTAGTGCAATCTAATAATGCAATTCAGTGACATTATTCTGTTCCATTAGCTGCATAACTTTTCAAATGAATTGCTCACAAATGCATGTTATTTAACATGAGAGACTGGAATAAAAGAAAAAAAAACTTGATTAAACCTAAGTATTTGTTAAATGAAATGAGCCAAGTGTTCTCAATGCCAAATATGTCATTTGCAAATATAAAACCTAATTTATCCCCAAGCAGATGTTTGCAATAAGAAATAGATGGTGAGTGAAAGGGAAGGACATCATTAGGCTAAGGAAACCCCTGAAGAATTTTATATAATTCTGCAATTATCTAAGTTCCTTCAGTGACAAATATCAGAATGTGCAAGTGTGGTCCTGATTTTACTTACTCCTAGTTATTTTTATACTAGCGAATTGCCCGTCAAAAAATGACGGCAATGAAATTGTAAGTTAGCTAAATTAGTAAATGAATATAGTGTACCTATTTTGAAGCATTGTGATGAAGAGCTGGCAATCTGTGTTGATGTTGCTGCAGCATTAGTGGTGTGGAGCTGCTGTATAAGCATGCTGAATGTGTGCAGTGTAACACTGTGCGTGCGCGAGACCAAACCGTTAGCGTAGTCGTGTACTTGCGCATTGGTGTAAAATGGCGAGTAATGTGTGGTATAGGTCTGTATCGGAATATCCGTAGGTGTTTTGTGGTGTTTTGCGAGTTTCTTGTGGTGTTTTGCGAGTTTAGAGTGCTGTAGCCTCGTTTTCGTTTTGTTCGGCGGCCATTTTTTCTCTCGCTTCGTTTTTTTTTTAGTCTCTAAACTGTTTTATTTCGAGTAAAATCGAGGTGTAAGTTGCACTTTTTAGGTCCTGGGTGCTCCCTCTTGGTGTAGGTAAGTTTTTTATGTATGTGCTGTGTGTATGTATTGTGTTTTAAATGTTTGTATGTCGGCGTGTTGCGTCCGATGTTTGCGAGGTCGTAATGTGTGGTAACGTGTTTCGTACGTTGTTTGCGTGCCTCGTAAAATTTAGCGAGTGTCGTAATTTGTGTGTCGTGTTTTTTGAGTAGCGACGTGAATTTTGCGAGGGTTTGAGGCCCTTGCCCAGTGACCTCGCCAGCAACTGAGTCCCTCGCTTCGCGAGGGGCCTCAGTTGCTGGCATGGAGCGCCTTCGGCGCTCCATGCCAGCAACTGAGGCCCTTGCCCAGTGACCTCGCCAGCAACTAAGGCCCTCGCTTCGCGAGGGGCCTCAGTTGCTGACATGGAGCGCCTTCGGCGCTCCATGCCAGCAACTGAGACCCATGCCCAGTGACCTCGCCAGCAACTGAGGCCCTCGCTTCGCGAGGGGCCTCAGTTGCTGGCATGGAGCGCCTTCGGCGCTCCATGCCAGCAACTGAGGCCCTTGCCCAGTGACCTCGCTACGCGAGGGCCGCGGCTCGCTACGCGAGGGCCGCGGCTCGCTTCGCGAGCCCGCAAGCGTGAGCAACGACTCGTACGATCACAACTATATATGTGATATTTGACCTCTCATGTATTTGATGAATATATATTAATCTGTATAATATCAACATAATCAGATTATGTTTAAACCAACTGTATAACATTATTACATACAATACAAAATTACCAGAATGCAGTCTATTTCTTTTTTAATATTCTATCTATAATATTGTATATTATAATTTTATTGTCTATTTTAGTGATTGGCATGGGGATTTTGGCTCTAAAAATTTGAACTGTTATAAACAGTTATGAAAAATGTATCTAAAGTTAAATCAACTCAGATTTATTTTGATCAATATGGTATGATGATGAATAGTAGCCAATTTGATAACTATCACATATACTGTATAGTTCTAATCAATGCGGGCCATTGCTAACACTTGTGGGCTCGCAAAGCGAGAGGCCGCATTTGCGGAGGTGGAGGCTCTATGGCGCCTCAGAAGCGGTTACAAACAGCCACAGAAGCGGGACTTTGAAAAAAAACACGCAATGACTAAATATGGACTTACACAAAAAAATACGGACTCACAAAAACACTATCTAACGGCCGACCTGCGCACAGCGGAAAACATAAAAACAAAACAAAATACACACAAAAATAAAATAAAAACCTTTCCCACAGCAAGGGGGAACACCCAGGACGTCTGGAAGTCAGGTTCCACCTCTATTTCACTCCAATTTACAAAGTTTAGACACTCGAAAATCCCCTAAGCGAGAGAAAAAATGGCCGCTGAAAAAACGAAAACGACCCCTAAAGCCGCAAAACACCGCCAAACACATACGACTTTTCCAAAAACCCACATGTGATAGAACATACACCATTAGCAAGGATGCTAAATCATCCACACCCGCGTACCACATACACATTTACCACCATTTTACAAAACTAACTTACAGAATGCAGAAGTACACAGCTACACTAACGGCTTTCCCTCGCGCACGCAGCCTATTTACACTACACACTGCACACATTGCTGACACTTACACCTCAGCTCAACAACAGTGCAAATCTACATTGTATGCTGCAGGAACATCAAAACAGGTTGTTAGCTCTTCAGCACATTCCTTGCTGCATATATTAATTACAAATAGGAAAAGTATATTCATTTATGATTTAACTAATTAATTAATTAATTAGCATAAAAAATAAAAAAGTATACAGAAAGCAAAAAAAAAACACCACAGTATCGCAAGAAACCACAAAGACCTTCACCGCCAACGGTGCTCATAGGAAGCAAAGTATACCAGAGCCTTGCAATAAGCGCAAAAAGGAGATTAGCGTGGACCTTACAATAAGCGCCAAAGCGCCTATGATAACAAAGAATACCCCAACCCAGAAGCTCGAATGAGCGCCAAAGGATCTCAGACGATCAAAACACTTACTCTCTGTGGCAAACAGCATTACCTGTCTTACAATTTTATTGCAGTCATTTTTTGATGGGCAATTCGCTAGTAACATATAATTAGGATGCAGGGGGTTAACAACAAAGTGCTTATGACACACACATTCTCCTGATGCAGCGGGGAAGGAATACATTGGAAAAAAATAATAGTGTGGATGGAGTACCATTTTGAAATGGAGTGTGGTTACAGGACCAGTGCACCACACAACCAAATTTTATCCAGCAGATCAATACACAAACATATACTAAGAACAGTAAAAATGACAAAAATATTTAAAACAGTATCTTGATGCAAAGATGGCTGCCAGGTGAGATCCAGTTGAGATGCTGTTTGGGTTGGCTTCAATCCCAGCAGCCCCTCTCTGAGCATGCTCAGTTATTTAAAGTAAAGCTAACAAAAAACATTTACATATTAAAATATTTAAAATAAATAAAATATAATGATACATTTATGTGGCATATCATTATTTTACATCAAAAAAGTTTAACATATATATTATATAGACAGCCTGAAATAGCATTAATGATGTGAATAAAAAAGTTTGAATATTTAAAAGAAAAAAGAGATTAAACAAGTTAGTATGAAATTATCTTTGCTGCATAGACAAAGCTAGCCTTCTTACTAATGTAGGGTAATAGGATTATCATCAGATGATCAACGTGGATCGATTATAACAATGATTACACCTTGAAAAAGCATAATTCAATGGGTGGGACTCTTCAGAGGAGGTACTCCTTCTTTAGCTTAAATCTGTCCTCAAAGTAGTTTGATTGAAGGGATTTGACTGCTAATGATGTAACAAGGATAAGTAAAATTTAGACCACTGGCATTGCCATCAAAACCTATTTAAGAAGCCTTTGGAGGTATGGGTAAAATCTCACACATCATTGGACAGTGTTGAAGGTGGGAAACAACTCTTAGAACTCCATTGGTTTTAGCACAGCTTGAATATTATGAGCTCTAAATAATTAAAGTTAAACAAAATCAATATTCTATTAGACCCGTAGCTCTAGCTCGCAAATAAGAATGCTTGATTGTGAGCCTGATCAGAAAATATTACTTATTGGCACTAATTCATTTGTAGCCTCCGATTGCAGATGACAACCACAGAAGTCATGATGACGGTCTCATTTACTGTGTCTAAGAAGTAAATTACGGGATTGCTTGTATATTGTCAAATCATATGATGACGCCCCCTGAAATCAGACTTAAAAAGTCAGGGTTTACGAGTTCATCCTTGCGGATGGAATTTGCGAGCTGGAGCCAATAGAATACATCTAAACATTTATAAAAAAAACATCTGCAGCCAGTACAGGTGCGAGGCATTTGCAAGCAGCCAATAGAATATGGCCATTAAGGTTTGATTGCTATTTGAATTATGTATCTTGTATCTCTTTCCATAATTAGTAAACATTTATTTTGATTGAGATTTTGTACAAATGGTATTCAATCATCAAGCTTTTTAGAATTGTTATTTACTAATTGTATATGCCTCTGGTTAGCAATACCATGATAAAGTGTGCATTATTGGATACAGTTGACAGTAGAATTATGCTTATTTTTTTTTGGTGAACATACTAAAACAAATGACACTACCTGCCTATAAGATAACCAGACATGCACATAAGGAAAGGTCAGATGCCTGTAGGAAAAACCTAACTGGCCATAGGGTAACCATAC
Source organism: Discoglossus pictus (assembly GCA_027410445.1). Lineage (NCBI taxonomy): Eukaryota > Metazoa > Chordata > Amphibia > Anura > Alytidae > Discoglossus > Discoglossus pictus. The sequence continues at coordinate 408,953,887 of CM050165.1, read as the reverse complement.
CTACCCAAATTAAAAGTGTATCTGTCCATAAACCCATACCTGCCCACTAAGAAAAGTAGGATTGCATATGTGCAAATTATGACTGTCAATAGGCAAACACATGACCCCGGCATGATCCATTTGGCTTTGTCAATAAACAGACAGACTACCGACTTTGGGAAAATACAGGCCACAGGTTTATTACACCAACCAATTTATATAACCATAAATTAACATAATTAACATTCTTAAGCAATTTCTTTAATTACCGTCCAGAAGGAGGAGCCCGGCCAGGTCAGTAACCTCACGCTCTGGGCCCTCGCCCAGAGCCCCCCAATGCTTTTCCAAAGCACGCCCATGAGGCAGGGTAACGCCCACTTAAGCCAGTGGGCCGGGCAACTCACCTCCCGCCATACCAAACACATATCCATATGACAATTTTCCTTCTACGCTATTAACCTTTTACTTTCTCCCAAACAATCATAACCCCTTTCTTACCCAACTTATACATCTATATATATATATATATATATATATATATATATATATATACACATACATATAAATATATCTATATACACACACAAAACTTTTTTTTAAGTATCTCAAAATTAGAGTGGGAGGGAGGGAATCTGGGCAATGGCCGGTGCAGAGCGAGGGAAAAGCCCGCTTTGCCGGGTGACGCTGCGCTGCGTCAGACCCAGCGTGCCTGGGCGGCCTCCGCGCTGGCCAATCTGCTCATAGGATACCCATACCTGCCCATAGTAAAAGCATATCTGCCCTGCCCATAGGGAAAAATCTGCCCATAGGATAATGTATATGTCCATAGAGAAAGCATAACTGCCCATAGGGACACGGAGGGCGGCTCCTGGGATCGCCAGAAGGGTTCTATGACCCGGCGGAGCCTTGGTGCGCCCTCATTGGCTGCTCATTAGGGGCTCAGCAGGGTGTTCTGACGTCCATCAGCGTCACTCTCCCATTCAGTGTCCAGACAACGAGGTGTTTGGAGGTTCTGTGCTGCAGTACTGTGTCGTTCCAATTCTCTTTCTGTGTCGTGTTCTGTGTATTGTCTGCATCTGTGTTTGAGTGAGTGCTTTGTCTTCTTGTGTGTGTTTGTTGTTTTGTGTCTGTGTTGTATGTTTCTTTTGTTTGTCCTGTCTGGGGCCTGCCTAAGGGACATGTAAGAAATAGCTTAGTGGTTCAGAGGCTGATTTGTGTTTACATATCTTGGGTTCTTGTCCCTCTATATCCCTTTCTTTGTTGTGTGCTTATAATTTGGAGTATTTTCTCCTTATCCCTGGCCTTCACTATTCTGTGCTCCCCCGCCCCCGACTGCGGTGGGTTGATGTTCCCTGTGGAGGGAGTTAGGTGTGGTAGATGTAGTGTGTCGGTTAGTGGTGCTAGTTTACTAGGGCAGCCATCATGGATGGCATGGAAGCAGCCAACCTTGAACACCTATTAGAGATGGTACGCTCCAAGGCCATCTGCCATGGGGTCAAGTGGTTGGAAGACCGCTTGGGTGCTCCTGCTGAAGATTTAAGTTTCCCCCCTCTTACAGACTCCTAGGTGCAGCCTTCTGTGGTGGCAGCCTGGTAGGCTTGGGGGCCTAGGCTCCTCTGGTAGACCCACACTGCAGCCTGTATCCAGTGCCGGCAGTTTCCCAGACGAAGGGGTTATGCCACATACCACCAGCACAGGTGAGGGTTTAGCCAGCCTGAAGCCTTCACCTCATAGTAAAACGAGAGCTGAGCGTGCAAGTATGACAGGTGTGGGTTCAGTTGACCCGCCTGCACCTTCTGAAACACTATTGAGCCAGATCATTCTCCCGACACCCCTGCCCCACCTAACCCACTCTCCTGCCCTAAGGGAGGCAAGGGTCCTAGTAAGGGTAGGACAGCCAAACAGTCAGCGGTCCCCAAAAGGGATTTAGTGTGTATACTTGAATCTACAATGCAACGATCTAACACAACTGTTTTGAAGGGTTAGCTCCAAGGTAGTGGTGGTACAAGTGCCAGTATGACAGCGCTGCTCAGAAAGCTCATGGAGATTTAGAGTGAGATGATGGAAGCGGTCAAGGTTATAAGGTCACACGCCCATCAAGGACTAGGAAGGCGACCTCAAGGTAGAGTCCACTCTCGTTTTCCCTGTCAGAAAAAAGACAGAAAGTTGTAACGGCTCATGACACCACGCCAAATATTAGGGTTGACACGTTGGTAGGTCACGTTTATGGACAGGTTAGAGTGCCAAAGACCTTTATAGCGCCAACAAGTTGACGGACCATAGCCATGAGGTAATGGTCCTTGGGCACTTAAGATAAGTAGTGGAGGAGAGTGACTCATCTCAGGACGGGAGGGTTACTCTAGCCCCAGCATGCAGGCATAGACGGGCTAGTAATAGTTCTTCATGCTTTTCCAGTAGGTCCAGAGAGTGGTACAGATCCCGCAGCCGCAGATCTTGCAGTTGCAGCTGCGCTTGTTCACGCTTGGACCGAGAGGTGAGGAAAAAGAGTATGAGAAGGGGGCTGCTGGGAGGCTGAATGGGGCTACTGGGGCCTGAAAGGTGCTAATGGGGGGGGGGGGGGGGTGAATGGGGCTGCTGGGAAGGGTTTGGGCTGAATAGGGCTGCAGGGGAGTGAATGTTGCTGCTGGAGGGGGGGTGAATGCGGCTGCGGGAGGTGAATGGTGTTTCTGGGGGGTTGTGGGGCTGAATGATGCTGTTTGGTAAGGTGAATTGGGCTGCTGGTAGTTGAATAGTGTTGCTGGGGGGTTGTGGGGCTAAATGGGGCTGTTTGGTAAGGTGAATTGGGCTGCTGGTAGTTGAATAGTGTTGCTGGTGGGTTGTGGGGCTAAATGGGGCTGCTTGAGGGGGATGAATGGTGCTGCTGGGGAGTGTATGGTGTTGCGTGGGGATGTGTGGGGCTGAATGAGACTGCTGGGAGTGAATAGTGTTACTGGGGGGTGCGGTTGTGGGCTGAATGGTGCTGCTCAGGGTGAATGGTGCAACTGGGGGTGAATAGTGCTGCTGTGGGGGGGGGGAATGGTTTCAGCTGGGGGGTGAATGGTGCTGCTGGAGGTGAATGTGTCTACTCGTTATGAATGGTGTTGCTGGGGGGTTGTGGGGCTGAATGGAGCTGCTGGGGGGAGGTTTTAGGGGTCTACTGCACTACAGAAAAGGAACATGTTAACATAAAATATTTCTTACAAGAAAACGTGTTTCTCTGCACTCAGGCCTTCCATTCACTAGCTCTGCCACTGTATGGCTATCCTATTGGCAATCATGTGTTTCCTATGAGCAGCTATGCTTTCTTTATTTACATATATGATCATTCTTTGGACAATCATGCTTTCCCTATAGGCAATCATGCAGCTCCTATGGGCAGACGTGGAAATATTATGGGCAATTATGCTTTTCCTATGACCACTCATGCTTTCCCTATGGGCATTCATGCTGTTCTTATGGGCAGGTGTAATTATGTTATGGGCTATCATGCTTTCCTATGGGGAGGTATGGTTCCACTTTGGGCAGATATGCTTTCCCTAAGGACAGTCATGCTTTTCTTATGATTAAGACTGTGTTTGCTTCCTATGGACCGGTATGGTTTCTTATCGGCAATTTAGATGCTGCAATTTACAAATAGAAACCTCAGTTTTGAGGAATTATCTTCAATCAAAAATGGCAGCTTTTTGCTATACAGTATTGACAAGAGACTAGATTTGACATATTTAGTGTGTTCATTTTTATTCATTAAAAACAGGATAAAAACATTTTGAAAAGGTATAAAAACAGGCAGATGAAAATGAAAAAAACACTGCAAAATGGAAGGAATTCTGCTAGTGCTCTTTAAAGTTATATAATACATGTCTAGAACAATTGGCCAATAGACCCTATTAGGAATTATGTGAATACACCCCCTGCATTAATAAAAAAAAGAATGCAGTTTTTTTTGACCATCCATCTATGACCAACTTTTCCCTATCAGCTGAGTATCCCCTGGATTCCCCCTTAATACCTGCTAACCCCTATAAGCCTGGGTATCCCCCAACTAAAGTATAAACATGGGGGTTTTGTGGACCCCTGTGGCACCTAATATTAACCCCTATACCATGGGGTTTAAACAGACCCCCGCAGTGAACTAAGCTATGACCATGAGGGACCCCCATGGCACCCTTCCTACCAACACAGGGGTCCATATTGGACATCCATGGACCCTAACCGCCCCATGATGGTCCATAAGGACACCCATTTTCCCTATCATTAAATATATAAAAAATACTACATAAAATACAAAAAATATATACTTGTAAGGGGGAAAATACACATTACCAAACCTTTTGATGCCCTCCAGCAACAATCATTGATGCCCAGGTTCCTCACTATCAGCAGGCACTTCCATGTTGATTCCACTTCTTTCTTGATTGAATCCCTTCGTCCTTATCTTCAGCCCATGGACATGGGCCTCTGCCATTGGCGTAGGATTGTGTAAAAGTCTAAGTGAATGGATTCTTTAATCAACATGGAAGTGCCGAGTCAGGGCTGAAGAGTGAGTAACCTGGGCATCGATGATCTCGGATAAGGATGTCAAGAGTATAGGTAAGGTATATTTTCCTAACTTACAGGTATATTTTTTTATTTTATGTAGGAATTTTTATTTTTATGTTTTTAATGCTAGGAACTTATGGACCCCATGCAATCCATGGGGTCTAATATGAACCTCTATGGTGGTAGGAAGCTAACCATCCATGAGGACTCTCAATGTACAGGGGTTCATTTTGCTGTGGTTGTTTTAACCATTCAATCGTGTCAGACTTGAGGCACATCCGTAAAATGGGGTATTGTAATGGGAGGCATGTGATAGTAACATTTAAAATAGTCAGGGCTTAGCACATTAGGGACATTTTGAGCACTCAGCTGGCATTTCTCAGTGGTTAGATTTTTATGTGTGATCTTATAGCTCGGTAGTTCTTTTCATATGAGAACCATGGGATTGGGCCTTAGTCTTTAAATGTGTTATAAAATGCCGGTTAGTGTGTTATCTCCTCTCTAGTAAATTACACAGTATACCAATTTAACAAATCTTAATATCACATTGTGAAAAAGGAACTCCATTGTAGGAAAGAAGGACAGAAACACTCAACCTTTTAAAATCTAAAATACTACATAAAATACCCAGCCCCCTCTTACTGCTTACCCTGATGATGGAGTTGCTTTCTCTTCCTCCATGTCTCCCCTGCCTGTGTTTTTCTGCAGGGGCAGGTACTTTCTGAATAAGGTTGCACACAAGTGATGTCATTCAGGAAGTCCCTGTGTGTGTATATATAATATAATTATAATCTAAATTATATATATTCACTGTATATACTGTGTATATATATATATATATATATATATATATATTATATATATATATATTATTATATGTTATATAGTATTTATAATATATAAATATATTTTGACCCGGGAAGAGTCAAAAAAAATTGGGGTCCCATATGTTTGTTTGTTTTTTGCACTGGGCCCTCCATTTCCAAACTCCGCCACTGACCACAATATTTCTAGTTTAAAATATTATCCCAGAATTTGATATACCCCAACTTTAAATGACTGAAGGTTCCTGTGGAGTATATACACAATCCTCAGCTTGTTCAAATGCTTCCTATATGCAGGTGCTAAAATTCCTCTACATCTAGGGCACTTGTGCTATCACTAATGTTTTTGCAGTGCAAATGTACCAAATACTGATGATAAGACAACAGGTCAGAGGATGATCAGTAAACTTGATTCCAATAGTCCACAATACAACTAGGATTATAAAATAATCTAAAATGTAAATAAATAAAAAATAAAATTAATTATATCAAAGTGCATATATATTGTTTTTTTTTTTATGTGCATGTATTATATTACAATCAAGCATCAAATAAATTAGCCAGTTTGTTTAAGTATCTTAAGGTGTAAATATGTATAACCAATAGAAATTTTATGAGTTGAAAAATAGTTTAACCATGAAGCATATGTTAATTAAGCCATATTGTTTTTGATGTAAACTAATACAAGTTAATTCTTAATCTAAAATAATCTAAGGGCTCAGACAATCCAATAGTCCCAGGGCCTATAGTCCATTGCACAGTAGCTGTTGTAGGACATTGTGCCTTGGGTGTGGAAAGTCTCCACATATCTAGCCTGGTCCTTAAGGCCCACTGAGTCTCTTCCTGTCTAGCTGTAGGTTCTCACTCAGCCTCTTACTCCTGCTTCGTCAAGCCTGTGTCTCTTGTCAGTGCTCCCCAAGCCAATATTCCAGTCTAATATTCTTTGCCCGTTTACCGCTCATTATTCAGTAAGAGGCTTAACCTCTGAACATCTACATCAGACATCAGCTGCCCTGGCAGTGGGTTTATGCTATCTAGTTGTTTCATTCAAATCATAGTAGTTGCAACTTTTGGTTCATTGCCTATATAAACATTGAAAAAACTATTATCACATATGATAACATACATTTGAGATAAAACAGATTCTGGGACAATAACATCAAAGGACCACTGAATCTGTCAAATTATGTAGAGCTTTTTGTGCAACCAATTAGTTTCCTTAATTAGTTATCTTGTTAAATGACCATTTATTTTTAGGTGGCAACATTGTTCAATCAGCTACATCCCTTTTTAGAGGTACAAAGAGGTGGGGTATTTCCTACTCAAGTATGCCAAAATGTATTGTTGGTGCAAGATTAAAAAATATCGTTAACTTTTAGATTACATTTGAGAAACTTTTCTAAAGTTAAATTATGACCTGATACTAAAGAGTCATATTTACAGAATGCGCCTATGAATTTGACTTGAATATGTCAAACATTTTTTATAAAGTTTTAAATAAATAAATAAAGGCAATTAGTACATGTTGATGATTGCTTTTTAATTAGCTTTACTGCTTTCAGACATTTGCTTTTGTTTCAAGGAGGGATAGATGCCTTGGAAGAATAAGAGTAACCTTGGATCTCTGTTGAAAGAGGGCTGTAGCATAAAGCCACATGGCCACGGCACAAGCCCCAGTGATAACCACCTCATGTTACGGGCAGATAAGCAGTCTCAGGTGCAAGCCCCTTGACATAAGCAGAGTCTGCTAAATTAAAATTTTTCTGTTAAAATGCTTTTAAACTTATGTTTTACATAGTTGATCATGTAATGTGTTTGTTACATATGTCACAAAATGGGGATTTTTTCACAAACTACAATAGATCTTTGAGCTGAAAAAATATAAATTTGTAAGCTTTGTCATTTCACAAATGAAGAACACGTCATCGCATTTTTAAGGAGAGATAATGTACGTGTGACTAAATATCTTAAAGCACTATTTGTGTTATTTGTATTATTTTCTATCAAGAGGTCTCCCAGTGCATAATTATCCCAGTTGTTCCTCCAGGAGACCCCTGACACCAAGACTTTTTGCCAGCAGTGAGCAAATCAATTATTAGATTGCCGCTATGACTCATATATTGCTAGGCCAGATTATCCTTCTCATCTTAAAAACTATGGAGATGAATAGCAGCTGAACTTGGTTGTCAGATGCTTTTCTGTGTGTCCTTTCCGATACTAAATAGACTTTTTCAATGTGTTTAACATCTATTAGAGGTTTAAAAATACATTTCTAGAGAGCATGTAAAGAAAAAGTAACATATTTTATTAGAAGTATGCAGGATGAGGTGGTTTCACAGTTCGAAAATCATTATTTAACTGGCAATGTTAAAGATATAACTTTAGTAAAATGGGTGAAAAATGCTTTACCTCCAACCTATATGCACAATATCAAATTTTTCATTATGGGCCTCATTCAATTGCTATTTGGCCAATTGAATAGGGCTATATAAGCAAGGAGCATATATTTACAGAAGTTTTTAGTTTGTGAACTTCTATCCAAAAGCAAGGTCTTTGCTAACTAAAAACTTCTGTAAAAAATATGCTCTGTGCTTATATAGAGCCCTATTCAATTGGCCAAATTGCAATTGAATGAGGCCCTATATAGGCAACTCTATACTTGGCAAAGGGTTCCCTGTTGGTCCAGTGGTTTGGATTTGGTTCTTCCACCACTCTGACCTGGATTTCTTTATTGTCAGGGAAGTAAGAGGTCACACCATCCTGAAGCAAAGCAGGGTTGGGCCTGGTCACTATTTGGATGTGAGATCACCTAGGAATACCAGTTTCTGTGTGCTGTGGCCCACTGGAGAAGAAACTGGCAACCCACTCTATATCTCTGCCATGAATACCAAGTGGATCAACATGATGTGTTATGGTCCATGAAGTCACGGAGAGTTGGACAAGAAGCAAGCCTGCTGGGCATTATGTAAAAAGCCTTTGCCACTTTTTGCTGTCATTTATTAGTATATGACAGCAAAACATGGCAAAGGCAATCAAGGGTCAGTATGCAGGCTGCAGTCAGGGCCAAGCACAGGAGGTTAGTCAGGAAAGTGAAGAACACTCAAATATTTAGCACTAAAGCTTCAGCCAGGAAAGGCCTGTCAATGATCAATTAAGGTAGATTGACATGCAACATCTCCTTAAGGTGGATTAACATGGGTTCCAGACAAGATGGCATCTTTTGGCTAGTATTGCCAACTACAGCAACCAATTTATCAGGCCGTGTACTAACAAAGAGGCAAATACAAAAAAGAGTTGCAGAACTCTTTTAGCACATACGTGGATAAATGGTAGAAATAAACAGAAATTAAAAAAAATAAAGCTAATAAATAAATGAATAAAATTCCAATTGAACCTCTAATGTGTTTAATATATTACATAGATAACACAGAATGCCACATGGAAGAATCTTCAAAAGTAATTTCAGCCTAAAATTAGCAATGTTCAATGTCAATTATCTTAAACTAATTTAGTTTTTATCATTATTTATAAGCAATCATTACATTTCTACCACACTTATAGTGTTTGCGTTTATTTAAGTATAAGTATAGTTTAATGGAGAATGTATAATGTGAAATAAAATATTTATGAGCTAAAAAACATTCCACACCTTTTCCAATATATAAAAAATGATTTATATTGAAGTGTTTCCATCTGGTTATAGTAAAGGATAAGGTCTATAGATATAGTGAGTAGATGAGTTTCCTTATCATAGCTTCCAATCTCAAGATTATATAAACAACAATCTCTTCTTCAGATAGTAATTCTCTAAATCAGTGGTTAACCACAAACAACCTCTAAATGTGAAAGTTAATTATAAGCATAAATAATTTTCAACATACTGTGAAATAATATGTAATAAAATATGTCTTCAAGTTTTTTACATTTCTCAAGAGTAAACTACAGACCACTTTCTTAACCAAAACTGCACCCAAGTATGTTGAAGTCTGTGTTATCATGAACAACTTGGTGTTTTGGCTGACCTAAGCAATCTGTTTGAAAGTAGTTTTGACTCTCTTAGATAAAAGTGAAAATACAATCGGTAGAGAAACATTTTGGGGTTTCACTGGCCATTTATCAAATTTGGATTCCATATAAATAAAGTTTAGATTAATTTTCTCTAAAGATGTTCATATCTCATTTTTTGGCCTTAGAGACTCTTGGAACTAAAATAATGTTCAAGTGCCATTAGCCTGATGATGTGTTACTCTAAAGATGACATCCATCTGGGAGTTTGAGTCTCTAAGGCAAGTTCAAACAGTATGTTGAGTATGTAACTATTCTTAAAAAAACAATCTGGGTTCTTTATTTCTCTTTATTATTAGTCTATTAAGAGGTTTCCCTAGCGCAGTAGTTTCTCAACTAATATGCCTGGGCAAATTAGTATGTCCCAACCGCCAGTTTTTTTTTTTCAAAGTGTATTAAAGCGCCAAAGAACAAGTACCAACGAAAACACAATTTAATAGTACAAGTCATGACAAACATATTTTACATTTTCTTTTAGTTTGAAAATGTTCATCAATTGAGTATTTGCTTTGCATAATTTGGAGAGTTCTGCAGAGGTTGATCAATGTTGGATGCAGAGCTCAATACAAATATATAAAAATACACCTGAGCACCATACATTAGAAATAATTGATTAAAAATACCATTTATTAAAATAGAATAAAAAAACACATTTACTAAAAATAGCTAAATGCTCAGTGTAGGATGCTATTTGGTGTATGAATTAGGTAGTTACTGATGAGATGATACCATCATCCTTCTTGTCAAAGATAGGGTTATACTCACAGACATCAGCTCATCTTTTTCCTTATTTACTCCAGTCAAAAACAGAAGTTACATGCCCCACTGGTTCACAAAGCACTTCACTTCCCGTCTGAGAGCATTTGTGTTTCACACACAATATATTGCTTCCTCAGGGGTATCCTGTCAGTGAACGACATAGCAGAAAGAGAAGTGCCCATCAGGACCGAAGTGAATTACGGATCAACTGATGTAAACAGTGGAGCAAGCTATGCTATAGTAATAGGGTGACAGTGATCAAAGTGTCTGGAAGTTTAACACTGTTCTGAACTTCTGAAACTATGGAGTTTGGTGACAGCAGCCAGTGGTAATGACTGTGTGTGTGTTTGTCCATCTTTCTCAATGAGGATCTCTGTCACGGTAGCCCTGGACTTTGGACTAGTTGCTGGACTCTTTTGGGCTTACCGTGTCATGACTGACTTTGGGGCTCCCCAAAATCCCCCAAGTAAGCTGTTATTTGGGACTTTGGAACGCTGGGTTACTAATACCTGAGGCTATAAAAAGGGACATGAGATGTGTTAAGGGCTATATCAATTTATCTTTCATGTTTAAAGAATTAATGTGTACATATAGTATGGTCATGAGTGTAATGTGTGAGTATAGTTATTTCCTTTCTCAGCAGACATTATTACTGCCCTGAACAGGCCCAACCCATCCTACCCCTCAACCCATCCACCCCTGTTTGCTCTAAAATTATTGAATCACACAAACTTCTTTCAGCTGACCAATTAGGAACACCTGCTAACTATCCTAATTTAACCTTTACATAACATTACCTCCTGCCGTCTTCCTCTTAACCTGCTGCCTTTTCCTCAGGCTCTTCCTCTCAACTTATCCACATTATGTCTCCAACATAACAATCTCACCTTCCATGTCCAGTCTCATTTGCATCTCCCTTCCTTTTCCCTTCCATCTCCCTTCTCACCCTCCAGTCCCATTTGCATCTCCCTTCCTTTTCTCTCCTTCTGGCTTCTGGAGACACATTTCCTAACCAAGGGCCTGACCTGACATTTCCACTAGCAGGTTACATTATCTGACCACTAGGGACACATAACATATTACACACCGAGCCATTCACCTCACAATATCACACACCTTCCTACCTAAGTAAACTTTCACTTTCTTCCTCATCCTTGCTATCCCCTGTCTGTTCCTCCCCAAGTCTCTGCCTCTTCCGTCCCCTTTAGATTGTAAGTAGCGAGTTTCCAATCTTGTAGGGTGCTTTGGAAAAAAGCACTTCCTGCAAAGATGCTAATCTCAAAACCGTGCCCTGCATTTTCTGCAGTTTGTTAACATTGTATTCTTCCTTGTCCTTATCCCCTGTACAGCGCTATGGAATATGTTGTCGCAATACAAATAAAGGTTAATAATAATAATAATAATAATCATCATGGATGGAATGTGTGCATATTGTTACTGTCATGGCATCCTGCTTAAAGGGGGTTGTAAAAGATAGCATTAGTTACAAGGTGGGGGTTTTAGCTGTAGAGGGGGATTGTTTATTTATTTTGTGGTGTATGTTCTATGCAAAGAAATGAATAAATTGGTCTGTTGCTTCTGGAACACATAGTTAATGGTGTTGTTCCTTGAGTTATTTTCTTACGGTAACCGGTTTGTGACTGTACCTATCCCCAGCCCAGCTGTATTCCTGCTGCTGCAAAATGTCTGAGGTTACTGGGGATTGTCTGGCTAAGGTCCGGCTGGCTTAAAGAGGGGATTCCAAAGTAACCCAAATGATACTGAGGGATAGGATCAGCTCTGTTAAGCCTTCTCAAGCCCCATAATGAGAGCAGATCATTACAATCTCAATATCTCATTGATTGTTGACCTGGCTTTGTGCTTAGTAGTCCAATTTGGGCATGGAACGCCATGTCACATTTTGGGCAGCTCACTCTTCCTTTCAGCTCCAGCAGTACACCACGCCTTAGAGGTTTGGCAACTTTTGTGAAAGAGGCTGTATCATGCTGGATGGTTCAATTCAAGGATTTCCCAGGTGGCAGTGTTGCTGTCGAGGGACTTCAATGAGGCCTTCAGCATGTCTTTGAACTGCTACTTTTGTCCTCCATGGGATCATTTTCCCTGAATGAGTTCTCCGTAGAAGAGTTGTTTGGGCATGCACTCATCTAACATTCTGGTCTTGGCTTTCATTAGCAGTGTATGATAAGATGGAGACTTGCGCTGGAAAGGACTTCAGTATGCAAACTTGCTATGGAAAGGACTTCAGTATGCAACACTTTGTCTTGCCACCGGATTCTAAGAAGCTTGGAGACATCATTGGACTCATACAACAGAGTTGGTAGCACCACTACTTAGTATACCTTCAGCTTCATTAGTAGGCTGATCCCACGTATGTGGAGTTGTCCGCTGCCTGCTGTCTCTGTCCATTTACAGTGATTAATGGTTCTGTAATTATGCCTTACATGGCTTCCTACACTACAACCACTGAGATGTTTTTATTGATTGTTTTTAATAAAATATATGATTATATAAATTCTTTTGACTCTTAGTTGTATTCTATATGGTTTTTTTTTCTAGTTTTGGCTGGATCATTGCAAATTTTGGTCTTAGAGCCAGTCAGTAAAGCAGCCAGAAGGACTAGAAATCCATTGCCACTGAAGGGTACAAGGGCACATCTAAAGGACCACTGTGGTTCTATTATCACGATTTTAAGTTTTGAAGAACTACACTTGAAAATATGCAACATGTTTTTAAAGTGTAAAACAAAGTTTTATAAAGCCTTATTAACATTTATGTGATATTATGCTGCTATGGAATCTACTGTTTTGTTTTCTGCAAATCAGTTTCCTGAGGTGGGAGGAGCCTTTGAATACACAGTAACTATGGCCAAAATTCTCATCTGGCAATAAATACTGCCAGTGCTCTCAGCTGGACCTATACGGAAGCTCATTTGTTTACAACAACACACCCACCCAAGAAAGATTCAGGCAGCAACAGATAAAGTGAAATGGAAGCCTGCAGTAACAAATTTCATTGAAAAGTAATATGATGTAAAGGTTGTGTTAAAGTGCAAGAAAACATTCCCCTTAGAGATACATGGAGAGGATCGACCAATGATAAATCAACAAATGCCACCAATACTAAGAGGGACTACCAGTAAACTTTTATTAGAGTAGTAAGAGAGGGAGTTTATAACAGGGAATACATTAATAATGGATGGTGGCTCATAAGAGTGGTGCAATACTGATCTAAAAACTTCAAGATATAGTCAATGTAAAGACTTGTTTTTAGAACATTTTATTTGTCTAAATGCTGAAATGTTTTATAAACACATGCACCATTTATAAAATATTCCCTTTATACAATTTTGTTCTCTTTAAACAATAGTACATTTTTACATTTATTAAACTGAATCACATTATATTACACCAATGAACATTTAAGAAAGATTTCACAAGCATTTTAGACGTAAGTCAGGACGTCAGAAATCACGAAAGCTTTAGTCCAGGCTTGAGGTTCGAAGCATGCCAAATTTTCAGGATATTCCTCTGAGCACAGGTAAATGAATCAAAATAATGGAGCCACTGATTGACCCACTTGTACTCACCCACTGGGTGATCAGAACAAAGTTAGGACTTATTTTTATTTTGTTTCTATCTAATTATCCCTAGTGTCTTGTAGAAAGGAGTGATCACCACTAACTCATCTGCTATGGGATAATTTACTAAGGCTACCAAGTGTCTTCCAAAGTTTTACAGTATTCCCTACATTACTCGGGTCACTTCGTGTGATGACTGAATCATGTGACATCACTGGAGCATTGGCTACTGACAGCCAGATTCCAAACATTCATTCACCACCCCACTGCAAAAGTTTGTTACCAAAGGAAACCTTTGGAAACCATTTTAACACAGCGAGTCTCCAGTATTCAAGCTGAATTAAATATCTAGCTTGATGTTAGGACACAGTAGTTATTTAAGTACAGTTGTGCTAAACATTACAGTAGTTATTTAAGTACAGTTGTGCTATCCTTCACAGTGTTACTAGTTTTAGTATGCAACTTCTCATTATGTTTCCATTAAAGTCAACGGAGATGGCCCATATCCATAATTAATATTAAAGGGGTACAGCAAATATAACATTTATTACAGAGAGGGAAATACTTATAAATACATGTAACTCTAAAAAGTTTTTATTTTTTAACAGTAAGTAAGATAACTGATCTTAAGCTTATATTATTAGAAATGAGCATCCTTATCTGCTACTAACTCTATTTAATCACAATTAACTGTGACAGTGGGAGGTGATCAACATAAAGAGCATGCCCAGCTGGTTAAATCTTCTACAAGCTTATGCAAAGGCTTTTCCAAACACTTATTAGAGCTGTAACAGCAATTAAACACACAATACTGTACTTTAAATCACGGCAAGGTATGGAAAGACATTAGAATTAATTGCAGAACAGTCTCAAACCCACAAATATGCAATTAAAAAAATATAATTTTTAACTGTTATTTCTGAGTATCTTGAGACTCAAGGGGTTAATATATATCATGAAATCCAAATGGACTAAAACAGATGATCTAATGCATTTTAGTATTATTATTATTATTATTATTATTAGATTGCTAGAGTGTTTGATTGCAAGCCCAATAGGCAAATATTGTCTCATTCATTCGTAGCCTCCAATTGCAGATTATGTCTAACTTCCATATTTTACTGATGTCATGATGACAGTCTAATTTACTATTGGCTGTGTCTAAGAAGTAAATTACGAGCTTGCTTATTTATTGTCAGATTATATGATCACGCCCCCTGAAATCCTACTTAAAAGGCAGTGTTGTGTGTTTAGGCTTAAGGATGGAAATTGCAAGCTTGAGTCAATAGAATACATCTAAACATTTCGAGAAAAAAACACCCGCAGCAAAATTTACGGGTTAGAGGCATTTGCAGGCTTCTAATAAAATAGGGCTCATAATGCTTTAAAAAAAAAGTAATTTTACTTTTTTTAATAATATGCTTAATTTTCATTATTTTGCGTATTGTCTACATAAGAAGAATGCCTTTAAAAATAATCTTTCACACAGTTGTCCTTAAAATTAACCAGCTGATTACCAGTGAAAACGATCACAAGTATAAATGAACTCCAATTGTGTCATTGGGGCTATACAGAAATATAATTTCATATCCTGTAAATCAGCTACAGCTTTATGATGACAGCTCACGTCTTACCAAAAAATGCAAGACAAACTTTTCAAAAGCATGAAAAAAGTCAGTCAGCACATGTGATTGAAGGTATTAAAGAGGCGAGCGGAGAGAAGGAAGCACAAACACCCCGTATAATCTGTGTGATTATAAGATTTCACAGACTAACACCCCTCTTGGCACATGAAGAATGCTCCATTTAAATGTAAGAATGAAACTGGATCTAGACGCCTCGCATGTCACTCCTCACTTGCTTTCTGAGATCAAGTGTAAGAACTGTATAGAGGCATACAGTGGTTTTTACACCTGGTTGGCTTTGTTAAAATCCCGGAACAGCAAAAGTGATCACATCAAAGTGATGTAAAAATAAATAGCAATGCTGCCTTTTGCCCCCATGAAAATATATGATTTTGTGACTATAAATACTGACGTAATGGTCTCTATTTATGGGAAAATGCGCAATTATACATAAGAAGCAATGCAAGCAAAGATCCAAGTTATTCAAGAAATTGAAAGTACATATATATATTTATATATATATATATATATATATATATATATATATATATATGTAAACATAATTACAGTTGGTTGTTATTAAACATTTACGGTGGAAGTGATAGTTAACTGAACCTGAAAGTTGAATATTTTAAGCATAAATTGCATGAAAGGGTCTTTAAAAGGACTTTATTGCACATGATTAAAGGGATACTGAAGCATTTTTGTTTTCTTTTTTGCATCTGAAAGAGGGGAATTGATTATATAACACTGTGTGTTTTCTTTTTTCAATTGATGCTCTCAAAGAAAAAAAAACTGATTCAAATGTTTGACTCATCATGAGTAGTGATATAGATGTATGTATCGCACTTGTCAGGTTTCCTTGGTGGTCCAGTGGTTAGGCTTCGGTGCCTTCATTACTGCGACCTGGGTTCGATTGCAGTCAGGAATCAAGAAGTCACATCGCCCTGAAGCCATGCAGGTTTGGGCCAGGTCAGTACTTGGATGGGAGACCACCTAGGAATACCAGGAGCTATGGCCCACTGGCGCTACCTGTTAGGTACAATACAGTTTAAACAGGTTGTACTTAATATGTTTTCATGCAAAACAATGTTTAAAGCATGCTGTATTAAATGCATAAATAAATTGGGGTCTATGTCCATTTAATTATCCGTTACAGTGGCCAAGGCAAGCCATAAGAGCATGCCCAGTTGGATATATAATAATAGTTACGTCTTATCATTATTCTAATCTATAACAACTAGATTTGCTCTTGTGTCTATGAGAATTACTTAATCTCTTCATATAAAATTAGTAGCTGAGGATTTTTTAAGGTAATGTATGTATTATATCCAATTGTAATTTTATTTACTTAAATGTGTAATTGTAATTCTTGTAATGACTGATACATTTGCTGTGCCACTTTAAAAGTAAAAAAAACATCTTTAGTAGACAGCAAATAAGCTTTCAGGCTTCAGGAGGAACTTTGCCATCCTCTAACATGCTCAGTAATAAGAAATTATTTATTCATCAGAAAAAGTGTTCCACTGTACACAGGATGGATGATTGACTAAGGCTGTTTTAGCTTTAGACAACTGCTGATTCATTATTCCGAAACAGTGCAGATTTTGATTGGCTAACCATACTGTGTGTGTCGTACAGTCGTGCCCGACTCTCCGTGACCTAATGAACCCCAACACACCATGTTGTTCCACCTGGCATTCAGGCAGAGATACTGGAGTGGTTTGCCAGTTCCTTCTCCAGTGAGACACAGCATACAGCTCCTGGTGTTCTTAGGTGGTCTCCCATCCAAGTACTGACCAGGCCAAAGCATGCTTGGGATCAAACCCACAGCTGTGAAAGACGAGTACCCAACCACTATACCACCAGGGCACCCGTAGCCATACTAGCCCCTCTTTTTTGTTAAGTAATGGCTATTGGAAATGTGGTGCAAGGGACAAAAAAAAGTTTTAAGTTTTTAAGAAATTAAATCATAAATAAATGTAATTGGAATCTGTTATTATTAAACTTTTTGACTGAGAATTTTAGGTAAATAAGCTTGAATGTTGTGTATTTCAAGCATATATTATATAAAAATTACCTCAACGTATAGTCATTATTTAATTAACAAAAATCAAAGTGAGAGGTGCTCAATCAGAGAACAAGCTAGCCTTAATAGGTTAGTTCTATGGACATGATAATACACTCAGAGCAACCTCCTTTAGGGCACTTGTGCCATTCACAGGGAGAAATATCCTGTAGTATATCAGTCTGGTCCCACTCAAAAGAGTGACCCAGTCCCGAAATACCAGGCAATTCTACCCTAAACAGTAGAAACAGCAAACCCCAGACATACGTTTCGGCCTTTATGGGCCTCGTCAGTGAGATGTAGCTAAACTCCCTAAGTCACAGCGAGCAAGGGATCCATGTCAGGAGTCCCCTATCATCCTTAGGGAGACTAATCCCCAAAGGCAATTTGCATAAACAAAAAACAAAGTCACAGGTGCTCAATCAGACAATAGTCATTAATTAATAACAATATTATGTTATTACTTGCTTAACTGTTTCTGCAATAGTGCTGAAATATTGAACTTAATTTTACTTTAACAAAGTCAAGGATGAGATCTATCCTGTTATGTTGTCGGGACAGATCCGCCTCTGCAGTGTGGCCTCCAACCCCTAGATGGCGCTGCTGATATTTTGCAGCGCTGCCGATATGTGAGAGAAGTTCTAAGCTTATAATGCTAGCCTAACCCTTGAACTAACCCTCACCCTAACCCTAACAGTTTACCGAAGCCTTGACACTATGATATGGCACCGGAATATTGGCAGCGCCACTGCTGCTGCCTTGTGCTGCGCCGGCATGCGCCAGCATAACAGGATAGGACCCAGGGATGCTTCTAGCCCTAAGATAGTCTGCTGTAACCTTTGGCTTTGTAGCCAAACATGGCTAATAAGGTTGTTGTGTTATTCCCAAATATTGGGCTTTGCTGGCCAGCAATACGCATGGAGAATGGACAAGAAACAATGTCTCCAAAATGAATATAGCTGTGAAATCACACAGTGTTAGTTTGCACCATTCCTTCCCTGCCCTCTAAAACATATTGTTCTTGGAATAATAGCAGATAAAATAGATACGTTTTACAAAAACTATGAATTTCACTTAGTTGTGTTATTAGGAAACAAAACATCAGTCATCAATAATTACTAGTTATCTATCTTCTGTTAAATATCCTTATTATGTACATAATATTTGTTTATAACTTGCTCTGTATTTTTCCATAGTTTGACTCTTTAATGCTAAAGGATGCAGACTAATGCACTAGGCCAACAAAGCCTGGAGCTAGGGAAGCAAATGTGAGAGAACATGTTCTTATAAATCTTTTTGACATACAGGGAAGTGCCAAGTTGAGTAAAGCCAAACAATGTAAGAAGAATTATATTTTAAACAGTTGTAAGAAGATTAAAATTATAATTTTTCTGATACACTTTGAATTCTTTAAAAAAATAGGGACAAAAGGGTTAATTTAAATTTTAGAGCATTAAACTAGAGCAACAAAGTAATGTTATAGAGCAAACTAGATATTTTAAATATAAAATACAGAACAATCTAATAGTGGTGCAAAGTATAAATCCCAAATTATTATTAAAAAAAAGCTAACTACGACAGTGGTTGTATATATAGAATGGTAATAATAATTTCAAAGTACGGAGGCTTCAAGATAACCTCATATGAAATAAGTTCAAAATAAAAAATAAAAAAAGTGAATACAATAAAAATAGTGAAGGATCGAGAAATATCACTTTATGTGACACTGTACTATATTGCACTTACAAGAATACAAGGGTTTAAATGTATCATACACAGAAGGTTATCCATATGTATGTGCTATAGATAGATACGTGTCCTTAGTGAAGAGTT
The DNA here is from genome assembly GCA_027410445.1 of Discoglossus pictus. Taxonomy (NCBI): domain Eukaryota; kingdom Metazoa; phylum Chordata; class Amphibia; order Anura; family Alytidae; genus Discoglossus; species Discoglossus pictus. The sequence goes on along the minus strand of CM050165.1, from coordinate 408,934,618 downwards.
TACAGAAACAAAGACATAGCTATATAAGGGCACTTTAATAGTATAATGGAGATAAAATATTGATAGCATCTAAATAATATAAAAATGATTTTTGCCATAAAAATGTGGAATATTAGAGATAAAATAGTGCATACAAATGGGCAGGGCTGATTGGTCAACTCCAACAGCCTCCACCTACTCCTAAGACATTCTAAGGACACTCTCTGTTTCTTCTTAATTTTGATATCAATATGCGTTTTATCATAATGGAAGGTAAGGGAAGTTACATTTGTGCACCAAGCTCTAAATCTTTGGTGTGTAATGTGATAAGGACAGTAATGGCAAGAGAATAATAGGACCCAGTTTAATAGAAGAAATGCAACATGTTTAAGACTGAAAATTAGAAATCTGGAAAGAGAGGGAGAAATAGTGTATTTAGATAAGATCTCTGTTAATTTCTTATGAATGACTGGCACGTCATAAAGTTTCATGGCAATAGACCTCCCTCCCTGCCCCACTCCCACCCACTCCTGGTTAACTTTAATTTATTGCATCACTCAAACTAATTGCACCTGATCTATCATCTGTACATGATTACTATCCCTACTTACTCTCCTAGCCACTATGTTCCCTTTCTATTTCTTCTTCACCTCATGCTCCAGCGTGATTCTCAGACTATCCTCATTTTCTCACATTATGTCTTCAACACCATTAACATCTCTCCTTCCCTACATTCCTCCCCTCTGCTCTGCTCCCACAAGCTCCTCTCCTTCCTTCAATCACTACTTCATGTTCTAAAGACCATAAGCAGAAATGCTTCTGTAAGTCCTACCCTCATCTCATCTCCCTGCTTATTTTGCTGCTGGAGTTATATCTCCTCACCCTGACCCCTCACTCAGTCCCACCTCTCATATATTCTACTCAGCCCAAGGCTATTAACTCTGTCCTTAATCCATGTGTTTCAATGTGTCCCTCTCTGTCTATAATGTACCCTCCACCATTCTGCAAACTAATCCTTTCCAAGTTTTTACATCTTCCCACCTAAGCTAACTTTCACACCCCCTTCATGACCCTGCTATTCCTTACCTTCTCTTGCCCAGGCTTCTGCCTCTTCCATTACCCTTTACATTGTAACTAGCAAGTTTCCAGTCTTGTAGGGTGCTTTGGGAAAAAGCACTTTCTACAAAGACTCTAATCTCAAAAGAGGGCCCGCCATTTTTTTTCCAGTTGTCAATATTGTATTTTTCCCTGTTCTCTCCCTTTGTACAGCGCTACGGATATGTTGGCACGTTACAAATAAATGATAAAAATAATAAAAATAATAATGGAACTGAATAACCCTCTTTCACACTAGAGACTGACTAGAAGTTTGAGGTGGAATCCAAGTGGAAATACAACTATATTGGTATCACTGAGTTAAGTAGAAGTCAACTGTAGCCTTAGTATTTAAACATATCATAGAAGGCTTTGTTGCTTTGATCAGTTTTGAGGCTCCTCCAATGATATTATAAACAATGCTTTGTGCAAAGCAAAAGTTAGCACTGTCCTTGGGTAATCACTTTCTCCTTTCATATGGTAGTTGGTAGCTTCAGTTCTATGCTCCTGAATAAGCCCATATTGAGTGAAACACGTAGAGACCATTGCTACTGCTTTATCTCTATGGTAACACCAATGCTAGCATCATCACCATTGCAAAGCCACCGCATTTGGAAGTGTAGCATGAACCAATAGCTGCAGCTACCAATTACCAACTGGATGGACTAAAGGAATGTAGTCATTTTGGTTTGCATGAAAAAATATTTTGATTGTTAATTGTACAGATTATGATCTAAAAAATAGCTCATTTTAATATGATGGAATCCCATTTTACACAGTCAGTTATCTATATACTGTATATGATTTTCTCTAAAAATGCTTTTATGTTCCAGTTGTGTATAGTATGTTGTTAGTTTACAGTACACGTCACAAGCATGTGATTATACCAAGCTACAGTGGCCCTTTAAATGCACAATACATTTGCTCAGTGTACTTTATTTAAATCCCAAAACATACAAACCGTATTTGGACTGAACATCACATTTTACTTTTAATACATTTCCGAGGACAGGATGTTATTTGTGTGTATTGTGTATTATAAGCATTTCCTCTTTGGACATATATTTTCTTGCGTGGTTGTTCCTGGGGCACAAATGTTTAAGACTGTTTGCCAGCAACCAAGATTGTCATATATGTTTACTTATTCAGATGTTTGTTGGTATTGTTAAACTCACATTGAAACAAATATAATAAACAAGTGAGTGTAGAACAAATTACCAATGATTTGCCATGACAGAAACTAAATGTAAGATTCTTACATAGCTACGAGATGGTTTTAAGATATTTCTTGGAAAATAAAGCACTTCTTAAACTATTAACCTATGATTCTTGAAGAAATATAAGTCATGATAAAAAGTTGCCAATGATTTTCTATATTGTTTTTTCAATAACTAAAAAGTATAACGGCAAAATGTTTTTGAAATCAATCAATCAATAATTAAATAAACAAATGCAGCCTTTGGGCCTCATTCAATTGAAATTTGGCCAATTGAATAGGGCTCTATATAAGCATAGGCCCTCATTCAATTGCGATTTGGCCAATTGAATAGGGCTCTAAATAAGCACATAACATATTTTTTTTAAAGAAGTTTTTAGTTAGTGAAAACCTTGCTTTTGGATAGACGCTTACTAACTAAAAACTTATTTAAAAAATATATGTTATGTGCTTATTTAGAGCCCTATTCAATTGGCCAAAATGCAATTGAATAAGGGCCACAGTGCATATTTTTTTACAGAAGTTTTTAGTTAGTGAAGATCTTGCTTTTGGATAGAAGCAAAAAAAATATGCTCTGTGCTTATAAAGAGTCCTATTCAATTGGGAAAAATGCAATTGAATGACGCCCTTTATATTTTGCGATGTTATTATGCAGTTATTATTTACCGCATGACTCCAGGCTGCTGTTGCCTGTTATTTTCTCAGGATGGTGCATCCTTGTAACCTAATCAAGTTCCATTTAGTCCTGCTAAGAGCAATGGCAGATATAACTGCCACCTTTCCCTAGTGCAGACACTTCATGTGTATTCAAAGTCTCCTCCCATCTCAGGAAACTGATCTCCTGAAGACAAAATGGTAGATTTCACAGAAGCATAAATGCAAAAGATAATGAATTAGAGACACTATAGATTGTGAAAATAAAAATATCTGGATCTCTAAAAGATATGTAATATATATATAAACATCTTACACATATTAATATGTCACAGAGTTTACTGTAATATGCAGATTTAATTGTTGTGACAAGTATGTCTTATTGGTTGACTGGAGGAACCCCCCCGAGAAGTTAAATATTTGGATAATATTTTGTACTCTGACTTCTTTGTTTGAAAAATGAAAGCACACTGTGACACTTTTACAAATTTTCTATTTCTGATCCAGAAAATAATTGTATTTTTCCATAATGGGCCCTGTTCAATTAGACGCCCGGAAAATGACTCTAACTTGTAATTTTGGCTGCAGGTTATTTGTTATCTAAATGTTTAGATGTATTCAATTGACTCAAGCGCCCAAATAGCGTCTTTAAGCCTCCCCACATAAACCCTGCCTTTTTAAGTAGGATTTCAGGAGAGATCATGTGATCTGACAATATTTAAGTAAGCCTGTAAATTACTTCTTAGACACAGCCAGTAGTAAATGAGACCGTCATCATGATATCGGTTAAACATAGAAGTTACACAGGCTCGCAGTCAAGCAATCTAGCAGTCTATAAAATTGCAATTTTTAATAGCATTTTTGTGTTTTTCAGGCTGTTGTGCAAATAATTCTAATGTATTTCCATGCCTTCCCATGCTTTTAAAGTACAGTATTGTGTGTTTAATTGCTGTTACAGCTCTAATAGGTGTTTAAAAAAGCGCTTGCAAGTCCTAGTTCATAATAGTATTCATAATATTTTTGACAGAAACTTGATACTTTTTTCAGTTGCGAGTCAGACTTAATTTGTGAGCTAGGTCTCCGGGTCTATTAGAATATCGATTTTGTGTAACTTTAATTAGTTAGCGCTTGTAATATTTGAGCTGTGCTAAAACCAATGGAGTTCTAAGGACGGTTTTGCATCTTTGGCTGGCCCGTAGTGATTGAGGGCGGGTAACTCATAATCGGAATGCAAGTAGCTAATCGACTATGGTAATTTTAAGTGTGTATAAATTTACAATTTGGCCAATAGAATGGGGCCCAATGTTATTAAAAAACTATCATTAACATGCAAAGTAGATTCAAATTTAATACAAGCTAAACTGCAACTTCATACAATGTATGTAGAAGTACAAGGTACATAGCTGATAAACCACTTAGTAATTTTCTGGGTATTGTAGATAAAACACTATACAGAACAAAAGTTTGTTGAGAGAAATTAACTTGTAATTAGAAAAAAAAAAGTTTTTTGTTTCCTCTAAATAATTATACCTACCAGTATGCATTTGTCTAGTTAATTATTTACTGTTCTAGCGACTTGCCCTTCAAAAATGACTTTGTGCGCCTTCGGCGCTCATTGCAAGCCCCACCCCCGTTGTCTCTTCCCCCTCTCTCCCTCGCCTGTGTCTCTTTGCCCTGCTCTCCCTCCCCTGTGTCTCTTTCCTCCTCTCCCCCCTCTCCCCCCTCTCCCTCCTCTGTGTCTTTCTCCCCCTGTCCCTTCCCTGAGCTCCTTTCCCCAAGACCGCAAAGTGCTTCAGAGTTACGGGCTTCCAAATAATTTACGTTTTTAGAGGCCACCATTTTTTTCAAGCCTGTAACACGGAAGCCGTTGGGAGGCTGCCAAAAAACGCCAATTGAATAGCAAATTAGTTTTCAACCTCACTTATGGACTCCCTGCCTCAGGGGGAGGCAGGAGCCCAGAAGTGAGGTTGCAATCTAATTTCCTATTCAATTGGCATTTTTTTCAAGCTCATAACTCAGAAGCGCTTGGAGCCTCTCCCCCCCCCCTACCTTGTGAGCCTCATTGAAAGACTTTCACCCCATCTAACTTGTGGGCCTCGCCATGAGTGCCTTTGGTGCTCATTGCGAGACTCTCCCCCCTCTACTTTACGGGCCTCGTGATGAGCTCATTGCAGACCTTGTCAAGCCCATAACTTTCGTGCCCTATGATGAGCGCTCATTGCGCAAGCTCAAGCCCGTAATCTTTAACATAGTGTGACAGACAAACTCGCAATTACGACAACTATGTATGTGATTTAGCGGTATTTGATAGGCAACAGAAATATGAATTCAATGCTCAAATAAAACTGCCAAATGAGTCAGAATTTGGTTCACAAGGCAAAATCGTTTTATAATTATCAGTTATTTATAAAGCGACAACATATTCTGAAGCACAAATCACAAGGATAAAAGTAAGAAAAAAGAGACTAGGCAAAGTAATACATACTGGTTTAGAATGAGTGCTCTGCAATGTCCTCTTACAATCTAAATAGGGATTGTTAGAGAAAAAGAGGAAGATTTTGCTTGATGGTTATCTGGTCAGTGGCAAGATCCATGCAAGATCTATGGAAAGTAGGCATTTAATGTGTTTTATAATTTGTTTAATGAATATTAGGGAGCATTGTTGTAGGCTTGCCTGAATAGACGTGTTTTCAGAGAGATTTTGAAGCTGCGAAGAGTGAGGGATTGCTTGATAGTACAAGCTAAAGAATTTAATTCAGTAGAAGTATCATAGAAGAAGTCCTTTAATAGACAGTAGTGGAATAAGGTATTAGAGTATGAAAAGTAGAGTAAGTGGCGAGCAGAGTATTTAGAGTTTAGATGAAATGTAGTATTGCAATTGTAGTGCAGTATTGCTGAGGGTCAAGGTTTGGAACTTATCTTGGAAATGGGATGTCAGTGAAGGGACTGGCATAGTAAAGCATCTGATAAGAATGCTTAGTCTGATGGATACGTCAAGCAAAAGCATTTAGGATGTTCTGGATTGTGAAAGGCCAATTAGAACTAAGTTCTGTAATCATGACCTTCATTGCATCTAATATTAACCCATTAGCTTACAATTTATTCTGTTATTGGCTCTTTCAAGAGCGGATCACAAAAGGCTCACATTATTATTAAGCCATAATCTTACTGGCTGTCATTTCAGGTAATTGGAATAACGAAAATAGATCACTTTACCTGGTTAAAAGCTAATGCATAGAGTTCAGTCTCTGAATTCTGATTGGTTGAATTCTTAAGGAATCAGAAAAGGGTTGGTAGGCTCTTCTGATAGGTTGCTATATTCAAATACTCTATTCTGGTTGAAATATGATGGACACATCTTGAGCCAATCAGAAGCCATAAAAATCACATAAATAGTTGTGAGCATTGCAGGTTGTTGCTAACGCTTGCGCGAGCCCGCCGCAACTGCGGCCCTCACAAAGCGAGGGCCGCAGTTGCAGGCAAGGAGCGACAAAGGTGCTCCTTGCGCTGGTGGAGATGAATACTTTGCAAAAAGGAAAGCGGGACTTAGAAAAAAAAATACGAGCCGAACCTCGCACATCCAAAACCAACTTGCCCGAATTTGAAGAGTTTCGACACTCGAAAATCGCCTAAAGAAAAAATGTCGGCTGAAAAAAATTAAAACGAGGCTATATGACCCCGGCAGGCACATAAGACTGGAAAGCAGGACTTAGAAAAATCGAAATACGCGCCGCAAAACAAACAAACCAAAAAATCTGAGGTCCAATAAATGCGAAGTTAACAGCCGAACCGTGCACATCCAAGAACAACAAAAACAGAAAGAAAACATCACACGCAGCACGGGGGGACAGCCAAGACGTCTGGGAGTGATGTTGCACGTGAATTTACACAGAATTTGCAGAGTTTCGGCACTCAGAAATCGCCTAAGCGACAAAAAAAATGACGGACGAAAAAAACAAAAACGAGGCTACACGTCCTCTAACCACGCAAAACATAAGACACATAAGACTTTTATCCAGGAACCTACGAGGTACAAAATACACTATTAGGAAGGACAGAAAATGCTCCAGACCCGCGTAACACATACACAATCACCGCCATTTTACAACACTAACTTGCAACTAATAACATTTCCATTCTAAAATGGCGTTTTACACAACTAAACAAATGGTTTGGCCTCGCGCACGCAGCCTATTTATACTGCACACTTGCCACATTACTGACACTTACACCTCAGGTCAGCAACAGTCCAAATGTACATTGTATGCTGCAGGAAAATAAAAAAAACATTGGTAGCTCTTCAGGATATTGAATGATGTATATATTGGTTACAAATAGGTAAAGTATATTCATTTATTATTTAATTAATTCATTCATTATTATAAAAAAAAATAGATATATCAAAAATAAAAATAGCAGAGCCGAAGGCGCTCATTGCGAGCCAAAGACGCTCAGCGTGGGGCTCACAAACAGCGCCGAGGGTGCTCAGAGGAGCAAAAGTACATGAGGGGAGAGGCTCGCAATGAGAGCCAAAGGCGCTCAGCGCAGGGCTTGCAATGAGCACCGAAGCTGCTCAGATGACCAAAAGTACACAAGGGGAGAGGCTCGCAATGAGCGTGGAAGGTACTCAGAGGAACAAAAGCCTTACTTTGTAAGGCATTTCCTGCCTTACAATTTTGTGACCATCATTTTTTGACCAACAATTCGCTAGTAGTTTTTAAGGAGGAGGAGCACAGATAGTTCTATTATTTTTTTTATATAGCGGCAGGTTATTTTAGGTGAAGAGGATGAGGAGCTGAGGGTGTTCAAGCAACATAAGACCAATGTCTACCATCAACATGGACTTGTCCAACTATTGAGGGACAGAGATTAAGTACAAGGGCATCGCAGGTCATCGCTAGAGGGTCATCAAAGGTAGGGTAAGTATAATTCCCCTAACTCCCCTATAATAGTAGTTAGGGTGTCATGGGATCCAAAAGAACCCCTATGGTAGGGGATTAAGTTTAGGCACCATGGAAGTCTATAAGGGCCCCAATAATTATAGCATTGTATACCATGGAGGTTAGAGATGGCTACAGGTTAGTATATCATGGTGGTTCATAGGCACCCTCATTGTATGTTGTTAATGTTAATTGCCATGCCGGACCATTGGGACTCCCATGGTAAGGGGTTACGATTTGATGTCATGGAGGTCCTTATAGATTAGATTACCACAGTGTCTGCAGTAAAGAATAATGTAATATAAAAGTGAAAATGTAAAGATTGTGGTTTTTTTTTCTTAAAACACTATGTCCATTATCAAAAAAACATCTATAAAGAAATTGACCACAGTGGCTTTTTAAAAGCTGTATTTGTAGGTGGTGGTAGACTATGCAGGAGGAGATGTTGGATAGGCAGCTGGTGGTATGACTTAGTAGAGAGGTGAATAGTTCTTGAAACTAAAGTAGTCAGTGCAGAAATGGTACTTATTAGTTTTACAAGCGGGATGTGTAGACTGAGAAAATAAAGAAACCCAGAGTTGAACTTTGGGGTACCCCAACAGTAAGTGGAACTGGTGCCAGAGAAGATGGCCCTAATGAGTAGTTATAGCAATAATGTTGGATCCAAGAGAGAACAGATATCAAGGGAGATGAGACGTTGCAACAGAAGTGGTTGGTCAGGCATCTGAGGCAATGGATGATAGGAAGTAAGATACACAACTTGCTTTCATGAGCCATTGATTTACAAAACTCCCCAACTCATATTAGGCTCTTCTTTTTTGATCTTCAAGAAACACTGAAGTAAGAGAATTAAAAGATAATATTTTAAAAATTATTGCTAAATAATACATAATCAAGTAGCAATTCTATGAGTAAACTTTCAGTTAACATGCAGCTTCCATTATATAGAAATCACATATGGACTTGCACCTTGCTAGCAATATATGTGCATACCTTGCTGCCCTAACAGACTGCATTAAAATAACACAATTTCCTTGTTTTCAGCAATGCTCCCTGCCCTGTACATCAGTGAAAACTTAATATGTGCTTTATGTCTGTCTATAAATGTTTTAATCCCCTATGTACAATGATTTTTCCAAAAAATAGAACAACAAAGTTATGGTAAACTCGTATTTTGTAATGCGATTGTGTTCAATTCTTAGTAAAATAGTTTGGCAACCATTTGCTCGTTATTAACATATCATATTTACATATTAAAAGTGTTACTGACATGCATCACATCTCATCATAGTGATATTTACCAAACTCCTAAATATTTTATTTTATAATAATAAAAAAAAATAATTAAGATGAACATATTTCTCTGTGCATTGATAAAGTGCAGCCAGCTGCAAAATCTGATATATATTTTAATCTTGGATAAGCGTTCCAAAATGTCCAGTTTATTGGCCCACATGAAGCTGTCGGGAATATATCTGTTTCTCCCCCTTTGATATAGACTTTCATCTGTGCTGCACCCAGATGTTGAGAGAAGGGATGCAGAACCAAACTATTCGATGGCAGTGTTTTCGTAAAATAGGAGCTGTTATTTTCGTGCTATAACAGTTCATCTTTTATTCTACATGTCAATAGACTGCAAGTGAAGTCAGTGCAAAGTAGTAGCTCTTTTTGTATATGTAGAGTTTTTGGCTTTTGTTCTAAAGTGCATCTGTTAGCAATAAAACATTGTTCTAGTACATACAAATATGTGTTTAGGCTTCCAGGAGGTAAATGTTCTGTATTTTTATTAATTTTGTACCTGTTTCATGAAAAATAATGGTGAATATAAATTCATAGTGATTATAGCAAGTTATTTTAGTGGCTTCATATAGGTGGCCTATTTATGTGAAAGTTGTATATTTACATGGATGAATCACTGGCTTAGATAATCAAATTTATATACATCGTATTATTGCATATCTCCAAGTCTTTTCATTATAAACAAGCATAAAGTGCCTGTTTTGATTTAAAGTTCCACATTTAAAGGGACACTGTGGTCAAAATATGGTAGAGAGGTATAGAATAGGGCTGATCGAAATAAGTCCTGCAGGGTGAGCATGTGAGGAGGTTGGGATGGAGAATAAGAGGTGCGAATATTGGGAAGAGGGTTTAGAGACAAGAGGTGTAGAGAGTAAAATTGCTGCAAGTGAGGCCTAGAATTTTGGGACTGGCAGAGGGGGCCAGCAGATGATAAGTGTTGGGTGAACTGGTTCAGTCTTGCAGAAGTGTGCAGGAAAGCTTGGAGTAGGTGGTTTAGTGGAAGGTCAAATAAGATAGTCAAGGCATGACATTATTAGAGTGTGAATTTGTTTTTTAGTATTATCTTGAGGGAGTAAACAAGACATTTTGGAGATGTTCCAGAAGTGGGGATGAAAGTATTTTGAAAGTAATAGAATGTGAGGAATGAAGGAGAGGTCAAGTATTACACCAAGACATCTATCTTGAGAATTGGGTGTGAGTTTTTGAGTGGTCTACGGTAAAACAAGTATAAGGGTGGAGGAATAAGGGGAAATAAGTAACACTCTGTCCTGGAGATTTGCATTTTTATATATGAGTGGGAGATAGGTCTGGTGAGGAAAGATAGATTTGGGTATTGTTAGCATAAAGATGATTCTGAAACCCCTAGGAACTAATGAGTTTGCCAAGAAGGTATAGAGAGAGAAGCAGCACTTAACCTTGGGGTACCCTAATGTAAAGTGGTAGTTGATCGTATTAAGTGCCATGGTAGGAGATATTGAAGAAACAGAGAGATATGAATCAAACCAAAGAGGGGGTTGTGCCACTGAGGCCTAATGATTGGAGTGTGGTCAGCAGAAGAGGTTGGCCAACGGTGTCAAAGACAGAAGAGAGGACTAGAAGTATTAGTAATGAGTAATGTTCCCTGGACTTAGCAATCACAAGGTCATTTGTTTCCTAGGTGAATGCAGTTTTAGTTGAGTGTTGGGGACAGAAGCCAGATTGTTGTCAAGCAAGGAACTGTTTGTTAAGAAATTATTTAGGCTGGTGTAGACTAGCTATTGTAGAAATATGGAGGCTAAGGGGAGTAGAGAGATGGGGTGATGGTTACAAAGGGATGAAAGAGAGAGATAGGGTTGCTATAGAATGCCTGTGAGGAGAGCCCCCTTGAAGGAGGATGAAAATGTGCCAATGAACAAAGAGATGTGGAAAAATTTAGTGAGGATCAGGGTAAGGGGTGTAGAAACAAGACAAGATGTGAAGCGATGGAATCAAGATACAAAGTAGGGAGATGAATCAAATACAGGAGTTTGGATACCTCATGCCCTGCAACTGGTGTCCAAAGCTGAGCGTCTGTGGGAGTGGAGTGGGCATAGGTAATGTTTCTGTGAGTGGTATATAGAATAGAGATGTCATGTCTAATTCTGTCTATACTATATGAAGAGGCTGGCAAGATCTCGTACTATGAAGTGGAAATGGGAAGGGAAGTTGAGGTGCTGAGAAGGGAGTTGAAGTTTAAAACTAGGCATTTAGGATTAAACTGCAAAAAAATGGGATCTTCTACAAGCACACTCTGTAGTGCCGGAGCATTATCGACCATATCTTGCTTGTTTGAGTACCATGGCTGAGGGTGTGTGAGTGGGGTGTGATGAATGGTGGTGGGGAGAGACTTGTCTAGGTTGTAGTTAGTTTGTGGTTATAGTGTGCAGCAGCATCTAGTCAGGAGATTGTGATGATGTTGTGGAGGAGATGCTGCATGGAGAACTCAAGTTGCTATGGATCTATGTTGTGGAAATATCTATAGGTTTGTGGAGTAGGTGGAGGTAGGAGAAGTGTGTACGGTATGATAAGGCTAAGGCTGTAGATTAAAAGATGGCGGTCAGTGGAAAAGGTATATTAGAGAGCAGAAAAATATCAGAGAGACGTGACAAAAATAAAGTCAATGGAGTGGCCCTCAAAGTGTGTTGCAGAGCTAGTAGTGAGAGGCCAAACGAGGAGATTGGTGAGAGAAGTTTTGTAGAGGCAGGTCCATCTTGAGATGAAGAGGTCATGTATGGCAGTAGTTTTGTTGCATATGAAGCTTTTGCATTCCTGTTTTGTGATGCAGCTATAAGAATGTTTAGCAAACAAAATATTCTATTTAATGCTATTTCATCAAAGGGAATGAAGATTAAGTGGCGGTGGTAACATTGTGTGTGGTAACATTGGGGAGAGTCTGTATTCTTCACAAAAAGGATAAGTACAAATAGAGAGGGCGTATCTGTGACAATACAATTTTTTTAATGTTAATTCCTACAGAAGCCAGGGTATTCCTCGTTTGGATTTGAATATATTATTATAAACAAATGCATACATTTGACACAGTTACTTCCTTATAGATCAATAGTCATAGTAGTCAACATTCTGTGAACAAACTGAGCTGGGAATGATTAGGACATGAAAAAATGAAAAACACAATAAATACACACAACACATACATAAAAAGCTTACCTACAGCAAGAGGGAGCATCCAGGACCTCAAAAAATGAAGTTACACCTCAATTTAACTCAAAATAAAAGAGTTTAGACACTAAAAAAATCTCTAAGCGAGAGAAAAAATGGCCGCCGAAACAAACGAAAATGAGGCTACAGCAGTCTAAAGATGCAAAACACCATCAAACACCTACGGAATTGCCGAAAAACACATACGAGATTCGAAAACAAGGACGCAACCCGCGCGACCCCAAACACTTTACAAACACAATAAATACACACAACAAACACATAAAACGCTTACCCACAGCCAGGTGGGCACCCAGGACCTCTGCAAGTATAGTTACACCTCAATTTAAGTACAGATATTCCGCTACAGACGCATACCACACATAAGCCGCCATTTTAGAACAATAACTTATACAATGCGGAAGTACACAGCTACGCCAAAGGATTTGCCTCGCGCACGCACACTATTACACTGCACACATTCATCACGCTTACACAGCAGCTCCACACCACTAATGCTGCAGCAACATCAATACAGATTGCCAGCTCTTCAACACAATGCTTCCTGCATATATTACTATTAATGTATTATTTATTTGATTATTATACACCAAACAGCATTAGCTCACTTACAATTTAATTGCCGTAATTTTTTGACGGGCAATTCGCTAGTTACATAATAGTGATAGTCATAGGGATAGTCATCTATCTTGCTTGAAAGCAGCAGGAGGAGTGGAAATAGCTGCGCCAGATTTGTGAATGACTATAGGGCATATTTTAAACCTAAACAAAACCACTTGTGTGTATCACCAGGACTTTAAGTACATTCTCCTTTTTAAACACCATTCAAAGAGAGGCACTTTTTGATTCACATAGCTGCTAGATTGAACATATTGTTTGGGTGCCATCCATTTAATAACTAGTTTTACATATTTTAAAACTGGATGGGTGTGGCTTTGATGCTCCTTGTGTCCTCGGGGGCTATGATGTATTAATGCTGTTCAGGGTGGGGTAAATTTAATGACATATGGGTGGTGACAGTATATAAACAATTATTGAAGTTATTGGATCATATCAAGAGTTAAGCTCCAGGCAGAAGTAATCAGCATGAATATTTGAAGACACATGCAGACTAGAACAGTGGAGGATATACATATGAGGAGGGAGAAGAGCAAAGCTAGATATAGATACATGGGGAGGAAAAGGTAATCCTGGGGAGAGAAACATGGGACATGCCAGGCCAGGTTCTGTCAAACCCAGTAGCAATGATATAAAAGTTAAGATACAGACAAGGGGCAGGTAGTAGTCAGACAGTCAGTAGTTCTGGGCAAGTAGCAGACAAAGCAATGACCAGTAATACGTCCAAAAGGCAGGAATCCAGAAGTTGGGTAATCGGGTAAAGAAGCCAAGGTCATACATAAAAACTCAATCTAAAAGTGCAGAGACAATTGCAGAGTTGTAGTCCTGGAGCAAACCTACTAAGTATGAACATGTGTATGAAGTGAGCCTTTGATAGAGCTACTGTTTGTTGCAAAGCGATCTGTCAGGCTACAGTACCAATCCTACCAAGTACATGTTTTATATTCCTTCTACAGCAATCCATCATAATTGTGAGGTTCCCAAAAGGACAACTTTAATTTAACTCTTTAGTAATTAGAGGTTGTTATAGCCTGCAGTTAATTGCAATAAAAATAGTATTTTATGTTATGTTTAAAGCTGTGGTTGTTATAAGTATTTTTTATATTTATACCATGATTACCCCGTTAATTTACTTAGGAATTATTTATTATTATTATTGTTTATTTGTAACGCGCCAACATATTCAGTAACGCTATACATAAGTTGTGATCAAGGCAAAACAATATTAACAAATAACAAAGATGGAGGGCCCTGTCTTGGAACTTAGAATCTAGTGTCCATAGCGCTTTCCCCATAAGCACCATTCAAGACTGAAAACTCGCAGACTTACAATCTACAATGAGTGACTTACAATGAGTTAATTGTTTCTCTTTCCATACTTCTTGTAATATTTCAATAATTAGTAGTTATTTGTGATATGATAAGTATGTGCTAATAGTTTGATTACTCCTTGAATTTTGATTTAGTATTATCCGTGAGAGGCTTTCATGCCTTATGCAAAGGGCCTTGCAAGCGTTGGGGCATCCAGGTAGTGGAGCCTTCCAGACAGAAGGTATCCCTTAAGGACCCTAGGTTTTCAGCACTACACTAGGATAACATTGAGAACGTACTGAGTCTTCTTTTCAGGATACCTCTTAAGCAGGAAAATTATTTTATGTATATTTTTTTCCTCTAAAATATCTCCCACAGATTGATCAAATTCTTAATAATGATTTATCATGAACAAGAGTATATATTTTCATTCATTTATACTGGGTTTCTTGGATATATTTTTATAATAATCATCAAAAAAATGTTTTTGTGTATATAGAATTATATGGGAAATACTGTTACAAAATTAAATTCAGGTAATATATTCCTTTTAGCTGTGAAAATAAGGAGAAGCAGCCAGACCAAGTTTAGAATACCAAGGGTAAATATTTTGACTTCAGTCTGTGAGCTTTGTTTGGGGGCACCTCTGTAGCAAATGGGCTAGGCTAGCCTCTTGGACAGAGTAAGCATCACAGGACAACTTATACAAGATACACCTTTATCTGGGGTAATTTTGCCCTGAATTTTTTTTCCACACGTATTTCACCTTTAAAATACTTAGTCTAAATTTAGTAAAAGTTCATGTGTGCCTCGATTCAACTGTGTGGATTCTACCTGAATGGGTGCTAGTAAACTTGATGTCTATCTTGCCATGAGTTAAAGAAGGAAAATGCTGTAAAAAGCTGTAACTCCTACTTATTATTAACCGTGATGAGCGCCACTTGCATCAAAGATAATAATTTTTGGTTGAGCTAAGGCAGTATTAATTTAAGAAAGTCTTGAAAATGTATAGGCCGTCATTAGGTCTTAGGTAAATAGAACTAAAAGACGTAATGGTCTATTAGTTCTCAAAAAGTATATAAATATAGTTGGCTATAAGTATGTTAATGGTTGCCCACTGAAGGGACCTTAGTTTCCTGAAGGCTTGCTTTTGCTTTGTCTACAGTTACCATTTACAGGTATTGTTGGGAAATACAACTGCATGTATTACACAATATGTAATGTTAATGTTATGTTTACTGTATGTGTAATTGTATCCAGTCAATAAGGGATTAAGCGACAGTTAGGAAGGGTTATGTATTCTCTGTGTCTGTTAGGGATTTGACAGTTATAGAAAACTGCTTGATGCTGCAAGTACTGGTTATGTTTATAACCTAATACAGTATATATATATATATATATATATATATATATATATATATATATATGTTTTGTTGTTTTATCCAAGTTAGTAAAGCCATATATCATTATTCAATATCTACCATTGTCTCTTTGTGGACTGCTTAACCAACAGGTTATGGGCCCTGGCAATAAAGAAAACCACAAATAAGTGTTGCATCTTTGATCCCTGTATATACTGAATGAGGAAACAAGAGCTGCCTCCAATTTACTCAAAGATGACAAGTGGTTAAGATGTGAAGTTTGCAAAGCTCAACAATGCCAACTACCAACAAAGGCAATTCAAGCTTGTAATGCTATTATCCAAAGATGACTTATGGCAGGTACTGGATACAAACAGACCCACTAATAATCCTGAAGAATGGGACGAGAAAGACAGACCAGCAAAAACAGTTATAAGCCTATTACTGGAAGATGATCAACTCATTCACATAAGAAAAGAAAACACAGCTAAAGGTATGTGGACAGCATTACAAAAACTGCATGAGCATTCAAACTTAAGCAGTAAACTATATCTACTACGCAAAATATATAAGATAAGGCTGCACAATAGCCAGGATATGCATGGACATGTAAATGCTATGCTAGAGATTGTGGAACAGCTACATGCATTAGGTGAAGACATTAAAGACAATCATATAGTAGCATAATTACTATGCAGTCTTCCAGTGCTCTGGTAAATGCTCTAGAAACTAGACTAGAGCAGGAACTTACTCTAGAATGTGCTAAAGGAAAATGAATTAAAGAAATAAATCAGAAGAAAGGAACTATGCATAATGAAGAGAATGACACATCAGAGGTAGCTTTAAAGATGCATGAAGACATAAAGGCAAAACAAAGAAATCAGGATATGTTTTCATTGAAAAAAGGCTGGTCACCTGAAAAAGAACTGCTCCATCTGGAAAGCTGAGCAGCGAAGAAAAGAGTTAAAATGTACACAAAGGAAACTGCGCATGCATCATGGAATGGCACCTTTAAAGTAACTCAGAATAGCACATAATATGGATGGTGCATAGACTTATGGGTCACATAACAAGTGATAACACGTTCTTTACAGAAATTAATTACAGTATAAAAGATCAAATCTTTCTAGCGAATGGAGAAAGTATCACAGTAGAAGGCAAAGGTAAAGCATTCCTGAATTGCATCACACCGTCAAGGAATAAGCAAAGCTTCCTCGTAAAGATTGTTCTGTATGTCCCATGCCTGGAAGGAAGTCTCCTATCAGTAATAACCTTGCTAATAATGGACTTACAGTCCAACTCCGAGGCAATACATGCATAATTTGAAACAGAAAATAAATCCTAGCAAAGAGAAGGTTGAATGAACACCTATAAAAACTCATCACTGCAAGTGAACAAGCCAAAGCTTCAGCTAATAATATACACAGTAAGTGTATCCTCCTATGGCACAGAATATTGTGGCATCGAGACCCAGAAGCCATAAAGGATCTTGCAATAAGAGGTCTAACAGAAGATATGACAATTTTACTTTGTCACAAAGGCCACACATAAACCACTTCCACAGACCACACAAAGAAAGACTACTCAACTTATGGAACTCATACACAGTGACATATGTGGACCAATGAAAACCCCCACACCCAGCAGAAACAGATATTCCATGAAAAATAAGAATTCAAAAGGGGAATGGCGGCGTGCCTGGGATATGGAGAAGACAGAGAAAATGTTTGAGGATGATCTTCTTTATGTTGATACAATTCCGGCTGGACAGTGTTTAAGGAGAGGTCCTGGAAAACAGGTTGTAACATCTGGTGATAATGCTCCTAAAACAATTCTGGTGATGAGCGATAAAGCAGAAGGAAAAGACAGACTGACCGACAGAGCTAAGAGGTGGAGCAGCATGGAGGTTGGCGATGCTTCATGCATGTTGGAAGAACTTTCCACACAGGAAGGCATTGATTGCCCAGATAATGCTTAACAGTGATAGAGAGCTAAAATCCAGACAGATGCTGCGCGGGAGGCTGGATGTCATATAATAATGCACATGCAGTTGAGAAGGGGTGTTGGGAAATACAACACAAGCATGTATTACACAATATGTAATGTTTACGGTATGTGTAATTGTGTCCAATCAATAAGGGGTTAAGTGACAGTTGGGAAGAATGGTATAATCTCTGTGTCTGTTAGATATTTGACAGTTATAGGATACTGCTTGATGTGGCAAGTACTTGTTATGTTTATAACCTTATGTATATATGTTTTGTTGTTTTATCCAAGTTAGTAAAGCCATATATTATTATTCACTATCTACCATTGTCTCTTTGTGGATTGCTTAACCAACCGGTATCACATTTATACTGTATTTTTTCAAAATTATTCACTTCCAAAATATCAGATAATCAAGACAAATACATTGTCTTCTGTTTGTGCAAAGCAGATAATATAGTATTTTGGAAATTGGTTATAATATATGTAAATCCTATATTATCTTCTTAAACCACACACCATTTTCACTCAGTATATAGTTTTCATGTAAATATCTTTATTTTAAGACATACTTATTGTATAAGAAGATATCAAATTTTTGAAAAGGTAATATTATGTCAAATGTGAGGAAAGTATGACACTGGCCTATTCAAAAAAATAATGGAAGATTAATGGTAATGATTAAATTTAATTTTGAGAACAGCATTTCAACTGATACTATGAGGAAAGAGATGTTTGCCAAGTTTAAAATCTGATAAACTAGATATATTATATAAATAATTTTAATCTTAACATGAAACTTATAAAATATCTCCTGCTATTATATTTAAACCTAAAAATATGTGTTTCCTATAACATTATAATTTTTCATTTAAATTATTTCAGCAGGAAGCCTCTGGTGATACAGAATAAATCATTGGGAGATGTTTGGAAATTCAAGGAAACTTATAATTCATAATATTGGAACGTTATATCGCTACCTTGTTTTATATTTATAAAGTTTGAAAATGTACATTTGATTCTTTCAGTCTTGGGTGCAATCTATATTTCTGTTTATTTGTTTATTGAAATAGATTGTGATAATATTTGAGTATTGCATTACATATAAATAAAGCAGTACATGAATCAATCATATGAACCATAAACAGTCTGAGGTTAAATTCTAAAAATATTGTCATAATGGACAGAAATGCTCACTGAACCAGTTCTTAAAGATGTCCATGGTGATCCAGGCTTTCCTGTTGAATTGCCAAATGACTGGCAAAGTGGATTCTGGTATGACCTTCATGGCTCTAGGTGTTTTTGACTGGTAGACCAGCAATAGCTGGATCTTGAAGTCACCGCTGCTGTTCCCACCCAGAAGAAGGGTTAACAGGGCTCTGCCCGCATTGAACAAGGCTGCAGCAACTTCGGTGTCAGAGCTCGCCGTTTCTCCCTTGATCGTTATGTTGTAGAGGTAGTTTCTCTTTTTGAAGTGGTCGAACCAATCTCTACTGGCTGAGCAGCTTTCTATCACATCTGGTATTTGGCTCTGGATATGGCAGTATATGCTTTTAGCCTTCTCCATTATGATGGCATGTTACGCTCAAGTTCCCCATTGATCATGATGGACAACCCCTGCTACATCTCCTGCAGGGCATAGCATCTGGAGTGGGTAATCTTCTTCTCTGCTGAAAATGCAGTGTTGGTGGTTGCTGAAGACTTGATCTTTTCTTTGTTCTTCAGTATGGTGCGCCAAGGTACACTTGGAGCTCCCCTTTCTCCAAGTGGCACCTGCATCTTGACATCCAGATGAATGCTCTGGCGTTTCAATTTGCCCTAGTCTTCCTTGCACTCACTCATGTTTTGTAAAACAGTACAAAAAATACAATTAATTTAGATTTTATTAGATAATAAACAACTACATTATGAGAAACAAAGAAACAATGAAAATATTCTGTACCTTGTCTCTGGATGTTGGAGGAAGTAATTAGAGGTCTCTTGTGTCTCTTCTCTCTCTCTCTCTCTCTTTCTCTCTCTGTCTCTGGCGTTTCGTGGGGATTGGCGACCAAAAAACAGTGCTGTAATGTTGTTTCGCTCAAAAGTGGAATTACAGCAAAAACAGCACTTTAGCAAATCAGAGATAAAAGGGGTAGTGTTAATCCGGTATATCTGCATATTATAAGAACTGGCCCATAGACTAAAGAGGATCCCAAGTTAAGTAGACTAGAGGCAAAAGGTGATATATTGTATTTAGATGTTTCCCTAGTGTTCATGGTATGCAAACCCTTATGGTGTCCTGATTAAACTGTCACTTCTTCTCTCTCCTTGGTTTATACTATTTTGAAACAAGGCCTACTACCTAGAGTGTGAGTTTGAAGTGCAACTATATGAATATTTTTTTGGAGGGGAGGCTGGTATTCCATATTTAGGGGTACAATATATATTTTAGTGTACAGTACTAGTTTACTACTGGTGGAATGTGACCATATTGTTTTTGTAAATAACATACATAAATAATACTTTTTTGGCAAATTATAGTTGGACAGATTCTCTATGGAGAGCATTTCTGTTGACTCTGATAAATTACTATCATGCTCTATTAATTAGCCTTTATTTTACATGGACATATTTCTGTATGCTACTTAGTTTACTCAGGGCGCATAAAAAGTCATGTGCATAGGGTGAGTGTTGATTTTTGGCCCAAAAGTGATGAATGTGAGTCACCAGAAGATTGAGCTGTATGAGTTCTATACTTATGTATGTCAACCGCTATTGGATCGGTTTCTTCTATATAGATTTGTTTTCACAGGAAAGAATGTTTGGCAAATCAAAGCACAAGCTTTAAGTAAATTACCTGGCTAACTTACTCTCGAGAAAATGAGTGATTAAAAGCAATCTAGATAAATTATTTTTCAGAGCAGCACAACAGCTGGGGCTCTTCTTTGAGACACTGGATTGGAATGTGCTATGAGAATATATAATGTCCGAAAAGTTCACAAAAACAAGAATTAATCTAAAAGCTTTTTTAAAGAAGTATAAGTAATAAAATCATGAACAAGACAGGCATACATTTACCGTAAAATATATTTAACATCTTTATTACATATGCTGTTTCAAGAGACAAAGACATTTAACTTCACCACATATTATCATATTTGCCAAAAAATCTTTACGTTTATGGTAAACGGTACATGTATTTCTAAATCTGTTTAAAATAACTAAAAATATATCTTTGTAACAAAAAAATGTCAAAAACTATAGTATTTTCATTGCAATTTAGAGATTCTGGGCATGGACATGCGAGTGAGATCAAAATGTTCACTATTACTTTAAAATTATGGAAAGCTTGATAGCAGATTAAATCCAGAATTTAAAATGACAAATTGTATACATATTTATATTTATTAGAACAAAATTATTTTGTCATCACTATTGATAGTAATAGCGTTCGTGTTCTTACAATTTATTTATGAAGTGCAACCATTTTTCACAAGCCTATATAAATTAAGTAAATATATAAAATTAACTTTTGAAGAAAATTTTAAATAAAGTTTTCATACCTAGACCAGTTCTTGCCAAATGGATTCTGTTATGGAAATATTTAAAAGGGGGAAAAGATTAGTGACCCATACAACGACTTGCATGGATCCCATAGCTGCTACCGTTGATTCTGAAAGAGCTCTCATGGTGCAAAACGCTTTGGTACTCAAAATGTAATATAGTACCTCAGAAACCCAACCTGAATCTTATAATCTATTTTTAAAGACCATTTCAAAGAAACCTTTTGGGAAATTGTCTTGTCTTTTTCACAACAAAGGTAAAATTAAGTATATGTACTAAACGTTTGACCTTAGAAAAATAAAAATTATAGTTTTCATACCTAGACCAGCGTCTACTGGTAGTCTAACGCAAGAATTCTCCAGCGCTCAGACTTCTTTATGGTCCAGCTCTCACATCATTATGTTACTACTGGGAATACCAAGGTTCTAACTATGCAAACCTTTGATGATAGCATAATATCTTCACTTTTTACTAGCTTGTCTTAATTTAGCAATAGCTTTCCTCCCAAGAAGCAAAAGTATTTTAATTCCATGTCACCATTTGAAGATATATTGGATCCCATAAAAATAAAACCTGTCACTGCCTCATTCCCCATCTATTCAACAGGAACTGAGATTGCTGTTTGCCATGGAATTACTTATTTCAATGACAAATATCCATGTAATAGAGACCCTACAGGTGTCCACCTAACATGGATGTTAGGTGGCCACCTAAATATAAAAGTTATATAAACCTTCAATTTGGGCATGATGGAAAACGTAACCACTATACTAGCATGAGGTTCGTTAAGGACCACTGCATTACAGTAACATTATGTACCAAACTAATAATAATAGGAGCTGTGGATATAAACCATTTTGGGGTAGAATATGAATTTTGAAGACTCTGTTTATGGGTACAGGAATCCATTTTGTGCTTGTTATATCACAAGCTGGGAGCTGGATGATGTAGGTGTGTGTTTGTAGTTAACAGTGGAGGGGGTGGGAGAAGAGGAGCAAGGCAAACCAGCATCTCGCAGGATGTAGGCATATGTCTGCGCGTGTGCTGCGGGCTCCCGTTCGGCTCCGTTTACAGAGCTATTCAATTGCTCAAGCCCGCAAGTTACTGGCCCAAAGCCGACTCGTAAACCATGCACTGGTTCGTAGTAGTTCAAGGCGGGAAGATGCTCAATTAAGCAAGACCCTAAGACCCTAAGCTTGCATTTTGAATCCTCCAATAGTAAAGGAGACTGTCATTATTACGGCAGTAAAACATGGAGGTTATTAGTCAATCAATTAGGTTCAGGGTCCGATATGCATACCCGCAAAATAAAAAATTATGAATATGAATGCCAATAATGTTCTAGTCCATGTGGGTGGCCTGATATGTATTAACTCATTGATACCCGAGATCGATTTAACCCCAAAATAAAACATCAAAATAAATAAAATTTACTGCCGATTTGCTAGTTTGAGACTGTTGTGCAATTAATTCTAATTTCTATCATTGCTTTCACTGGTATTTACAGTGATGTATTGATTTTTTATTTGCATTTACAGTGCTACTAATAGATGTTAAACCCCCTTGCGGGTCCCCTCTAGGACTATTTTCTCCTTCATTTGCCATTTACAGGCGTGAAAACATTTGTAGGTTTAGGGAAATTGAGCAATTGAATAGCGATTTGCGATTTTGGCCTTGCGAAAGTGAAAGATCAAAGGCTTCTGGAGGCGGTTTAACCATCGCAATATTTTCAAGGCTGTAACTCGTAACCCTATTGGAGCCTGCAAAAAGACGCCAATTGAATAGAAAATTAACTTGCAATCTTGTTTACAGGCTATCGGATCACCCAGAACCTCAACTGAATATGGCTCCATGTCATCACCCCAAAACTCAATTTACATTTTTTTTGGCTATACAGAATTTCATAAAAAATGTTAAAAAAAATTCAACCCCCAATCCCTTCTAAAATAAAAAAATTCAAACTGATATGTCAAATCAGTGCAATGTTATGAAGGGCGTTTATAATGGAACATTTGAGAGAACCATAACTATTAGAGCATGACTGTGTTCTAATAATAGATACATACATACATACATATATAGGTACACACACAAACACATAAATACACTTAAATGCACAAATACATACACACACATACCTATATATATATATATATATATATATATATATATTTATATATATATATATATATATACAGTGCCTTGCAAAAGTATTCACCCCCTTGACTTTTTACCTATTTTGTTACATTACAGCCTTAAGTTCAATGTTTTGTTAATCTGAATTTTCTGAGATGGATCAGAACACAATAGTCTAAGTTGGTGAAGTGAAATGAGAAAAATATATACATAAAACTATTTTTTAGAAATAGAAAACAGAAAATTGGCATGTGCATATGTATTCACCCCCTTTGTTATAAAGCCCATAAAAAGCTCTGGTGCAACCAATTACCTTCAGAAGTCACATAATTAGTGTAAGGATGTCCACCTGTGTACAATCTAACTGGCACATGATCTGTCATTACATATAGACACCTTTTTTGAAAGGCCCCAGAGGCTGCAATACCTAAGCAAGAGGCACCACTAACCAAACACTGCCATGGAGACCAAGGAACTCTCCAAACAAATATGGGATAATGTTGTGGAGAAGTACAAGTCAGGGTTAGGTTATAAAGAAATATCCAAATCTTTGATGATCCCCAGGAGCACCATCAAATCTATCATAACCAAATGGAAAGAACATGGCAAAACAGCAAACCTGCCAAGAGACGGCCACCCACCAAAACTCACATACTAGGCAAGGAGGGCATTAATCAGAGAGGCAGCACAGAGACCTAAGGTAACCCTGGACTAGCTGCAGAGTTCCACAGCAGACTAGAGTGTGTGTACATAGGACGACAATAAGCCATACGCTCCATAGAGTTGAGCTTTATGGCAGAGTGGCCAGAAAAAAGCCATTTTTTCAGGAAAAAACTAAATGGCACATTTGGAATTTGCGAAAAGTCATGTGGGACAATGACCCCAAACACACTGCTAAAGCAACACTTGAGTGGTTTAAGGGGTGACATGAAAATGTGTTAGAATGGCCTAGTCAAAGCCCAGACCTTAATCCAATATAAAACCTGCGGTAAGACTTAAAGATTGCTGCCCACAAGCGCAAACCAACCAACTTGAAGGAACTGCAAAAATCCCAGTGGTAAGATGTGGCAAGCTCATAGAGACTCATCCAAAGTGTCTTGGAGCTGTGATTGCCGCAAAAGGTGGATCTACAAAGTATTGAATTTAGGGGGGTGAATAGTTATGTACATTGATTTTTTCTGTTATTTTGTCCTATTTGTTGCTTGCTTCACAATAAAAACATAAAAAAAAAACATCTTCAAAGTTGTGGGCATGTTCTGTAAATGAAATGATGCAAATCCTCAAACAATCCATGTTAATTCCAGGTTGTGAGGCAACAAAACACGAAAAAATGCAAAGGGGTTGAAGACTTTTGCAAGGCACTGTATATACACATACACATAGACACATACGTGTAAATATTTTATATTTATTAAATGGATACTGTAAAGGTCCCAACTATGACTGAAATGATAACCTATAAATAAGGATAGTTAAAATTGAAGAAATAATTGACCTTTACTTTTGCTATTTTTTCTCAGAAATAAGTTTTCAAACCCCCCCTTCCTGGTTCTAGCTCATATCTTAGGTCATTAATTAACACTGACTATATATATATCTATATGATGAATAATCAGAATATTGCAGTATATAGTGATACCTTTTATATTGGACAAATATATTCATAGGTTTCATGACGAGCTTTCGAGAGCGTTCCTCTCTTTGTCGAGTCAATACTGATTATAGATTCACAAATACAGCAAAAAATTCCCAGGATTAACAAATAATGTTCTGATCAGCCAGCCGTGCAAGTGTGTGGGGGTGCAGACCAGAGTAAATAAATTGGGGTCGTAATGAGGGCAGAGAACAAAAAAAAAAAAAATTAAAAAAATCAATAAACACACATATATAGTTACAAGCATGAATGTTGGAGGTTATAAGAAATTTTGATAATGAGATAAGAATTCAATGTCTACATTAAGTCCTGACTTATTACTGTTAAAGAACATAATCATTTTAATTTCAAATGTCTTTCTTTCCTTAGTGTTTTTAAAAAAAAACTTTGAGTATTTTCATTTTGAGATTTTTCATGGAGTGGTTATTCTGGGTGATATGGTGTCCAACTGGAGCACAGTCTCCTCATTGTGCTTATTGATGGAATGTCTGTGTAGCTTAATCCTCATATGTAATTTCTGGCTGGTTTCTCCAATGTAGCAGCCTCTCTCGCATGCAGTACATTGTATCATGTAGACTACATTGGATGACGTACAAGAATATGATCCTCTGATGTTATAGGTCTTCTTGTTGTGCGTGGCTGTGTCCTCTTTGCAGATGTGTTGACACAATTTACACCGATTTTTGTTGCAAGGTTTTGTGCCATTTTCTATGTTAATCTCTTCATTGGCCAGTCTACTGTTCACCAATGTTTGTCTGAGATTTGGTGGCTGCCTAAATGCAAGAATGGGGAGTTTGGGGAATATATGTTTTAATTCTGTGTCCCCTGTTAGCAGTGGTTGTAGATCCTTAAACATTTTGCGGATTCCTTCTAGATCCGGATGGTATGTGGTTACCAGAGGTGTACGTGAGGTTATTTCTTTAGTTTTGTATTGCAGCAGGTGTTCCAGGGGTGTTTTAATGTCAGAGGTTACTTTCTGTGTTATGACATTAGGTTTGTAGCCCTTTCTCCTGAAGGAGTCAGACAGGGTTTTTAAATGTTTATCACGGTCCTCATTGTTAGAACATATGCAGTGGTATCGAATGGCTTGACTATAGATAATCGCTTTTTTAATATGTGAGGGATGAAAGCTAGAGCTGTGGAGATAACTGCATCTGTCTGTAGGTTTCCTGTATACCGATGAGTTAAGTTTACCAGTGGTGATGGATATGGTGGTGTCCAGAAAGTTCACCTGTTCTGCAGGTGTATATATATATATATATATATATATATATATATATAAAAGGGTTTCCTGGTGCACCAGTGATTAGGATTCAGTGCTTTCACCTCTGTGACCTGGGCTCAATTCCAGTTAGGGAAACAAGAGGTCACACCACCCTGAAGCCATTCAGGTTTGGCCTGGTCAGTAATTGGATGGACCAAGATCTGCCTGGTGTGTCTATAAATGTACATATAGGGATGTTTATTTATATGTGTGTATGTATTTGTAATAGTATGTATATATGTATTACCCTTAATAAATCTACTAAATTATAATGTGCCTTCTTTTTCTTGTCTTCATACTTTGCTAGGTTTTATTGTTTTATTACCTTGTGTTCATGCCTTCACCCTGGTCTGTGTAATGTAACTGTGTTTTTTTAACTTTGTTAAAAAAAATGTCTAATTGCTAAGGGTATCATTTGTATAGTTCAGTATTGCTTCAGACCTTAAAAAAGGACCATTTTTTCGAAAGCTTGTCTCTTAATATAGTTAGTCCAATAAAATTGTATTTCTTTATACTGCACATTCTTCACAAACGTATAGATTTCCCAAACTACTGTGCAACTATAAATGAAGTAAGAATGTAATTATATTATACACCATTGTCCAGCCATAATGGTGCTTTACTGGTGTGGCAAATGACCCAAAAATGTCTAAATCTATCTATTGTGCAGCATATAATAACATTATAAATATGGAAAATGTTTATTTTATGAAGGCTATCTTCTATAAGAAACCTTCTACAGTATTTTTTTCTTCCAACAGCAACAGTGTGAACCAATCTAACTATAAATCCACCTAACTGAAAAATTACAGTAAAAACGAACTATTTAACACCTTTCGAGTGTGTTCTTCAAAAATTAACTCACCACAAATTGTTAGTTAAGTACGACATTTAAAAAGAAAATTCTCTAAGTTACTTCTTTGCCAAGGCCATGCCATGGTTTTGAACCCACATGTTTTCTTTTGAGCATATGGCAGTCAAAAAGGATTTGCCGACAATCTGCTCTTAGTTAAATGTAAAGATTCAAAGATAGAGATCAAGGATAATGTTCAACGTAATAGTGGTTTGTAGTTTATTCATACCTAGCATTATAATTACTTTCTAATTGATTGTAAGTGGATGAAAATAAGAACATTTGAGGGTAACTATGCTTTGTAAGTATGACTTATCTATGCCCAATCTGTGTTTTTTATTTGATAAAAGAGGTTTTTTAAATATGTTTGTCTCTATTTACTTTAACATCGGATTTCCTCCACGTAAAATACACAGTGAGCCAGCATGGTCTTCAGGAAAGTACAGTTTTATTGATCAATTTCCCAAGAATTCAAATACCGTGTTTACATTTGAGCACATAGAATGTTAAACATGTTTGCAGTAGGTAAAATAAAGTCTTATATAGTCTCAGTTGTTCATTAATTATATAATGTTAAGCGTCCATAAATTTAGAATTGTACGGAAAGTGAATAGGGGTTAAAAGTTCAGCATTTAAACATTTGAAGTCTAAATAAGCATAGTATTGTATGATATTAGAAACCAGTTGAATGTTTCAATCGTGTGTGTGTGAATATATATATATATTTATATATATATATAGATAGATAGATATAGATAGATAGATAGATACTGTAGACAAATAAATGGTGTGTGTGTACATACATATAAAAGGAAAAATCTAGTGCCTGTACAAGTAAGTCATGTTTTTTGATGGGTAAAGCCGTATCATGGTGGCTACGACCCAGACTAAAAAAGTAAGTGTGATGGGACTATGATAACTCTGTAAGCTGTATATAGGTTTTACCTTCAATATCTCTTTGTGGGCAGCTGGGGCAGAGACAATAACATCAAAGGGTGGCACAAATGATATGATAGCTCTGCCTACTTCCAACCTCCATGATGGTCCAGCTCCCAGGCAATGCTGGCTACACCCAATAATAATGCACAAAAATGGAGAAAGGATCTCTGCTTAGGGGGAAAACAGACAATTTAAAAAGTAAGAACAAATATTAAATTTGATTTATTTTAAACTGATTATTATTTTCAATAGCCTATGCACAACCAAGAGATATATGGACTTTCATTTTAAATGCATTCTGTAATTATAACATACTAGCGACTTGCGCGTCAAAAATGACCGGGCAATAAAAAAGTGTTGAAATGCTGTTTGTCACACAATGTGAGTGTACTGTGTGCCTCAACTATATAGACCCCTCTAACACACTAATGAACGCATGTAATAACACTATAAGTGCCATGAGGGTCATCCAGGACCCTCATGACCCATATTGTAAGCCCTACACCATTTTAACCCAGTCTCTTATGGGGGTCTATACAGACCCTCATAAGCCTCTATTTAACCCCATTAGTCCCATAAGGGCATTTAAAGCCCCTCATTGGACAGTTAGAAGCCTAACATTACCCCATAAGTGCTATGAGGGTTCTCCAGGACACTAAGTACAAACACTGCACTATACCCACCAATAAACCATTAAATCTAAACTAACACCCCTCTACACTAACGTCTTAACACCTACACTACCTACCTAAACTACCTACCTACCCCCTATTCTACCCCCCTCCACTCTAATTACAGAAAATAAAAAAATCTACATTACATAAAATAAAAAACCTAACTCACAAAAAAAAAAAAATCTACATTACAGAAAATAAGAAAACATAAGTCACAAAAAATATAAAAAAGGAACATTACAGAAAATAAAGGTAATACATTACAACCCCCTCGCCCCCCACTACAGAAAAAAAAAAATGACACACATGAAAAGGAAATACATAGAATACATACAATACAATACAATACAAATAAAATAAAATACAATACCCCTATCTAACATACAATCAATACTATCTATCTAGATGCCTCCAGCCAATAACCCTGTGGGGGTGTATCCCATTGTGATTGGCTGAAGGCATCTGCGCCTTGTGATTGGTTTAAATAAAGACTGACAGGTGCATTATCCAATCAGAGTGGAATTTTGGGGTGTATCCCTTTCTGATTGGCTCACACATTGGCGCCTTCTGATTGGCTGAATTTGATAAACAGCGTTTTCAGCTAATCAGAAGGCGCCATTGCCTATTATCTTCCGGGCTCTAGGAGGCTCATTAGCGTCAGGCGGTCAGCGAGTGCGGATCTCCGTTAGTTTTTTTCTTTTCTTTTAGAGTATGTTAGTTATTAGTTATTTTCTGTAATTAGAGTGGTGGGGGGTTTATTAGGGGGTAGGTAGTGTAGGTAGGTAGTGTAGGTGTTAATAGGTTAGTGTAGAGGGGGGGTTGTTTAGATTTAATGGTTTATTGGGGGTATAGTGCAATGTAGTGTTTATACTTAGCATCATGATGGTCCTTGAGGATGTCATGGCACTTATTTGGTTAATGTTAGGGTTATTTAGGTGTTGATGGGGCTCCCATGAGTGATAGGGTTATTTTTTTTTATTACGGATCCTTTAAGGACCTTTACGGTCCTTTAATGACCCGTAAGGCAGGAAATTTGAATTTTGATTGCAGCGGGGGTCCCCGATCGGGGACCCCCACTGCGAGGTTTAATGTGGGGTTAATCGAGGACCCCCCTGTGAGGGTTAATGTGGGGTTAATGCAGGTTTCCGAGCTTATCTCGGATCCCTTAAAGTGCAAGTTGTACGTGGCTGGGCGGTCTGGGGTAGTGGAGACTTGATTTCATTTTTTTGGGCGGCCATTTTTCCTCGCTTAGCCATTTTTCGAGTGCCGAAACAGTGGAATTTGGGGTTAAATTCGAGTTTAACCTCACTTCCAGATGTCCTGGCTGTCCCCCCATGCTGTGGGTGAGTGTTTTTGTTTCATTATTGGATTTTTGTGTGTGTTTGTAGCTTGCGCGGTTCGGGGGGTTAGTGCAGTGTTTTGCGAGACACAGGGGAGGGAGAGGAGGAGGGGAAGGAGAGGACTAAGTGCTGCGAGTTAACAGTTGTGTGGGGTGGTTTGGCGCGCCGTAGGACTAAGTGCTGCGAGTTTAGAGGTGTGTGGGGTTGTGTTGTTTGCAACTCTTGCGCCTTAAAGCCTCCACCTTCCACAAATGCGGCCCCTTTGCTTCGCGAGATTGCAAAGCGTGACGACGTCTTGCAGTTTGACAACTATTATATGTGATTGGTATACAGTACTGTAATGGATATATGTATTAAAAATACACTTGACAAAAATAAAATCCTCATGACCAATATTTAAAAAAAATGACCAACATTTCTTATTTTGCTAAATGACAAAATTTCTTATTTTGCTAAATCCCATGATTTAGTTGGAGTAATTGGTAAAATCCCTCATTCATTGTAAATTAGTCTAACATTTTTATTTCTAAATATATTTAATCAGGAGACTGCTGTTATTCAGTTTTAAAGCACTGTTCATAATGGCAAAATTGTGTAACTCAGTTGACTGTCAGGTTTGCAATGTTATTTGGCTTTTTATAGAATTTTTCAAACAAAACTGGAAAATATTTCACTGGCCAAAGTCTTGCAACTGCATAACAAATATATAGCATTTCTATATATCTCTCAAAACAAGTTGGATTTCCCCTTTTTGTTAATGCATATTCCAAAACATAATTGTATGTATATGCAATTACATTCTGCACCAATAGTTTCCTCCATTGTTTGCTTTTATATAGTTGCCTTTTCAATAGGGAGAAACCTTTTAGACTGTTACGATTTCTGTTATGGATAGAAAACACAGACACTAAGGAAAGGCACATGTCAATATACATCGATGCATCGTATGCATTCAAAGGGACATCAACAGTGGATACAGGAGGTACCACAATCAGGAGACACCATAGAAGTGGGCCCAAAGTTCTCTTAATAACATTTTGTGAACTGCTGTTTAAAAATCCAAAGTGTCTGTTGCCACTCTCAGTTACTCATTACTTTTTTCTAATCTAACACTACTACATAGTGGGATTACAGCAGGTCGTCCCCAGGCTCCCTCAGCTGCACTCTTTGTTCAACCCAACACAACATGAAGACAGCAAGACTGAATGCGACTCCTCCTTTCTTCCGCTGATAAATGTAACTGTCAGGGTATAACAATCTAACATTTACAGATGAGTTTATATATGTATAAGCAGTGTGAACATTCATTGCATGAACTGATTATATAAATAAATGGCTATATATGTTTAAATATATAGTGACATATAAACTAATATGACGTGTGTTTACAAAGTACACATCTGTATTTCCACACCTTGCACACTATATGTAACCATACTCAGCCATTTATTTATATATGCACAGATGAATATTCATTTTACTTTTATTTTACGTTTATGAGCAATGTGTATATATAGTAAATTGGCTACATATAGTTACCTATAAAGTGTGTATATAATGCATACATATATATAAAGTTGCTATTTTTGGATTAAAAGGGTGAGGTACATTGTATTCTCATTTGCATGTCCCCGCCTTTTAGACATGCAAATGGGCTTATTAATGTATTATTCATTTTCTGTACTTTGTACGGTGGAGAGCTTTTCTCACTCTTGTGCTCACCATACACTAAATGATTGTTGTGGAATATATAAATATATATATATATATATATATATATATATAAATATATATATAAATATATATAAAAAGATATTCTGTGAAACCTTACACCAGAGTAGCCCTCTCTATGGCCTCATATTCCTAATATTGGAAATCAAAAAAAGAGATCTGGCACTGGCTGTTGAGAGCAAATATCATAATTGTTTACCCAAATAAAGTTATACGGTGAGACAACCCGTATTACAATGAATGGCTGCATCAGCATGAATAGTGCAATGCTGTAGACGAGGTCTGTACTCCCATTATGTGATAACAAATATTTAGAGCTATGTATAATATATACAATAAAGTGCCTTATATATCAATTATAGTAAAGGAAAAATGGGTTTAAACAAGAGGTTATGATATAAACAAGTGCAATGGTGAAGTAAATGATAAATAATGTATACTGGCAAGTGACTACCAACCAAATGTATAGCTCTCACAAAAAAAGGGAAAAAAAGAGAATCCTCCCTGCAGTGAAACAAATATACAGGGAGTGCAGAATTATTAGGCAAATGAGTATTTTGACCACATCATCCTCTTTATGCATGTTGTCTTACTCCAAGCCTTATAGGCTCGAAAGCCTACTACCAATTAAGCATATTAGGTGATGTGCATCTCTGTAATGAAAAGGGGTGTGGTCTAATGACATCAACACCCTATATCAGGTGTGCATAATTATTAGGCAACTTCCTTTCCTTTGGCAAAATGGGTCAAAAGAAGGACTTGACAGGCTCAGAAAAGTCAAAAATAGTGAGATATCTTGCAGAGGGATGCAGCACTCTTAAAATTGCAAAGCTTCTGAAGCGTGATCATCGAACAATCAAGCGTTTCATTCAAAATAGTCAACAGGGTCGCAAGAAGCGTGTGGAAAAACCAAGGCGCAAAATAACTGCCCATGAACTGAGAAAAGTCAAGCGTGCAGCTGCCACGATGCCACTTGCCACCAGTTTGGCCATATTTCAGAGCTGCAACATCACTGGAGTGCCCAAAAGCACAAGGTGGGCAATACTCAGAGACATGGCCAAGGTAAGAAAGGCTGAAAGACGACCACCACTGAACAAGACACACAAGCTGAAACGTCAAGACTGGGCCAGGAAATATCTCAAGACTGATTTTTCTAAGGTTTTATGGACTGATGAAATGAGAGTGAGTCTTGATGGGCCAGATGGATGGGCCCGTGGCTGGATTGGTAAAGGGCAGAGAGCTCCAGTCCGACTCAGACGCCAGCAAGGTGGAGGTGGAGTACTGGTTTGGGCTGGTATCATCAAAGATGAGCTTGTGGGGCCTTTTCGGGTTGAGGATGGAGTCAAGCTCAACTCCCAGTCCTACTGCCAGTTCCTGGAAGACACCTTCTTCAAGCAGTGGTACAGGAAGAAGTCTGCATCCTTCAAGAAAAAACATGATTTTCATGCAGGACAATGCTCCATCACACGCGTCCAAGTACTCCACAGCGTGGCTGGCAAGAAAGGGTATAAAAGAAGAAAATCTAATGACATGGCCTCCTTGTTCACCTGATCTGAACCCCATTGAGAACCTGTGGTCCATCATCAAATGTGTGATTTACAAGGAGGGAAAACAGTACACCTCTCTGAACAGTGTCTGGGAGGCTGTGGTTGCTGCTGCACGCAATGTTGATGGTGAACAGATCAAAACACTGACAGAATCCATGGATGGCAGGCTTTTGAGTGTCCTTGCAAAGAAAGGTGGCTATATTGGTCACTGATTTGTTTTTGTTTTGTTTTTGAATGTCAGAAATGTATATTTGTGAATGTTGAGGTGTTATATTGGTTTCACTGGTAAAAATAAATAATTGAAATGGGTATATATTTGTTTTTTGTTAAGTTGCCTAATAATTATGAACAGTAATAGTCACCTGCACACACAGATATGCCCCTAAAATAGCTAAAACTAAAAACAAACTAAAAACTACTTCCAAAAATATTCAGCTTTGATATTAATGAGTTTTTTGGGTTCATTGAGAACATGGTTGTTGTTCAATAATAAAATTAATCCTCAAAAATACAACTTGCCTAATAATTCTGCACTCCCTGTATAATAGCGTCTAATAATAAATATGTATAATGATAGTAGTGCCAATAATAAAATGGAGTACTCAAGGTGTACAATACTCCTAAGAGTATAAGGTACTCCTCATCAAAGAATGTTAAATCATCAGAGATCCCAACTGAAGAAATAGAGGGGTAAACTCAGAGTTAAAAGCAGTGCATATTAAAAACATAAAATAAAGTGACGCCTTAGTAAGTATATAAGCACTGCTGTAACACTAAGTCTGTGATGCGCTATGAGCCGCCGAAGGCTGCAATACTGTTCCTGCTACAAAGTACCTTGAATGCATCCTCAGATCAGGATCAGCAGGGCCAGATACCCATTTTAAACCTCACAGCCGCTGTCATCAAAAAATATAGAGAGACAAATGGCATCTTACTCGCGAGATCTCAGCTGAGAGGACTTGAGGGACAAATGGGATGGTGGCAGTGTAGAGGAGGAGAAATAAGAGACAGGTTATTGCTTGGAAGGGACGTCCTCGTTCATTGCAACATCAGGCACTTGCACAGTGGATGTTTCTCTTTTTTGTCTCTTAACAATGCACCCTGCTGGAGACTCTGCTGGAGACTGTGATGTAGGCAATATACTAGAAAACTATCAAAAGGAACTTGCTTCTGCCCTCGTTTCCAAATGTTTCTGAAGTGAGACATTGCTTGATCATTAAACAAGTCCACAATATGGCTTGCTTGAGCTTTGTCAGGGTAATTGTGTTCAACAAAAGTTTGTAATTCAGCCCATTTAGCACATATTTCTTTGCTGAGTGCAGTAGGTGCTTCCTCCCTTCTCTCCTCTTCACCTGAAGAAGAAAGTTCCTCAGCCACTATCTGTTGCTGCTCTCTCTAACATTCCTGCAGCTCCTCAGTGCTGAGCTCTTGCCTATGCTCCTCCACTAACTCTTCAATGTCCTTGGTACTGACCTCCAGGCCCATGCACTTGCACAGATACACAATGTCCTCCACTACTGGACTAGGTTCAGCCTCCAAGTCCCTCAAAGCTATAGCTTCTGGCTACAATTTTCTCCAGGCACAATTCATGGTATTGTAAGAGACTGCACGTCATGCCTTATCTATCAGAGTGACACAGTGGAGGATATTGAAATGGTCCTTCCAGAACTCTCTTGGTATCAACTGAGTATCCAAGGTCACCTCATAGCACCTCTGGAAGAGGGCTTTGGTATACAGTTTCTTAAAGTTTGAGATGACCTCCTTGTGTATGGGCTGGATCAGAGATGTTGTGTTAAGGGCAAAGAACTTCACTGGTATAAAATTAAAGTCCTCCAGCAAGTGGTCTTCCAAGCCTGGAGGGTGAGTAGGAACATTGTCCATTATGAACAGGACCCTCAGAGGCAGTTCTTTCTCCTCCAAATATTTCTTGACAGTGGGGCCAAACACTTAGCGTATCGGCGCATAAAAAAAACTTAAATTTCAAATAAAGAACTTTGAAGCAAAATAAGGGTAGCTCAGAACTTTTTTTTATTAATATTATTAACACTTATAAGGTAAATAACGTAAAATGACAGTAAAAGCAACTATTTTAACAAAGAAACTATTATATGTTTTTACAAAAGTTTACTCATAAATCGCTGCTCCTCCTCAACCCCCCATCCTCAACCCCCTCCTCAACCTCAACCTCAACCCCCCTCCTCAACCTCCCTCCTCATCCTCAACCTCCCTCCCCATCCTCAACCCCCTCCTCAACCTCCCTCCTCATCCTCCCTCCTCAACCCCCCCATCCTCAACCCCCTCCTCAACCTCCCTCCTCACACCCCCTCCTCAACCCCCCCATCCTCATCCTCCTTCCTCAAACCCCCCTATCCTCAACCCCCTCCTCAACCCCCCTCCTCAACCTCAACCCCCCTCCTCAACCTCCCTCCTCATCCTCAACCTCCCTCCTCATCCTCAACCACCCCATCCTCAATCCCCTCCTCAATCCCCCTCCTCAACCTAAACCCCCTCCTAAACCTAAACCCCCCTCCTCAACCTAAACCCCCGTAAATACCTCCCCCTCTCCCTTTCCCCTCACTTACCTGCTTCTGCTCCGGCCTCCGCTCCTTCTTGACCTGGCGCGCATGTGACGTCACATGCGCGCCACGTCATTAGCATATACCGGGTGCCGGCACCCGGTATATGCTAATGGCGTGACGTCACATGCGCAAGGGGAAAGGGAGAGGGGGAGGTATTTAGGGGGGTTTAGAATGAGGAGGGGGGTTGAGGATGAGGAGGGGGGAGGGAAAGAGACCCTGTCCTTAACATTATATCGGCGTATAACACGCACACATCATTTGCCCCCTATTTTCAGGGAGAAAAAGTGCGTGTTATACGCCGATAAATACGGTAATTCATCCATTCGATGAAGAACTGCCTGGTTACCCAGGCTTTGCTGTTTGCCCTCCACATAACACTTCACTTGCTTTTGATCACATTTTCTGTTTTAAACACTCTGGGGTTCTCACTGTGAAAAGACTAGTATAGGCATGACTTTTAAATCCCCACTAGCATTCCCGCACAGGCTCGATGAAGGCTCTTACAGGCACAGACTCGATTAGGGCTCTTACAGGCACAGCGACTTGCGCACTTCCTGCACTGCTGCAACTTTATTTTACTGCTGCAACTCTA
Source organism: Discoglossus pictus (assembly GCA_027410445.1). Classification (NCBI taxonomy): domain Eukaryota; kingdom Metazoa; phylum Chordata; class Amphibia; order Anura; family Alytidae; genus Discoglossus; species Discoglossus pictus. The sequence continues at coordinate 408,898,109 of CM050165.1, read as the reverse complement.
CTTCTGCATCGCAGACAGGTTATAATCCAAGCAAGCGACTTGTTCCAAACAATTTTTTTCCCTATGCAATGTGATAAACCAAATTAGACTTCAACTGAAGCGGACTCAAACCAGGGTACCACTGTATATACATATATATACAGTGCCTTGCACAAGTATTCACACCACTTGGCATTTTTTGTGTTTTGTTACCTCACAACCTGGAATTAACATGGATTGTTTGAGGATTTGCATAATTTAATTTACAGAACATGCCCACAACTTTGAAGATGTTTTTTTTATTTTTATTGTGAAGCAAACGACAAATAGGACAAAATAACAGAAAAAGTGTGCATAACTATTCATCCCCTTAGTCAATACTTTGTAGAGACATCTTTTGCAGCAATCACAGTTCCAAGTCACTTTGGATAAGTCTCTATGAGCTTGCCACATCTTACCACTGGGATTTTTGTACTTTCCTCCTTGCAAAACTGCTCCAGCTCCTTCAAGTTGGATGGTTTGCGTTGTGAACAGCAATCTTTAAGTCTGACCACAGATTTTATATCGGATTGATGTCTGGGCTTTGAGTAGGGGAAACATTTACATGTTTCCCCTTAAACCACTCAAGTGTTGCTTTAGCAGTGTGTTTGGGGTCATTGTCCTGCTGGAAGGTGAACCTCCATCCTAGCCTCAAATCACGCACAGAGTGGTACAGGTTTTGATCAAGAATATCCCTTTATTTAGCACCATCCATCTTTTCCTCAACTCTGACCAGTTTCCCAGTCCTGGCTGCTGAAAAACATCCCCACAGCATGATGCTACCACCACCATGTTTCCCTGTGGGGATGGTGTTCTTTGGGTGATGTGTTGGGTTTGCGCCAGACATAGCGTTTTCTTTGATGGCCAAAAAGTTAAATTTTAGTCTCATCAGACCACAGCACCGTCCTTCATACATTTTGGGAGTCTCCCACATGCCTTTTCACAAGCTCAAAATGTGCCATTTTGTTTTTTGCTGAAAGTAATGGCTTTCTTCTGGCCACTCTGCCATAAAGCCCAACTCTATGGAGCGTATGGCTTATTGTCGTCCTATGTACAGATACTCCAGTGTCTGCTGTGGAACTCTGCAGCTCCTCCAGGGTTACTTTAGGTCTCTGTGCTGCCTCTCTGATTAATGCCCTCCTTGCCCGGTCCGATAGTTTTGGTGGGCGGCCGTCTCTTGGCAGGTTTGCTGTTGTGGCTTGTTCTTTCCATTTGGTTATAATAGATTTGATGGTGCTCCTGGGGATCATCAAAGATTTAAATATTTTTTACCTAACCCAGACTTGTAATTCTCAACATATTGTCCCTTACTTCTTTGGAGAGTTCCTTGGTCTTCATGGCAGTGTTTGGTTAGTGGTGCCTCTTGCTTAAGTGTTGCAGCCTCTGGGGCCTTTCAAAAAAGGTGTGTATATGTAATGACAGATCATGTGACACTTAGATTGCACACAGGTGGACATCAGTTCACTATTTATGTGACTTCTGAAGGTAATTGGTTGCACCAGAGCTTTTTATGGGCTTCATAACCAAGGGGGTGAATACATACGCACATGCCAATTTTCTCTTTTCTGTTTCTAAAAAATAGTTTTATGTATATATTTTTCTCATTTCACTTCACCAACTTAGACTATTGTGTTCTGATCCATCACATAAAATTCAGATTAACAAAACATTGAATTTAAGGCTGTAATGTAACAAAATAGGTAAAAAGTCAAGGGGGGTGAATACTTTTCCTCATATATATATATCCCAACTAAAGTATATAGATTTTCCTGTGCTCAATGCAAATTATTCAAACATGCTCTTTAAGGATGACCTATAAAAACGTTTATGTAGAATTTAGTAAAACTGCAGAATAATATACATGCTTTGCAAGTCCAGCATCCTAGGTGGGCTCTGCTGACCTCTTACTAGGTCTGTGTATCACAAAGCTTACACAGCTGTGATGCTGTTATACCAACTCTGCTGTACCATAACATATGTTGCTACTAAATGTTAGAATATCAGACCTCAAAAATCCTTTTGTTCTTCTTTCTCTGTGTGTGTTTTATGCAGTAGCTCAGTTTATTTTTTCTTTAAAAGTATTTGCTTTTTTATTTGTATTCATTATAAAATCCCACTTTTGTTTTTGTTAATATTATCCTATCCTGTTCGTGTTCTGTTACACAATTTTTAACTATATATGGAGAGATAGCTAGTCAAGAGTGTGCATATTTTGTATCTCTTTTTTTTTATTGAAAAAAAGTAAAATCTGAAATTGTATTTGATTTATTAAAGGACCACTTTAGTGGTCTTATGAAGAACTATATTTAATAATGGGGAAATGTTTTAGAAATGTTTAATTACATGAAATGATGCTGCAGTGGGGTCCAGCATAATCTGCTGATCTACTTTTATAGGTGGCAAGAAACCTTGAATGCACAGAAACTGATTTTTTTTAAGTGTAAAGCTTATCTGCCACTATCCTAACCCTAAACCCTAACCCTAAACCCTTAACCCTAATCTCTAACCCAAACCCTAACACTAACCCTTAACCCATAACCCTAACCCAAAACCATAAACCCTAGCCCTAACCCCTAAATCTGACCCGAACTCCTAATCCTAACCCTCAGAAATTGAACCCTAACCCTAGGAAATTGAACCGTAATCCTAACCCTAGGAATTTGATGAAAATGTCTGCTGCACCACCACCTGGCCTGCCACTGTTGGGGTACAGACAACAAAAAAGGTCCCAGAAACTTCCAAATGCTACAATTTAAATCTGGCAATAATTGCTATAGTTGTGAGCATGTGGGCTGTTGCTAACGCTGCGGACTTGCACAGCGAGCCTGCGGCCCTCGGAAAGCGAGGGCCGCACTTGCTGGCATGAAGCGCCAAAGCCAACTGCGGACCTCGCAAAATTTACGGAGTTACGAAACCAAAATACGAGACACGTTACGACCCATTACGACCTTGCAAAAACATCTGAAACCCGCGCACATGAAAACATGTAAAACACAATAAATATACACAACAAATACATAAAAAGCTTACCTACAGCAAGGGGGGCACCCAGGACAAGGAGTTTACACACCCCAAAATCCCCTAAGCTAGAGAAAAAATGGCCACCGAAAAAAACGAAAACGAGGCTTCAGCACTCTAAAGACGCAAAACACCACCAAACACCTACGGATTTCCAGAAAAAGAAGTACAAGATCCGAAAACAAGGACGCAACCCGCGTGACCCCAAAAACATTAGAAACACAATAAATACACACAACAAACCCAGAAAAAGCTTACCCACAGCAAGGGGGGGGGCACCCAGGACCTCTGCAAGTGAAGTTACACCTCGATTTAAGTCCAAATTTCGGAGTTTAGACACCCGAAAATCACCTAAGGGAGAGAAAAAATGGCCGCCGGACAAAATGAAAACGAAGCTAAAGGACCCTTAACACGCAAAACACCACCAAACACCTACGGATTTTCCGAAAAAGTCGGACGACATACGAAAACAAGGACGCTAAATCAGCCACAGCCGCATACCACACATTAGGCGCCATTTTAGAACACTAACTTATACAATCCGTAAGTACACAGCTACCCTAACGGATTTGCCTCGCGCACGCACACTATTACTGCACAAATTCATGATGCTTACACAGCAGCTCCACAGCACTGATGATGCATCAACATGAAAACAGATTGCCAGCTCTTCAACACAATGCTTCCTGCATATATTACTTCACAATAGGTAAAGAATATTAATTTCTTATTTTATTAATTAGTCATTGCCATACCAAAAAAAAACACCGACGCTGCTCATAGCACACAAACAACCAAGAGCCACGCGATGAGCGCCAAAGGCGCTCAGCGTGAGGATCGCAATGAGCGCCGAAGGATCTTAAAACACCAACAAAATTAATTTTGCATGCAAACAACATTGCCTGCCTTACAATCTTATTGCCGTCATTTTTTGACGGGCAAGTCGCTAGTTACTTATAAGTACTTTCATATAGCAATTCAGTAGTAATCTGCTAGGTAGAAATGGGGCCACACTTTTCCAGAATTAAAGATGGCCTCTGCAACCACGCTACACACACAATTCAATCCATATCATGTCCATCCTAGAATCATTCTTCATACTAATCTTTAAGATCCATCCCTCATTCCTGCATAATTTTTATTCAATTAATTATCTTTCATACTAACCAATACAATTCCATACACATGTTAATCACAGAGAAAATCATCTTCTTCTAAAGATGTGACTGAATGACTAAACAAACTGTTGTTGTTGTTTAGTCGTTCAGTCGCATCTTATTCTCCATGACTCTGGACTATGGACCACAGCACGCCAGGTGCATCTCTCAGTCGCGGCCCCTCTGAGCTCCATCGAGTTCATGTTTATTGCTTCAGTGATCTCATCTATCCATCTCCGCCTCTGTCATCCCCTTCTTCTTGTGCCTTCAATCTTTCCCAGCATCAGAGTCTTCTCTAGGGAATCCTGCCGTCTCATGCTATGTCCAAAATATTTTTGCTTCAGCCTCATGATCATACCTTCTAGTGAACAGTTCGGCTTAATTTCATGAAGTATTGATTTATTGGATCTTCTGGCAGTTCAAGGGGCCCTGAGTAGTTTTCAATCACACCACAATTCAAACACATAAATTCTATGTCGCTCAGACTTCTTTATGGTCCAGCTCTCACATCCGTATGTTACTACTTGGAATATCATAATTCTAACTATACAGACTTTTGTTGATAGTTTAATATCTTTATTTTTTACTAGTTTGTCCAAGATTGCCACAGCTTTCCTGCCCAGAAGCTAATGTCTTAATTTTATGATTACAGTCACCATTAGCAGAGATCTTGGATCTCAGAAAAATAAAATCTGACACTGCCTCCGCTTCTTCCCTGTCTATTTGCCAGGAACCGAGATGCCGCTTGTCATGATCTTCGTCTTTTTAACTTTGAGCAGTAGGCCAATTTTTGCACTCTCTTCTTTTACCCTCATCAATTGGTCTTTTAGTTCCACCTCACTTTCAGCCATCAAGTATCATCTGCGTATTGATTCTCGCTTTGGATTCATCCAGTCCAGCCTTACGCATGATGTATTCTGCATATAAGTTGAATAAATAAGGTGACAATATACAACCTTGTCAGACTCCTTTCCCAATCTTGAACCATTCTGTTGTCCCTTGTTCGGTTCTGACCATGGCTTCTAGGTCCACATACAGATTCTAAAGGAGGAGGATGAGATGATCTGGTACTCTTTTTAAGAACTTTCCATATTTTGTTGTGATCCACACAGTCAAAGGCTTTAGACTAGTCTATGAAGCAAAAGTAAATGCTTCAAGCTTGTAGAACCTTAAGCATTACCTTGCTGGCATGTGAAATGAGTGCAATTGTTCGGTAATTGGAGAACTTTGGACTGCCTTCTTTTGGGATTGGGATGTAGACTGACCTTTTCCAGTCTATTAGACATTGTTGCATTTTCCAAATGTGTTGGCATAAGGCAAGCAACACTTTCACAGCATCATCTTGTAGAATTTTGAATAGTTCAATTAGGATTCCATCACCTCCTGCAGCCTTATTATCAGCAAGACATCCTAGGGCCCAAAGAACTTTGCTCTCCATGATGTCTGGCTCTAGCTCATTGGACAAACTATTGAGGTCATCACTGCTGCTAAGATCCTTCCTGTATAGATCTTCAGTGTATTCCTGCCACCTCTTCTTTATCTGATCCTCTTCTGTTAAGTCCTTACCATTCTTTGTTCAGTCGGACAAATCTTTTCCTATCTCCAATACCTTTCACTACCAGAAGGAAATCTCAAGCACTTAGTCCCTTGAAGCTCTCCTATGTCATTTATGTCATTAATTTTTATTTTGGCCTCCGTTTGGCCCTTTAATCTGGCTTGTCCATACGTCTCACATTATGTCAAATTATTATTATCACTATTCATTACTATATTTCTACATTCCCTTTTCATTTCATTAAAGAGACCGCAAGAAGCTACATGGGTTTAGGACTGTGCCTGAATTCATAGACAAGGCAGGCCTTTAATTACTCATTGTTATATGTCTACATTTTGTCATCATTTATTAATCTGTAAGGCCGTAAACTACAGATATATATATATAGTACAAATAAGGAATAGTACATCAGTGATTCTATTTGAATGTCTAAAAATAAGTTGATGAAAACTTATTTCCTGCTCAAATTTCTCAGAAATACAGTATTTGCACTGCAGTCTGGGAAAACTTTTGTTAGAAGTCCAACAGCCCTTGCCTCACAACAACGTGAGAGAGATTAGCATGGGTGCTGCAGGCGTAGGCCTTATAGTCCAGGCTGCACCTTCGGAGACACCACTGAGTCAACTCATTCTCTCCAACACTCCACCAGCCCCACACCCTCGCAAAAGGGCGCATCTAAGAATCCAGCAGTCTCCAAGTGGAGTTTAGTGCCAGGGCTAGTTGCCACTGTAGTGCCTGACTGTACCAATGGCCCTTGGGCTGGAGTGTCAGCTTTGAGGAAAAATCACATGGACATTGAGAAAGACATGATGCGGGACAACAGGGAGGTGAGCTGTCTGGAAGTGGCCAAGGTAACCATGGCAACAGGCGCAGGCGCAGGCCAGGAAGGCAATACAAGGTACAGTCACCTTTCTTTTGCTTTGGCTACTCCTACACCGACAGCAGGGGCGGTCCAGGCTTCCCTGCCGCCCTTTAGTGACACCAAGTTTGTAGATGACAGCACCAGACATGGTACTACTGGTCTGACTCCTCTACCTTCGGCTGACGGTTCTGGACTGGCTGACCGCGACAAACAAAGACAGGGTCTGCGGAACCTAGACGACGCTGACGCTGTGAGGATCTCATCTTGCAGGCACAGAGCCCGTCTGTAAGGGTTCTTCTTGCCATTTCAGACATTACAGGGACCGGTGATGACCCTGATGCGTGCTATGCTGTCCTTTCGGAGCGGGGGAGTGGAGGCATATCCGCCGCCCCTTCAACTGCCAAATACGGAAAGCAGAAGGAGGGCACCCGACTTAGCGAGCCACCAGGAAAGTGGCAAGACACTGGTGTTGCTGGATGCAAAGCTCCCGTGGCTCGTACGCTATGGTAGAGTGGGAGGTAGGGCTGACCGACGAGTTCTGATATGGCTTTGTAATTCCATGTGAAATGGAGTGGACCTGCAGCCATCCTGCTAATTTGAAATCGGTGGCCAAATACCCGAGTGTGATGGAGGAGAAGATTGCAAAGGAAGTGCGTTTCGGTAGAATGGCTGGGCCATTACTTTACCCCCAGATCGATCGACTGCATGTGTCACCGCTGGGGGTACTTCCTAAAAAGGAACCGGGCAAGTTCCGGCTAATTCACCACTTGTTTAACCCGGAAGGTGCCTCAGTAAATAGCAGGATTGATAAGGACTTATCGTCCGTCTCGTATGCGTCCTTCAACGCAACTGCACGGTTGGTGCTAGCCGCTGGGCATAGAGCATTGATAATGAAGTTTGATGTGGAATCAGTTTTCCGCCTGCTGCCAGTGCACACATCCAGCTAACATCTGCTGGGTTGTCATTTTGGCGGGGAGTACTATGTGGACCACTGCTTACCCATGGGATATTCCATTTCGTGAGCCTTTAGTACGTTTAGAACATTTCTTCAGTGGGTCACGAGTGTCATTGCGGGTCATTCCAGTAAGGGTCACTGCCTGGATGACTTTATGTTCGTTGGCACGGCGGGTGACGACACATGTCAAGTGTTGTCTAGATGACCCTTTTGGGCATTCAGATAGTTGTCATAATTACGATTTGTCGGTCACGCTATGTTAAAAGTTACCGGCTTGAGCATGCGCAATAAGTGCCAAAGGCGCTTATCGCGAGGCCCAAAACTTACAGGTTTGACAGGGGCTGTAATGAGCGCTTAAGGCGCTCATCGCGAGGTCTGTATATGACTGGCTTGACGGGGTGCAATGAGTTCCGTAGGCACTCATTGCGGGGCTTGCAATGAGCACCAAAGGCACTCATTGTGAGGCCCGTACCTGACTGGCTTGAGGGGGGAGAGCCTCAAAACGGGTGAGGAGTTACAGGCTTCAAAAAAATATGAATTTAAGGCCGCCATTTTTTTCAAGCCCGTAACTCAGAAGCCATAGGAAGACCACTAAAACAAGCCAATTAATTAAAAAATGTACTTGCAACATCACTCACAGCACACCTAAATGTGGTGGTGTGTGTTTAGATCTTATTTTGATCACTGTAACTTATTACACCACTTATTAAATGAAAAATGTAGTCCTATTTTAAAAGTATACTTGAAAATAAGCAACATGTTTTGAACAGAAAGTATATATTGTATATAAAAGCTAAAAATGTAAATGTTCTGTTTATTTTTTATTTATTTTGTTTTTTAAAACATTTTTCCAGTTATCAAGTTTAGTACTTCAAAAGGCTATAAAGAAAAAAGTTGACAACAGTAGTCCACATCCATTAGCCAACTAATTACCCAGGCAATCGCCCCATATACCTAAGGAAATTTTGATAGATTCGGCCATGTTGCTACTGAGCATTAGCAATACAACCAACAGCATTTCCAACTATTTGGATTGTATCAGAAAACCCAGTCCCTGATCACATTCCACTAATCATTTACATTTCAGTTCTAATCAGGTAACATTTTTATATCCAAATAACAAAGTTAGGGGAGCACAATCAGAGAACAAACTAACCTTGTAGGTTACTTCTTTGGACATGATAACCCACTCTGAGAGCAGCCTCTTTTAGCTCACTTGTGCCCTTCACAAAGAGAAATATCCTGTAGTATATCAGTCTGGTCCCTCCCACTAGAGTGACCCAGCCCAAAATACCAGGCAATTCTACCCTGAACAGGAGAAACAGCAAACCCCAGATGTACGTTTCAGCCTTCATTGGGCCTCGTCAGTGAGGTGTAGCTGAACTCCCTATGGCACAGTGAGCAAGGGGTCCACGTCACCCTTAGGGAGATTAATCCCTAATGGTAATTTGCATAAACAAAAGACAAAGTTAGAGATGCTCAATCAGAGAACGAACTAACCTTAATAGGTTAGTTATTAGGGCAACCGTTTTTATATCTGAATCTAATATCAAGAGCAACTAGTACAGCAGCCTCTCAGTTAACCAGGATTGGTAGGTGCTGGATTAGTGTAGTTTCTGGTTGCTTGGGGGTCACTATTATAAGAGGCCTAGATTAGCTGCATGTAGGATGCTCTGCTAAGTATATTTGTCAGTGAGGGCTGTTCTAGCAGCAGCAGCTTTCACTCCTCACTTGCACACAGGTATGTTTGGCTGGAGAGTGCTGTGCTGAACCCGAGTAATGTAACGCCAACACTGCACTGGCTCAGTCACTCACGCCTGTCTGCTTCCAGGTAACATTGAATTGCAGAGATGTACAGTGGATGAAATCTAGGTGCCTGTAAGCATTTTGTGGCACGACAACCTGGCACTTGGCATTCGTTGATGTTGTAAATTTTATTTTTTATTTAAAGTACAGTATTAAAAAAAATTCTGGTTGTTTGAGTTGTGGTTCACTGAGAATCTACTGTATTATTTTGCAAGACAGGCAATCGTTCAATAATCTTTGTTCTTAATACTTGGTTCCGCACATTGAACAAACTAAGCAAATTTATGGACCGAAAAACTATGGTGATTAGTGCAACTGCTAATTAGTCCTTTCGAGGATGAACTGGAAAAACTGGGATGTCCTAAAATGATCAGGGTGCAATGAATAGATGTTTTGTGGTTGTCTCATAGCGAGACAAACATATGTACAGTACTTAGTCAGACTTTTACCTAAACCCTAAACATGTTTTCTTCTGAGTATGTACTAATTGAAAATGTAAAATGGTTTATCTCGTTTGGTTCTTATCCCTTGTGCAATCTAGTTTCCTATATTTATACATACATGTCTTTACACTAAGTGCTCAAACTTGCTATAAATAAGAGTTACATAAACTAAAGTGCTTTAAGTAACATCCATATTGACATAATAACTAGGTAACGCTGTTATTATGTGTAAGGCCACAAAGATATTGCCTCATTGAAGTCCATAATAAATGTGATCAATCAAAATAGTTGCTCTTTTTTGTTCTGAACTACTGTTCTCTCAAAATAGCACTGCCAGACATTGTTCAGAGTCAAGAGGTCAATGTCAGACCACCCTGCGTGGGGATTTGCCCACAACAAAAAGTTGAGTTGAATCCTTCAGCTGAGCAATGTCAGCTACCACCTTCCATATTACCGGTGACTCATAAACGGGAAGCTTAGCCCTGTCCACAAAACTATTACTTTTTCATATCAATAATAGTCTTTTTTTTTTTTTAAAGAAGCAAAAAACAAAGAAGTTTATCATATATTAAAACCCAGTTGGCCACTGTTTTCTCTCCCAAACAAATATTGCCAAACTGGTGCACGCTACAAATTAAGTGTTAAATTTATTTACGGATACAAATGGTGTAGTAACAATGGACAGAGCAATGATGTTGTTCATTTTGGTAAGTGTATTTTACTTAGCAAGATTTTATTAGTGACATGGGAACATCATTAGCAGAGGGGAAAGTTTAGAGTTACACCCAAAATGCCCATCTAGTCTGTCCTAAAACTATTCACTTATTTAATCCTCAGGAAGTCTTATGCTTAAATTATTTTACTATTTTTTTATACCACTTCCGCTGGAAGGATGTTACATTTACTTACTACTCTTTCATAAAGAGAGGGGGAAAGCTGGACCTGCCAATGAATGGATCCCACTAGTTAGGTCCTCTCCCCAACAGGATTCTGTGCCTCCAAGGCATATCCCCGTCAACAATAATTGGATCACAGTATTTGAATTAAAAAAATACTCATAAAAAAATTCATACCAACGTCAGGCATGTTTAACATGGACACAATCAGCACAATCCTTTAGATTGTAAGTTTGCAGGTTTTCAGTCTTGCATGGTGCTTTTTATGGACACTGGATTCTAAGCTCAAATACAGGGCTCTCCATCCTTTGCATTGTGTTAATATTGTTTTGCCTTGAACAAAATCCATGTATAGTGCTTCGGAATATGTTGGTGCGTTACAAATAAATAATATTGTTAATAATAATTATTATAATAATGAGTAGTTAGCCACACAATGTCCAAAGACACCGACACAATGGTTATTAACTTGGAATTAGGGTCTCCAGACCCAAAACAGTACAAGCTGAGGAAAACATTGTTATCAGAGGGGTGGCCCTGGGCTGGAAACAAAAATCTCAGGGGTGTCATGTCCATGTCATGCTTGCCCAGGGAAGGGATTCCCGTGGGGAAGACTGGAATAAGCTCCTTTTGGTGTGCTTTGATTTGCATTTTGTTCTTCCTCCCAGTCTTCTTCTTTCTTAACCACTTCCTATCTTTAATCCCCCTTGTTGTTTTACCCTTCCTACTCCTCTTTTTACTTTTGCTTCTGCTCCCACCCTCTGTATTTCTTACCACTGTCCCTCTATGTCTCATGGCCCAGCATCCTTTATTTCTTGCCCTAACTGTATTTTGCACACCTTTCCTCTATTTTTGGCTCATCCTTATATTTTAACCATTATCATGTTTGACCATTTTTTATCAACTTCTCCTCAATATTTCTTGACTGACTCTTCCCTTCCATGTTTGTAACCCCAGTCCCTATTTTGTTTTGTCCTTTTCTGTTGTTGACCCTTCTATCTCAATTTGAATCCCTCCACTCAATTTTTATCTTTCTTCCTCTTCATATCGATTATCAATGCCCCTCCCCCTTTCTTTTTGATCCCTTATTATTTATCGTACCATTTCACTGTACTTTTATATGTAGCTAGCAGAGCAAGTTTTCTACAAATAGGGAGTGAGAAGTGTAGGACAAGAAAGAGATATGTTATTGCAATATGAGGTATCTAGTGCCAGGCCCTGGGAAATGGAGATGTCTGGAGATGTGCAATGTGTGAAGGAACATTGTGGTACATGAGGGCAATATGAGGCAAAGGATACGTCCGAGGTGCGTGAATGCAAAGATGTTTGCTTGGGCAAATGGTGTGCAAGTGAGGGCAAAGTAGGGTACTTGTGCTATATGTGTAAAAGTGAGTGGGACAGGAAGAACATCTGTGTAGTGCAGAGTGCGGGTATAAGTATGTGAAGACAGATAATGAATGTGAGGAGAAAGGAGGTGTGAAAATGACATTTCTGTGCACATGAGATGTGAGAGGGATATATGTACGCAGTGAGTGAAGGAATTTATGTTGAGTTCAAGACAAGGTGAGATTAAGATGTGGATGAACAATGGGTAGGAGTGAGTGAATAAAGGGTGTTATTGAAGCTTTGTAAGAGAGAGTGTGAGAGTGCATGGTGACAAGGTGTAAGTGGGATGCTTGGGACAGAAAGTGTGAGAGTAAGTTGCCTAATTAGCATATGTGTGTGGAGCGGGGCGGAAAAAGTGTGAGACCATGAAGACTGAAATTAAAGGCTAATTTAAATATTTTTTAAATATCTGCTGAGTTGCCTTAACATCAGTATCAATGTTTACACTTTTTAAAGGCTTTGTTTGAATAAATACATATGAATGAGCACACACATTTGTTCTCAGGTCCCTCCCCCTCCCGCCTCTTCCTGTGGGCGGGAATTAGCTCACTTTAAACAAGCACTTCCGGCCGCCTTATTTTCATTTTGGCTCCACAGCCTGGACGATGCATCTCAGAGTCTCCTCAAGCCTTGGCTATCACAAGCCTCCCTTTGCAGATTTTGCCTTAGATTTACTAAACAAGGTTGGTCTTTTTTCATTATTATGGGGCATCACCAAACCTACATACACAGATTTGCCATTTTTGTATCAGAATTCGGCCCATATCTAGTAAATAGTGGCTTTGCTTATATCAAGGTCACACCATTTCATTGTCATATGCTTTCAATAAGCCCTACCATTCCATATTTTGCCCCATTTTCATACATATATACTAAGCAGCGAATGTAAAAGGTCAGTATTTATTCCAACAGGGCTTTACCAAGCCTACATATACAGATTTTATTATCTTTGTATCAGAATTCGAGCCTTTTCCACTAAATAAAGACATTACTTATATCATGGTTTCATTACAGCAGGGTTTTCCCGAGCCTACATACATAGTTTTGGCACATTTTATAAAAAAAATTGGGTCATATCTACTAAATAGTGACTTTGCTTAGACAAAGGTTACTCAATTTAATTTCGGGCCATATCTACTAAGTAAAAATGTCCGTGAGGGCCTTACCATTGCTGGAGAGCCATGGCACCAAGGGCTTTCAATAAGTCCTAACCATCTGTCGCTTAGTGTCACATCACCAAATTCAACCCTATCAATGTCCCTACCCACATCCAGGTCACACTTTTTCATTGTCACGCGGCTTTCAACAAGCCCTCATTACACATTTCGGCTAATTTCTACTTGGTTTTCAGATTTCAATAAGCATCACATTGCTGATTACGGCTTTCTTTACCCATGTCCAAAGATACTCCCACCCATCACTACTAGGCTTCTAGCAAGTCTTATGTCAAATGTCGGCTACATATATAACATTTTCCCCCCACCTTCAGGACATGTCTTGTCTACATCGTGACTATCTGGTCCTCCAAGCAGGCTAATATTTGGTAGCCTCCGGCACACTTCAGCTACCCCTCACTGAGGAGGAGGGACCTTCCTTCGCCGAGGGGGAGGGACCTTCTCACAACTCAAGGTTTACACCTGTACATACATATGATCTGTCCGTGTGCATTATGAAGAAATACAGCAACAGCTGTGAACATGAGTGTGGCTCCCTTTAGAGTGAGAGTTGGGAATGAGGCCGGCAACAAACAGATTTTTGTCTGCTCTATAAGATAGATCCACTAAACTATTTCAGGGGACTGCAAAGGTATCTAAAAAAATGTTGGTAGTTTCCCCCACAGGAAATAGACATTGCAGCCTTCTCTGATCTGCATTCGAAGCCTTGCAATGGTTAGTGGATCTTAGGGCTACATGTACTCTGATAGCAGAACTGCAGCATATTTTATTATATTATAGCTCTTTTTGATACAATGGCGGGGGGGGGGATTCTATTTCTAAATAGCAAGCTGAAACATCTAAACCTTGACACCTATTCAATATCTGCTTCTGTTTGTACATGTATTTTTTATCTTAATTATTGGTGAATTAAAAATAGGCTTCATATGAAAACTGTTACATTTGCCCTTTAAGGATGCATTTTGCCCAAACCAGGTCATAGGAGTAACAAGATGATTTTTTTAAGTTTCAGGTCAGGTTCAAAGTAAACTGAAATAGTTTTGTGGACCAAATGGTGATGTGCTAGAACACTATTGGACATCCCTAGTACTGTTGTAGCCCATTATATAAAACTAGTATCTTGACCGTCAAATGATGTGTCTCTTCCCCCCCTCTCCATCCCCTGTGGCTCTTCCCCTTCTCCTTCCCCTGTCTCCCCCCCCCCACTCCTTCCCCTGTCTCTTTCCCCTCCACTCCCCCCGTGTCTCTTTCCCCCCTCCCCCATTTCTCTCCCCCCTCCTCCGTGTCTCTCCCCTGTGTCTCTTTAACCCCCTCCCCTGTCTCTTTCCTCCATGTATCTTCCCCCCCTCCCCTGTGTCTCTTTAACCCCCTCCCCTCTGTCTCTTTCCCCCTCCCCTGTGTCACTTTCCCCCTCCCCTGTGTCTCTTTCCCCCTCCCCTGTGTCTCTTTCCCCCTATCCTGTGTCTCTACTCCTTCCCTGTGTCTCTTCCCCCCTTGCTCCTCTGTGTCTTTCCCCAACTTCTGTGACTCTTCCCCCTCTTCTCTTTCCCCTTTGTCTTTCCCCCTCCTCCTTTTCCTGTTTCTCTTTACCCCTCTCCCTCTTCTGTGTCTCTTTTACCTCCTCCCTCCCCTGTGTCTCTTTCACCTCCTCCCTCCCCTGTATCTCTTTCACCTCCTCCCTCCCCTGTGTCTCTTTCCTCCCTCCCTCCCCTTTGTCTCTTCCTCCTCCTCTTTCCCTCCCCTGTGTCTTGCTCCCCTCTTCCCTCCCTCCTCTCTGTCTTTCTCCCCTCCTCCTCCTCCCTCCCTTGTGCCTCTTTCCCCCTTCTCTCTCCCTCGTGCCTCTTTCCCCCCTCTCTCCCTTGTGTTTCTTTCCCCTTTCCCTTCCTATATGTTTATTTCTCCTCTCTCCCTCCCCTGTGACTCTTCCCCTCCTCCCTCCCCTGTGCCTCTTTCACCCTCTCCCTCCCATGTGTCTCTTTCCCCCTCTCCCTCCCTTTGTCTCTTTCCCCCTATCCCTCCCCTGTGTCTCTTTCCACCTCTGCCTCTTCTTTGTCTCTTTCCTCTCCCTCCCTTGTGTTTTTCATTCTGTCTTACATTGGCAGTTTCCATACAATAGTTTGCGTAGTGTGCCTGCGCCCGTAAGATTGAAGAGGTTCCCTAAGACTTCTACAACATCTTTGTACATCTGTCACTTGATGTGTCAACCTTGCTTCATATTAAAACAAATATATAATTCAAACTTTACAAAACATTTTTGGCTTCTACATCACAACTAAAAATGTACTCATTCTATACACATCCTTACATAGGCTCAGTGTACTGACAATACAACATCTGGGTACATATATTAACTCTTTATTAACCTTCAAGTCAACAGCAGCACAATGCAGAGATCTATAGAGGACTACACATTCCATAATGCCTTCCAGCACAAACTGCCACTACAGATTGATACAATGTATTAGCTGCCTGCAATTGGCCAAAACACATAATTCATTTTATGCTAATTTTAGCAGGAATTTCTATGAGTGTTAACTCTGAAAATCAATTGATAGCAAACGCAAGAGATTTAGCAAACTTTAGGGTAAGTATAAAATTTTTTATTTTGGCATCTTTTCGTGCAATTTTTAATATACTACTGATGCTCCCCTAGATTATGCATTCAGTATAGCGCTACGGAATATATTGGCGTGTTACAAATAAAGGATAATAATAGTAATCCAGGAAACTTAAATATGCCTTTAACAAAGAACAGTGATAAGGCACTGCATACTAGTGAGATGTCCCTTTGTTGTTCCAAAAAAGAAAAAAGGGACCTATCCTGTTCAATGTACACGCTGGAAGCGAGCCGCCGACGTACCGATTTAGCTGTGTCTAAGTGCCCTGTAAGTGGTTAGGGGTTTTCGGGTTAGGGGCTTAGGGTTAGGGTTAAGAAGTGAGGTTAAGGGGGTTAGGTTTAGGGTAAGAGGGTTAGGGGCTTAGGGTTAGGACCTGAGGTTTAGGGGGTTAGGGATAGGGTGAGAGGGTTAGGGGGATAGGGTTACAGGGTTGTGGTGTACTAGTACATCGAGATGGGGGACGCGAGTGCGCCAGGCACCAGGAGGCTTCGCATGCGTACATATAACAGGATAGATCCGAAAAAAGATTTTATATATATATATATATATATTTTTTTTTTTTTCTCCATGTCACAATCAAGTTAAGCAATTTCGTAAAGAACAAACCTATAGTATTGAGCTCTCTTCTCTGTTGTGTGACACTGATACCAATTTAGCATTTAAAAAAACATGTTTTCATGTGTGCACATTAAATATATTTGTTACTATATTATTTTCTGTTGCTGTTTGGTTTAACATAGAAAACATTTTTATAGGGGTAAGGTCAAAGAAAGGCTAAGATGTATGAAAATGGCAGCAGTTAACCTTTGACCTGCTAATCACGTCTCACCTTTTAACCAGTATTTAACCTGTGCTAACTAGACTAAGAACAAGGTCACCTAGAAAGAACAGAGACTGAATGTACAGTTTGAATTTGTTATTTAAGAAAATCAGTTGAAAATCTGTAGTAAACAGTATATTTATCAGAAATATGTATATGCAGCAGTATATTTAGTATAATAATAGTAACATTAGACAAACAAGTGTAATAGCAAAACCTACTCATTACCATTTTAACATAAAAAAATACAGCAATACATATATATATATATATAATACACTTGCATGTCTTAAATAGGTCAGAGAACCTGCTTATATGTTACCATTATTATTATGTTTATTTGTAGAGCGCCAACATATTCCGTAGCGCTATACAGGGGTTAAGTACATGGCAAAAATTACAAAGAATGGAGGGCCCTGTTTTTGAGTTTAAAATCAAATGTACATAGTGCATAGTACATATGATTGAAAACTCGCAAACTTGCAATCTAAAGGGATTGTAATATATATATATATAATATATATATATGAGATGGAAGCCGGTTCTCTGGCCTATTTAAGATATCCAAGCGTATTATTTTATATAAATATTGCTATATTATTTTTGCTATACTTGTGATGGTAAAATGGTAATGAGTAGGGTTTGCTAATACATTTGGAGCCCGATTGAATTGCAAGCCCGTATTTCACAGGATCCAGGCTGTATGTCTGCGGGTGTGTTGCGGGCTTCCATTCATCTCCGATTCTCGAGCTATGCAATTGCTCAAGGCTGCAAGTTACTGACCCAAAGCCTACTCCGTAAACCATTCACTGGGTCGTAGCTGTCCATGGCGGGAACAGGATCACTTAAGGAAGACCATAACCTCCCATTTCAAATCAGCCAATAGGAAATGAGACTGTCATTATTACGGCAGTAAAACATGGAGGTTACATGTCAATCAATTAGGTTCGGGGGTCCGATATGCGAATAAACTCATAAAAGCGCAAAATACAGAATTATGAAAATGAATTCCAATACTGTTCTAGTCCATATGGGTGGCCTGATATGTATTAACTCATTGATTCCCGAGATCGCTATAAGCCGAAATAAAACATAAAAATAAAATGTATTTACTACCTATTTGCGTGCTTGAGACTGTTGTGCAATTAATTCTAATGTCTATCCTCTCTTTTCCCGTTATTTACAGAGCAGTAGTGATTTTTTTATTTACATTTACAGTGCTACAAATAGGTGTTTAACCCCCTTGCAGGTCCTCGTTAGCAATCATAGGATTTTCGCCTACATTTGAGTTTTTTCAATATTATTGATTTTTTATACAAACAATAAAGGTAGTAGAAAACTTTTTGGTGATTCTTGGAATCATTTTACTTTGGGAATTTTTATGCTGACCATGTATTAAATACAGAGAGCTAATTGAAAATTTTCCTTTGTTTTTTTATTTATATTTCATTCCCCCCCCAAATGAAACATATCATAAATAATATCTCATATAAACATAGAAAAAAAACATAAAATCAACATTTATTATAATATAAACTATAACAATTACTATATTATTTAAAAAGAAAACATAATAAATAAACTATTATATTTTTTAATAAATTATGCTGTATTTCCAAATTGCTAAATAATTTTCAAGAAATGAATAAGCGTTTTCATAGTATTTACATAATTTACTTTAAAGTAGGCCAAGTTTTTGGACTGAAGTTGTGAGTATTCACCTAGTTGCAGAATTAGTGTAATTAATATTCTTAAGAAATTGTCATTCTGTATCAACTAATATAGACCACAGTTTGCTCCTTTTTTTTATTGCATTTGTCTGAATACATGAATGACTGAGGACTTGAGCTAATACATAGAAGGAATATAAATGCATTTGCTACACAATAAACTATGTGAGTTAGTATTATAAAATATTTATATATGCACCTTGGAATTGCCAATATAGAAGGCATAAAATGGAAATTATTATTATTATTATTATCATTTATTTGTAATGTACCAACATATTCCGTAGCGCTATATTTTATTTATTATTTTTTTGGTTTTGTGTACAACAACTGAATATAGCTTGAGGAACACTGATTAGAGGAGCTCTGAATTAGAGGATAATTTACTAGATTAAGGGAATGCGTGGAGTATCCTACTAATAGTCGATATTAATACATTAAGTAATTAAATCTTTAAAAGTATATATTAACTTATGTATAGTGCTGCAGAATATGTTGGTGCGTTACAAATAAACGAAAATAACAATAATAATCATGCATATGCTACCTTTTTAAAGAGCCAGGAACATAGTCCAGAGCCTATAGGTTAAGTAGTATTTCTGTCATCCAATTCTAGTTTCCTAAATAAATTTAACGTTACAAAATATTAAATAATTGGTAGGGACTGGCTTTTAAAATGCTAATTTTCTGAGTAGTGCAATAGTTTGTATTAGCCTTCCAGCCAATTTGAGGAAGTGATGAAGGTAAGTAGAAGATTTACTTGAATGATTTCTTCTTAAACATGGGAGCCAACCTGTTCTGCCAAGTTCATTACAGTTTTTTATTTTAGCCATTATCAGGTGACAGAATAAAAAGCATATGCTTATTTTTTTATGAATTTTCAGCTGGCTCTTTATTCTACACACTGTCAAATGAAGGGCACTTGTCCTGTTTGAATGACAATGTACCACTGTGCTATCGGTAGGCTTCATTATTTCACACAGTTACGCCTGGGGCCATCTTACCACATTCCATTTCCTGAGATAGGTGAGCCAGATTTATCTCACAACTACAAGCAAGGACTCTCTATACTTGATTACCTTCTATATAATATTATCCAGAAGCTGTTTATACAAAAATATCAAATATTACATTTCTGTCACTAGTGTTTGTCCTGTTAAAATAAAACAATGTTTTCATTAATAAATGTGGTGGGAAACCAGAAGAGATCGGATCAGGGCATGTTCATGCACTGCTCCTTATTCAAAGTGCTTCCTTCATTGGTCTTAAGTAAATTAAAGCAAATACCATACAATAACATCTGTTATTACAAAATATATTTCTTTATAGCTTCAAGCAATAAAAATAAGAATATCCTTGCACCGTGAACTTTTAAAAAGAACAATGATATTGAATGCTGTCCCCGTAAAACAGTAAAATGCCCTCAGGCATTGAATACCTCCCAAAGATATCTAGTACAATCTTCCATTGTTTATGTGAAGAAGGATCTTATATAGTAGTCACTTTGTGGATAAGCCCAGGTATTAGTTAAAGAAATGGGTAACCTGACTCAGAGCCCACAAGAGATATCTTTTTGGCACAGAATTCAAACAGAAAAGACTTACTAAATTTGTTTGATGAGGATTAAAATTGTATGACAAAATGTTTCAGAAAACAAATGGAACTATTGTAAGAATTTAAACGGTTTGATCCGATGGATTAAATAATAAATAGATATTAAATTCAATGTAGAGAATCAATAAAATGTGTTAATTCTTCTTGTATACTAATTTCAGACAGAATTTTTTTTTCATACAACATTACATGAAAGTGACTCTTCAGGCATTTTTTTGTTTTGTATAAATGTTTTAATAAACTGAATAAATTAGTTGTTTCCCACCTTAATGTGATTGTCATAGAAAATGTACACTTAACAGAATAACAGATTCCTGTCTTCTGGAACCTCCCCATTTCTTGATATTCTTCCTTATGATAGCTGCCATGGGACATGATGTGTTATTGAGAGGAAAAAGGCCCTGGTAGTGTGATGACTCTCCACTAAGTATGGTTTTAGGTCAATAGCTGTGCAACATGGCAGCTGTCATGAGGGAGAATAGCCATAAAGTGGGAGGATTCAGAATATGAGAAAGTGTTATTCTGGGGATTCTGAGAACAATAATGTTTAGTAGGATGCAATAATATAATATATAATATCAATAAATAGCCTGGTTAAAGTATTTGTACAAAACAAAAATGCCTAAAGAATCCATTTAATAGCCCTTGTCTAAAGTATCTTAATATATATATGTTGTGGCAGATTTCTCTCTCCATTAATTTGAACTTAGCATAAAGGCAACCCTCTACATTTGTGAGGATGCTGTTCCAGGGGTCTTCGCGAATGCTGGAAAAATGCGGTTAAATTGTGACTGATGTCCCTTGGAAGGGGTGAGGGGCCAAGTGGGAGGTACCAGAGGTTGGGATACAGCAACCACACTACCTTCACCAAACAATTGGTAAGCACAGGAAGAAATCCAAAAGAGGTTAGAAAAAATCTATGTTAATAAAACCCTGGGTCCTGATGGAATACATCCAAGGGGACTGAGGGGACTGGGCTCTATAATAGCCAAACAATTATATCTACTTTTTTCAAGATTCACTCAACACAGGGTCACTACCACATGACTGGAGAAAAGTAGAGGTGATACCTATATTTAAAAGCTACAGTGGATATAAAAAGTCTACACACCCTTGTTAAAATGTCAGGTTTCTGTGCTGTAAAAAAATGAGACAAAGATAAAAGCATGTGGGAAAAGGTGTTATGGTCTGATGAAACCAAGGTTGAACTTTTTGGCCATAATTCCAAAAGATATGTTTGGCGCAAAAACAACACTTCACATCACCAAAAGAACACCATACCCACAGTGAAGCATGGTGGTGGCAGCATCATGCTTTGGGGCCTTAGTTAAGATAGAGGGAATTATTATTATTATTATTATTATCGTTTATTTATAACGCGCCAACATATTCCGTAGCGCTGTACATAAGATATGTTCAAGACAAAGATACATACAAATTAACACATAGTAAAACAAGGAGGGCCCTGTCTTTGAGTTTGGAATCCAGTGTCCATGGTGCTTTCCCTAAAACACCTTGTGGGATTGAAACTCGCAGACTTACATCCTAAAGGTATTGTGTGAGGAAAAGGAGGGAGATAGATTTGAGAGTGTGTTAGGGTGGAAGGTGATACGCTTCTTTAAAGAGATGTGTTTTTAGAGAGGATTTGAATGTTTTGAGGTTGGAGGATAATCTGCTGGAGCGAGGCAAGGAGTTCCAGAGAATAGGGGCAGACAGAGAAAAGTCCTGAAGGCGAGAGTGAGAAGAGGTAACAAGAGTTGTGGAAAGAAGAAGGTCATTAGCAGAGCGAAGAGGACATGTGGGGGAGTATTTGGAGATGAGACCAGAAATGTATGGGGGAGTGTTCTTGTTGAGGGCTTTGAAAGTTAGGGTCAGGATTTTAAATTTTATTCTGGAGGCTATGGGAAGCCAGTGGAGAGATTGACAGAGAGGTGATGCCGACACTGAACGTTGTGTACGGAAGACGAGTCTAGCAGAGGCATTCATAATGGATTGAAGTGGAGATAGTCGTGTGGTGGGGAGGCCAGCAAGAAGCGAGTTGCAGTAGTCCAGTCGAGAGATGATGAGAGAGTGTATAAGGATTTTAGTTGTGTCTTGTGTAAGAAAGTGGCGAATTCTAGAGATGTTTTTTAGATGGAGAAGACAAGATTTAGTTAGTGATTGTATGTGAGGGATGAAGTGCTGTAATAAAATCAAAATGTGCTTCAACAAAGTATTAGTTTAAGGCTGTGCAATTGAGTTGTACAGTTTATAGGTCACATTAAAGGTGGAAAAAGTTCTGAAATGATTTATCTTTGTCTAATTTTTTTACAGCACAGAAACCTGACATTTTAACAGGGGTGTGTGTAGACTTTTTATATCCACTGTATATGTAAGTGAGCTGGGTTTCAAATGTTTCCTAAGAAACAGCAACTGATTAGTAGAAAAATATGTATTATATTGAAAAGTTGAATGTACTTACATATTTATATGCTAGATACTGATATGAAGATATGCACACCCCTAGGAAGCTTACATATTGTGTACCCTGCAAGGTGCAGTGTGTGACCTCTAAAGGAAATGATGGTTGGTGGGGTCACAGCTGAAAGTGCCCATAAGGAGACAGGCAGAGAGAAAAAAAGACAGCAACTGCCAGATTGTGATACAAATGTTTTAGTATTTACTTCCTCCTGATTGGCCAAAACTATTTTTCAAATTGTATACCAATTTAGCTTGGGTTTGGAGGGTGTTAACCCTAAATTTCAACTGACAGAAATTAAAGTATACTTTGCTAACTTCAAGGTAAGTGTTTTTTAAATGCTTAATTTGGTATTTTTTCATGTACATTTTTTTTTCATATACTACTAATTTTCCTCTATCAGATACACGGAAAACCCAACTCACTTACATATCCCATTAAGAGAGCAAGAGCAAATCTGGGGAATTAAAGGCCAGTGAGTCTCAGTTCTGTAGTTGGGGAGCTTTTAGAAGGGTTAATAATGCATAGTATACAGGAATGTGTCTGTTTAAACAAGATTATAAGTAGGTGTCAACATGAATTTATGAGGGCTAGGTCATGTCAAACAAATCTAATTAGTTTCTATAGAAGGAGGTTAGTAAGAACTTGGATCAAGGCAACTCAGTGGATGTTGTCTTTTCAGATTTTGCAAAGGCCTATGATATGGTGCAACATGGAAGACTATTGTGCAAACTAATGGATACAGGAATTGCAGTAAATATTTTCTCATGGATTGAGAACTGTCTAAAAGACAGGAGGCAAAGGGTTGTTGTACATGGAACATACTCAGATTGGACTAATGTGATATGTGGGGTTTCTCAGGATTTTATTAGGTCCTCGCCTTTTTAACACATTTATTAATGACTTAGAAGTAGGAGTGGAAAGTATTGTCTCCATTTTTGCTGATGACACTAAGTTGTGCAAGGTATTTAAATCCGATAATGATGCACTTTCCCTCCAGAGGAATTTGCATAAATTAGAGAAATGGGCATCTAAATGGCAGAAGATATTTTATACAAATACATGTAAAGTTATGGAAAAATACCCATGCAATTTATAATCTTAATGGAGAAAATCTAGGGTTATCAGATATTGAAATGGATTTGGGAGTACTTGTTGACAACTACCTAGGTAACAGAGCTCAATGCCAAGCAGGCAAAGGCAAGTCAAATATTAGCATCTATTGAGAAGGGTAGCAAGGGAAGCCAATATAATTCTGCGACTATAGAAATTCCTAGTACTTTGGAATTTGGAGTACAATTTAGACCTGGAAAAAGTACAGAGAAGGGCATTAAAAATAATAAAGGGAATGGAGGGGCTAAGTTATGAAAAAAGACTAACTAAATTAAACATATTTTCTCTAGACAGTGGATTTTATAGATAACTTTAAAAAGGTGTTGGATATATTTTTGAGTAAATGAATTCAGGGTTATCCTGGATAATTAGAGAGGGATTATTGATTCAGAGGAGTCTGATTGCCAGTATCTGGGGTCAGGAAGGAATTTTATTTTTTCCCCTTTTGAGACAATTGCCAATGTTTCAATGGAGTTTTTTTGCCTTCATCTGGATCAGTTAACAACTAATCTGCATATTGCAGATCAGAGAGATCTAAAAAGGTTGAACTTGATGGACTAAAATATTTTTTCAACCTCAATTATTCTGTAACTATGCAACTATCAGCCACATTCCAGCCCTGTAAGTGCAATGTGATACCCGCAACGGCTGCGAGCTTGATGAGTTGCGGATTTACGGTGCTATTAAATTAGAAGGGCCTGCTAGTTACGAGCTGGAGACGCAAACCCGTAACTCATTCATTTGCGGCCCTGTGCATGATCAATTAGTCCAGCCCGTAGTTATGGGTTTAGACGGAGCCAATGGTAAAAGAGATCATCATCATTACGTCACTAAAAAAGGGGAGGTTAGATTTCAAAGTCCTACGGGCTACAATTACGAATTGCAATCAGACCCACATTCCAGAATAATGCAATATTAATAAAGCGGTAAATATGATATTCTATTACATGCGAGTTACAGTATATGTATTAACACATTGATTGCCGGGATCAATATAACACAAAAGTTAAACATGAAATAAAGTGTTTTTTCTGGCCGATTTGCGGGCTTGAGAATGTTGTGCTATTAATTCTAAGACCTAACATCAGTAGTGTGTTTTTATTTGCCATTAACGTGCTACGGGTCCTCTCCAGCATTCGTTGGGCTTTGGGCTCCATTTGCGTGTTACAGGCTAGCTCGCAAGTGACTTCGTTGCAATTTAATAGCATGATTGTAATTGTAGCGGTTATGCCCTTGACAGATCAAATAATTTACGACCGCAAAGTTCAACGTTGCTCATCCTGTAGGCTTTTTTTCGGCCTTGCTGCGTCTTAATACATAAGAAGTCTGCAGATTGCTTTAAGAGGCCAATTTAATAGCTCAAAATCAAACTGTAGCAATTTAATGGAGCTGTATGTTACTAAAATGTATTCATTATGCACATTTCTCCTTATGGTATAATCACTCCAACTCATATTTAATTCAAGCATTTTCAAATCTCCATAATCTATATTCAAATTAATTACATTAACTATTAAGTGCATATTAAAATAAAATAAGAAGTGCATGCAACCTTTACTAAGAAAATGTTAATTGGGAAAAGGAATTGTATAATAATTGTAAAGGTACTTTTCTCTTTGGGTATTAAAAGCTGGATTAATTGTAATATTCTTTTTTGTGTGACTTCTTTAATGCAAAAAAATATATATATAAATAAATAAATATATATATATATATATATATATATATATATATATATATATATATATATATATATATATAGTCTACACACCCCTGTTAAAATGTCCGGTTTCTGTGCTGTAAAATAATGAGACAAAGATAATTCATTTCAGAACTTTTTCCACCTTTAATGTGACCTATAAACTGTACAACTCAATTGAAAAACAAACTGAAATCTTTTCCTGAGAGGGAAGAAAAAAATAAATAAATAATATGGTTGCATAAGTATGCACACCCTTAAACTAATACTTTGTTGAAGCACCTTTTGATTTTATTACAGCACTCAGTCTTTTTGGGTATGAGTCTATCAGCATGGCACATTTTGACTTGGCAAGATTTGCCCACTCTTCTTTGCAAAACAACTCCAAATCTGTCAGATTGCGAGGGCATCTCCTGTGCACAGCCCTCTTCAGATCCCCCCACAGATTTTCAATCGGATTCAGGTCTGGGCTCTGGCTGGACCATTCCAAAACTTTAATCTTCTTCTGGTGAAGCCATTCCTTTGTTGATTTGGATGTATGCTTTGGGTTGTTGTCATGCTGAAAGATGAAGTTCCTCTTCGTGTTCAGCTTTCTAGCAGAAACCTGAAGGTTTTGTGCCAATATTGACTGGTATTTCGAACTGTTCATAATTCCCTCTATCTTAACTAAGGCCCCAGTTCCAGCTGAAGAAAAACAGCCCCAAAGCATGATGCTGCCACCACCATGCTTCACTGTGGGTATGGTGTTCTTTTGGTGATGTGCAGTGTTGTTTTTGCGCCAAACATCTTTTAGAATTATGGCCAAAAAGTTCAACTTTGGTTTTATCAGACCATAACACCTTTTCCCACATGCTTTTTGAAAACTTCAGATGTGTTTTTGCAAAATGTAGCCTGGCTTGGATGTTTTTCTTCATAAGAAAAGGCTTTAGTGTCTTGCCACTCTACCCCATAGCACAGACATATGAAGAATATGGGAGATAGTTGTCACATGTACCACACAGCCAATACTTACCAGATATTCCTGCAGCTCCTTTAATGTTGCTGTAGGCCTCTTGGTAGCCTCCCAGACCAGTTTTCTTTTCGTCTTTTCATCAATTTTGGAGGGAGCTCCAGTTCTTGGTAATGTCACTGTTGTGCCATATTTTCTCCACTTGATGATGACTGTCTTCACTGTGTTCCATGGTATATTTAATGCCTTGGAAATTCTTTAGTACCCTTCTCCTGACTGATACCTTTTAACAATGAGATCCCTCTGATGCATTGGAAGCTCTCTGTGGACCATGGCTTTTGCTGTGGGATGCGACTAAGACAATTTCAGGAAAGACCAACTAGAGCAGTTGAACTTTATTTGGGGTTCATCAGAGGCACTTTAAATGATGGCAGGTGTATGCTGACTCCTATTTAACACAATTTGGAATGTGATTGCTTAATTCTGAACACAGCTACATCCCCAGTAATAAGAGGGTGTGCAGACTTATGCAACCACATTATTTATATTATTTTTTTCTTCCCTCCCCCTAAAAGATTTCAGTTTGTTTTTCAATTGAGTTGTATAGTTTATAGGTCACATTAAGGTGGAAAAAGTTCTGAAATGCTTTATCTTTGTCTCATTTTTTTACAGCACAGAAACCTGACATTTTAACAGTGGTGTGTAGACTTTTTATATCCACTGTATATATATTATTGGGACCCTGTAACATTTCATCGTGAATATATCAGCGCTAAAACATCTGTTAAAATAACTTTTGTTCACTGTAATAAAAAAATATGATCTTTAGTGAGAATATCCACTTATTTGAATATGCTGGTTCCTACGTTGTAGCTCTGATTTTATACCCCACCCCCATTCAACGTGTAGGAATATCCCTATTTAAAAGAGGGAAGTTCCCTTTGTAAAATAAAGATACTTGTGCCGAACTAGATTTAGGCGTGTTAGGCAGATACATTCCTAAACCCTGTGTCCTTGCTAAAAATAATAATGATGTTTGAATAATAATTATTTTCTCTTTCAGACATGATCATCCTCAGTAAATCAAGTCAAATATCTATTCTGGCGTAATACCTCCAAACTAAAAAACACACAGTTTAAAGGACCACTGTATGGAAGGTTTTTTATTTCCAAAAGTATTTCTGCTTTTTTTAAACAATAAAATAATTAAACTTTTTAAAAATGTTTTAAAAAT
The DNA here is from genome assembly GCA_027410445.1 of Discoglossus pictus. Lineage (NCBI taxonomy): Eukaryota > Metazoa > Chordata > Amphibia > Anura > Alytidae > Discoglossus > Discoglossus pictus. The sequence goes on along the minus strand of CM050165.1, from coordinate 408,870,603 downwards.
AGGAATATTGTTTTTTTAATAATATGCTCAACTCTCATTCTTTGGCATACCGCCTATAAGGGTAGTATGCCTTTTAATTAAAAAAAAAAAAACTTTCATACAGTGGTCCTTTAAGCAATGATGTAAATATGTTGTATTTGTAAGTGTGGGTAGGTACTGATTTCTTTCAAGGACTTCTGATGTTATGGACAAGCTTCACATATTTGTGAAGTATATAACAAACATATAACAACATTAGCAGTGGCAGTACACACATATTTAAAATGTAAAAATCGGTACCTGAAATATGGAATGGATATATATGACACTTTTCTTCAAATATTTATTGTTTTGTTTTACTAGTCAGTAACTAAACAAAAAAATTAAACCTTATTGGTGCAACAATTTTATTGGCTTGCACTATTCTATAGACATAAAATTGCAGTTTACAGATAAATTAATTAACTAATTCTGACATAGTGCACACCTGTTTATTGCAAACTTAGCCCAACCATTGTTAAAAATGAATGAACTCATTACATTACAGCCACTTTCCAGTGGCAGTAACTAGTTAACTTGTCAACAACACTTTAACTCTTGGGGGAGGTGCAGGAAGGTCTGGGGTATGTACATGGGAAGGCTGTAATAAACATGGAGAATATAACAACCTAACCGTCTCCTCTGGATTACCCTCTCTTATTACCCTCTACCACCTATGAATCTGGGTATCACTGGGATTTCCCATAAGAACCCCATGGCACCATATATTAAACCCTTCAAAGTAATCTAAAGTATCTAAACCATGGGTTGTTGATATGGAGCCCCATGGTAATCAAAAGTATTTCCATGGATATCCCTATGGATACTCTTGACACCTAATATTAACCCTTTAGCATGGGTCTCATCTGGACCCCATGGTACCTTATATAAACACCTTTGCCCTCAATGGTATTTTAAACTATAACCATGGGCCCCTATGGTCCTCCATGATAGCCTAACATCTATCATTATTGTCCTTATGAGCCCACCATGGATCCTATATACCCATGGCAGTCCACAAGAACCCTCATGTTCCCTAACACTACTCCCTACAAAATAAATAAATACAAAAAACATTGACATAAAATAAAAGATAATTACATAAAATAAAATAAAAATATAAAAAAAACAAAAACAAAAGAATTATAGCTAAAAAGAAAAAATATAATAAAAAGAGACTAAACAAATGACATCTGTAGGTAGGAAAAATATACGTATCCTCTACATTGATGACACTCCAGGGACGATCTTTGATGTCCCTGGTCCTCACTCTTCAGCCCTGGATAAATGGTACTTCAGTGTTGATTGAAAAATCTGACGTCTTCGTGCTTGACTGAAGCTCTCTGGTCCTCATTTTTGGCATGTGGAAACAGGCCTCTGTCTAAAAAACAGCCACTCTAAAGAAAAAAATAACAAATTCACCTAACGGAGCTCCTCCTCAGAGGAGCTCCCATGCCAAATGACAGTTTTTTAGAGCCTCCCTACGCTATGGAATTTATGGCCAGTTGGAAAATAGGGCCATGTCATAGGCATATTTAATTATGATATTAATTAATTATGATTTAGTTATGATTTAATTATGATTTTACAAGCACAATAACAAAATTAGAACATAATAAAATTAAATCATATACACTGACTAATAGCAGTTGTTTTTTAAAAATTCGCAAAATAGAGTATGTCAGAGCATTATGACTTCCATGAAACTTAGTATAAGGTGTTTTCGATTTTCATCTGCACTGATAGCATAACACTACAATTTTAAGTAAGTTATTAAAAAGGTAAAAAAGTGAAAATAAGTTCCCTAAGACCTATCTGCACTAATGCATGCAACTAAGTTTTGAACACTGTATGAATTTAATCTCATCAGGGAGAGACCACATTTAATTTTAAACTGAAATTACTACCATAGATGGCCTTTCGAACCCGACCCTCATGGACCCTCTCCCCCATGAGTGTCTACATGTACCCTAATAGTCTCTGCCGTTATCTCCATTAAAAATAACTAAAATACCAAAAATAAAAAAATAAATTACATAAAATAAAAAATGACATAAAATAATAATTTCAAATCAAATAATAAAAATAAATAAATAAAATAAACGAATTATAAAAATAAAAAACTACACCTGTTCTGGGGAAATTCTACTTACCCTGCTTTGATGACCCACCATAAAAAATGTTTTCTTTTTTTTATTGATTAAAGATTGCTGATTCTCATTTCAGCAAAAGCAAAGGGCCTACACCTAAACACAATTGTGGCATTCTAAAAAAATAAAACTAAACAAACTCATCTAACGGCTTTTTGACTGCATTATCATCTTTAATGTAAATTGTTTTGGTTTCTGGTTGGCTGAAATACGTGTCAATCATATTTCAGCTATATAGAATTGCGTATTTGAATATAGGAACACTAACCAATTATTCATTAAAAAAATTATAGAAGGCTATCTCCTCTTTTCTTGTTGGTTAAGTTTTCAACCAATCAGAATGCGTGGATTAAAATGTGTGCATTCCAACTGGTAAGCTCTTTTTTCCCTATTCTAATAGACCGAAATGTCAGCCAATGTTAACCCTCTCTGATTGGCTACAGAAACAGCCATTTAGAGAAGAAAATATTAGCTAACATTCTCCTCTCTGATTTGTATAGGGTTAATGTTAGGAACCATGTTTTTTTTTAAAAGTTTTTTTTTGTTTTCTTTCCAGTTCTGCATGCAATCAAAATAACAAATATACCAATAGAGGCGATCCCCGGGTTAAGGACGAGATAAGTTGAGAACATCTTAAAACCGTGTTTGTATGTAACTTGGATCCCTAAGGAATAATAATAAATCTATAATTGCTTATATGTGGTAATAATAATACAGTGTAATACTGTAATAATAATACCTCTGTACTGTGATAGTCAGTTACAGAAACGGTTGTGATCTTTTAATTCAAACAACCAGAAAATAGGTTGCCTGTTCTGAAGTATGGATCTGTCTGTTATTTGAATCATCTGTAACCCGGGGACCACCTGTAGATCGATTAAATTCTATATTCTTAAAGTCAACTTTATAATGCTTAACGAAAGGATGACGCACATCTTGACAGACTCCTACCCCTTGTTTTTACAAAATTGGGACCCTTGTATAATATCCCCAAATTGCACATCTCTCCCCTAAGTCTCTTCCCAATTATCAAACTCTCCATATTGGCCGGGAGCAGGAAACCGGGGGAGCCTGGACCTCAGTGCTGAGGCAGGATATGGAGATTAAGGTAAACCAAAACATTCTAACTGACCCTTCATAAGGATCCCAATATTGTAAACTTTGAGGAAGACACTGCCTAGCCACCTTCTTCCTTTCCTCTTTTTTCTTTTCCTATTTCCATTTATTATTTACCATTTGATTTCACACTGTGTAAATACTCAGTGATACCCCCCTTCTTGTATTGTAAGTCTGCGAGTTTCAATCCTGCAAGGTGCTTTAGAGAAAGCGCTATGGACACCGGGTTCAAAGCTCAAAGACAGGGCCCTCCATTCATTGCAATTTGTGAATCTTGAACTTGTCATTACCTGTAACTTAACTTATGTATAGCGCTACGGAATATGTTGACGCGTTACAAATAAACGATAATAATTATTAATATAAAGGGTGGCCTAGGCCTGGCTGAATTCATCAATTAGATAAATACATACAATTTCTAATCTGATCTACCCTTTCTTATAGTAGGTGAATTTGGTATAGGCAGACTGTATAACTTAAGAATTTAATTGAGAGTGGGGAAATGAAAGTTAGAAGGTTAATAAGTTAATCAGGTTGATCAATGTTTTTTGTAAATTCAAATATGAATAACATTTAAAAAAAATAAATAAAAAGAAGACAAACATTTTGCTCCTGATATAATAAAATCTTAATTTCTCTTTCCTTCCAATCAGGGACATGTTTTACAAGCGGCATTAAATATATGTAGTGTATGGCTTTACATGTTATACCAACTGCTGTAATAATATTACCAAATTGTCTTCAATAAAAATATTGGAAAACAAAGATAAATTCTAATGAAAAAATAAGATATATGTCATGACTGGTTTCTGGGGCCAGTTAGGGGGCTTCTCTGAACCCCACAAACAGAACACTGTATAGCTCAAAACTGTATTGTCACAGCTTCCTGAATTCACAGTTATTTGGGACCCTAGCACAAGAAGGCTATCAAAATGGACATGGGATGTGTTCTAAGGATTGTTTTTCCCTTTATGTATAATGTTTAAAGAATGTATGGTAAAGCTATTTGGGGTGAACATGGACACCTAATTTCTGGGTTGTGACTATATATATATATATATATATATATATATATATATATATAAAATAAAAATAAGCTGACATTGTGTCTAAACAGATAAATAGCAAAATCTTGCAAATGTGACTGGCATCCTGTGTCAGGAAAATTGCGTGAACTGCTGACACTGAAAAGGTAGAAGCAATTGACTTTGCTAAAAGGAGGGTACTGCAAAGCAATTTCCCACATACATATAAGGACCCGATGTATGCTATAATTTTTATTGCACTTTCACTGCTGCAATACATTCACTAAGTCCTGGCTCTACTGAGCATAAAGTGAATTGCCCAAGGTAACAATAAACTGGCAGTTGCGCTCGTACCAGATTGACCTGGTCTTAATTATGAATGTTACCATTTAAAATAGACATCTAAGAAACAGAGCTTTCTCGGCCTCACAGTTGATCAAATACCAGTTTAGTAATGCTAAACCACAGAAAGAATTTCAATGATGTAATGTTCCCCTGCTAAATCTAGGTGCCAGGAATGTCAATGTAAAGTAGCCTGTTGTGAAGAACAGGAGCTCTTGCCAAATAGGTACTGTATTTGAAAGGCAAATTACTATTTTAAAATATCGGAGACTGACAGCTTAAAGCTAAAACTTCCATGAACATACTAAGAAAATGTACCATCTGCCATAAAATCTATAACATTTATATGTTTTATAATATTTGGCATATTGCAGATAGATGATTTATTTGACTTGTTATTTTTACCCCACAATATGAAACGTAACATGTCCTGCTCTCATGTTGGTCAATTTCCAAAGCACCCTTACCAGTAATTGTTATTGGTGGATTATCTCAGAGACTCTTGTCTGGCAGTGCCCTATTTTTTTACCAGACAAGCTTGTTCTTTACATACACTTAAGAAATAATCCCTCTTTCATAAAGACTCTATGCTCTAGCACCGCATTTATTCAGACGTCATCTACCAGGATCCTCTCTTCATATCTAGTAACTTTGCCCCTATTCGTATGCACTCTTTACCTGGGGGAGTAGGTAGTTCTTATCCAACAAAGGAAGTTCAACAAAATAGTGAATGGGTATATACAGTGTAGGCACATCATAAGTAAGTCAGTACGTAGAGCACTCCAGTCAGTACCATCAATTTATACTTATTTAGGCTTCCTTGGTTCCATTCTTACACTCAAAGGTCAATGTAGGCATGCTGGTTCTGACTCTTTTGATGGGATCAGTGTTCTTGACTCTTAAGAATGATCAGAAGTAGACTCAGTTAGTAGCCAGTAAGTTATAATATGGGAAATACTACAGCAAATTAAAGATAACAGCAAGGTGATATCAATCAGTAAACTGAACAGATAACTAGAGCAGTATCCTTCACAAAGGAATAAGGCTCCCCATATTTCAGTCTTTCAGTTTGGACCAGATTTATGTTATTCTGCCATTACACTGTAATATTTTTTATATTATAAACTAAATAAACATACTATCCAACTCACAGTGACCATAGAGATTGTTTAGGGCAAATCCACCATTGTGAGATCACACATCTGTATTAAACAATATGCACTGTATGAAATTACTTTATGCTTTGACAGATTATACAGTACTAATAGCACTGCTTGGAGATCAACAGCATGTTGGATTGCTTATTTGAACACTAAAATGTACACCTTACTGAATTTAACATATCCATTCATTGTTTTCTCTTCCTGACCAGATAGTGAAAAGTGTAGGTGCTATGCACTTCTATTAGTTGGATTTAAGGAATTACATTTTTGGAGAGTCCGTCTCTAAAATAATATTTATTCTTGTTTAGTGGCCAGGTATGATTGAAATGTAAGTGCTATGCATTTTTTCTATAGTGTTAGGGGTTAGTTGATTTTTTTTTGTCAGATCTTTGAGATCAATTTGCATCACACTGATTATATTTCTGCATGGTCTTCATTTTCTGACTGTGTAAATTAATAGTTTTCAGTAAACACTTGAAATTGATTCTCTGTATCTGCCACTTTATTTCGTGATGGTGATTGTTATGTGTACATACACTAGACCAGTGGTGGTGAGGTCTTTCTGAGTGCAGCCAACAGTCTAGGATTGATTTCTGCTCTCATATTCAGGTTCTCTTTGATCGAACTAGAGTAAGTAACTCTGTGATATTTATTGTAGCTGTACACCTCTGCTCAACCTGTGTGAACCTGAATGCATAAGCAGAATGATGCTGCAATACTGGACTGTTGGCCACTCATGGTGCTGACGTTACCACCAATGTATTAAGTATTATGTAATTATTTAAGGTGTTAGGAATCGCATACATATTTGACAACATGTTTTTGATGTTTTTTTTTTATTAATGCACATTAACATTGTAATTTAGACACGTCACATTATATATTAATTTCACACATATATAGTAAACATAACACATTGAATGCTAAGACAGGATTATTGTTGGAGTCATTGTAAATGTATTTGTAAGGGTAAGTGGGTAGATGTTACATACTGGCACTCTACATTAATTATGTTTGACAGCATTAGATTGGTATTCATATTTAATATTGTGAACAGATATTTGTAATTGACATTGTGATTTAGTTGATTGTTCCTTAGTATTTATTATTGTAAAGGGTTGGGTTGATCATTAGAGAAAGGCTTCTTAGGATGTGAAGGGCTAATTGTTTTTAGGATCCTATACAATGCTTCTTTTTTTATTCTTGTAATGTGTTTTTATGGACACTCGTAACTACTTAAGTGTCTTATAAGTGTCCTCATAAGAGGTTTAGCTGCTGTTACGGGAGGTTTATTTTACATGTAAAGGTTAGGTTCACTATGAGCTTCTGCAGATCTTTCCGAGAACATGTAGCATTAGGCTAGATTTCTTTCAAGAGCAGTGTAATTGTACTTTAGGTCAAACCACACATAGAGCAGGGAACAGTTGGCATGTAGCCATCACTCTTAAGGCTTTACACGTAAGGATTTGTTATAGGCAGCATGTAATAGCTACGTTGGTTCCTATATGGGATTTAAACTGATAAGGTTATCCATGGATGCCATGTAATCAAGCTCTAGAAGGTAAGGCAATTGGCAACCAGTTATCACCAATAGCATGCATGGAAATATGCACTTGCACACAGGAGTATCTGAAACATAGAATTAAGAGCTCCTAATTAGACAGAATAAGGCATAATGAACAACATTGTTTAAATGGATTAAACACTAGCGTAGTATTCTGAGTGCATTCTTTGCAGGAGGGTTGGTGCTAATCCATCTGCATGTAAGATTTCCTCTCCTGGAATTGCTTCAGTCATTTTCAACTGCAGCTGCTGTCACAATAGAGATTACTGGGCCCCTGTGTGGGGTAATAAGGCAGAATCCTGACACTCACCTTGTGCAGAGAAGTTGTTCACATGTTAATGCCTATGCTCAGCAGTAGCGCTGCTGTGAATGGTTATCTAAAAGCACAGTGGGGAACACAGAAAAGAATGAACTGGCAAAAGTAGAGTTTTAGAAAGATTCCTAATCAAGGGTAATCCAAAGTCTGACCAATAATCAACTAAATTATACATAGAATACTATTTTAGCATCTAGAAGAGTATTTCCCAAACCTCTCTATAGAGACGACCAGACAGGTCAAGATTGAGGTTCAACTCAGGTGATGCAATAAGTGTATCCATGGCCTTTTGAATACCAATTGCCTTACCTGTATTCACCATGTTAAACCTCAATCATGACCTGTTTGGGGTCCATTGCTTTATTACAAGAGCAACACATTATGCACTATAGTGTTTTTTTGCTTATAACAATACAGGTTTATATATTTGATACAGTAAACTACATGTTCTAAATATTCTGTTTGCTGTGTTTACAAATGTTTGGAGTTTTTAAAATGCCATAGCATTTTATTCATCTAACACCCCTCCTGGCCGACAGGGTCGCGTTCCCCAGACCTTCACGTCTAGACCATATTTTTAGCCTTTATTTGTAACGGTCCAAAATATTCCGTAGCGATTATACAGGGGTTAAGTACAGTATATAGAAATACAGTATTAAATACATGATAAAAGAGTGGAGGGCCCTATCTTTGAGCTTAAAATCTTATGTAGAAAATACTTTTATCCCAAAGCACCTTACAAGATTGAAAACTCGTGTTTTAACTTTTGGGCTGTTAAGACTAGCACTGATAGGCTTTACGCAAACTATAATAAAAACATTAATTGCACATCTTTTTAACTACTTGTAATCCAAGTTTAAAGATTAGAGTGCATGTATTTTATATGGAGGTGGATAACGTGTGGAATGTTAAAGAACAACTGTAGTCACTACCATCGCCTAAATCAAGTGAAAATTAATGAAAATAAATAAATTGTTTATAAAAACAAAGGTATATTTGAATGTACCAAGTGGTGTATATTATATAAGGATAGCATTTACCAATATAACTCTGATTATCAAGAGGATTATAATATATATTTAATTTTAGAATGAGACTGTAAATGAATGCTGGTCCTGATGTTTTATCAGCAAAGTATTTAATGGTTTATATTATATTATTTGCCAGTAAGAAAAGATGGTGCCAAGTTTTTTCTTGCTGTGATTAGATCAGTTAATATGGAAAATTCCTTCTGTCTATATATGTTTAGCTGCAAAGATTTCCCTAATACCTAACGGTATATGCTAGTAAATGTTGTCAGAAATAACACTAAGTTCCTAAATTAAATGTAGTACTTTCATGTTTTAGTTGTTCAAAATTATACTATGTTTAAATATGCACATAATTGATAAAGGATTTGAGGATTCAAAATATATAAGTAAAGGTCTATCCAAGATATCTGTGTGTTCCTATTAATATGAATACCATCATCATCATCTCTTTATTTATGTAGCACCTATTCTGTAGCGCTGGAATACAAAATAACAATACATAATTTAAAAGACTAACACAAAAGGAGTTGATGATGACCCTGACCTTGAGCTAACAATGATATACATGACACTTTTATACAAAGTGCTTTGCAAGACTAAGAACTCACAATCTTACAGCCTAAAAGATTAATGGAACAAAAGATTAAGGCCCTCATTCAATTGCGATTTGGCCAATTGAATAGGCCTCTAAATAAGCACATAACATATATTTTTTAAAAAAGTTTTTAGTTAGTGAAAACCTTGCTTTTGAATAGATTCTTACGAACTAAAAATGTCTTTAAAAAAAATATGTTATGTGCTTATTTAGAGGCCTATTCAATTGTCCAAATTGCAATTGAATGAGGGCCTAAGTATTTAAAAGAGAGAAACAAATGCTTGTTAGGTAATTGAAAATAAAGTAGAGGGTTAATTACTGGTTACATCTGTGGGTAAATAAGCTGTAAGAGATGGAGGTGATAATGAGACATGGGGTAGGTCAGCGGCATAGGAACTGGGGGGTAGGGGGGGGATGGGGAGACAAATCCACCCCAGATTAAATGAATATTTATACACTTTATATACACATTTATATATATTAAATAAATAGTACATTTGTGTTTTAATTTCATGCTCAGAATTCCGAGAAATACAGCTATTACACTGCATTCTTGGAACCTTGGGAGGGGCATGCAATTGTGCCCACAAAGGCTTTGCTCTTGCAATCCATAACCATTTAGAACATGGCTTCCCTTAAGCATATGCCCGCTGTATCAAACAGCTTTGCGCAAAGCTAGGGTGGGATTATAAATAAATATATATATTTAATTATATTGTGGGGCAGGGGCATTGAGAATTTAAACAAAGAAATAAAAAAAGTTTGGAGGGGCATTACAGCACTGGGGACCCGTCAGGGCAGGGCCCCAGTGTATTGCACCATGTGCACTGGTGGTAGATCCGCCCCTGCTTCCTATCCTGGGAGTAGAGTTTAATTACCCCCGCAGATTTTTTGTGGCTTCTACGCCAATGGTGGAGTTGATAGAGATGGTGATAGTGACAGTAAGGTGGTGAGTACTTCAGCTTAGCTAGCACGAAGCTCAGTGTCACTAGCTGAGTCCTTGCAGAAGAATACAAATGTGCACAACATTCAAATATGTTATAGACAGTGTCTGTAACTATCTTTCACATTTCAGATGTATGGAGGAATGTAAATCAAGCTCATGGTTTTCCATTATTATTATTATTTTTTGCAAATAATAAAAATAATAATAAACTAAAGAATAACACATATTAAAAAAAGAAGACGCAAGCTGGGTCCCCCCTCCTGAATAGAACATAGTATATTTTTCCCAACTTAAGTCATAGCTGAGATATGGCATATGATTACTTAATCTACGCCAAGGGGATATGGGTGTTAAATATTTTTACATCAGGAAAAGGTTAACTGCATTTATGTAATATAATGTATAATTATAGGACAGGAGATATGATTCAGTGTTGGAAAATCCATTCTGAGTTACATTAAACCATATAATTTGTGGTTTGTCACTGATTTTGATTTGGACTTGGGTAGTTGCTTTTTCACTCTCTGGTTTCCATCCCTCGTAACCAGAAATGACTGATGGTGGTGATTATACGCTGTGTGTTGAAAAACACTTTCAATATTCAGATGTTGATGCACTGTGGAAAAAGATGCAAGCTACAGATGAAAAAAATATAAAATAAATGTATTATATTCTGTGGACATCCAGTGTAGTAAGCCTAAAACTGTTGGCTTTTTTTTAATATGTTCACAATTAAAATAAATATCTATGTGAATATTTTTTGTGTAATTAACATGAAAACATTGGGAGTCTTAAGTTAAGTCTTAGGACTGGATTATACATTTGCATACTATATTTGTCCACAAAAATAGATTAAAAAAACATTATAATGAGAGAACATACAGTTTGATGCAGTTTTATTGTTACAAACTCACTTAATCATAATTAGCTATGGCTTTTAAAGATTTGGTAAAATTTGGTTGATGAGACAAACCAGTAAAGTAACGCACACATATTGCCAATTATTTATTATATTCTATTTTTTTCTATTTCCATAGCATATGAATAATATTGTATATTGTGGTATTACTGCTTCCTATTCTAATTACTATGTGGGGTTTGAGCATGCTATAATTAGCAGAAGTTAGCGATAATCCTTCCTTGATTAGTTGAAACTTCAATCTAAGTTTTTATTAATGCAGGTATAATGTACTTAAAATAACCTATGATGATGATAAAGTATTTGCAATTACCTATAATTATAAATGATAACGGAAATAATACCAGTTATTGTGTTTCTTGCAGTTGATTTCCCCTACCAAGGTTTCCCTTGTACATCTGATGGTTGTATATTTCAAATACACAAATATTAACGAAAGACCCTAATCCCATTAGCAGCATTGTATTTCCATTTTAAAACTGCATTCTATTTTGCTTAATTTCAACATCAAGAAATGTACCATATCACAATTCTCCATCATCTCATCAATGTAACTATATGAGTACCTACTCATAAGGTCCACAACGCAAACTGGGATCCCGCCCCACGCTGATGATAGGTAGTAACCTTGAAACGGCTGTCCGTGGGTAGGATTCCCAGCTTGTGTATAATCCAACCTTGGCTTTGCAAAAAAGCTGTGTAATGCAGCGGGCATAAGCTTAAAGGAAGCCATGTTTAAAATGGTTGTAGATTAAAGGAAGCCATGTTTAAAATGGTTGTAGATTTTTGGACACATTTCCATGTCCCTGATCAGCTTCCCAGAATGGAGTGTAATAACTGTATTTCTCGGAATTCTGAGCAGGAAACAGGGTTTGTAACTTGTTTTAGACATTCAAATGTGGACACCAATGTACTGTGTGTGTGTATATATATATATATATATATATATATATATATATATATATATATATATATATATATTAATATATTCATATATATTTTTTCCTTACTCGTCATTATATAGATGTGTTTGTGCCATGTCTCCCTCTCTACTTTTCATTTCATCTTATTACTTTTACACAGGCATAAAATGTTCAGTAAATAAACTCATCTGGTTCACAGAGCTCTGCCTCACTCTTCTCTCCAGCATTGAAGGAGTACTGTGGTCACATTTGTACAATATGCTATTTGAAAAACTAAACTGAAGGCAATCATTGCAGGGCTTGTGATGAGCGCCAGAGGCGCTCATCGCGAGCCGCCCAGAAATATGGCTTTCACAGACGAAATTTCTTTCAAGCCCTTAACTCTGGAAGCCATCGATACACGGCAAAAAAAACAACAATTACTTCAAAATGTACATTACAACCTCACACAAAGAACAGCGGTAGAGGCAGGTAGCCTGAGAGTGAGCTTGCAAGTTCATTTGACCCATAATTGCCTTTTTCCCAGATCAAAAATCGGCTCAGCGATAAAAATAAATAAATAAAATAAATGGCAGCGCTAAAAACTTAAAATTTTAACATTTTAGAAACAAGGCTGAAGCATGTAACACAACCGAGCAGAAGGCGGGAAACCAGTAACACAGGCATGAGCCCAGTAACACATACAAAATTCAACGCGAAGAACACAAGACTTACCAAACCGACGCCATTTTGTACGAAGCAACTAAGTTTATATACACACGAAAATGATGGATTACAAGCAAATCACGCATGCACACTGCATTTTAACGGTTTGTCCTCGAGCTGGCACTATAAAAAGGGGACACATTCTACATTTTTCAAACTTTCTCCTCAGGTGATGAACAGTGTGACTGGACATTTATTTGGTGGCGTTATTTCTGAAGCGAAATTATTACCACTTTAGAAATTGAAAAGCAACAAATTACAGCAAACAGGTAAGTTACTATTAATAATTAATTAATTAAAAAATTCATGATTATAAAAATTTAGAAGATAGATCCATTTTTTATGGGGTAAAACAAATATTAACTATAATATAGAATGGACAGAGTTAAACACAAATATACTTTATTAATAGATATTTAAAAAGATGATATGTCACCTTAGTAAAAAAATTATATATATATATATATATATATATATATATATATATATATATAGATATATAGATATATAGATATATATATATATATATATGAGATTTAAAACTTTGCATGAAGAGTGTCACAGATTTGCAGCAGTGGCCAGTTACAAACACAGACTGTAAACGCAGCAGGAATTCACACAGAACACATTCCTAAGAACAGGTACAGTACATCAATTTAAAATTCTAAAATGTAAAATGTATGTAAACATTACTAACTTCATTTTATAGAACATTTTGGATAACACTTTTGTTGATGTCAATGACAAAATTACATAATGGAAATGGATAATGGAGACCAAAAATAAATATGTACATGCTCTCTAAACTGCTTTACATTTCTTTACACTTTATTTTAATATTTGCATCTCTATTTCATTCTCAACAGACGCTGCCTGAACTGACTGAACTCTGCAGGAATTTACAGACAACCAATTGAAGACAACAGGTACATTATAAGACAGTAAAAAAAAAAAAACAACAAAAAAAACAGTACACTATTAATTTAAAAATATAAAAAAAAGGACCTATCCTATTTTAGGTGCGCCACTGTGGAAGCCCCACGCCGACCACTGTAGGAATGTGGGCAAATAATTGAAATGGATAATATAGACAAAAAATAAATATTTACGCGCTCTTTAAACTACTTTACATTTCTTTACACTTTTTATTTACATTTGCATCTCTATGCCATTCTCAACAGGCACTGCCTGAATTGACTCCACTCTGCAGGAATTTACAGACAACCAATTGAAGACAACAGGTACATTATAACATTGTAATAAAAAACAAAAAACAGTAAACTAATTGAAATATAGAAAAAAAAGGACCTATCCGATTTATGTGCGCCGCTGTGAAAGCGCACCGCCGACCACTGTAGGAACGCGGGCACGCTCACATCGCCATATAGCACTGAAAAAAGGTACTACACCCCAAACCCCTAACCCTCTAACCCTAACCCACACTTACTAACCCTAACTCCCTAACCCCCTAACGCCATTACCCCTAACCCTCAATCCCATAACCCCCAACCCCCTAACCATAACCCCCCTTCCCCTCTAACCCTAACACCTAACTCTATGTTGTGTACTGTTCATTACAATACAAACAATTACATTGGAACAGAAGTTTAATAAAGGATAAAAATAAAACGGCACAATTTACATAAACAGATTATAATGGTGGATACAGAAACCAACGAGGAATGCAAAAGACATTTAACAAGACAACGTGTACAAAAGTGGAAAGATTGACAGTTGCCGGAGACACAGAAAAGGATACAACAAGAAAGGGACAGACTTGCAAGGAAACGAAAAGCGCCTGAGAAAGTAACATCCAAGCCTTAAAAAAAGTGACAGAGAAAAAAAAACATTCTAAAATGATAGTAATGTTGAATTACAGAGTCACATTGATTAACCACTTGAGAGTCACAATTGTGGTTTGTCAGTTTTGTGGGGCTTATTTCGAAAAGGAAAGACCTAGAGATTGTGAGTTTATTAGCTGCTGTCAAAAAGGGAAGGCAAGAAAAATATTCCCAACATATTTAAAAAGTATAATGAGTGACCCTACTTTCCCAAATTACCAAAATGTAAAAAAAAAAAACCTATAAGATCCTATAATAGTGCAAATTCTTTTGCATATATGGGTGCAAAATTAGCTGGTTATATTGAAGGACATGGCCCTTACTGCTTTAAAGTACAGGGCAAATTTACCACCGGACTTCCCATTTACACCCTGAAGAAGGAGAGCAAAGAAAATTTGCTCAACTATATGTACTAGATACAAACGAAGCTGTGAAACAACGTATGCATCTTGCTGAAAATACAAAATGCTTACCCACTGTTTTCCATGAGCTTGATAAAAAATCCATACACTCAAGCTTATAAAAAACTATCAGAAGTTGAAGAACAGCAACGTATTCATGCACAAAAAATCAGTTGCCAATGCCAAGAGTCAATATGGTTCTTAGCAGAGATCATCATTCTGATAAACAATGTTATAACTTACCCACAGCTAATGTGGTTGTAATGGTCTTACAAAATGATGAGGGGGAGCCACCTTTCCAGAGGGATATTAGAATATATCCAAGAAATGAGCAGCAACCTTTCATTAACATCAGTATATTAAGTACTGATTTGGATCCAATGATGTATCCAATTTTGTATCCCTATAGTGAAGCAGGTTGGCAACCAAAATGAATACTTGATAGTTATCCTAACAGTAAAGTACGTGTCAGACATAATATTTCAATGCTTGAATTTAAAGTTGCTCAAACTGCAATTCGAGATGCATTTAATCCAATCATAAGTGCTGGAAAACTGACACAACAATGGATCATTGATTCATACCTGCAAGTAGAAGCCAATGATTTAATTTTCATAAACTATCAACAAAATAAACTACGGGTTGAACAGTATTGTGGCCTCATGGCCTCATTATGTTGCTGAACTGGCTACAAACAGATATGTCCCACCTGGCCGAGCCATCATTTTACCATCTTCTTTCCAAGAATCTCCTCGCAATATGCGAGAAAGATACAATGATGTGATGGCTATTGTAACTAAATATGGTAAACCCGATTTATTCATTACATTTACATGTAATCCTCAATGGTCTGAGATTGTTTATAATTTTGAACCTAAACAAACTGCTTCGGATAAACCAGACTTAGTGGCAAGAGTCTTCAAAATAAAATTAACAACCATAATACATGACATAACCTGCAGTAATTTGGAAAGTGTTTGGCTTATGTTTATACAATAGAATTCCAAAATAGAGGACTACCCATGCACATATTCTAATAATACTTCAAGAAAATGATAAATTGAATACTACAGAGAAAGTGGATTCATTGATTATTGCTCAACTACCAGATCCACAAAAACATGCCAGACTATATGACATGGTAACAAATTGCATGATTCATGGCCCATGTGGAGAGCTAAATCCACAATCACCATGTATGGAAAATAAAAAATGCACAAAAGATTTTCCAAAAGAATTTAGAGATCAAACTTTTGCTAATTGTGATGGATATCCGTTGTATAGAAGAAAACAAGGTGCAAAGGCAATAATTTGTGGTAAGAATATAGATAACACGTATGTGGTGCCATAAAATCCACATCTGTTAGTGAAGTATAATGCCCACATTAATGTGGAAGCTTGCATTTCTATCAAATCAACACAATATGTCTACAAATATATGTATAAAGGATATGATGCAGCAATTGTGGTGGTGAAAAGTGGCCCGAATCAAGAAGACAATGAGTTACTACATGATAAATTGGCATCTCATGTAGATGCTCGCTATCAAAGTGCGCCAGAAGCAATCTGGTGCCTGCTGAAATTTCGAAATGCATGATCGCTCACATGCAGTATATAGATTAGCTGTAAATTTGCCACTAAGACAATTAGTTTATTTCAATACTGGCAATGAAGAAAATACTGTGGCCCAAAATGAACACTAAGAACCCACACTTACTGCTTGGTTTAAATTACATGCAGGCATGGTAATACTTATACAATGAGATTCCATATCATTATGTTTTCATTAATGGGTTATGGAAATAGAGAACAGGGGGTGGGAATAAAATTATTCCCAGAATGTATACGGTTTGTCTACTTACGTTTACTCCTTTTAAATATTCCTGGTGCACAAAGTTTTGAAGACTTGAGAACTGTCAATGACAGACTTTATGACACATTTTAATTAGCTGCTGGACATAGAAACTTCCTTGCTGATGAGACAGAATGGAAGAGATGTCTAAAATTGCTCCACTATTGTGAGGGTAGCAGAACAATACATAGTGGATTTAAACTGCCAGTTCCAATTTTAGAAACATCAGTGTCAGATATTAGAATGAAATCATCTCAAGCAAAACAAAATTCAAAAATGCAAATTAATTATCACAGATAAGGCTACTATGATGTTGTGTCATGCTCTGCAATGTATTGATCATTTACTGCGTGAAGTCATGGGTAATGAGTTGCCTTTTGGTGGAAAAGTCATGTTGTTAGGTGGAGATTTCAGACAAACATTACCTGTGGTTGTCCATGGAAATAGGACAGACATTGTGGAAACATGTATAAAGTCAAGTCCACTATGAAAAGAATTTACACACCTTAGATTAGATATAAATATGAGATCTGAAGGCCAAAATGATTTCAATGATTGGCTAATTTAAATTGGAGATGGAAAAACAGAGGTAAAAACTAATTTACCTGATGATACTGTTGAAATACCAGCGGAAATGATGTGCCAAGATTCACTCATGTCAGCTATATTCTCAAATGGAATAACTAATGAACATTGTTTTGAGCTTGCACAGAAAGTAATAGTAACATCCAAAAATAAAGATGCTTTGGATATCAATAACAACATTTAAAAATTAATATATGGCACACAAAAAATGATTACAGTGCAGATTCTGTTCTGGCTGATGACAAAGTGAAACAAATTTTACCACTGAATTCATTAACTCCATCTGGAATGCCACCCAATGTTTTGCAACTCAAAAAAGGAGCAATCTTCATGTTACTGAGAAATATGAACCCGCAAAAAAGACTTTGTAATGGGACCAGATTAATTGTTCAGGATTTAAGAGACCATTTCATACATACAGAACCAGTTTTCATACCAAGAATTGATTTGGCTCCAAGTGAGACTAGCTTGCCTTTTGTACTTCAAAGGAGACAATTTCCAGTGATCATGGTATTTGCAATGACCAAATCTCAAGGACAAACCTTTAACTCTGTTGGCCTCTTTTTAGAAGAACCGGTATTTACCCATAGACAACTTTATGTGCATTTTCATGATGCAAAAACCAACAACAAATTAAAGTTTTCATTAAAAAAAAACGACATTCAGGGTAAATTATTACATGATGGTCGAGTATTTACAAAAAATATAGTCTATTATGAGGTGTTATAAATTCAAGAAAAATGTAAAACAATAAAACACAGGCTATGAAACAAAAAAATAAATAAACACAAAAACAAAAGTGGTTACATCCCAAAGACAAACACGAACATCTGTTGGGCTCTTTTTAGAGAAACCACTATTTCAACATGAACAACTAAACGTGCCATTTTCAACATTGAATACTTGCTTCATACATTGAAATTTGCCAAGGTAAAAAATACTATGCATACAGAACTGTGGTTCAATCCCAAAGACAAACTTTTTTGTCTGTTGGGCTGTTTTTAGACAAACCACTATTTTGAGAAAAAAAACACGGACAGAACAGTGGTTACATTCCAAAGACTATGTTGGGCTCTTTTTACAGGAACCGCTAATAAATTAGCCACAAAAAAAAATCATAAACAAAAAACAGGGCTTCGCAAAACTTGATAAGCCAATCCACAAAAAAACACTGCTACATTCCAAAGCCAATGTCAGTTATTACATGATTGCACTGTGGTTTAGTTAAAGATAAAGAGGGGAATGCAAAATATTATACTTAGTGGTTTTATTGAATATAGTTAGTACTTTCATTGTTTGATTGTATGCATTTACAGTTTTTTGCATGTTCTTTGCTATATTGATTCTAATTAGCACTTGCATTGTATTTTGTAATTGGTTTTATTATATGTATTTAGAGGTTTTATTGTATGTCATTAGAGGGATGATATATACAGAGACAGTACTGATACAGGGAGTAATCCATTCACCAGAATTTGGGGTCAGGAAGGAATTATTTTTTTCCCCCTTTGAGACGATTGGCTAAGTTTTACTTGGGGTTTTTACTGTTTGCCTTCCTCTGGATTCAATATTGCAGATCAAAGGAGATCTTAAAAGGTTCAACTTCAAACTATGTAACTATGTCATTACACACATCTGGGAGTAATGCATTATTCATTAATAGACATTTACACATGTGCTAAATAACATGGAATGATTTACAATATAAATATTGTTTCAAACAAAGTTTTAAATAAATTAGAATACTCATGTTTATGTTACAATACAAACTGTTAAAATTAAAAAAAAAACTATGGTTTCTGAGTTGGTTACAGATACAACTATAGAAGTTGCATGTTATAACAGCACTCGTAGCCTTCACATTTTATTGCCGTCATTTTTGACGGGCAAGAAGCTAGTCTGAGATATAATTTTTCTTTCCTTATTTTTCATTTCATACCCACCTCTATGCCTGTCAGGAGAGTAAGACAGATCTTCTCCCATAGATTTAGTGTAAACAAATCATACATAGTATTTGTATGGATGGGTTTCAAAAACCATGTGGGATGTTCACAATGTGTCCTTGGATGATGAGAATATATCTACAAAGAATTACTGCAAATAAAAAGGATCAATGCTGTGGTTGGATACTATTAAAAACAAAAGACCCCAAAACAGAAGCATAACTGAACAAAAGCATATAAAAAAACTAATTATGTATTGTGAGGTCAATTAAAAGGTACACTGTGAGAGTTGTATGGTGAAATTAAAGGACCACTTAAGTGTCATATTTATAGCATTCTCTTATAAAGAATGTCAGCTGAGTGGGTTTCTGTCAGAACATATAAAACCTCATCCAATTGAGGCTTTCGGGAGGTCCGGGCTCGGAAATGGAGCCCGTAACTTTTTTTGCTAATTAATTGGCTTCCGTTTACAGGCTCCGATCAAGTTACGGGCTCTGAGCTGCGATTCATTGCGATCCATTGTGATTCTTCAAATCGCAAGTTAATGCCCGCCAAGCCTTTGATCTTTCATGGCCGCAAGAGCTACGAAAGCTAAAATCTCAAATCGCTCTTCAATTGCTCCGATTCCCCCTCGCTAACCACTCCATCAAAGCCTGCAAATGGCAAAAATCCAACTACAAGTTACTGGTACCAAGGAGGTCTCACAAAGGGCTTAATGACATGTATGGAGCACTGTAAATGCACATACAAAACACTCTGCTGTACTTTTATTAAAAGGGAAAGTGATGTTATGTCTTAGAATTAATAGCACACCATTCTCAAGCAAATTGGCCCAATACAATACTTGATTTAATTTTAAATTTCCATGTTATTTTGATCCTGGCAATCAATGTGTTACTACATATAATGAACTCGAATGTAATAAAATATATTTAGGGCTTTATCAATTCAATTGCATTATATCTGGAATGTGGGTCCGATCGGAACTCATACTTCAAGCTCATATGACTTTGAAATCCAACCTCCGTTTTTCATTGAAGTCCTACGGGCTTGAACATGATCGATGACACAAGGCCATAACTCACGGTTTATAACAGCCAATGTAATCAAGCCCGTAGGACTTCAATGAAAAATGGAGGTTGGATTTCAAACCATATAGACGATATACCATATACGATATACAATACGATATACAATATTACCCACATTACATTGGCTGTTTCTAACCGAGAGTTACGTCCTTGCGTCAGCAATCATATTCAAGCCCCCAAATGCTACTATTGAGAGCATGGTTTGCGATGTGTGCCTTGGGGCAGAGACTTGCAAGCCCGGCCAAGTGAATAGCACCATAAGGTGTGGAGGCTGCGGGCTCACAGCAGGCACGCAGACATACGGCCTACTCTGATAGTTGCGAGCCCGAATTGAATGAGGCTCATAATCCTTAATAGATCCCATGAACAATGAGTTGGAGGCACAAGGGTGATACAATGTAAGCCTCATTTGCATATGGCTCCCCAGAATAATACATTTACAGTGATTCTGTTGTCAAGCAGGTCTCATGACTTGCTTGTGGTAGTACTTAGTACCTTTCATTTTTGCCATTGCATATACAGTATTTTAATTTTAATGGCAGCCATAATTTCACTTTTATTTCCAAACAATGTGCTTTATTTAACCTCATTACAAAATTTGATAAGTTAATGAGTGAAGAGAAAGTATTGACTTAATTCCCTGTACATTGTGATAATGCTCAAACATGTTTTCTCGTGGTGAAACGTTATATTTCAATTTATCACAGCTGGGTCAAAAATTAAAACCTATAATTGGAATAAAAATATAAGTGATGATTAATGAAATATTTTTAAAACTGACATGTTTTATCTTTTTGTAACATTAATACATGTCCTTTAGCTACATATGTCAAACATTTTTTTTGATATTGAAAAGGAGGAAATGTTGAAATTTGTTTAGAAAATGACCTACTATAAAGGTCACAAAGCAAATAATTGACAATTTTGTTGGTAGGATGACCCAGGAAATCCTGCATCAGTTGTAAAGAAGGAAATTAAATGAATCATTTGCATTAACAATGAAAAAATGCTTCTCTACTGGCCAAACTTATTGAACATTAAAATTAAATGTTTGGAAAGTCTGTGCATATGCTCCATCCACAAGTGAAAACATAAATATGGAAAAATGCTTTCCATGTTTGTTAATCTTGTTTATACAGAAACTGTGATGCATTGTAAGTAAAGGCTTTCAAATACTAAAAAAAAATTAAGGAAAAACTGAACAAACAAGCAAAACATCAGAGAAGCACAGGTCGGGCCAGGTTTACAGAAAAGTTAACAATGCCAGAGCCTAGGGCATCAGAAAGTTAAACTAGACTAGAAAAAGGACTCCCAGTACAACAACATATTAACTTCAACCATTGACACTCTTGCTCCCATAAATCTCTTGTACACAACCATGGAACACTAGAAATACACTATCGATTGACTATGGAGGAAATCTCACACTCCTATTTCTCTGGCCTTAATCTTGCCAGAAAACACTGATTTTCATTGATAACATAATTTTTTTTCTTTGAACCCGAAACATCTGTTCTCTACATTCAACACTCTTCACTGTTCACCCACACTTCTTACCCCTTCGTTTCTTACAGCAGAAGACTTTGCTAGTCCGCTTCAGAAAGGCTTCTGACTTAAACCCTCCAAAGAGACAGCTCTCACAAAAGTCACTAATGACCTCTCTATACTAATTATCCTGGTTCCTTCTACTGCCTTCAACATGGTTAATCATCCTCTTCTTATTCGAATTCAACACTCCCTTGGCCCCTTTGTGACAAAGCTTTCTCATGTTTAAAAATCCTATCTAGAAAATGAAACATTTGGTCTCTCCTTCTCTTCTTCCGCACTCCTTCTGACTGTTAACATACCTCAAAGCTCAGTCCAAGATATTCAAGATATATTCATAATGTATTGTATTTGTACTTACATTTCTGCTTACTTAATTTGTATGCACCTTTGTTATTTGCTAATTGTACCCACTATACTGTCTGCACTCATTATATTATTTCTAACCTGTCTTTCTTCATTTTCAAACCCCTTTGCTTCCCATATCTCTTACTCCAACTGTGGTTAATTTTCACCAATATCCTTCCTTTCTTCTCCCATTTTCTAATTCTTCTCTTTTTAATAATTCGCTACTCTATCCTATTGCATATTTATTTACCCTCCTGCAAATCTGCAGTGCACCTTAATATCCTTCTTTTCCCAATGTGGAGGTTCTAAAAAATTGTGCAAGAATGTCCAGGTTGGGGATCATGACAACTAGACACTTAGGCCCTCATTCTATTATCGACCGTAAAACGGCCGCAAAGCTGCGATTCCTTGCGGGGCTCCCGTTACCTTGCAATTCAATTATACGGCGCCGCAAGGCTATCCCCTTACGGCCGGCCGTATATCTTGCAATCTTCCGTAAGCTCAGAAATCTTTAAATGCAAAAATAAATTCAAGACGGCACTGTAAAGCTCTGTAAATTCTAGGGATCATAATGGGGGACATGAGGATTAATAGCAACCCCCTCTCAAGCTTGCACATCAGCCCAAATCCGAGATTACATTAACTGTTTATTTTCCGGTCGCAGCGTGGGCGGGTCTGAGTTGCTCCAAGCCCTCTGAACTTTTTACATGGATATGTGACATAAATTTAAAAAAAAATTATTTACGGATTTGAGTGTAGGGGAATGTTGTGCTATTAATGCTAACACCTACAATCACTTTATAGTCTCCTCAGAGTGCAGGATGGCTTTATTATGGCTTTATAATGTGCTTAAATGTGTGCCTGCGGGACCTTTTTGCTGCAAGTAAGCTGCAGCTCGGTTTTAGCCTTGCAGAGAGGGTTCCCGGAGCAATTAAATAGCAACCAGGATTTTCTAACGGCCGAAACTCTTGCGGCCGTTTAAGATCAAAGGCTTTCCTCCGGCGCGTGCGGCCGCAAGGGATAGCAAGGCGCCGGCCGCAAGCCTGCCGGAATCCCCGACCGGAAGGGAATAGAATAGGTGAATAGCTTGCGGCCGGTCCTTGCGGCCCCGCATCTCCTACGGCCGATAATAGAATGAGGGCCTTATAGCATATAGAGCATAGTCACATGGTTTCAGATCGAACATCTGTGTCATCTTTGCTCTCAAAGTTCTAACAGAAAATCTAAAGTAATTCTGAGGCCCATAATGCTGAAGAGTGGAAATATAGATTTAAGAACTGTGACATCAGTGTACCTTTTATTGTTCTAAACAATCCTTTTTTATGTTGTGTTCCTTCAAGATAGATTAATTTTACAAAGTACTTAGGAACATCTTATGATTCCTGCCCAAACCAGATCAAGAATTCTGAAAGGATTGAGAGAACCTTAAAAAACTGTTAAATATGTACGGTATCTTGTTTTTGGATCGCTGACATTATTTGTTGAAATGGGTTGAGGTGAGACAAATAGCAAAGAATAAAATAGTTTTGTAGTATCCAATTATAGAATTCTATGTCCAAACATCTGTGTTGAGTTGTTGTCTATTTTCCCCATCGCATAAATCAGGAGATAATAATATATTTTAAACTGTAAAACACTTATAACCTAAACATATATAGAAAATCCCTAGTACGCCCTCATTTGGATTATGGAGTACAATTTTGGGCACCACTACATAAAAAGGACATTTTAGAGCTGGAAAGAGTAACCAAATTAAACTTATTTTCTCTAGAAAAAAGGCAGGTTGAGGAGGGGGTTGAGGATGAGGAGAGAGGTTGAGGAGGGGGGTTAAGGTTGAGGAGGGGGGTTGAGCATGAGGAGGGGGGCTGAGGTTGAGGAGGGGGCTGAGGTTGAGGAGGGCTGAGGTTGAGGGGGGGTGAGGTTGAGGAGGTGGGTTGAGGTTGAGGAGGGGGGTTGAGGAGGGGGGTTGAGGAGTGAGGCTGAGGAGTGTGGTTGAGGATGATAAGGGGGTTACGGAGGGGGTTGAGGAGGTGGATTGAGGATGAGGAGGGGGGTTGTGGAGAGAGGAAGGTAATAAGGGTTGGGGAGAGATAGAGACACAGAGAAGGGAGAGGAGGGGAAGAGACACAGGGAGGGAGAGGAGGGGAAGAGACACAGAGGAGGGAGAGGAGGGGAAGAGACACAGGGGAGAGAGAGGGGCACAGAGGGCACACAAGAGGAGGAAACACAGAGGGCACAAGAGGGACACAGGGGACAGCCCATTTCCCACCCTTGGCATATACTCGAGTCACTAAGTTTTCCCAGTATTTTTTGGTAAAATAGGTGCCTTGGCTTATACTCGGGTCGGCATATACTCGATTATATACGGTAACTATGTAATATATAACCTAATCAATTATTAGATATAAAGCTCAATCAGTTGACATTAATAGAAATGGTGAAAGATATCAGATGATTGGTCATCTTTCTATGTTCTTCCAGCACTAGTGTAGAGTTGTTGCAAGAATGTCATTTTTTGGCAAATTAATGGCTGATGATCTTGTTGTGAATATCATAATATATGTGTGAAAATTATATCTTTACAAAAAGGAGAACAACATTTCATTAGTAAAGATTTAGGTAAATCACTTTTTTTAATCAAACGTTGATGCATTGTAGATAGACTTTCAAATATTCAAAAAAGGTTAAAATATGTCGGCTCAGATTTATTACATAGCGATATCATTATATAGCTCAGGTAAAAATATGCTATAATATTCACTTTTGTGCCAGTTTTAAAAACAAACTGGCACATAAATCAGAATAACATAGAATTAAGATATGTATTTTCACAGCTGATAATTTGATATTTTTAGTAAAATTTGATTTATTGCCAAACCAGCTAACAAGTGCTGCATCATACACCATACAAGAAATTTTTTTTATTTCTGTGGTACATTTACTACAAAATTCCAAATGTTATGCTGTATTAAATGGCAACAGTTGTTTTTGTTAACTTGCATATGGAACGTTTTTTATCCAAATCAAAAAAGTTATTTTGAATGACTTGTATGAACTCAATACCCAACTGTTGGTTACGTGCAGTAATAAATGGCTATTGCGAGCCAAAGAGGAAGCATATTCCTTTGGCTCATGAATCCACTTTTTCTTCCAAATACCTAAGCAAATGAAATCATCAGCATATGGGTACAATGTTCCTTTTACGGGTGGAAGGGATTTCATAGCATCCTTGAAGCTGTTATTTTACCCGCATTCTATGTAAACTCACATCATTTTCTTACATGGGAAACAATATTAAGTTTTGCTTATGGTAAGTAAAACATTTACAAGACAATAGATGAAGCTTAATAGAATTTTCTGTTTTCTCAGACAAAATATGTTCATTGTTGCTTGCCAAGAATTTGAAGGTAAAAACAATTGTATAGACAGAAAATAATTCAGAGTTATTTTGCTTAATATTTTATTTATTTTGAGAACTGCATTTAAGAAGTTGCAGGGGTTTTCTTTTAATTATTTATATGTCTGCAAATAAATTATATAAGTATAAATATGTAATTGCACTTTGCTTGTTCTTCTGAATTTCAAGTTCCCAAAGCATTTCATCAATGTTAACTACATTTTTCATATTTTTGCATTCAGGTGTTTAGTTTGATCATATTTTTCATATATATTTGAGTAATTTCGAAAATCAAAAGGACTTTATCACCGCAAAAACAAGAATATAAAAAACAGGCTATACGTCATATTAGCCATTTTTTCTAAAGTGAAATTTAGCATTTTTGTGTGCTGCAATATAAGTGGCTGCAGAATACTAATTAGCTGTTTTGATGTGCTAATTAGAAACAGTCTGCTTGTCTGTCTTAATGTGATCAAAACAATGATCCCCACTGTTTTCATTCATTAACAGTCCCATGCAGTCTTATCAAGTACTCTGAGCTGCAAATTATCATAATAAGCTACACATATGGGCGTAGGAACCAAAAAGAATCTTGGGGGGATAATTCAACTCTACTCCCAGGACAGAAAGCTGGGATGGATCTATTAGATTCAGCCACCATATATACATAATAGGTTGGTGTGTATATATATATATATATTTTTTTAACTTTATTTAATTTTTTACATTTTATAAAAATCTATGTAATTATTTTAATTATATATTTTTTATTATATTTAATTATATAACCTTTAGGTTGTAAGTCTGCGAGTTTCAATCTCACAAGGTGCTTTAGGGAAAGCACTATGGATTTGAGGCTCAAAGACAGGGCCCTCCTTGCCTTGCTATTTGTTAATTTGTATGTATCCTTGTTTTGAACATATCTTATGTACAGCGCTACGGAATATGTTGACGCGTTATAAATAAACGATAATAATTTTAATAATAATAATTATATTTAATTACATAGAGTACTTTTTCAAGGGTTCACTGGTGGTCCACTGCTTAGGATTTGGTGCTATCATCATTGCGACCTGTGTTTGATTCCTGTCAGGGAACCAAGAGGTCACAACACCTTGAAGCCAAGCAGGGTGGGGGCCTCGTCAGTACTTGGATGGGAGACCAAATAGGAATACAAGGAGCTGTATGTTGTGGCCCACTGGAGAAAGAACTGGCAACCTATTTCAGTATCTCTGTCATGAATAGTGGACCAGCATGGTGAGTTGCGGTCTATGCGGTAACGGAGATTCTGACACGAAACCGCACATACGATTAAAAACGTACAATCTAAGGGATTTAGATAGTAATAGATATATTAGGAAAATTAAGGAAGACTTGTTAAAGGGGGAAAGTCTAGTGGAGTGAGGTAAGGAGAATTGGGGTAAGGCGGGAATGAGAGGAGGTGATAAGAGAGGAGGAAAGAAGAAAGTCATTAGCAGAATATACACTATATATGTTGAGTCTAAGGGTATTAGACAGGGAAAATACTAGAAAACTAGTTTTTAATACATTTGCCACATCTGCTAGTCATGGAAGACATCCATGATAGTTTGGTGAAGACTGCATGTATCAAAGATGTGTTTACTTCAATGTCTACAGGAGCATGGCTTATAGTTATACTTGCCACTGCCTGCTTATAGGGCGAAGAAGTTGGTGTCAAATACTTCAATGGTAAAACAAACAAATCCCTTTCCTCCTCTTTCTCTTCTTCTCTTCTCCTGCCACCACTGATAGATAAGATAAGCACAACTCCTCACAAATGAGAAAATGGTGTATTTCAAAATGTTACCTTTGTCTAAAAACCTTCTCACGCCAGACATAACAAAAATGTAATCCTCTCACTCATGATACCCCACCTCACCTACTGTAACTCACTCTTTAATGACTTCCCCTTCACTCATCTGTCTTCACTCCAATCAATAATGAACACCTCAGTTATACACATCTAGCTCACTGATCTCTTTATAGTAGACACCTCAACTCTGTTACACACAATTGTCTGTTTTTCTATTTCTACATAACTTAAAACGTATTTACCTTTGTAATTTGTTTATTGTGCCCACTCTATCCCACTGTAAAGAGTGATATGGAAAATGCTGGTGCTTTATTAATAAAGAGTAATAAGGAAGGAATTATTATTATTATCACCTTATCGTGGTGAAGGGGTTTGTGTACCTGACTGAAGCTGTGAGATATACCATGTAGGGTCAACCAAGATGAAAGGTCATAGCATTGAGGTCGGACAAATTGCAGTCCACTAGCGAAGGAACTAGCATCCCACTCCGTTATCTTTGCCAAGAAAACCATATGGATGAGCATAAACTGACACAAAAGCACCTGATGTGGTGCGTCCATACTGCCATCAAGAGTCCGACATGACTGATGGACTGAACAACAACAACAACAACAACAATAATACAGTTATATATTTCACAAACGTGAAGCTTTACCTAAGATATAGTGGTCATTTAACCTTACCTAACCTCTTTACACTTTACCCCTTCTGGATCACTAGCTTGTCGTGGTGAAGGGGCTTGTATATGTGACTGAAGCTGTGAGCTATACCATGTAGGGTCACCCAACATGGGCAGGTCATAGCAGAGAAATCGTAGTCCACTGGTGAAGGAACTGGCAATCCACACCAGTATATTTGCCAAGAAAACGATATAGATAAGCACAAACAGATGTTCCTGGCATGCTGTGTCCATATGGTCACTGAGAGTCGGACACGACTAAAGGACTGAACAACAACCACCTCGCACTACCTTAAAAAGTTATTAATACAAACAATATTATGTAATAAAACAATATTATGTACTGTAGCCATACTGTGTGTACATGTTTGCAGTAATAGTAGGTAAAGGCAATATGTTTTTTAATGAAATCTTATTAAGTTTTTATGTATTTTTCTGAAAGCGTTTCCAGGAGTAAAATGTAATATTGTGGAGCGTGTAAAAAATATATAGTACACATCCCTACCTGAGATGTTTATACTACTGCTGTGTAATGTACAATAAGTAAATTCCCTTACTGTGCCACATCTACATTCCATAAAATGAAAATGTAATTCCCATTCAGAGACAATAAAATATACAATATTACATCATCCTAAACTTTTTGGCTGTAATTGTTCACATAGTAACAAGCCAAGCTTCACACATTATATATTTTAAAGCTACAAAAGTTGTATTACAAAACTACAGATTTTTCTTAAAGTGAATTACTTAAAGAAAAGTCTATGAATGTTTTTCATGTTCATAATAGCATGTAGTGGATTGTAGTATTTTGGTTTCTGCTCATCTGCTTCCATGGAGAAAAAATACTTTTATAACCATTTAAGCCTGAGATATTTTTTGTAGGAGAATGGACAATTTAGGTTTCTTCTTCATATTCCAAATTATCATGGAGATTAATCACTGCTTATAACCATTGTAATTTTGTGAAGAAAAATGTAACCTCTTTTTTAAAGGTGTCACTGTGGCCCAGGGGCATAGAAACTAAAGGGGGGGGGGGGGGGTGGCAGGGGTGATTGGTGGGACAACCCCCCCCCAGATTAAATGAATAGGGGACACAAAAAGTAGCTAGATTAAACTTAATCATGCATCACCAGATGTGGCCACTGTAATAGTATGTCTTTCCCATGAAAGCTTTTAATTTATATATATATATATATATATATATATATATATATATATATACACACATACATACATACATATATATATATATATATACATACATACATATATATACCTAATAAGTCTAAAGACCGACATTTAAATATATATGTACTAGGAAATGACGGGAGTACAATTGTAAGCCTGGCAATGCTGTTTGCCACAAAATGTGAGGCTACGGCCCCTCTGAGCACCTTCAGTGCTCATCGCGAGCCTCTCCCCCTGTGTACTTTATAGGCCTCACGCTTGAGCACCTTCGGCGCTCATTGCGAGCCTCTCCCTCCGTGTAGTATAGGGGCCTCTCGATGAGTGTTAGTGCCTTGGGTTAAATGTTACTTTCTTGGATTAAGTGTTACTGGCTTGCGTTAACTGTTACTGACTTCGGGCGCTATTTACTGCCTTGGAACTCGTTTTATCCTGTTTACGTTTTTTCGGCCACCATTTTTAATTCTCGCTTAATCGATTTTCGATCGTGAAAAATTGCCAAATATGCTTCAAATTAACTTGCAACCTCACTCACAGTCTCTCTGGCTCTCCCCCTGCGCTGTGTGTGAGTGTGTAAGTTAATTTCAGGCATATTTGAGTTTTTTTGGCGGTCTTGTCAGTTCAGTGGTTCAGCCGTTAAAGAAGTAATTTTGCGCAGCCGAGCAACTGCGTACCTCGTTTTACGAGGCCCGCAGTCGCATCTACGTGCATCGGTGCTGATCAGGAGCCCTACACTGAGCGCATTTGGCAGCCAAGTCCCGCAGACCTCGCGATGAGCGCCGCCGGCACTCATTGCAGCCTAAGTCCTGCGGGCCTCATTGCAGCCTGCCCTTTTATATATATATAACATTTTTAATTATATTGTGGGGGGCAGGGGTATTAAGAATTCCAGCTATGGGGCCCCCCCAGAGCAGGGCCCTGTGCACCGGCGGTAGATCCGCCCCTTGCTTCCTGTCCCTGCTTCCAATTTATAGGAACTACTTTTAAAAATGTGCAACCTGTTTTTAGAATATAAAAAAAATAGTACAGCCTTTAATTTATTATCTTTTACATGCAAATATTCAGTTATGAAATGTACAATTTTTGCTTCAGCAGATCAACTTCATGAGGTGGGAGGAGCTTTGAATAAACAGAAAAACAGAGAATAAACAGAGAATGTGGTAATAACATCTGCCACTTTATAAGCATGCATTCACATAGGAAAGTAATAGGCAGCAGCAGTGAAGAAAGCAAAATGGAGCCGCACAGTAAAGAATAATTGATTATAAAAGTTGCAAAATGTCTTTTTTTTTTTTTTACAATCTTAACAAATTTTGCCCATTATCATTGTAAAAATCAGCATAGAAAAAATAATTACCTCATTCTTTTGAAGTTCGTCTCCATCAACTATTGTACCCAGTCAGTACAGTGGTGGAGCTACTGATGGTGCAGCAGGTTCAATGCACCAGGGCCCACAACAGGGTAGGGGCTCTCTACTAGATAGAGTGGCCTGGAGTATAGAGGAACTATAATTATAAAGGCTGATCTGCTAATCTGACCATCTACATATATTTTTGACTTAATTATTAAGGCCAAACAGGCACCTACTTTATATAGAGAACTTGCATGCATGACCCCCCCAAATTATTTTGCCCTCTCTTCACCGTCTCTACCACTAGTTTTGCGTGTGGCTGCATTTGTGCGTAAATGAAAAGTTTAACACTGTTTGTGTTTGCATCGCTCAGTCATGTCTGACACTCCGTGACCTCATGGACCGCAACACACCACGCTGATGCACTTGGTATTCATGGCAGTGTGTTGTTCATCACAGTATAATGAGGACAGCTTTTCCTTGTTCCACTCTGAGACTGCCAACTCCGTCACCGTAGCTATGTAAACACCAAACAGACAAATACATATTATTTATTTGACAATGGAAGATGCTGGCAATGAGGGAAGGAAGGGACAATCCCACAAAGAGAAATGCCAGAGCTCAAGCAAGCTAAGTAATATGTAATCATTTAATAATTTGTTTATACAAATGATTTCTCCAAAATGGCACTCAGCTTACTTTACAATTACAAGATTAAAATTAGTTAGAGCACAAAAACATATACAAGCACAATATTAATATGAGGGAGGGAGCACAATGTATAATACTGATTAATAGAATGGTTTTATTTATTTTTAGTTATGATATTTATTAAAATATTTAGCTAATTAGAAGTATTTTTATAGAAACTCAAGTTGCTCTTATATGAGTACACTGATGTTCCAATATATGTGTGGCACCTGCCTTTTAATGTTACAAATCCTTTTTCATGTTGGGTGATGTGAGCCGCTGAAGAACTTTAGACATGATTGTAACTGTCACAGCTTATAATACCACCTCAGTATGATTGGCGGACTTGTTACCTTTATATTATTATCCAACACAGAGATGGAGCTACCACCGGTGCAAAGCACAGGGGCCCTGCTTTGAGGGGTGTCCCTAGCCCAACCTGCAATGATGTTGGATGGTGGCCAGGAAGCGCAAAGCAATTGCCGCCCCCTCCATTCTTTGCACCAGGCCTCCCATGCACTAGCTCCGCCACTGATCCAACATATTCCATAGGGCTATACAGGTATAGCAATATTTAGATAGAACTAATTTATACCCAGAAAGCTTACAGAGTTCAGTGTCAGTGACAGAAATCCTTTTTAAAATGGCAACTTCCACACTTCACAAATCGTGGATGAAAGCTAGGAAAATTCTATAACATTTACATAGATAGCTAATGTTTTCTAAGATTAATCCTTAAAGAAACAAGTCACAATGAAAAAAAATAATATTTGAAAGCTTTTAGTCTAAGAGCATAATTAAGCAGGAAAAAGTCATACAGCTAGTTTTTAATTAGAAAAATAACTAAATATATTCTTCTACTCAGTGGCATAGCTCAAGCTTTTGCCACCCGGGGCTGTCCCAGAGTTTTCTACCCACCAGGTGCGAACATTATACATTTTATTAATATATATATATATATATATATATATATATATATATATATATATATAGTATCTCACAAAAGTAAGCACACCCCTCACATTTTTGTAAATATTTTATTATATCTTTTCATGTGACAACACTGAAGAAATGACACTCTGCTACAATGTAAAGTAGTAAGTGTACAGCCTGTATAACAGTGTAAATTTGCCGTCCCCTCAAAATAACTCACACAGCCATTAATGTCTAAACCGTTGGCAACAAAAGTGAGTAGACCCCTGAGTGGAAATGTCCAAATTGGGCAAGTTAGCCATTTTCCCTCCCCAGTGTCATGTGACTCGTTAGTGTTACAAGATCTCAGGTGTGAATGGGGAGCACTTGTGTTAAATTTGGTGTTATCGCTCTCACACTCTCTCATACTGGTCACTGGAAGTTCATGGCAAATAACTCTCTGAGGATCTGAAAAAAAGAATTGTTGCTCTACATAAAGATGGCCCAGGCTATAAGAAGATTGCCAAGACCATGAAACTGAGCTGCAGCGCGGCGGGCAAGACCATACAGCGGTTTCACAGGACAGGTTGCACTCAGAACAGGCCTCGTCATGGTCGATTAAAGAATTTGAGTGCACGTGCTCAGAGTCATATCCAGAGGTTGTCTCTGGGGAATAGATGTATGAGTGCTGCCAGCATTGTTGCAGAGGTTGAAGAGGTGGGGGGTCAGCCTATCAGTGCTCAGACCATACGCCACACACTGCATCATATTGGTCTGCATGGCTGTTGTCCCAGAAGGACGCTTCTTCTAAAGATAATGCACAAGAAAGCCCACAAACAGTTTGCTGAAGACAAGCAGACTAAGGACATGGATTACTGGAACCATGTCCTGTGGTCCGATGGGACCAAGATAAACTTATTTGGTTCAGATGGTGTCAAGCGTGTGTGGCGGCAACCAGGTGAAGAGTACAAAGACAAGTGAGTCTTGCCTACAGTCTAGCATGGTGGTGGGAGTGTCAGGGTCTGGGCCTCCCTCCCCCCTTCTTTCTCTCTCCCTTCTCTCTCCCCCTCCCCTTTCTCTCTCTCTCTAACCCTCTCCCCCTTCTCTCAATGCGACTCCCAAGGAAGTTCCACCCAGGGTGCACCCCATCTCCCTCAAGCTATGCCACTGCCTCTACTAGATCCTGTGTGAGTCCATGATAGAATGGTGGACGTTTTATGTGAAAGCAAAATTACATTTCTGGAGAGCTGTCGTTGCATTTCCTATATCAAGGAGTATGCTTCTGGTCCATTGAGGTGGGTGATGGTGTCAATTTAAGTGTTATCCAATTATCTTAACCAAGGCTCATTGCTCCCTCCTTCCATACCCTTTTCTCCACTGGTAATCTCAAACATACTTGCCGTTTAAAGGTATATGCAAGTGAGCTGGGTTATGAATGCATCTTACAGAGGGGAATTAGTAGTGTATGACTAAATGTATTTGCATTAACTATGTTTTTTGAAATAACTCTAAACAACAGGGAAGAACACCTTTTTGTGGTCATTTATTCAATCACCACAACTAATCTTTAAAACTATATATGCTTGATTTTCAATACTCTTTAAATACTATGGGCCTCATTCTATTATCGGCCGTAAATCGGCCGCAAAGCTGCGATTCCTTGCGGGGCTCCCGTTACCTTGCAATTCAATTATACGGCGCCGCAAGGCTATCCCCTTACGGCCAGCCGTATATCTTGCAATCGGCCGTAAGCTCAGAAATCTTTAAATGCAAAAATAAATTCAAGACGGCACTGTAAAGCTCTGTAAATGCTAGGGATCATAATGGGGACATGAGGATTAATAGCAACCCCCTCTCAAGCTTGCACATCAGCCCAAATCCGAGATTACATTAACTGTTTATTTTCCGGCCGCAGCGTGGGCGGGTCTGAGGTGCTCCAAGCCCTCTGGACTTTTTACATGGATATGTGACATAAATTAAAATAAAATTTATTTACGGATTTTAGTGTAGGGGAATGTTGTGCTATTAATGCTAACACCTACAATCACTTTATAGTCTCCTCAGAGTGCAGGATGGCTTTATTATGGCTTTATAATGTGCTTAATTTTGTGCCTGCGGGACCTTTTTGCTGCAAGTAAGCTGCGGCTCGGTATTAACCTTGCAGAGAGGGTTCCCGGAGCAGTTGAATAGCAACCAGGATTTTCTTACGGTCGAAACTCTTGCGGACGTTTAAGATCAAAGTCTTTCCTCCGGCGCCTGCAGCCGCAAGGAATAGCAAGGCGCCGGCCGCAAGCCTGCCGGAATCCCCGGCCGGAAGGGAATAGAATAGGCAAATCGCTTGGGGATGGTCCTTGCGGCCCCGCATCTCCTACGCCCGATAATAGAATGAGGCCCTATATGTTTGCTAAAAGTTGCAATCAATTAAAATTCTGAGCTTATTACTGATCAGTAACAGTTTTTACAGAGTATTGAAAATAAAGCATATATAGTTTTAAAGATTGAATAAATGACTGAAAAAATATCCACAAAAAGGTGTTCTTCCCTGTTGTTTAGAGTTATTTAAATAACACCTTTGGTTACCAAAAACATAATAGAGGTCTAATATTACAAAAAAGGAAATTTACAAAACTATGTTTTTTCAGCTTTGCATTAAAAATATGTTGGGGTAGATGTTTACACCCCCAGGATTGAGCTAGGCTCCACGCTATTTGAGCATGCCCAGCTTTGCAGCCAATCGGCAATGCAGTATGCAGTCACCTAGATGATGCTGGTACGCTCCCTAAACTAAAGATCCTTAAAGGACCATAAATCAACATACAAGTAAAAATGCTTGATAAATAATTGTACAGAAACCAAACATTTCAGCTTCTTCTTCCTATCCTAATCTGTCTTTTAGGCGAATGAGCATTTATGCTTGATTTATGGTCCTGCAATGACCTCCAAAGTTTGAGGAACAGAGCTTGCGTTCATGGTCTCTGTGCTTGTGTCTCTGTGTGAGTGAATGTGTCTCTGTGTAAGTGTCTGTATCTGTGTGTGATTGTGAGTACAAATGTCTCTGTGTGAGTGCATGTGTCCGTGAGTGTGTGTGTCTGTGAGTGTGTGTGTGTCTCTGTGTGAGTGTCTGTCCCTATGTGAGTGTCTGTGTGTCTCTCTGTGTGAGTGTCTCTGTGCGTGTGTTTCTCTGTGTGTGAGTGTCTGTGAGAGTGTGTGTGAGTGTCTGTGAGTGCATGTGGGCTGGGGTGGTCACAGGGCAATTCACTGGGGCTGGGGGAGGTCACGAGGCAATTCACTGGGGCTGGGGAAAGTGATGGAGTAATTCACTGGGGCTGAGGGAGGTGATGGGGCAATTTACTGGGGCAGGGAGAGATGATGGGGTTATTGACTGGGGCTGGGGGAGGTAATGAGGCAATTGACTGGGGCAGGTCACAGGGCAATTCATTAGGGCTGGGGGCGGTGAATGGACAATTCACTGGGCTTGGGAGGTCACAGGTCAATTCACTTGGGCTGGGAGAGGTTATGGAGCAATTCACTGGGACTGTGGGAGGTGATGGGGCAATTCACTGGGGCTGGGGGAGGTGATGGGGTAATTCACTGGGCTGGGGGAGGTGATGGAGTAATTCACTGGGGCTGGGGGAGGTGATGAAGCAATTCACTGGGGCTGGTGGAGGTGATGGGGCAATTCACTGAGGCTGGGGAGGTGATGGGGTAATTGACTAGGGCTGGGGGAGGGGATGAGGCAATTCAGTGGGGCTGGGAGAGATCACAGGGACAATTGACTGGGGCTGGGGGAGGTCACAGAGCAATTCACTGGGGCTGGGGGAAGTGTCACCTGGGATGTTATGTAGATAAAACTGTCAGTAAATGAAGGGACATAGACCTTGTTCTGGGTATTACAGAAATCTAAAGGAAAGCAACAGCTCAATTCACAGACGAAAAAGTTACAATATATTAGCTATGCTAATTTCTGCTGTGATTTTCAGGGGGTGTCAACATTGATAGAAAACAGTTTGCAAATCAAAGGAATTCAGCAAACTTTAGAGTAACTGTTTAAATGTTTATTTTGGTATTTTTTAATGCAAACATTTTTTTTTCATACACTACTAATTCTCCACAATCAAATGCATTCATAATCCAGCTCACTTGCATATACCTTTAAGCTTCACTGAGGATGCGTTGGGAATTTTCCTCATAAGAAATAGTAACACTTTTCTGGATGTGCTTTTCATGGACCTATTGCAATGACTTTACTTTTATCACAAAAGTAATTACTGTTTTACAAAGGAATGCCCTATGACATGGGCCTAAGTCTTCTTTGCAGATTTGTGTTGAGGCACCAAATTTTGTGTTCACTTAGGCCTAGAGCAAAGCCTTTTTGAAAAATTGTTCAACTAATTTCTGGTTTGCATAGAGATGTCGTAGCAATTGCATTCCCTGTTTGTTTTTGTATATTTAATGCAACTTAAAGTTTGGTAAAAAAAAAAAAACCCTTCACATTCTTGTAAGATATGTTACAAAATAACATTAGCAGCCATGAAATACATAAACATAAAATAAACATCTTTTTGGTTATTCTGCCATGTGGGGTTCAGTTTAGACTACTAGTCTGTCTGTAGATTGAGGGAGACGAGTTATCTTTCCATTGAGTTTTATTGTCAGATATGCTATTTAGAAAGGTTGTTGTCAATCGAAGTGAACAGAGATCTGAGTACACAATTCCTCCCACTTTTCCGAGGTATCTATTTTATTTAGTAACAAAGACATCATTAATGAAAAATTGAATACAAAAGTAAAAAATTAAAGGCTATAATTATTTATTTTAAACTTTGTAAAAACATTTCGCGCATTAGTAAGTCAAGTTCTCGCAATTGAAAAAGCGTACTATAAATATGACACTATAAATTTTAGTTAATCCTTTAATGGATTAACTAATAACATTTAGCAATAACAGAAAACTTGTTTAAACACTTCAAGTAAACATTTTAGATTTGTACATCAAAGAACACAATAACTGTCTGGCAAGGTCCATAAATAACATGTTTACAGATCTGGTCTATCTAATCTTTATATCATGGAAGAAGGTCTGTTTTTACAGTAGGTAATTTCTATTATAAGATTGGTTGTGGATTTCCTGGTGCTGTCCCAATGCATTATCCTCTAAACCATCTTAAAGGGTGGTAGCAACACGGAGACCAAGTACCAAGTCATTGTTGAGCATTCATTATCCAGTCTTCTTCATTTCATTGATTTGAACAAATACTCCTAGATCATGATATAAGTGTGGCATTATACTACTATTACCATTTTAAAGAGGACTGGAGATGTGAGAGAGAGAGAGGGGAAAGAAGAAAAGTTAGAAAGAGTATGGGGATTCAGCATTGTACCAGGAGCTTTGGAATGGATTATATGCCTATAAAATTGTTGCAAAGTGCTTGTGTGGTGCAGACACAAATAGTACATTGTTCATAATGTGACATTGGATGGCTACATTGGAGAATCCATTTGTGGTTCCCAAGTGCACATGTTGGACAACCCTAAATCTAGCCATAGTTGCAGGCCCCTATTGTAGTTGCTGTTCAAAAGTCCAACCACTGCTAGAAGGAGCCTTGGTCACGGTTATTTAATTATATTTATTTACACGAATCCATGTGGCACATCCTGATATCATGTAAAGTGAGCGGTGTGTCTTTCAAGTGAGTTGTAGAGAGTAGTGAGGTATAATACTTATATCATGGAAGCTATAGCTTTTGCATTTTATCATCGACCTCATTGCCATGGAAATACTCTGATGTAGGCAGCTACAAGGCAAGCCCTGGTTATGAAGAAATGAAAATGTCCCTCTCACACACACACAATATTTACCAAAGCATCATGGATGTCTCTTGTGACCACCTTTATTTCTTAGAATTAAACGTTAGCTTTAAGGACTTTTTTCTTCATAATTATACTCAAAATGTTCAAACAGATGATCATATCCCATAGTGGTCCTAAAACAATTATTATATTATATATATTATATATATTTATATTATATTTTATATATATATATATATATTATGGCACAAAGCTTTCATGGGAAAGACATACTGCCCCAGTGGCCAAATCTGGTAATGCATGATGAAATGTACGCATTGATGATTTTAACACAACTACAGTACAATATCTCTCAAGATCCAAAATTAATTGATATAAAATTGCCAGGTACATACTTGTGATTCAGTACATCATTTATGCCATGTAAAGCTAATATTTGTTAATGAATAGTGGAAGCACAAATACAAGAGAATTTTCATCCAGTATAATATAGAAACATAATTACTGTATTTCTATTACATGAACAAATACTTGCCTCCTACTCCTTTCATTCTCATATTCCAAGAAACAGTGTCCCTCAGGCTCAACTTGAACTACTTGCTCTTTTAGTAAATCATGGCTTATATGTGCAGCATGTAAATTACAGAAGGATATAGGATACCTTGTCAGTAGCACATAGAAACACACCACCCATAACAAAAACACTGGTAAATTATATTAAGTGTTCATTTGATCATTGACTCGTGGAAATGAATACTTAACTGTGCTCTGTAGGAGTATGTTGATTCAGCTCAGGAGTTAAGATTCAGGGAAACTCCCATATCCTGCATCACCTGTGCAAAATTCAAGGGCAAATAAAAGAAATTCTTGGAAACAGTTTTCTAGACAAACATATTATAAATACAGAGAAACATTACCTGTACGGCACAAATTAGTTTTAGAAATGAACAATTGTTGTGTTGTCTGAACCGTATGATAAAAGTGGGGACCAAACTGGTGATTTTATTGCCATCATTAAGAAGCTTCTGAAAAAGTCAAATCAGGTGGCTACCCATTTCTTCGAAAAACGCTGCAGTTTTTATTTAGCTATATATATTTGGCCTAGGGACCACATATTCAGGACGCAGCAACCTTTCTGTATTGAGAAGTTTATTTATATGCACAGATATGTCTTTATATAGTCATATGTCTGTCAATAAATGTGGCTGACATTTTCTGATATAATGTAGATATACATAAACCCACATACATTTGTATTTTTATATATGTATATTTGTGGTAATCTTAAAATAGCAAGGGTAAAGGAGGAGAAATAAAAGGACATGGGGGTGCGCAAATCTGAATGGGCCTAATGCATCATAAAACCTGTATTTAACCCTTTTGTTGTATACAGGAAAGGCTTTTTTTAAATTCATTTTTATTACCAAAAGATTACAATTATCCACACAATTGACAATACTGAAAGCAGTATTACCATTACTATCTAACCCATCTGCTTTCATCTAATATAACAAAAATGTTATTTATCCACTCGTCGACCGTCTTACCCTCTTTAATATACTGACAAAAAAACAATAATTTTGCAAAATTGAGCAGAAGTCATAGCTGCTAAAAATTGAGTTTTTTAAGAAATAAAGATGCTTTTATCATCTTGTCATTACGAGTATCTAATCTCTCTTGGACAAACTGTTCGTGCAGAACACGCCATTAATGTAATAAGAGTAGGATAGTTTGGTTTGATATTTAAATTAAACATGTTATGTGAGACAAATGAATAAGGAGGGATAGAAGAACAAATAGTATTTTCTGTGTAAATTAAGGAGGGAGAAAGTGGTATGTGTCCTGTGTATGAAAAACTGTGTCATCCTAGTACAGAAGACAGGATGTGAAAGGTAAGGAAAGATCTGTATAGAGGTGCATGTTGCCACCCATTGACTTAGCATTTAGAAACAGCAATACTCCATATATAAGTTTTGGAAGTTTGACTTGTCTTTATTAAAGATATATTAAAAATAATACAATGTGGTATATTTTTTTTCATGCATCATGGCTTGGCCATATCGCTCCAGTATGCGTAATATCTAAATTAACTTAAAATACTGTTACAATCTAGAAATTAGGTTTGTTATAGGTCAGCAGATCAGAGCAGGTCTTAAGCATGAGGTGATATAGTTGTTCCTTTGTTAACCCTGTAATGACAATCAAACCAATATATGAGATTTATTTTCATGAATAAATATTTTATAGAGGTATCTGGTATACATTTGTAACTGTTTGATAAATAATCCATTCCACACAGAACACAAACCAACTGCCAATCTTTAGAGCCATTGGAGGAGCATCACAGATCAAACATGGCGAGACTCTGCTTAGAGATTCTAATAAAGTTGTATAGGACACAGGCAGATGTAGGAGAACAAGATAGTACAGTTGGTAGGTACAGTATGTTGTGTCCTGGGGCAATTATTCATGTCCAGTTTGCATCTAGTTTCTGATGAGCAGGGAATGGATACACACACATGAAAACATATGTACTTTATATGCATTGTCACAATTGCCCTGAAACTACAGGGTCTCTGGGCCTGGCAACCAGACCCCTATGTACTCTAGCCACTGAACTAAGGCTATTGTAATAGCCACAAAGGTATTCATAGCGAAGGACCATATCACTGTATGAATAGGAACAAAATGTGAATGTTAACATGTTTATATTTTCTATTGCTTCCCCAAGCCCCTGGTATAGGTTCCTGTCTGTATTTGAACTTATGGTAGCAGTAAAATGGACTCATTATACTTTAATAGGAAGATTCATGGACCTGATTGAGCCATCAAGTATAGTTAACTAGGTTGTCAGACAACAATCAAAACAATTTGTTTCAATAGACAAGAGTCAAGTGGTGTCAAGTGCTTTGCAAGTGATATCCATTTGATCCACTGCCTCTTGGTTAACCATTAATTTGTATATACTTGACCTTAGTCATTGCTCCTCACCCCTATACAATCTAATAGGGAGACCATATTGTTAGAAATATTATGGAAGTTCTGTTCAGTTCTCAAAAGTGAATACACCCCACCTCAGCTCTCCTACCCGACTCCTCTATGACTCAATAAAGGTATCTCTACCCGAGAGGAGGTCAGCTAGGGAACAGGTATACATAACTCCATCTTCCCCACGAACATTGGGTATAAGGAACATTTCTTCCCTGCTTATTGGGCATCTTGAGCCAGTCACAAAGCACACTTCTCTCCCCTCGGTTTTCCCGATTAAAGAAAGTCTTTCTCGCGGGATAGAAGCCTGTCTACCATGGTTCCCCACTCGGGCTAAACCACGACTCGCTGGCTCCAACATTCAGAATAACCCTACACTGACTGCTGTGCCCAGATACTGACCAGAGATATTTGACCTTTGGAGCCACACACTTATGGATGTCTAGATGGGGAGATCGACAGGCTGGAGCGGTGCCTTTGGTGAAAGTTCCTAGCTCACGTGGGGTAATTCAAAGATGTTAAGTTGTGTTTACCTATGAAAATGGCCCATTGTTGTGTTATGTGAAAAACTGTATACATATACATGGTGTGTTTCATTTGGAGAGAATGTTTTTATTATTTTTTTATTCTTTAAAAAATCACTGCAACTTGTCGTGAGACTCTGTAACCTGAAGGTAGGATCTGTCTAGCAACCTTTTCAAGCCCAACAATAAACAGGTTGTGACACACATGGATCTCATTTGTACAATAGAAATGTGTTTAAATCAACAAAAAAGGCAAATCTCTGCCAATAAATGCTGAGGTCTTCAATACAAATATGTACATTTTTATACTTAGGATCACAGAGGGCCATATATATTTGTGATCTAACACAATGATTATTTGTATAATCTATCTATCTATCTATCTATCTATCTATCTATCTATCTATCTATCTATCTATCTATCTATCTATCCATCCTGCATTGAACTGTAATGCTATGGTTTGCACAGACACTATGTGAATGTTCTTTAAGTGAACAGAATGGACAGGCAGAAAAGACATCTTCACTCTGAATGGCTAAAGAGAAGAGCCCCCATAACATTAGCAGTAAGAATCCGGAGGGAGGACTAGAAGTAATGGGAACAAGGACATCTTTAAAATATGATAACTGAAGAAACTTCTCTTTTCCACATATTTTAATGAGATCTAAATGATGCTGAAGGTGAATTTCCACCTAAGTTTTGATTTGGATCAAGATTTGTCTATGGACTAAGCTAGCTTTCGGCTTTCGGCTGTAATGACAGACTATGGTTTGCGGAACTGCTACACCACTGTGTAAATATATTACAAGATTGTTAATGGCTACGATTTTTAAAAGCTGCCTTTACTCAGGAATTAAATTTTGTCCAAAACTTCTGATACTCAAGGATGCATTATAAAATGCATGTGTTTTTATTAATCTTAGATCATGTAGGTAATCCAATCTGGTCCCATCTTACATCTGTATATATTGCAAAAACATGAGGGTAACCAGATTATGAGCTATAAAAGCAATTGGGCAGACAGTAGCATGCATGCCAAACAAGTTCTAACTCAGTACATGTCTGTAATGACTGAAAAGTCCAAGTTTGCTTGGATCAACGTGTTTCCCTTACTTAACACAAAGGCAGTATCTGTAGTGGAAACAGCACTTAAAGCTCAGCGGTGGAAGGAATATTAACAAACTGGGGCACATTCTTTTTTAATACGAAAAATGATTTGCAGAATTAGAAATGTGGCCTACTTCACAAGTATTTCAATATATTTTGTTTATTATTTGCAGAATTGCATAATATACTTAAGAATTTTTAATATAGCAG
Organism: Discoglossus pictus; assembly: GCA_027410445.1. Classification (NCBI taxonomy): domain Eukaryota; kingdom Metazoa; phylum Chordata; class Amphibia; order Anura; family Alytidae; genus Discoglossus; species Discoglossus pictus. The sequence goes on along the minus strand of CM050165.1, from coordinate 408,827,492 downwards.
AAAATATTGTTCCATATGAGTAATCCGAATTTTACATGGTAAAATCATATTATATCGCTCAGTGCAGGCACAGTTCCCTAAAACTGTGTGTTTGAACCTGTTCTTCAAGGCACACCAACACGACAGGTTTTACATAAACCTACATGAGCAAAGGCGTATGAATAAAATGAGTGGGCTACTGATTAACACAACTGTACTCATGTAGAAATATTCTCAAATCATGGTCTGCCGGTGTGACTTGAGGAAAAGATAGAAAACACTGGTCTATAACATTATGCAGAAAACATGTTTAATTTTTTAAATTGCCACTGAATTAATAGAATCACTGAGTTATAGAGTGTTTGAATCCCTCCCTAAAACTAAATATTACATTTGATATGTGGCCAACCATAGAGATTAGCAGAAAGAGACAGAGAAAAGATCTCTTCAGAATAGAGAGTCAAGCTGTATAACTCCCTGTCAAGGGAAATTGTAATTGGAGTCCAATAGATAACTGCAGAAAATGGATCAGAGATATTTCTAGATAAAAATAAGATACATGGGGATAATAATTAATATAGGTTACTGCAAGCAATTGCCTAAGTTTATTGCTTTATACGTTATGTATTTTTGCTCCTAGTTTATAGTGCCTAAGTGAGGTCAAGAATTAGATATCCATTCTTTCACTCACCCTGACCTCATATGATCCCACACAGTTTATTTTCCATGGACTGCAGCAGGAAAGATGGCTTTTCCATGACCTTGTTTAAAAGGAGGCCCTTATTCAAGATCTACTAGCAGACGTTCCTTGTTCCCACACCTAGTGACACAGTTTCCATAACTTTTCTCCTTTGCACGTCTATTACCTTATTTCCCCACATCTTCCCTTGCCTTGATTTTGTGGTCTTCTTACATTTGTGTCACTTATGGTTGTCTGATAGACTACCTGTTCCCTAAATGATCCATATGCAGTCTATGGGAATCTGACCAGATTCCAATGGTACATTGAGCTACAATGTATCATAAAGGCATATCTAAGTTTCCTGGATTATGGGTGGATCTGATAGAGGAGAATTAATAGTGTATGAAAAAAATGTTTATGCATGAAAAAATACCAAAATAAACATTTAAACACTTACCTTGAAGTTAGCAAAAGGTCCTATAATTTCTGACAGTTGGAAATTAGAGTTAACACCCCATCAAACTCCAGGCCAAATTAGCATTCATTTCATGATTTGTTTTGGCCAATCAGGTAACCTGAAATGTTTGAATTAAACTCTGGGGTTCCTGTTTGTGTTGCAAATCAGCCTGGGATATGTAGTGTGGCACTATATTCGGGGCTATGGCAGCAGCACAGGCACAGACAGGAAGCAGCAGGGCATTTTAATATAGTAATATACCATCCAAATGTCTTTGTTTTAAAACATTTCACCCCTCTGGGGGTGTCAACATAATCATTAGAGTGATTTTTAGATATTAATAAAAATAAAATGTTTTATGAGATGTGTTGCATACATAAAGTGCAGAAATGTATTAATCCATGAAACTTGAATTGAATTAAAAACCTATACAATCTTATATGTTTTGGGAGTCACATTTTATTTAATCTAAACATTGTTTAAAACATCTAAGTAAAGTACTTTATTGTACATAATTATAGAAACATTGTTGAATCTCTTGAAAATGTGCAGTAGTTCTTTCTTCCCTTTGTTTAAATCTCACAATCTACTTATAGGCAATTTTGGGAGAGTTAAATTAACTGTCTGGCTGTTTTTCTTGGCAGTGGTTCTTATTAGTGGGAGGTGGCAGTAAAGAGAACATGAGGAAGACTGAAAGTATTTACTTAAAACTTTAGCCAAATGGCCAGAGAGACTTAAGATAAATCATAACCTGTCAATGATGACAACTTTAGACTGCTACTAGTTCACTCCTGTGTACACTCACTTAAAATTTTAGGAGGTCACTGAGCTTTTATTGTCTCTCTCATTTGTTTGCCTAAATGAAAATGCATTGCACTTTTTCAATATCCATTAAATGATTTGTAAGACTAAGGCTGCAAAGCTTCACACAACACTTCAAAGATAATATTTTTAAGAGTTCTTCAGGAGCATGAGTCAGTGAGTAAGATTTCCCTGCAGACTAAAATCCATAGATCAGTGTAGGCGTCTTACTTTCTCACAGAATATATTAGAATTATGCATGAAGCCACCATATGGTACTGCAAAAATTAATTTCGGCAAGTTTTCATGAGCACCTTTCCCTGATAGTAATCCTGTCTTGAAGTTTTAAATTACAGTTAAGACCTTTGTTTAAGCTAACAAACGGGCCAAGAGTTCAGCCAGAAACCTCATGCATTTTTTACTCATGTTAAGTCATGTTGACCATTGCTTAAAAAACACGGAGAGGCCAAAAAGGGATTTGACTTATCTAATTGCAAGTAAATATTTTTACCCCTAATAAATTATTTTCCCCAGTAATAGCATGTAGCACACAAAATACTCCAGTGAGTGCATAACTGGAAGCTCAGTACAAGGGTAGAGTAAACAAAGTGAAATAGCAAGCTAAATCAAACTTAAACAGTAGTCCCGAAATCTAAGCTCCTACAGTAAACTTTATAACATGTGTACTGGGTTAAGAGGAGTTTGTGCCTTTTGTGATTATTATGGTTTGTTTGTTTATTTTAGTATAATTAGACATTTTTCTATTCAGTTGTAGTTGATAGAGCAGACTATCCTTGCACAAGTCATGGTGAAATATTGTAAAACAAAGACATTTGGATGTTATATTACTATATTAAAAAAGAATGGTAATATGATCATAGTGGTCCATTTTGTAGAAGAAGAAAAACATTACACATATAATAAAATGATAAAATAATAGTAATAATTTTAAAATAAATAATGATATTTATTGTGGTAAAATATTAATGATAAAATGATAAAATACTAATAATCATGATAAAATATTAGTAATAATAATAATATAACAATAGAATCAGTATTATGTTGTTATTATTAATAGGACATTTTTATTATTTTTTATTTCTGAGATGTAAGTATTAACTCAAAATATTGTATTCTATATTGTAATATAGCATTTAATAAAAAATAGCAATGATCATTATATTATTATTCATGTTTTTAGTTGTTTATTATTATTATTATTATTATTATTATTATTATTAGTCCAAGAAACATTACCAACAAACAGATATTGGAATCTAAGTATTAAAGCCCTAACAGACCCTGACAGGTCACATAGATCAATAAATTTAGATATTTTCCATAACTTTACACCAGCCTCCCAACTAACATTAGTCAGGCTTTAAGAGAAGGTCTATATAAAATCAAATTGGGAGCTTGGAGCTGTAAATTGAAGTCTAAACAATTAAATGAGTTAAAATCACAACATACAAACTTGCTTTAACAGATGTAATGATCCAATAGTGATTATCAGCCTTATTAAATTGTGATTGGGCCAATTGAATTGGGCTCTATATTAGCGCACAACATATTTTTTTTACAGAAGTTTTTAGTTTGTGATCTTCTATCCAAAAGCAAGGTCTTCATTAACTAAAAACGTCTGTAAAAAAAATTTCTCTGTGCTTATATAGAGCCCTTTAGAATTGGCCGAATCACAATTTAATAAGGCTGTAAGTTACTCAACAAATTCAAAATATAACACAAGAAAGCAATGCAATACTTACAGATGAATCAGACAATGCAATGTGAATTACCCAGAGCAAATAGTACCAATATGCCAATAAGCCATATATCCTATTAGCCATCAAATTGAGACAATTACCTGTTTAGAGTCCTATTACCCAAATACAAACAGAATAAAAGGAAGTCGCGGGAGATCTAAATAAGTTATTTCATACTTACCAAACAATTTTATTCTGTATTATATTACCCCCAAATAACTAACAAACCAAAAATGATATGAATGTAACATACCAACGCTTATCAAAACACAAAATGATAATCTAAATTCATCACCAACAGATGAAGAAGTAAATAAAGTGATCAATAATTTTTTTTATACAGCTATCTTCTGTAAAACATTTTTCCCTCTAAAGAATACCATTTTACACCGCTGTATTATACTTCTAGTCAGACTCAAAGTTTTCAAACATATATATTTTTTATATTGTACCGTGGTCCTTTAAGTGACAGTAAGACAACTTAATACGATTAACATTTCCAGTATAATTTTTTTTTATATATGGGATAAGTTCCACTGGGAATTCTGTATTCTATATTCTAATCTGAACAGTTTTTTAATTCTCCATGATGATGATGATCAGATACAAGCAATATTCCAGATTAAATGGTATTGCCATTTGTTGGTTTATTAGTGTAATGTTACAAACAGGTGACATTCTTAAAGGGGATTATTCTTGTCCAATGTCCAAAGAAAAGCATAAAAAGCCCATAATTGATATTAGATCATCTATCCTATTTGGCAGTCATTGTTTCAAAAAATGACACTAGTTTTTAATTTGCAATGAAACACGACCCAGAGCAACTCACAAAGCTGCTCTATCCAATAAAATAATACTTGCCAATACTTTATTATTCCTGTGGATAATGGTAAACTTCTGTCCCTCGTGCTGTAATTTTATGCACACTTTATAACCGCAATATTCTATAAAATGTGAATAAATAGATGAAAATGATTGTTAAACCAACTGTAAGAAGGGCATATAAATTCCCTTGACATGAACATATCCAGAAGACACTTGGCCTAATAAGAATCACAGCTGCAACTAATATGTTAGAATTGTTTTCCTGTTTTTTCTGTCAAGAGAACAATTCTAAATAAAGATGAATGGCTTTGGGCTTTGAAGCCAAATAAAATCAGGTTATGATTAACAGATTCAGGCTGAGAGACAAAATTAGCACAAAAGTGAATTCTTGTGATTTAAAAATAATTGTTCATAGAGCTGAAATATATAAATACGCAGTAATAACAATGATAATTTTACTTTCATAACATTGTTCTCCCTGTGGAAGCAAAGGTTCTCGATCAGTCATTCTCAACCAGTGGTATATATACCATCTGATACAGTACATAACCTTGAAAGATTTAATCTAATGTAACAATTTATTAAAAAATAACATGGTACATATTATTTTATTTTTAGTATTGTTTCATGTTACAAAGTTTACCAGTATTTTATATAATGTATTGCGTAGAGTTAAGAGTGTGAACATTTTATTTTGGATTTAGTTATGAAACACCAACACCACAAAATGGTACAAATGGGATTCTTAACCCATGCGCTGCACCCCAACATGGTTCACTAGTAACAAATTGACTTCCTTGGAACAATAAATTACCCATCAAAACATCTACCCAGACCTCATATTTTCTCTCCAGGACCCTTTCAAAGTCAAAAGAAAACTTTCCACAGAGAGAAACTTTTTTGCATAATTTGCCACACAGAACATGGACTTCATGGAAATCGGCTTGGTAAAAAAAATGATTTAGGGTGTCACAAAGCAAGAAAGAACAAGAAACATTGGGCTTCATATATCGAATAACTTGATTAATCAATGTCAATGAATAGACATTTATAGAAACACAGACCCGAAAAAAACGCAGTGTGCAGCAAGGACAGCAGTTAGACGGCATGGTAGTGAGTCAATAAGATGCTGGAAGGTTGGCAATGGTATCTGGAGCCATACAGACTGCAGTGTATCAGTGTATCCAACAGCTGCAGTGTATCCAACAGCTGCTTAAGTGCGCATGGTGGAGGATACATATTGTGAACATGGCAATCTAGGTTGTCACACATGTGCTCGATGGGATTTAAGTCTGTGGAATTTGGAGGTCAGGGAAGTACTTGGAAGTGTTTGCCATGCTCCTCCAACCATTTCCAGACAATTCAGGCTATATGACATGTTGCATTTCCCTGCTGGAAGATCCCATCCACTCCACTGAAGACAGTCAAAATGTATGGGTGTACTTGATATACAAGGATGGATAGATAAACCAATCGGTTGAGAGTGTCTTCCAGAGGTATGAGTGGACCTAGACACTGCCAAGAAAACAGTCCCCAGACCATAACGCTGCTGCCACTAGCTTGTGTTCATCCAACAGGGTCTTTGTTCTCTAAGGTTTCTACCCTGACATGCCAACGACAGTCCACTTGATGGAGCAGAAAACATGACTCATCAGAGATGGCAAACCTTTGCCAATCAGAAGAGGTCCAATTTTGTCCCTGTTGTGCAAATGTAAGCCATTTCTGACTATGAACCCTCATCAGCATGAGTGCAATGATCAGCTGTTTGCTTCGTGGCCCCATAAACAGGGTTTGCTGTACTGTCATTTTAGACACATGTCTGGTAGCCCCCTGGTCTGGTTTACCCTCACACACCTTCACAGCTGACATTCACCTCAGACATTAATTGAATGTGGTGCTCCGCAGTTTTCACAACATTTATTCACAATGGTGCCATTTGTCCAGTCATGGTACACTTTAACCACAGCATCACATGAACAGTTCACAAACTGGCCTATTTCAGAAATACTGCCATCCTTGACACGAAAACCAATGATCATCCCGTTTCAAAATCGGATAAATCTCATGTTTTACACATGACAGCGATAGTTGATATGTTTGCCGAGGGCCTGCATGTCACCTTATATACCCAACAAGCTGGCTCACAACATGTGCTATACTTCATTGGCTACACCCTGCTGACTTAAAAGTAGGCAGTGGCCATAATAACATGTCTTGACCCTATATATATATATATATATATATATATATATATATATATATATATAGATAGATAGATAGATAGATAGATAGAACATTGTAAAATATCATCCACTGGCCTTTGTCTAGGGTAATATGAAATATTCATACATAAGATAAAATGCATTTATGTCAAAGTGTCATAGTGTCGTAGTGCACATTTTGTACCAAATTACTAAGTGTGATATACATTTTTGTATTGACTATGGCATCCTTAAATGATAACATCTTGGAGCAGCTTTGAATGATAAAAAAATCAGTAAGCATTTTGACCAAAAGATTTTGAAAATAAATATTTTCAAGAGGAGGTACTTAAAGAGATAATTGTTTTAAAACTAAAATTCAGTAGGCAAGAAAGAATTATCACTTCCACAATTGATAAGCAGTATATTATACTGTACATTCCCCGGGTTCATCATCGCACCCTCCAGCCAAATGTATCTGTGTGTAAGTGAGGCGTGAAAGCTGCTGCTGCTACTAGAACAGCCCTCACTGACAAATATACTTAGCAGAGCATCCTATGTGCAGCTAATCTAGAAGCCTTATAATAGTGACTCTCAAGCAACCAAAAACGACATTTATCTGGCATCTACCAATGGGCACCTGTTAACTGAGAGTCTACTTACTATTGAACAAAACCCATGAACTGTGATCTAATTGTGGATCCAAATGCTATTATGTTTAATTATTTTACATTTTAGGAACAGTCTATCTCATATATATAAATAATATCATATTAAAATGGGTACATATATATACACACACACACATATACAGTCAGGTCCATAAATATTGGGACATCGACATAATTCTAATCTTTTTGGCTCTATACACCACCACAATGGATTTTAAATGAGACTAACAAGATGTGCTTTAACTGCAGACTTTCAGCTTTAATTTGAGGGTATTTACATCCAAATCAGGTGAACGGTGTAGGAATTACAACAGTTTGTATATGTGCCTCCCACTTTTTAAGGGACCAAAAGTAATGGGACAATTGGCTGCTCAGGTGTTCAATGGCCAGGTGTTTGTTATTCCCTCATTATCCCACTTACAAAGAGCAGATAAAAGGTCCAGAGTTAATTTCAAGTGTGCTATTTGCATTTGTTGCTGTTAACTCTCAATATGAGATCCAAAGAGCTGTCACTATCAGTGAAGCAAGCCATCATTAGGCTGAAAAAACAAAACAAACCCATCAGAGAGATAGCAAAAACATTAGGTGTGGCCAAATCAACTGTTTGGAACATCCTTAAAAAGAAAGAACGCACCGGTGAGCTCAGTAACACCAAAAGACCCGGAAGACCACGGAAAACAACGGTGATGGATGACCGAAGAATTATTTCCCTGGTGAAGAAAACACCCTTCACTGCTAGCATTTTTAAATGAAGACAATGGGCCTGTACTTATATGGCTTACAGAACCACTTAGTAAAAATGGCTTAAGTATTAATGATTGATGAATGCCCTTCTTGATTGCTTCCTTGTCGTGGTGAAGGGGCTTGTGTACCTCAATGAAGCTGTGAGATATACCATGTAGGGTCACCCAAGATGGGCAGGTCATAGCAGAGAGCTCAGACAAATCGCAGTACACTGGAGAAGAAACTGGCAATCCATTCCAGTATCTATTCCAACAAAACCTTATGGATGGGCACAACCAGACACAAAATGCGCCTAGCCTGCTGAATCCATAGGGTCACAGAGGGTTGGACATGACTAAACGACTGAGCAACAACATAACTATGCATGTTCAAATGCTAAATCAATTTCAAGAGCAACCACTTGGGGTTATTTATAAATGTATTAACTTAACAGCAAAGCTTTCCAAACAGTTTTGTTATTTTCTATTCAATATTGATAACTAATAGTAGATCAATGTATTATAATTGAAATCATGCAGTGCATGGTAAATTCTTAACTGTATACATGTTTTGATCCATCATATGTATAGTGATAGAAAATTTACTTAGAATAGATTATTTAGTATATGTATTTCACTGCATACCCCCTGTTCCTTCCCTCCAATTTTCATCTTTTGAGATTCATACTATCCGCATCTTCTCTCCCATCCCTCTGTGAGTAGCTGTGATCTATCACTTTCCTGGATCATCCTCTCAATTTCTGGACAACTTTGCCGCCTGGCTCCCTCACTTTCTCTCCTCCAATATACCTTCACTCATTCTTGGCGATTAAAACATAGCCACTGATACACCAACCTCCCCAAAAACTGCAAAACTACTTGCGCTTACCTCTTCCCTTGGCATCTCACCAGTGGTGGACACTCCATTGACCTTATTTTTACTAATCTCTACACTATCTCCAACCTTGACATCTCCCCACTCCCCCTATCTGACCACCACCTGCTAACTTGCAACCTCACCACACCTTCCGCTCACCACCCTTCTTCAATCCCTGCCACCAGAACATGCAGAAATCTGCAAGCACTCAACCCACAACAATTTTCAAATGTACTAAAACCCATTCTTAGCCCCCTCACCACCCTTGCCTGCTTTGACGTCGCCATTTCACAAGACAACACTACTCTAACCTCCACCCTTGACTCTCTGGCCCCCATAATCACAAGCAAATGCCCTTGCTCTCATGCACAACCATGACACACTACACAAACACGCTATCTACAGAGATAGTACGCACTGCAGAACGACTATGGAGGAAATCTCGCACTTCAACAGACTTTCTCCACTATAAGTTTACCTTGCGCTCCTACTTCTCTGCCCTCAATCTTGCCAAACAACACTACTTCTCATCACTAATATCAAACCTGTCCTCCAACCCTAAATGTTTATTAGCTCCATTCAACACCCTCCTTTGCCCACCCCACCTCCTGTCCCTTCCTCTCTCACTGCTGATGACTTTGCAGCCATTTTAAAAATAAAATTGAAACCATCCAAAATGAGCTCTCCTCCCAGGTAGGCCCTATCCCACCATCCTCTCCACAAACCGACAACACCCAGCCCTTACCCTTCCCCAATCCCTCCTCCACTATGGACTCCTTTGACCCTGTAACCGAGGATGAAGTATGTACTTTACTATCAACCTCTCACCTTACAACATGTCCTCATGATCCTATTCCTTCACAGCTAATCCCGCCCTATCCACCGCACTTATCCCAGCTCTCACACATCTATTCAACCTCTCCCTAAACAGTGGCAAGTTTCCATCCTCTTTAAAACACGCCACAATTACACCCATTCTCAAGAAGCCCTCATCTGATCCAGCTTCTCCCTCCAACCATCGCTCTATCTCTCTTCTTCCCCTGGCTTCTAAACTGCTTGAGCAGCTCACTTAATTTATTTCCTCCAATTCCCTTCTTGACCCCTTCCAATCTGGTTTCTGGGCCCAACACTCTACAGAAACAGCCCGCACAAAAGTCACCAATGACTTGCTAACCACCAAATCAAAGGGTCACTTCTCTATTCTAATTCTCCTGGATCTCTCTGCTGCTTTTGATACAGTTGACCACCCTCTTCTAATCCAAACTCTTCACTTTTTTGGCATTCAGGACACAGCTCTTTCATCATTCACATCCTATCTTAAAGATCGTACATTTAGCGTCTCCTTTACTGGCATCTCTTCTTCACCTCTCCCTCTTTCTGTTGGCGTTCCCCAAGGTTCTCTCCTAGGCCTCCTCCTCTTCTCCATCTACACCTCCCTTGGCACCCTTATAAAATCCTTTGGATTTCAGTATCATCTCTGTGCAGATGATACTCAAATCTACCTCTCTGCACCAGATCTATCCAGCTCTCTTCTGGCTCAAGTTTCCAACTGCCTCTCTAGCATATCAAACTCAAACTCAACATGTCGAAGACTGAACTCCTAATCTTTCCACCCTCTACTACAGCTTCCACTCCTCAAATATCTCTCACTGTTGACAACACCATCATCACTCCCACCTCCCAGGCCCGTTGTCTTGGGGTTCTACTGGATCCCATCCTCTCTTCCTCACATCTAATTAATAACAAAATCTTGTCAGTTTTACCTAAAAAACATCTCCAAAATTCGTCATTATCTTACAGAAGACACAGCTAAAATTCTAATACACTCTCTCATCATATCTCGACTCGACTACTGCAATTCCCTCCTTGCTGGCCTACCCATCTCTAGTCTGTCTCCCCTCCAATCCATAATGAACGCCTCCGCTAGACTCATCTTCAATACCAAACGATCAGTGTCTGCAGCTCCTCTCTGTCAATCACTCCACTGGCTTCCCATAGCTTCCTGAATCAAATTTAAAATCATGACCCTAACGTATAAAGCCCTCAATAACAGTGATCACCCTAATATCTCTGCTCTTGTTTCAAAATACTCTCCTAACCACCCCCTTCGTTTTGCTAACGACCTTCTTCTTTCCTCCTCTCTCATCACCTTACTCCTGTCTTCACGACTTTTCTCGTGCTGACCCTACCATTTGGAACTCCTTGCCCCGCTCCATTAGACTATCTTCCTGCCTCAAAACCTTAAAAAAATTACTAAAAAACACACCTGTTTAAAAAATCTTATCACCTTCAGCCTTAACATGTACAACCGAACACGCCACAGCCTAATAACACAATCTACAGTACAACACACAGACACCTCCACTTGTCTGAACAAATTGCTTTCACACCACCATCTTGCATTTGTCACCTTCTTGTATCACACCTATACCCTTGGATTGAAGTTTGTGAGTTTCCAATCTTGAATCAGTGCCTTCGAAACAAGTACTATGTACAGTTGATTTTATGCTCAAAAACAGGGCCCCTTATTCTTTACAAGGTGTTAAGTTTCTTTTTTGCCATGTACTCAACCCCTGTACAGCGCTACGGAATATGTAAATAAAGATAATAATAATAATAAAAATAATAATGTATTCAAGGCTAATTCTCTATCAATAAGATTGGAAGTGCTGAGGAATCTCTCTGTCCTTCCCTTACCTCATCCTAATAAGAACCTTAGAGAGACAGTGAAGTTTCATTAATTTAATTCCTTAAAGAAATAGCAGCAGCTTTTCAGTGTGTTGATTTTTAAAATGCTAATGACTGTGTGTTAGAAAAAGAAACATATGACACATCTAAGTAAGGTGAAACACAGTCACATGTCTCATATTTGAAACAGCTTAAACACAAAGTTAAATACAACTTCTCATCTGTCAATCCCATACAAATTAAATAAATATAAACATTATGAATTCAAACACTGATAATATTCTAAAGCCCACAACATATTTATTTTTGAATCATGTGCACTATTTATGAGAAAATGTTAAATGTATCTGTTTATATAGGTTTCTATGGAATCGGTAAGCACACATTATCCCATATATAGTGGTCAGTGTTCGTAACGTTTGCGATGTTGGTAACGCACGTGTGTCCCTTGCGCAGCGCGGGGCGCCTGCGAGCCTCGCAAAGCGAGGAAAGCAGTAGGCGTTACAAACACCCGACGGGGAATGCAATGAGCGCCTCCGGCACTAATTTCAGGGCTCGCGATAAGCGTGTCCGGTGCTCATCGCAAGACCCCCAGGGCTCACATCACCCCTACTACCTGGGCTGCAATGAGGAGGGAGGAGGATAAAGGGGAAGGAGGATAAGAGGGGAGGAGGAGAATAAGGGGGAAGGAGATAGGGAAAGGGAGTAGGAGGCGGATAAGGGGGGAAAGGGAGGTGGATAAGGGAAAAGGGAGGAGGCGGAGGATAAGGAGGGAAAGGGAGGAGGAGGAGGATGGGGGAAGAGACACAGGGGAGAAGGGGAAAGAGACACAGGGGAGGGAGGGGGGAAGGGGGGGAAGAGACAAGGGGAAGAGACACAGGGGGGGGAAGAGACACAGGGGAGGGGGGAACAGACACAGGGTGGGAAGAGCGGGGAAAGAGAGACACAGGATGAAAGAGACACAGGGGAGGGGGAAAGATACACAGGGGAGAGAGAGGGGGGTAAAAACACGGGGGAAAGGAGACACAAGGGAGGGAGAGGAGAAGGGAAATTAGACATAAGGGAGGAAGTAGACAGGGGGAGAGACTCGCAATGAGCGCCGAAGGTGCTCAGGGCAGGGCTCTCGATGAGCACTGAAGGTGCTCACATTGGGTGGCAAACAGCATTGCCAGGCTTAAAATGTTATTCCCATCATTTTTGACGGGCAAGTAGTTAGTATATTAATATTTTGTAGTGGTTGAATGTAAATTTCTCACATAAACTAACAAGAGTATTTGAGTAAATGTTATTGATTTTAAAATACTTAATATTATAAATAGAATTAACAAAATCGAAAAAATACATTAATAGAAATATGTATAAAAGTTAATATACTGCAAATGAGAGCAGTGTCAAAGCTAATGAAACAAAATAACAAATCTTTAACAATGTATTAGGAATGTTTACTTTATTGATTGTATAGAATTAAACATATGAATACACATTTTAATATATAAATTAACTTATTAATGTATTTATAAATTGGAACACAAGTGAATAGATTTTAACAGATTTACACTCGCTTACTTGTAAGAGACCTTCATAGTTTTTACGTTGTCATCTTGCTCACCTGTGACTTCTAAAACTGTTTATTGTGAGCCAAGGACATCCCCACATGGGGGAAGAGCTTTTATAAGCCGCTACATGGTCTCTGATTGATTAAAAAGTCAATCACTTTTCCCATTTTCAGCCATTGACAGAGTTGGACTATTCAATTATCTTCTTTTAATGGTTGAAAACAACCAATCAGAGTAAATTAGGGTATATTTAGTAGAAAAAGAAGAAAAAAGGGACCACTATACAAAAATAACCTAAACCAAGGGTTCTAAAGTGTATTGGCTTGAGACAAAAAATGGAATGCATGAGATTAACCCAACCAAGGGAAATTTAAATATCCACATTTAGACATAAATAAAAAATAACCTTTATTGAAAAAGTATAACTAAAACACATCTATAATAATAAAATGCAACAATCTAAAAACCAGCCCAATATAATCCGCCAACCAGTGTGTAGTCCTGTATGGTATGTATGAACCCCAATAATGGGAATACAAGCATCACAATAGATGCATATGAATTATTCTCATAATCTCAATGATTTATGGACAACAGTCTATGAGATATCTATTCCCCAAAACAATAATATATATATATATATATATTGATTCTTACACAAATATCTATAAATTCTTATCTTCAGCCCTCCTACAGTAGATATTATAGAGTCTTATGGTATATAGTCAGAAATTATAGCAATGAGGTCTCATGTAGCCCTGATAGAGAAATTAAGCTATATTGGAAGCCACTATTATGGCACCAACTCTCAGATATAGTAAACATGAACTGAGTAATTAGATGATGGATCAGTGTCCCTCAAACATAGGTCCACTTACTCTTCAAAATCTATTATGGTTAACCTGTCTTATACATGGTCCCCCACTAGTCCTTATGGACATTAGTGCTTATACCGTAGTACTTATAAAACAGATTTTCTATGCTTCTGCAATACAAAGTCAGTCCGATTTAACCAGGGCCCCTTAATGCTCCCCCAAAGAGATAATCAATCATTCATAGCATACAGGACTTCACTGAAATCATTGTGCACTATCTCTGCCTAACATTAGCCTTTGTGGACCTCAGCAGGACACAGCGCAGGTCTATGACATCATATCGGATGCGCCAGCAGCTACGGGCAGGCCTAATGGGACAGAAAGGGGAGTTTAACGACTAAGGCAAGCTAGATGGGACACAAAACCTGTTTCTAAGGCGCGTTTCGCAAATTAACTGCTTCTACCTTTTAAAATATCCTCACTCCTAGGAGAAATAGCCACCAAAGATTCCTGTTGGATTTTTTTTTCTCTCAAATTGTTAACTTTTTGAATCACAATAATTAAAAAGTTTGTTTTTTTCCTTCATTATTTTTTTATTGCATTAAAACTCCAAAACAATGTATATATAACAAAAGTAAACAATTCAAAGAATATTTTACATCAACACAATCAAATCAGTTTGCCATATTATTATTTTTTCTCTCCTTCTTTCTCTACCATTTCCTTCTCTATCCCCCCTTCCCCAGCATTCAACCCTTCCCACCTCACTAATACTACTTTTCCAGTTTATGATTACTAACTTTTTCTTTCCAAACCTCCCAATCTCAAAAAACATTTAAAAGTAACTATCATATCGGAAAAAAAAGCATTTTACATCTGTATATTAGTAATCTATCTCATTTTACTTACATGCTTCACACAGTCAAATTGAATCTTTATTCAGTTATCTTAAAAGTTTCCTTTCGATACTATATTTTGGGTTATGGCATTTCTAAAAAGTTTCCATCCTGTTCCAAAAAAGGAAACAGTTGTCTAGCATATTTTGATCAAAGCCACATGTCATGACTAATTTTGGGACTCCCCTGCACTCCAACAAATACCACTGTTATCTGGGATTCTTACACATCTCATTGATAACATTAAGGCTATCAAAATGGACATGGGATGTGGTCTAAGGACTGTGACAGGTGTTTTCCTTTTGTGTATAATGTATATTGCTTAAAGAATGTATGTTCTAAGCCATGCTTGTTACACTGACTTCCATTCTAAGTCTTTCCCTCACCCCAATAGTACATATAAGCAAATAACATAGAGCAACTTGCCAGGCATCTGGCCTCTGACATGGTGGTTGGAATGCTCTCTTCCCCCCCTTGAAGGCCTCAGGATGAACATTGGTCTGGAATATTGGTGACTTAGCCAGATGACCCCAGCTTTTGTATATCTAGCGATGGAAGGGGGGGTTATGGCTGGTGATGGGGTGAGGAGGTCACAAGAAGAATTCAGACCTTCTCTAACAGAAGGGGTGTGAGTGAGATCTTTCGTTGGTTTATATATCTCTGTAATAGTAAAGAAGTGTGCAGTCTTCCATACACAATATAACGGTGTGGTCTGATCTCTCTGCGGCCCCATGACTGATGGCTGGATCTTAATAGCTGGAGTGCTGAGATGAGAACAAAGTTACAACCTATAAATGGTCCCTGTAAGCTAAAGCAGGAAAAGTAGGGGTGCATGGACCCCTCAGTTTTTGTGTAGTGGCTTTACGGTGCCCATATCCTCTTAAATGTATCTACTTTATCTAAAAGGTGTTCTTTTTTGTTCCAAAAACCACACGTGTAGAACTGTTCCTTAAAGAGAGCTATGCACCCAGTTTGAGATATATAGTTAAATTTAGATATATACAGCCTTATTAAATTACGATTCACTAGTTTTTAGTTAGTGGAGACCTTGCTTTTGGATAGAAGTTCACTAACTAAAAACTTGTGTAAAAAAAATATGCTATGTGCTTTAATAGAGCCCTTTACAATTTGGCGAATCGCAATTTAATAAAGCTGTCACTAACTAAAACTTCAATAAAAAATATATGCACTGTGCTTATAAATAGCCCTATTCAATTGGTCGAATTGCAATTTAATAAGGCTGGTAATTCCTTTCACTATTTTTTTTTTCTCTAAGCCGGTTGAACTGTTAACACTTGGCAAATTTGTTATACACATGGGAGTTAATATAATGGTAACATAAATCTGCAAGTAATCCATAATCATTTAGATGTCAATATCCTCTGTTTACGTTGGAATTAAATGGATTATTTCCTGTATTTCTTATATATAAACACAAATAGGTTTACATACCAAAGGCTGAACTGCTGTTTTACGAAGTTTGTATAGCGAGAAGAGTATTTCATTTAAATTGTTTGATACTTGTTGCAGTTGATTAGAGTGATAATCTGGTTGAGAATTGGGCAGCAGTAGCAAAAGGTGAATGAGGTAAAAGTGTTTGTGAGAGGAAGGAAATTACATTTGAAGGAGAAGTTTATACTCTGACATAGTTGTTTTGTATATGCAAATTATCTTTAGGGTTTAGTCTCCCTAAGGGTAATAGGGGACTCCAGAAGTGGACCCCTTGCTCACTGTGCCTTAGGGAGTTCATAAAGGCAGAAACGCGTCTGGGGTTTGCTGTTTCTCCTGTTCCAGGTAGAATTGCTTGGTATTTCGGGTCTGGGTCACTCTTATGAGTGGGACCAGACTGATATACTACAGGATATTTCTCCCTGTGAAAGGCACAATTGAGCTAAAAGTGGTTGCTCTTAAAGAGGGTTATCATGGCCATAGAACTAACCTATTAAGGTTGGTTTGTTCTCTGATGAGCGACTGTGACTTAGTTGTTTTGTAGAAGTTTATACAGTCTAAAAAGCAACTGAATCAAAATAAGAAGCACAAACTTCAGCTGTAGCTTGAGTAGCTTTTAAATTGTCTATTAACTATGTGATAGATCACAGAGCTCAGAATTTGAGGAGTAAATGGCATAAATGGGACACAATTTGTCATTTAATGGTGGCTCTTATTTGCATGAAAAAGGAACTTTTTTGGGAACAATCTGAATTTTTGAAGTCTATTTTAGAAGTCTGTTATAAGTAGAAGAATCCAGTTTGTGTGTCACATCAATTCCTGAGAGCTGGATCATGAGTGTATTTATTATTATATCAGTGGATAAGATAATTGGATCTGACTGAAATTTACACCATCAACACACACTCACACACACAACTTCCATCAATGTATCATGGCTGCATTTAGTGTTCAGTAGACGCAGATCATTTTATTTATTTTTATAATGACATTTTGGGTTAAAGGCACATCTAAGTGAGCTGGGTTATTACATTTTTGCATTCTTTATCCAAAAAGCATAATTTATGTATGCTGCATGTTTCATAAAATATTTTATTTTTATTAATATCTAAAAATCCATCTAATGATTATGTTGACACCCTCAGGGGTGGCTACACGAGCCCCTGATCCCAACCCAATCAGCCTGCAGCATTAGGGGAGCAGTTTTTAAATCATTACATACCCTGTGTGCCTTCTTCAGCCAATAGGAGAGCACTGATGCCAGCTATGATGTCACTGCCTCCTGCTGCAGTCTGCTCTCTGTCTGTTCTGCCCATGCACTTCCCAGGCTGCTTTTCAGCACAAACAGGAACCCAGCGTTAATTCAAAAGTTTCAGCTAACCTGATTGCCAAAAAAATTACCGTATATACTCGAGTATAAGCCGACCCGAGTATAAGCCGAGGCACCCATTTTACCACAAAATACTGGGTAAAATGAGTGACTCGAGTATAAGCCGAGGGTGGGAAATGTGCTGCCCCCTGTGTCCCTCTTGTGCCCTCTGTGTCCCCCTCTCTCTCCGTGTCTCTTCTCCCCTCTCCCTTCCCTGTGTCTCTTCCCCCCTCCCTTATCACCCACCTCAACCCCACTCCTCAACCTCCCTCCTCATCCTTAACCTCCCTCCTCATCCTCAACCTCCCTCCTCATCCTCAAACTCCCTCCTCATCCTCAACCTCCATCCTCAACCTCCCTCCTCAACCTCAACCTCCCTCCTCAACCTCAGCCTGCCTCCTCAACCTCCCTCCTCATCCTCAACCTCCCTCCTCATCCTCAACCCCCTCCTCAACCTCCCTCCTCAACCCCCCCATCCTTAAACCCCCCATCCTCATCCTCTCTCCTTAACCCCCATCCTCAACCCCCATCCTCAACCCCCCTCCTCAACCCCTCCTCCTCATCCTTAACCTCCCTCCTCATCCTCAACCTCCCTCCTCAACCCTCCATCCTCAAGCCGCCCATCCTCATCCTCCCTCCTCACCCCCCCAATGCTCATCCTCAACCCCAACCCTCCTCAACCTCAACCCTCCTCAACCTCAACCCCCCCTCAACCCCAACCCCCCTCCTCAACCCCCTGGTATATGCTAATGATGCGGCGCGCATGTGACGTCACATGCGCGCCGGCGCCGGGTCAAGGAGCGGAGGCCGGAGCACAAGCAGGTAAGTGAGGGGAGAGGGGGAGGTATTTAGGGGGGTTTAGGTGGAGGAGGGCGGTTGCGGGGGGTTTAGGTTGAGGAGGGGGGAGGGAAAGAGAAACGGGGGGTTAGAGAGACACACGGGGGGTTAGAGACAGCCGGGGTAGTTAGAGACACACAGGGGGGTTAGAGACACACGGGGGGGTAGAGAGACATGGGGGGGTTAGAGAGACACGGGGGCAGAGTGACTCGAGTATAAGCCGAGGGGGCCTTTTTTGTCTTAAAAAAAAGGGCTGAAAAACTCGGCTTATACTCGAGTATATACGGTACTTACTTATTGAGCCTGGGTTTGAAAGGTGTTAACCCTAATTTCCAAGCTTCACGGAAAATGTTTAAATGTTTATTTTGCGATTTTTTTCATGCAAAAAAATGTATGCATGCACTACTAATTCTCCTCTATCAGTTGCGCTCATAATCAGGCACACTTGATTATGCCTTTTCGTGTTTTTTTTTTCTTGCTTAATTATTCTCTTAATCAGAGTTTTCATAAAAATTTATAAATATATATATATATGTTTATTATAAAAGAAACAAGTTTAAGTGAAACTTGCACTTTATGCTTTCTTGAGTTGGTATAAACTTTGTCTTTTTATAAGTATATTTCTTATCATTAGGGAATATGCACTTATCTATCAATAAGATACCAAAGCTGTCTGGCTTCCCTCACTTTCATTTCCCTGGTTAGTGAACACAGCAAGAGCGGCTAATAGTATGATCCTTAGGTTCAAGAAGTAAAGTATGGTATTGTGTTTGTACAATAAATGTTAATGGAGATGATACCTTTGAATGGCTAACAGATTAGAATTAGATTGCAAGCTTCAGAGGTCATAGTCCCTATCTCAAAGTTCTTGGGGGTATGACCTTGAAAGTTTTCAATCTTATCCTACTCAGTTTGCCACTGAAAGCGATAATTACCACTCAAATTGTTTTTTTAGGTTCAAGAGTCATAGCTGCCTGGTCACCACCACCACATCACACTTTAGTGAATCCTGGTCACTATCAGCCCTATTAAATTCATGCTACGTATTAAAACGTAGCTTGTATTGTAGAACGTAGGACCTATGGTTATTAAATTAGCCCCGTAAAGTAGGCCGTTGTTTATCTGCAGGCTTGTTGCGAACAAAGCAAACAGGATGAGGAACATTGAACTTTGAGGCCGTAAATCCTTTGATCCGCCAAGCCTGTAAACCGTTACAATTCCAATCATGCTATTAAATTGCATCGAAGACACTCGTGAGCAAGCGCGTACCAAAGCCCAACGAGTGCTGGGGAGGACTGGTGGTAAAGTCCAATACGTAGCACTTTAGCTGTAAATGAAATCCAACTACTGTAATTATATTAAAAGTGAAAGTGATGCTAGGTCTTAGAATTAATAGTACAAAAGTTATATCGATCCCGGCAATCAAAGTGTTAATACATATACTGGAACTCGCATGTGATAGAATATCATATTTATGGCTGTATTAACATTGCATTATGACTGGAATGTGAGTTCGATAGTAACTCGTAATTGAATCCTGTAAGACTTTGAAATCCATCCTCCATTTTCCTGTGAAGCCATGCTGACAATCTCTGTTTCCATTTGCTACATCTAAACCAGTAACTACGGGTTTGCTTAATTGATTACATCCAAGCCCGCAAATACAACGGCCGACAATTGTTTTACGGGTTTGCATCTCCAGCTCGCAGCTCGCAGCCATTCTAATTTAATAGCACCGTAACTCTGCCAAATTTCAAGCCCGCAGCCTTTGCGAGCTTCACGTTGCACTTACGGTTCTCGAATCATCTGTTGTTACTGGCTCGTGCACTTCTATCCTGGGATGTGTTACACTACTTTAACAACAACTTTTGCAGAATAATCTGTGTTAAATCAGAATATAGGTATAATCCTTGTTGTATCTACTAAAAGTCTGAAAAGCTCATTCTTTTTTGCATTTTTAAAATTCATTAAGTTACGGGCCACTACAGTCATAAACATTATTTCATGCATTTAGAAGAGCATGTTTTATACGTTACAAAATTATTTTACCCATATAAAATAAATTAGGTTATTTGACAAAATAAAGAATCACATATAATAGTTGTCAAACTGCGACACGTCATCACGCTTTGGGAGGTGCCTACGATTTAGGCGATGAAAGGCGAAGGTGCTCATCGGTGCGAGGCGAGACGTTAACGCGTAGGACTTAGCCGATGAGCTTCGGAGGTGCTCATCACTGCCTCGCAAAGCCAGACGAGCCATTAAACCATAGCACTTAGCCAATGCAAGCCTTGCAAAGAGAGACAACACGTTACGCGGGACTTAGAAAAAAAGATACAAGACGCAAAAATGTGCGCGATTAGCAGCCGAACAAAAAAACTGAAAAACACACTAAATACACCCAAAAAATGTACAAAAACATCACAGAGCGCCAAAAGGTCCTGAGGCTCGCAATAAGCGCCAAAGGCGCTCATTGCGAGGCATGCGATGAGCACCGAAGGCGCTCAGTGCAAGCCTCGCAATGAGCGTCAAAGGTCCTCACAGTACAAAAAGGTTTCAATTATGTCTCAAACAGCTTTCCCATGGCTTCAAATGTTATTGCCCTGTCAGTCTTGACAGCAAGTCGCTAGTAATAAAATAAAGTAGCAAAACAATTCTGTTACCAGAAGTTAAGAGGAGGAGTTAACAAAACTTAATGTTAATTGTGTTTTTTTTATCTGATTAATATAATAATAATAATAATACATGGCAACAGAAGCACGGTGTGTTGCAATTCAGACAAGGTTCACTGCTCCTCTGTTTTCTGTAACTTTATCAGGACAGAGGAGGAGAAAACAACCACACATTGTCTATATTTAGTAGGATGCTTATACACTATGAATCAATTATTTATCATACAAAAAAAGTTTAATGTTTAAAATGTGATCTTTTAAATAAATGCTAGAATTGCCCTTTAAATGACCCAGCAATGGTCCAGTTTTCATAACTTTCACATAATTGAAATCTGTATTATTAACTTTTTAAGTTAAAGTATTCAAATGAATTTTGATGTTTTGAGAAAAGACATGAACTGAAAATAGTTACTTTCCCTCAGTTTCATAATGGAGCTTCTTACAAACTGTCTAGTTACTCATAAGAATAACTGTTTCTTGTCTTGACCAGACATGTACGGTTTATAAACTCTCCAACTCATGAGTTATTCTCTAGAGGCTCTTTTTAAACATCGACCGTTTTGGGCTCCACATAGTGAAAAGGAGACTGCACTTATTAATTTTGATTTTCTGAACTGGGCTCTCACACAGGGATAGGCCAACAATCTGTTGCATAGGCCTGGAGTTAGAAAAGTCTGTTGTTCCACCTACTCTAATGTTTCTTGTTGTCCAAGGATGGAACAGAGTATTCATATGCTTTTTTTATTTTGAAGCTTTTCTCTGTCACAGAGGATTCAGCATTCTCCATAATAAGCCAAATGTTATTCATCCTTACCTCTACTCTTCAATACCAACCCCTCTGCTCATTTGTGTCTTACACAGTCTTTTGGCATCTGCTTATCTTGGCTTTACCAATAGAATAATGATAATTCAATCTTGACATAATGGTATTTTCACTGTACAGTAGCTCATGCTGCCATGTGATATTTTTATATTTGGTTACAGCTGTTTAACTTTTCTATTTGCTTGTTGCAGTCTCCACTTGGGGAATAGAGTCATCATCATGGCCGAATTACCCATTAGGCCCCCTGTGGCTTCTGTGGCACCCGCAGATCCCTGTGGCCCACACGGATCCTCTGTGGCCCCCACTGGTGCCCTGTGGCCCCTGTGGGTCTAAAGTGGTCCATGTGGCCCTTAGGGCCCCCTGTGCCCGCCTCAGATCTCCCATGACACCATTTTTTTATGTTTCCTCTTGTCCTCAATACTGCCCTGCATGTGGTCTAGAAAGAGGAGACAGCCTGGTGAATGGTACTTCTCCATTCTCGGTCTGAAGCTAAGGCGACCATCAACAATGGTCAATATGACAGGCATCAAGGGGCTGTTTCAGTGAGTCCTTGTACCTCTTCTTTGGCCCTCCTCTGTCACGATTGCCAGTGGTGAGCTCACCATATACCACAATCTTTGGAAGTCAATTATCCTCCATCCTAGAGATGTGTCCTGCCCAGCGTAACTGCTTCTTCAACAGTATGACCTCAATGCCGGTGATTCCTGCCTGTTCTAGGACTTCAGTGTTAGGGATGTGGTCATTGCAGTGAATGTTGAGGATGGTGCGGAGGCAGCGTTGATGAACGCGCTGACAAAGTCGTAGGGGGTCGCGGTATGTAACCCAAGACTCAGAACCATACAGAATGGTGGTCAGCACAACAGCTACGTACATGTTGACCTTTGAGCACTTGTTCAGATGCTTGTTTTTCCAAACTCTTTTATATAACTTGCCGAAAGCACCATTTGCCTTTGCCAGTCTGTTGTCAATTTCCTTGTCAACCTTTGCGTCTGAGGAGATGAGGCAACGCAGGTAGGTAAACTGTTGGACTGTTTTCAGCTTAGACTTCAGCTTAGACTCGAGGAGGACAGTAATCTTTTTGA
Organism: Discoglossus pictus; assembly: GCA_027410445.1. NCBI lineage: Eukaryota > Metazoa > Chordata > Amphibia > Anura > Alytidae > Discoglossus > Discoglossus pictus. The sequence continues at coordinate 408,804,327 of CM050165.1, read as the reverse complement.
GGTGCGGGTTGGTGAAGAACTTCAGTCTTCTTCAGACTGACTTCTAGACCAAAGAGCTTGGCAGCCTCGGCGAGGCAAGATGTTGGCGAACAGTAGCTCTCGAACGAGTCGTTCCACTGTCTTGGTGTGGCCCTTTAGTCCCCTCAAGTTGAACAGACTGCTGTGTGTGCAGAATCGGATGTAGAGTCCATGTTCAACATCAAGGTCTGTTGTGGCCCTTTGCAGCATCATGTTGAAGAATACCATGAATAGAGTGGGTGCAAGAACACAGCCTTGTTTCATGCTGTTGCTTATTGGGAAGGGCTCAGATAGGTCATTGTTGTGCCTAACTTGGCCACGCTGGTCTTCGTGCTGCTGGATGATCATGTTGAGGAACTTGAGCGGACATCCTATACGTTCCAGGATTTGCCATAAACCCTTCCTGCTCACAGTGTTAAACGCTTTGGTAAGGTCAACAAGAGTCCCTTGTTCCGTTCTCTGCATTTCTCTTGGAGCTGCCTTAGAACAAAAACCATGTCAGTGGTGCTCCTGTTGGCTCTAAAGCCACACTGACTATAGGGGAGGAGTTCTTCTGCAATAGTGGGCACCAGTCTGTTGAGGAGTACTCTTGCAAGGATTTTCCCTGAGACAGAGCACAGAGTTATCCCCCGGTAATTGGAGCAGACTTTTCTCCCTTTTTCTTGTACAGGGAGATGATGATTGCATCACGAAGGTCCTGTGGCAGTTTGCCTTGGTGTCAGCAGCAAACGAAGAACTCATGGAGTTTAGCGTGCAGTGCTGGGCCCCCATGTTTCCAGATCTCAGCTGGGATCCTAGCAACTCCTGCAGCCTTACCATTTTTTAGCTGCTCAATGGCTTTTACAGTCTTTTTGAGAGTAGGGATTTCATCCAGTTCTGTTTTCATTGTTTGTTGTGGAATGTGACGGAGCCCTGAGACTGAAACTATGCGGTTGGCACAGAATAGAGTCTGAAAGTGGTCAGACCATCGGTTCAGAATCAACGCCATGTCTGTAAGGAGTGTTTGACCGTCTGCACTGCGCAATGGGCTAAGTGTGAAGGGCCATACATGGCCTTCAGGGCTTCATAAAACCCTCTGTAGTCACCGACATCTGCGCAACGCTGAGTTCTTTCAGAGAGGTTGGACCACCACTGGTTCTGATTTTCTCAAAGCTTTTGTTGGAAGTTGCTGCACACAAGACAGAAAGCTGCTTTCTTGTTAGGGCAAGTTGGCTGAGCGAGATGCGCTTGATGGGGGGATCTCTTTTCCAACAGTAATTCATGGATCTCCGGACTATTTCTGTCAAACCAGTCTTTGTTTTCCTTTGTGGAGAAACCTAGGACCTCTTCAGAGATCTGCATGATGCTGTTTTTTTAGATGTTCCCATAGAGCATCTGAGGAGGGATCTGTGAAGCATCTGCGATCTTCTAGTCTTGACTGGAGATTCGCCTGGAAGGTGGCCTTTACTTCAGTTGACTGGAGGTTACCGATCTGTAACTTCTTCTTTGAGGTTCCTTTCCTCTTTGGTTTAGGATTGAAGTGGAGTTGAAGTTTGCCGTGCGCCAGATGGTGGGGCATATTATATTCTGCTCTGGGCATCACTCGGGTGAACAGGACATCTTGAAGGTCTCGCTGGCGCACCAGAATATATTCTATAAGATGCCAATGCTTGGACCGAGGATGCATCCAGATTGTCTTTAGTCTGTCTTTCTGCTGGAAAACTGTATTGGTGATGGTGAGTTTCTGCTCAGTGCAAAACTCTAGCAGAAGGCGCCCATTGTCATTGTAGTTTCCAACACTGTGATTGCCAAGTGCACCTTTCCAAGCTTCTGAATCCTTGCCTACTTTGGCATTAAAGTCCTTTTCTGCAAGATCCGCTTGAAGAGTTGGGGCATAGACACTGAAAATTGTAGTATGCTGCTTGTTTTGAAGTGGGAGGTGCATACAAATTATGCGTTCAGAGTGACCCTTTGGCAGTTTATCAAGTTTGGAGGCGATATGGTTCCTGACCATTAAGCCCACACCAGAGAGACATTTCTCATTTTCTGGCTACCCTGACCTGTAGAGGGTATAGCCAACCCCATGTTCCTGAAGGCTTCCTTCCTCTGGGGGCAGCAATGTCAATAGCCAGCCTTGATAGTTCGTGGGCTACTAGAGCAGTGCACCGTTCTGGGCGACCACTGTCTGTTGTGTCAAGCATAGTTCTGATGTTCCAACATGCAAGTTTCAGTCCAAGTACACCTTGTGAGTCCGTTGTGAGCCTTTTCTTTTTTTATTTTTTTTTCGAACGCATTTGGAGACCGCGGCTAGCCACTGGGTGAAGTAGAGACGAGCTTTCTTTAGGCCACCTTTTCTAGGCCTCTCTCCATGTGGAGCAAGAAGTGCTGTCCATAGAGAAGGCTGCTTGGTCATTCAGGGTGCGGCCAAATTATGCCGTCGTCTCCTGGGTCAGCATCAGGCGACCCATACACCTGAACCACCTGCATGCAGGATTGAGACTGCGCCTTCCAGTGACATCTTCCACCTGCCATTTCGCCCCTTTCCCATTGCTGCAGGGCTTTAAAATGCTGATTGTTCTACATGTAGATGTGCCCCCTTGGGCCTGCACAATGGAGTTTTTAGGTGAGATGCATTGTACCCACCCTTTACACTCTAGGTTCATCTGTCATGGCCTAGCAAGCTTGGACGGTCCAGGTCACCCATCCCCCATATATATATATTTATATTTATATATATATAGTAATTTAGTAATTATTTATATATATATATATATATATATATATATATATATATATATATATATATATATATATAGATTAATAATGAGTATTGCAATATAATTTGATATCTTTTGTATTGGGCAAACGTCTTGTAACGGAGTTGGAACACGAATCCAATATCTCCGCTGGTATACGGTAAAATAACCAAGAAGCACTACAGTCTCACCATTCCCAACCTCCCATATTGGACGACACTCAATTGGGAGTTAAATTAATACTGACTTTATTTTGTTATGTGCAGAAATATATATACACATCTCTTCCCACAGGCAATACACATCCCCCATAGTTGGCCACACAATACACATAGAGGGACAATAGGTGGGTCACACCTCCCTGAGGCTACCTGGCAACTTTGATACAATCAGACAATGATTAGATCATCCTTCTTTGTTCTTATGTCTGAGAATGAAAACACTTTATACAATAGACTTCCTTATCTTATGAGGAGTCTCTGTAATAGGATTATCTATTATGCCAAGGTCTGCAATAGTCTGGGCTAATATTCTGCAGAGCATAAACCAACATACATACAGTATAACAGTAGGATCATATTTTAACCATAATAATAACCATAAAACAGGGGAAAACAGTGATGGGTTCCGCTACACGTCTTATTTATAATGACGAGCTTTCGAGAGGTTCAACCTCTCTTCATTAAGTCTCAAGCAATACATATACACACATATTTTTTCTATGTATTTAATATATATTTGTATGTATGTACTGCATTGAGGTTGAAGTTCAAAAAAAAACGTGCCCTCCCCCTCCTGGGGGGCTGGGGGGTCTAAGGTGGATTTTTTTTTTGACCCGGGCCCCCTATGCACTAGCTCCCCCACTGATCAACAGGTTTGTTCATGAATTCAAGAGGGATAGGTCATGTCAAACAAATCTAATGTATTTCTATGAGAAGGTTAGTAGGAACTTGGACCAAAGAATCTCAGTAGATGTAATCTTTAAAATTTTGCAAAGGCTTTTGACACAGTGCCACGTGGGAGGACAAGTTGTGCAAGGTATTTAAATAAGAAAATTATGTACCTTCCCTACAAAGGGACTTACATAAATTAGAAGAATGTCCAGCTAAATGATAGATAATATTTAATACACATAAAATAAATCAGAGGTGCTCAATCTGAGAACAAACAATACCTAAGTAGGTAACCAGACCCATAGAGCAAGCCTACTAAAGCATTGTTCATTCTCAGATGATCACCTCTAATCTTTTTGATAGATAATATTTAATAAAATTTTAAGTTAAGCATTTTATAAGGAAAAATAATCATCCAATTTATAATTTAAATGGAACAAATATAATGAGTACCCCCAATCCAAAACACAAGGAGGTGTAGGGAAGTGGGAGGCCTAAAGGCATAGGTAGGCACTGGAGTTTATTCACAATCATTTGCAGTTAGTGTTGCTATGAGAGACTACTGTGTTTTTGGGTTCTAACTTGCTAATTCATACTTGTAGGCTCTTCCATTTACCCTTTAGGCAGGTAGATGGCTGCAATAGGGCAACCCATTTGTGAGGAAACCCTTGTCTATGTAAAAAACGCAAGCGGCTTAGCAAGTGTTTTCACATAGGAGATTTCAATTGGGATATAAAAACATGAAAGACAATTTCCAATATCATAAACCACACACACGCACACACACAAAGGAAAAGGTGAAACTTCTGTTAATTCTATTAATAACATGGCTTAAAACCAATATGATTTTCTAATAGAGTACTATAATATCCATGTCAAAATTATATAAATCTCCTATGATCCCCAAAGGGTTACCTCCTTGACTGGAAGGCTTAAGAAGCCCCAATTGGCTTAAGGCTCTGTCAGTAATGGCCACACAATTAGAGGCCTAAGTATTGAATGCTTATACTGTTCAAACGGAGGTAATAGATACCAGTATAACAAATCTTATTGTTTTACAAGTGCAAGCAGTGCCGAGATATCTAACAATATATAACTGACAATAATTCACTAGAATATATATTGTCAGATAACTCACCATTGCTTGCACTTGTAACACAATACTAAGCTGGCTGAATCTAAATTGGTCATGTTAAAAGACTGCATTCTATCTTTAAAAAATGCTACAAAATAAAACAAAATATGAACCGATTAAACATGTATATTTTAACATATATATTTATATATATATGTATATTTTAATATATAGATGTGCATATCAGCAGATCTTAAACTGTCAGTTTTTCCTTTAATATTTGCGTGTAGGAAGCTATTTAAGACTGTTAAATAGTTATATATAAGTAAGCTACAGTATACCCATGAAACTATAAGGGTCAAATTCACACTCTGCATTATTCATGAAATACTGTTCCATACAAGAATTCATTTTTGGTATTATTTCACAAGCTGTACAAAAGATTGGAGAAGAATAAGCAAACAAAAAAGATAGATGGAAAATGTGGGAGCTCACAATACACAATACATTATGTTCACAGCAAATCTTAGGCTTTGTACGTTGATACATTTCCAAAAATCCTTTTTTTTTTTTTAAACAACGGTTGAAATTGTTGAGAGCTTTCCTCTATTAGGTTATCTATATTTTAGGAAGAATCCCTTAAGCGCTTCTCATCCTTGAACATTTCCTTCTTGGAACAATTTCACAATGTTAAGGAAACATGTTTTCTTACGCCGCAGAGAATATTTACAACATGTATTTTTGAATTAAACTTGAAAAAGAACACGTGATTAAGACAAAGGATTATTGATGGGTAAGAAAGACAATCAACCAATATGATGGGTTGTCACAAACCAGGACATAGCTTTTAGTCTCTCTGGTATGTCTGGAAAACCAGGTGCCTATAGCCAGAAGCAAAATGTCTACTGAGAACCTGCACACACTAAGGTTCCCACTACATGTAGAAAGTAATAAACAACTTATTCTAATTAATGTCTCACAAGAATTTCTATTATATTTGAATAAGAAAACAACCACCACAACGTACTAATATAAATATATGTGTAAACATACACTTGCGATGTTATTATTTATTCTTAGACACATTACATGGTTTAGTCGTCCATTGGCTCTCATCTCTGATTGGTATCAAATACATAATACCTTTTTTTCAAACAATATTCTTAGAAATGTGTGTAAAAGACAATCAATTGCTATTTAGTTAAATCTCTACTTCATCTATTTGTATAATCGCATATTGAAGTTACCAGTGCTAATAATGGTTTCAACCGTGAAGTTTTTTTCTAAAAATAAATATATTCTATGCTTTTATTGTTTCTCAACTGCCAATCATATAAAAGACTTTGCATTAGACAAGTTAGAATGATATGATAAAATTTAGAAAACAAGAGAATCTACTTATACATGTGATGCTGGAAGCAGAATCAGTCCAGACGAAAAGCATCATTTGTTCCTTTCTCATCTGTACACCATAGTATTACTCTTTGACCCCACTATCGCCTACGTGTATCCATTTAGTTCTAGAACAATATCTACATGTCTCTCCAATAACTCTATGGATAATTACACGTCCCTCACTAGCACCAACTCCCGTGATTGCAACCCAGTAGCCACCATGGATGACTATTTGCTATCTCCGGACCCTAACTCAAAGTCATTCTTTCTCCTATTTTGATTACCATTCTTTCCTCCAATTGTCTTCTGTTTTTCTTTTTGATACACCTCTAGACCCCGGACCTCTCCATTCACTCCCTGTATCTCTCTCCTCCTGATTTCCCCCATTGCTCACTTGCTCTCCTCAACATTCTCCCGATATTCCACCATTCCCTTACTCTCACATTCTATATTTCCAGCCCGCATCCCCCATCTCTTTTTCTGTCTCCCTAGTTCTAAGACATCCCCGCTTTCATCTCTCCCCTATCTATGTTTCACCTCTCTATAATGTCTCCCACTGAAGTAAAATTTTGACATTTAACATTTGCAGCCTTATTAAATTGCGATTCGGCCAATTGAAAAGGACTCTATATAAGCAACAGAGCATATTGTTTTTACAGAAGTTTTTAGTTAGTGAGCATCTATCCAAAAGCAAGGTATTCACTAACTAAAAACTTCTGTAAAAAAAAAATGTTATGTGCCTATATAGAGCCCTATTCAATTGGCCAAATCGCAATTTAATAAGGCTGTTAGCCTTTTAATTAAAGAAATGTACCCCAAGGAAAACAACCAGCACTGACCATCTGGACACAGTGCTCCAGCTGTAGGGATGGGAATCAGTTGGTGCCAGGTTATTTACATTTCTAGAGGAGCAGGGCTTGCATTTTTTTTGGCAAGCTGTCTTATGCCAAGCAAGTGCAGTGGAATTGGGGCACATTCAATAAGATCCATTAAAAAACAAATCACCCTGACTTCTTCCTCTACCTCCATTGATATGATAAAAACATACCACTCTGTTTCCAGATATCAGGTAGTGCTAAAACTAAAGAAGATGGAACCTTCTGTTTATATGCATCGTATTAGAACATTTTGATTTTCGCTAAATGTTTTTATTTTCATTGCTACTTATTGTAAGTGTACAGTTTTTTATTCAACCGTGGTCCATTGTTAACTAATGGCAGAGTCATATTAAAATTATTACCATCCTCTCTCTCGCCATCCCCTTTCTCACACCAGTTCTCATCCTAATCTTTCCCTCAGCACCAGAAGATAATATCTTAGGCCCATGGCAGTTATCTCAGGACCAGTTGTTGAGCGTTCTAGAAATACACCATACTTTTGGGGTAACAGGCTTATAAACCCAGGGTGCTTCTCACTGCAATACATGTTTCTACTTTACCTCTGTAGTTATAACTCTTTTAACATCAATGAGTTAATGCAGAATGTTAATTCTTCTTTGCAGATATATTTCAACAAGTACTGTATTGCTCCTTTGTGCAAATAAAGGTACATCCTTGATTCCCTGTCAATTAAGTCAGCTCGTATATTTATTCACTAAATTAAATAGACCCTTCCAGACAATTGTCTGTAAGTATTTGCTGGTTGTTGTAACGATATGATTCTAATCAATTCAGTCGGTAACCAAAGTGTGTTTCTAATATTTAATTACAAACAATGAAACTACTCTACAATACACAATATATTGTCTGTAAAATGCTTAAGTGCATATGAGGTCCCATCTGGAGGCCTTTTGTTGTTGTTGTTCAGTCACTCAGTCAAGACTGACTCTCCATGGTCCTATGGACCGCAACTCGCCAGGCACATCTTGTGTCTGGTTGTGCCAATCCATAAGGTTTTAATGGCATGTATACTGGAGTGGGTTGCCAGTTGGTTCTCCAGTGGACCAAGATGTGTCTGACCTCTCTGCTATGACTTCCTATCTTCGGTGAACCTACATGGTACAGCTCACAGCTTCATTGAGGTACACAAACGCTTGACCATCATATCCTATTTCCTTGAAAATCCAACTATTTCTACAGCTTGGTTACTTTAACTAATGTCTAAAACTTTCCTTGTGTTATTTTCATAATAATCAGTTGTATTGCATATAATTGTATTTCCGTTTTCCATCCATTAAAAAGTATACTGTGTACATATACATAATAAACATATTAATTTATTAAGTTCTGTGTCTGTACTCTTAAAAACTAATTTACCAAAGAGGTATTTTACAATGTGTAAGATGACAAATTGGCCATTGTAACCAAAGTTGGGCTTTTATGTGACTTTTATAGTTTTTGGCACTTGAGTTCTCCCTTAGGAAGATATATTTAAAATTTGCTTTTGGTGACATTGTATATTGTATTATTGTATTATGGTCAGTTTCAGTCATTGTCAGTGATTTGTGACTAGAATAAACTGTTTTGTGGTAAACCCTTTCACCCACAAAGTCACTACTGGCAGATAGCAGTGGAATCACAATCAAAGTAATATTATACAGTGGAATATATTCACTAAGCTTTTCATGGGATACAGAGTGCTTTTCTGAGGCCAAGGTGGTAATTCTCCCTGAGAGTATAGATCCATACTCACATCCCTTTAAGAACATCCAGTGAACTTTCCTTGATGTCCTACATTACTCCAGGATCATCTTGTTTCATGGTCTTCTTTTAATGTGGATACTTGTGAATGAAACTGACTTAGGAATTCTGTGATAGTGATCTATAAAGAAAGATATTTTAATAAAAATAGATGGAAATAACTTTATTGTGTGCTAGCTTAATAACCATAAGATGCCTTTTTATATATGACTGCCAAAATATGGATGGAGACACGCATATATACGAGAAAATGTTACATTAGAAGAAACAGGGGGTCAGAATAATTTAACTAATTACATTAATACAAATATGAACTCAACAAAAAAACAAAGTCACAATACTATTTATGCCAAATGAATTGGCTAGGGAATGAGGCCAGGTGTTTGGAGTAAGGAGAACAAAGTCTGTCAAGATATTCTGTAAGACTATGAGCACATGGCGTTGCGGAGGGTCTGGAAACTTCCAAATGAATTAAACAAATAGAGTATAAAAGAAATACAATAACACAGCAACAAGAAATTACTAAATTGTGTGTTAACTCACAACTATTTCTTCAGAAAGGTGATACTGTGGGCTTCTTGCAAACACCTCTTTATTGGATTGCTTTGCCAGGCAAGCATTTTAATATCTATCTGTTAACATCATGTTTCTATACCATAAGTGTTTGGTAATATATTTTTTTTTATATTTTTAACTATACAGCAGGTTAAGGACCAGTGCAGTTGAACAATAAATTAATAATTGTTTGTCAAATGTGTGTCAATCTAACAATATTAGCAGCTGTGTAAGCCATTAAAACATTTTTGAAGACTCTTTTTATGAGTGCTGTTGTTCTGTCCTTCAGTCGTGTCTAACTCTAGGTGACCATATGGTCTACAGCACACAGGCACATCTATCTGTGTTTCAGGTTGTGCTTATCCATATGGTTTTCTTGGCAAAGATACCAGAGTGGGTTGAGAGTTCCTTCTCCAAGGGACCTCAATTTGTTTGTCTCTGCCATGACCTACCCATCTTGGGTGAGTACAGCTCACAGCCTCATTGAGGTACATAAGCTCCTTCACCATGACAAGGTAGTGATCCAAAAGGGATTTATGAGTACATGAATGTATTTTGTGTTTGCTACATCACATCCTGAGAGCTGGATGATAGTGGTGCGTGTTTGTAGTTATCGGTGGAGGGAAAGGCTAGAAGGTAACAGGCAGATAATTGTTAGATGATTGGATAGGATTGAAACCACACCTCCTCCCTCTCACTGGCCATTACATCAATGTAAATGCCCTCTCACAAACAAATTCTACCAATGTATCATGGATCCCCCAGAGCTGTCAATATTTATTTTTTTCTTATTAAAAAATAGCTGTATGCCTTTTTTTCATGCTTAACTGTCCTCATAGTCAGACCCAACATTTTTGAACATATATATTTTTTTCATTGTGCAGTGGTCCTTTAAACATTGTATTCAATGAATCAGCCCTGTTGTATAAATGAGTTATACAGCTCCATTTTTGAATACGAGCCATTGACTTATATGAATCTGCTATCAGTAAAGAATAGATTTTCATGTGGGAGATTATTTGTTGCTTGTAAAAGCAGGCTATTGCTTTTCCTGTGTAACGGAGCGATGGCTGGGCTCCAGTAAATCACAGTAATGCAGCTTTTCGTTATGATCCACAGCCAAATACAGCAAAATGAAAGAAGCATCAGCTTGATCAGCAGAATATAGTGCCTCGTAGCCAGCAGGAATATGTCACAGCTTCAGGCAGAATCCACTATCTTTATTTTATTACATTGACCACATTCTGAGATACTGTGGGTCAGAAGAAGGTCATGGAAAAAACCTGAGAATTCTTCAGAGGATATATTATAATAATATTCATGTTGCACTTTTTGGTGTTGGTGCTGTAGGATGTCCTAAACATGCATTGTACAATATATCCCCTATTAGAGCTGTTACAACCAATTGGAAATTGCATAGAAATAATTGAAAATATAATGTAAAAAAATATTTTGGGAACTCTTTTGTGATTTTTAGTTTTCTTCCGTTTTAAAAAGTGAAATAAAGTTTTTGATTGCTTTGTTCTTAGACTGTCATCCAAAAGGATATATATGATGAAAAAAATTATTTAGGCAAAAGCAATTTAATAAAGCTAGTTTGTAATTAAAAGAAAAATACTGGTCCCTGGAGGAATTCATGACACGTTGGTGAATAGGGGTGTTTATTTTATTGCATGAGCACGGCTTGCATTTGGTGATTTAATATTGTGCTGGTGTAAAACCAGGAATTATATTCAGATGGTCAGGCATGTCAATTATCCAACTATCTCCCATGACCGATCATATCCTCTACATTGGAAACTCTCTGGAAGAGGGAACTCAACTTTTTATGTCATTTGATCTTTCATTGCATTTACCATATTCATTTTATTTACTGTACTCTTGTATATATCAACAATTAAAATGTTGGTATTTTATAAAGAGCAAAGAAAAAAAAAATAATATACTTGATAATGACAGTTTCTATTTTATTACCTTTTATATCAAAATAATGTGTAATCATAGCCTTGATAAAGAAACAATATTAGCTGATTTCAATAAGATATATGGACATCTAAGAGTATACTGTACATATGGGACTTTGTGGCTATTTTTGAGATAATTAATTATGAGTTGTAGACTAAGGTGTAACTCACTATAATAGCCTCGATTTAAATGACATTTGTATTAAACTAAACATAGTATCTATGTAAGCCATGAGCATTAAAGAATTCTTAAAGAAAATGTCATGTTGGATTGCTTGTTAGCCCAAGATTAGCCTGAGGTGAGGGATATCCTACTGTGAATTTCTGTTCTATTTATTTATATTGTCAAATGCTATTTATAATGGCAGTCTTTAATGTTTTTATTTGCATCCACAGTTCCTCTCATTCCTCCCGAGTAACTAATCCTGTTAAGAACAATAAAAGAAAACAAAATACAATAGTAAAACACAAGAGTATGTTTTTAAGCTTTTTTTATTTAATAGACGTATCAGGCTACAAAGCCATTCCCTACAGGAAAACAAGTTGCTAAAAAAAGCAATGGCTGCCCATGGTAAAGTATAACTGCATATACTGAATGTATTTATTTATTTTTCATGATAACAACACATTTTCCATCAATGGCAGTGCTAGAGGATGAAGGGCTCCGGTGCCCAAAACAATTTTGCACCCCAATCTGAGAAGGTGATGTAAAACTATTTTTGTGCTGGCCTCCAACCCCAATACCAACTCAGTTCCCCCCAAGACCACTTCTTACAACAGCTCCCCTTCTTAAGACCCCATCCCCCAAACCCTTTCCCATGGTTTCCCCCAAGACTCCTTCCCATAGCTGCTCGCCTTCTCTTACATCCTGCCTGTGTGTAGCTGTGGAGCCTTGAAAGATGCTGTGGATGGCCGTTCATGTTTGGGCCGGATGGGAGCACAGGCCCCCCTAGTGAAGGGCCACTAGGGAGCACTGGACCCCCCCTAGGGAAGGGTCCTGGTTTAGTGCACCATTGGTAGCTCCACCCCTGTTTCTGGTCAGAGCGGCATACAACAAATATAACACTTCAGTTATAGCTTAAAAAAACAGTAACATTCAGAAAATAAATAACTGTTATTACTTTAACCAAGTCCTAGTGAAACAGTATTTAAAAAAAATAATATATCTAACCACTTTACTTTACATTAGAAAATAATTAAAGAAGGTAAAATATTCTAATCACAGTTTCCTTTTAGTCTATATAACCCATTTCTGATGCAATGACTTTAATAAGTCAGGAAACAGTAACATTTGTTTAATACATTCCTATCACCATAAGTGGTATAGACGTTTATTTGTTGACCTTCACAAAATCTAAACAATACGCTTTCAGAAGGAACTTTTGAGACAAAAAGCTTGCATTATATTCACAACACAAAACATATCGGCTGCTTCTAGTTTTTCCTCTACATGCTCAAATTACACATCACATTCCAAAATTTTACAGCTGCATTTTATTTCCAAATGTTTGCTAATGAAGAATATTTGTGGGCAATACACAGGATGAAATAAAATTTTATCAGTGCAGTTTTGAGTTAGTGTAAGGTCATGAGATCTGGCAAAAACACACACACTGAAAAAAAAAACCTCTCATATAAAATACAAGTTGATATTGCTCATGTGATCTAACACAGCACAATGTATAACACAATGTAAGTCTTTCATGCCAGGCTTAAAGGTGCAATTGCTTTATTTAGAGCCATTGTTCTGCCAAATCATATTTTCACTGCATAGTTGACCTAAGAAATGCCAATAAAAATAAGATAGAAATCTTAAATATACAAAGAACAGTAAGAAATGCACTTGTCAAAGTGCATATTAATACTATTATCCTACTGTTAGATCTTGTATAGTCATGAACCAACCACAACCTTAAAAAAAAGGTATTGCACAAACTGGCTTATTAATATATACTGGGAATCATCATTTAGGTGAGAGGCCTCTTGTTTCATTAGTTCATATGTAATTCCACCAAGTTGAAAAAGAGGGTCATACAATAACATAGGAGTTGGAGAGGTATCTGGTCACATATAAATCAATATAGGCCTTGTTGACCCCTCTCCAAACATAGCGCTTATGGTTGTGACCATAAAGCTCTATTTTAGTCTTGTCACTCCAAATGACAGTGTGTCAGAAGCTGTGAGGCGTGTCAAGGTGTTGCAGGGCATATTGTAACCAGTTTTTTTTGTGGCATTGGTGCAGTAAAGGCTTCTTTCTGGCAACTCAACCATGCATCCCATTTTTGTTCAAGTATTGTTGTATTGTTCTTCTTGAAACAACCACACCATCTTTTTCTAGAGCAGCCTGTATTTCTCCTGAGGTTAGCTGTGGGTTTTTCTTTGTATTTTGAACAATTCTTCTGGCAGTTGTGGCTGAAATCTTTCTTGGTCTACCTGACATTGGCTTGGTATCAAGAGATCACCGATTTTTCCACTTATTAATAAGTGATTGAACAGTACTGACTGTCATTTTCAAGGCTTTGGATATCTTTTTATATGCTTTTCTATCTTTATGAAGTTCCATTACCTTGTTACGCAGATCTTATGTCAGTTAATTTCTGCTCCCCATGGCTCAGTATCTAGCCTGTGCAGTGCATCCACATGAGAGCTAACAAGCTCATTGACTATTTATACACAGACACTAATTGCAATTTAAAAAGCCACAGGTTTTGGAAATTAACCTTTAATTGCCATTTTAATCTATGTGTGTCACCTTGTGTGTCTGTAACAAGTCCAAACATTCAAGAGTATGTAAACTTTTGATCAGGGCCATTTGGGTGATTTCTGTTATTATTATGATTTAAAAGGAGCCAAACAACTATGTAATAATAAATGGCTTTAATACGATTGCTATCCTTCAATAAAAGATATAAAATACATTTTTATTTGCATGATCAGTCATATTTTCAAAATAAATGATAAAATTTCACAATGTATGCAAACTTTTGAGCACAACTGTATATATATATATATATATATATATATATAAAAGGAGTGAGGTAGTCGTGAGTATCCAGTAATCTAGATAAACAATTAGGGCCTCATTCTATTAGCGGCCGTAAATCGGCCGTAAGGCTGCGATTCCTTGCGGGGGTTCAGTTAACTCGCGATTCTATTATCCGGCCCCGCAAGGATCTCCTTTTACGGCCGGCCGCATATCTTGGAACCGGCCGTAAGCTGTGAAATATAAAAACTCAAAAATAAATTCAAGCCTGCACTGTACAGCTCTGTAAATGCTAGGGATCATATTGGGGGACATGAGGATTAAAAGGAGCCCACTCTCAAGCTTGCACATCAACCCAAACTCAAGTTCAAATTAACTGTTTATTTTCCGGCTGCGGCGTGGGCATGTCTGAGGTGCTCCAAGCACTCTGGACTTTTTACATTGATATTTTACGGATATTAAAAATAAAATATTTTACGGATTTGAGTATAGGATAATTATGTGCTATTTTTTCTAACACCTAAAATCGCTTTATAGTCTTCTCAAAGTGCAGGATGGCTTTATTTGAGCTTTTTTATGTGCTTAATTGGTGCTAGCGGGACCTCTTTCCTGCAAGTAAGCAGCGGCTCGTTTTTAGCCTTGCAGAGAGGTTTCCCGGAGCAATTGAATTGCAAAACTCTTGCGGCAGTTTTAGATCAAAGGCTTTCCTCTGGCGCGAGCGGCCGCAAGAGATAGCAAGGCACCGGCCGCAAGCCTGCCGGAGCCTCCGGCCGTAAGGGAATAGAATAGCCGAATAGCTTGCGGCCGGTCCTTGCGGCCCCGCAACGGCTGCGGCCGCTAATAGAATGAGGCCCTTAGAGTATTGCAGTATATAGTGATACCTTTTTTTTTATTGGACAAACATATTCATAATAATAATGACAAACTCTCGAGAGCAACTTTCTCTTTGTCAAGTCAGAAGCACTACTGATTTTAAGTTCCCATTGAAATAAAGAAATTCCAAGTGATAAGCTTCATAAATAATGTTCTGCTCAGTCAACTGTTCACAAGCCTGCATAAGAGGAGATCAAAGTAAATAAATGGAGTTGTGATTTTTTTTTATATCTTAAGGAGTAGATGGACCACAATAAAACTGTAAGAAAAAGAGCATAAAAACAGAAAAAAACATGATTAGGAATGTTGGAGGTTACAAGGAGTTAAAAGAAGTTTCCCATATCTAAATTAAGATTTAGGATGGGATGGTTATTCTGTGAAAAATGGTGTCCAGCTGGGGTACAATGGCTGTCATCATTGTGCTTTTTTATGGGAACTCTGTGCAAATTCATCCTTAGGTGTAGTTTTTGGCTGATTTCCCAAATGTAGCACATGTAGTACATTGTATTATGTAAACCACATTGGTGGATATACCCTCTGATGTTATAGGTCTTGTTGTTATATGTGGCTGTGTCTTCTTTGTAGATGTGTTGGCATAGTTTGCAGTGATTTTTATTGCAAGGTTTGGTGCCATTTTTTCTGTTATGCTGTTCATCGGCCAATCTTCTGTTCACAAATGTTTATCTCAGGTATGGTGGCTGTCTAAATGTCTAGTATTTCAGTTGACATACACTACAAATATTTTGATTATTGACAAAGCCCCAGTAAGTTATTGGCCATTATTAGGCTCTACCAACAAGATAAGGCATGTCAGTAGAGGAGATTGAGCAAACTTCAATGTAAACTTGTTGTAAAAATAAAATTACATTGGTAAATCCCATAGTTCACAATTATACCACATTTGGAACCCCCAAGGTTTCCCTTTTAGTGCAGGAAACAATTGCATACATAGCTATATACTTAGGCCCAGATGAGTTTCAGATGCATGAGCATATAGACACATATACATATGTATGCTAACACGTCAGCAGATGTCATCTCTTATAGCCATATCACATATTATAATTGTGCAACTACGATTCGTCGTCACGCTGTGTTAAACCGTAGCACTTAGGCAATGAGCGCCGCAGGCGCTCATTGCCGGCGAGCCTCGCGTAGCGAGGCGAGCCGTTACATCATAGCACTTAGGCAATGAGGCAATGAGCGCTGCTGGCCACGTCACAACTTAGAAAAAAAAAACACCTTGGAACCAACCTTAACGTAACAAACACCCACACGCACTAAGAATACGACTATAACGGCCGACCCGCGCGCAACTAAAAACAGTGAAAACACACCAAATACTCACACAAACTACATAAAAAGCTTACCCATAGCAAGGGGGGGGGGGGGCACCCAGGACCTCTGAAAGTGAAGTTACACCTCCATTTAGGTCCAAATTCCAGAGTTCAGACACACGAAAATTCCCTAAGCAAGAAAAAAAATGGCAGCCAAAAAAAACGAAAACGAGGCTCACAGCCCAGCTACGTACAAATTACCCAAGAAGGGATCCGAGATAAGCTCGGAAACATGCATTAACCCCAGGGGATTTGAGATAAGCTCGGAGCCCTGCATTAACCCCACATTAACCATCGCAGTGGGGGTCCCGATTGCACGCGATCGGGGACCCCTGGTGCAATCAAAATTCAAGGTCCGTAAAGGTCCTTAAAGGACCTGTTGTAAAAGAAAAAAAATATACACTGTCACCCTGTCAATCATGGGGGTCAATACAGACCCCCATAAAACCCTCATTAACCCTGTCACTCATGGGGGTCAATATAGACCCCCATAAGCCCTTCATTAACCCTGTCACTCATAGGGGTCAATACAGACCCCCATAAACCCATCATTAACCCTGTCACTCATGTGGGTCAATAGAGACCCCCATAAGCCCTTCATTAAGCCTGTCACACATAGGGGTCAATACAGACCCCCATAAGCCCCTCATTAACCCTGTCACTCATGGGGGTCAATACAGACCCCCATAAGCCTCTATTTAACCCCATCAGTCCCATAAGGGTATATTAACACCATTATGGGCCTGTTACAACACTACATTAACCACATAAGTGCCATGATGGTCCTCAAGGACCATCATGACACTATGTATAAACACTATACTGCACTATACCCCCCCCCCCAATAAAACATTAAATATCAACTAAACACCCTCTACACTAACCTGTTAACATCTACACTACCTACCCCCTATTAACCCCCACCACTCTAATTACAGAAAATAAAAAAACCTAAGTCACAGAAAATAAAAAAAGGAACATTAGAGAAAATATAAAAAAAACATTACAACCCCCCCCCCTCACTACAGAAAAAAAAATACACACCTGAAAAGGAAATACATATAATACAAATACATACAATACAAATACATACAATTACAATACAATACAATTACATACAATACAATACAATACACCCCTATCTAATATACATCACACAATCTATCTAAATAAATAGCATAATATAATATACATGCTATCTATATAATAATACATCCCCAATCTATCTAAATAAATACCACAATCTATCTACAATACATCCTATGCTATCTATATAAAACACATACCCCTAGCTAACATACAATAAATGCTATCTATATATAAACTAATTTAATTCTAAGCTAAAATAAAATAATTAAGACCACTTACCTTTGCAGATGTCCATTGAGAGCAGCCACCTACGAAATTTTTTTTTTTTTTTTAGTGCAACACGTTTACAGTTCTAAAATAAACATTCCATACATTCTAAATATTCTACTCACCTTTCCGGCATGTCCCATCCTTATTCTTTTAATCGTTCTCCGGCGCGGCACCTGTTAAAAAAAACACAACATTAATACACATACATCAAAATAAAATAAACATAATCTACATTCTACTTACCTCCCTGCGATGTCTCCGGCCTCCCCCGGATCCTCTTCTGCCACGCCCTGTATAAAAAAATAAAAAAATATATATACTTACATCCGCACTCCCGGACACCTCCGATGCTAATGAGGCTCCAGGAGACTTTTCCGGAAGAAAATAAGCAATGGCGCCATCTGATTGGTTGAAAACGCTGTCTATCAAATTCACCCAATCAGGAGGCGCCAATGTGTGAACCAATCACAAAGGGATACACCCTAAAATCCCACTGGATAATGCACCTGTCAATCTTTATTTAAACCAATCACAAGGCGCAGATGCTTTCAGCCAATCACAATGGAATACACCCCCACAGGGTGATTGGTTGGAGCCTCTGCGCATTCTGATTGGTTGCACTGACAATAGCCAATCACAATGGAATACACCCTTACGTACTGATTGGTGAAGGATTTGCGCATTCACATTGGCTACTGTTAATATCAATCAATATTACAGCCAATGGGAAGGCGCAGATGTCTTCACCAATCAGTACGTGGGGGTATATTCCATTGTGATTTTCTGATGGCAATAAAGCCTTAGGATTGGTTCAAATAAAGATTGACAGGTGTGTTATCCAATCAGCGTTGTATTTTGGGGTGTATACTTTTTTCATTGGTTCACAAATGGGGTCTTCTCATTGGCTTAATTTGATAGACAGCCTTTTCAGCCAATCAGAAGCCGCCATTGCAAATTTTATTCTGGAACACTCCATAGGAAGGCTATTAGCGTCGGAGACATCTGCCAGGGCGGATGTGTGTCGCTTTTTTTTTTTTTTTTCAATGCGCGGATGCTTCCGGAGAAGAACACCAGGAGGCCGGAGACATTGCGGAAAGGTAAATATAATGTAGATTGTGTTTATTTAACTTTGGTTTATGTTTACTAATGTAATGTTTTTTTTTACAGGAGTAGCGCCGGACATGACGCAAAGATGGACGACGGAACATGGGGGACGTGACATGCTGGGACGTGACATGCTGGAACGGGACATGCTGGAAAGGTGAGTAGAATATTTAGAATTTTTAGAATGTTTAGTTATTTCATGTAAACGTGTTTTATTAATTTTTTTAATCTTTTTTACCGTAGGTTGCTGATCTGAAGAAACATCTCAAAGGTAAGTGGTCTTAATTATTTTATTGTAGCTTAGAATTAGGGTAGCTATATATATAGATAACATGTATTGTATATTAGATAGATAGGGGGATGTATTATTAGATAGTATTGTATATTAGATAGTGGGATGTATATTACATTATATATTGGCATGTATATTAGATAGTAGCATGTATATTAGATAGTGGCATGTATATTAGATAGGGGTGTATTGTATTTTATTTTATTTAATTGTATTGTATTTTATTTTATTGTATTGCATTTTATTTAAATGTATTGTATTTTATTTTATTTAATTGTATTGTATTGTATTTTATTTAATTGTATTGTATTATATGTATTTCATTTTCAGGTGTGTAATTTTTAAAAAAAAATTGTAGTGAGGGGGGTTGTAATGTATTTTTTTATTTTCTGTATTGTTCCTTTTTTATTTTTTGTGACTTAGGTTTTTTGTTTTGTTGTGTAATGTACATTTTTTATTTTTGGTGATTTTAGTTTTTCTTAGTTTATGTAATGTAGATTTCTGCTTTTTGAGGAATTTAGTTACTTGAGGCACACAGTACACTCACATTGTGTGACAAACAGCATTTCAACACTTTCTTTTATTGACCGTCATTTTTTGACGGGCAAGTCGCTAGTATATATTATAGTCAATCACATGTGATATCCCCAGAGTTGTACTGGATAATATAATTTTTGATGTTATGCTGTATAATAATAATGTCATAGGTGATAACATCATGAAATACCTTTTAGATGGGAAAGGGGATTCGTTCAGCTGTAAATTTCAAACTTCCTCTTTCTTAATACTTGAAGGACCACTGAGCTGTTAAATTTAAAGTATGTTTTGAATAATTTGTTGATGTAGAAAAGGCTTTGCAAAGCTTAAAATACATACATAAATACAGACTTTAATTTTGAAAGTATTATATTCAATTTTGTTTAATGGAAGCAAACATTTTGCCTTTGTTCATAACAGAAATTTCACGCAAAAAAACAACCTTTGTTGTGTTTCATTTCCCTATAACATAAATACATTCTTCTAATTTAAGTGTTGGTTCCGTTATGAAATACATCATTAGTACCAATCATACATGCAATAAAAATATTGTACAAACTGCTGTAAAAAGGGAAAATCCCTTAATTGTTATTCCTTTACCAACATGCCGCTTTGTTAACTTTTATTGGTAACAGCTCCTGTTGGTAATCCAAGAAACTAAACAGAAATAGAATGTTTTTGTAAGTGAACACTGTTCAGTTCCCCATAAGGAAAAATATTCTCTTGGAAGAAAGAAGCAATAAAATACTTATTTCATATGTCAAAAATAGTTTTCTTCTCTTATGTATTGTAATATTTACAATGTGGAAGGTTTTTGCAGATAGTAATTTATATGCTAACTCTTGGTTTAATACATCAGTTCTTTTGTATGGAAAGTATATTGTGTATCTTAAATATGTTTAAGCAACGTTATACAGTGAACAAAAGATATGCCCTTAAAGTAAACTGACTCATGCAATATAATATACACAATATGCTGGTATTGTACTTATGGATATTAATATAGCATAGATAATTCTGATATATGGAATTGTGGTTTTAATACAAAATTATTGGGTATTCTGTTTAAAGTTTTTTTTTTTGAAGTTTTAGTATTCTAAAATACTATTAAATACATACACACAAATATATTACTAAACCAAACTAAACTTTTTTGTATCTCCTGCAAAAAAGTTCAAAGAAAAATGCTAAACATAGCATGTAAAATATATTTTATTACCAATATAAATTCAACCAATGCACTCACAAACAAGCTGATAACAAACATGAAGGATAGGAGGCATGAATGCCTGACGAACCGGATTACATGACCAGCGAAACATGTCGGAGGTGACTCACTGCTACCTGTGGTTAGTCGCAGAAGGCAGCTGTTGACTTCATCCCATGGAGTACACAGCATGGGATGCCACACAGGAGCCTCATATTACCATAATGTGCCAAGACTCCACATGGCCACTGTGACGATCAGCTATGATCCTTTAATGGATCCAAAGATAAAATGTTGCATAAGTCTCAGTGAATGTCCTCCTCCTGGAAGGTTTAGGAGGTTGGCCCGGTCTGCGTTTGGTTGCCCATCCTTCAGTAAAGTGTCCACAGTCTCTAACCCCAATTTTTGCAGGGTCTTTGACACATAATATCCTTTAACTCTGGGGCTGTCAGGACTGAAACAATCCCTGGCAGCCCGGCTGGCAATTCTGCAGAGTTTGGGAGTGGAGCCTCAACTTGATCCTTCATCAGGGTCTCAGGGCCAGTGCCCTCACCTGAACTTCCACAATTTATCTGGATCCACCTGATCCATGCTGGGTAAGAGCTTCAGGGTCTCAGGGGATGCCCCTCTCCTGATAGCCTCATGCCCCGATCTGGCATCACACTTTCTATGACTGTCAGCCTTTGTGTCGGGACATCAGCAGTCTGTGGTTTAGGACAGGTAATAGTCCATGGGTAATTTTCAGGGCTTGTGCCATCCTCTGTCAACTGTTCAGTCTCCAGCTCCTCATTCTTGGTTAGCGGCTGGAAATTATCTGGTTGTTGGCCATCTCCCAGTGGCTGGTGCTGCTTTACACTGCTCCTTGATCTTGCATCTACCAGGGTCTGGACTGTTCTCCCGGCCTCCCTATGCTAATGAGTTCCCAGCCTGTTCTGTAGCTGTCAGATGTCCAGGTACCTTCTGGTTTCCTTCCTCCAGCTTATAGGGGTGTAGCCAACAGTCCATTTTTCTCTTGCAGTTTATCCTCTGCTAGCTCACCTGGGGAAGCATGCGGTAGCTCCATGTACTTGAGTCAGGTCCCACCTGGGCCAACCTCCTCAAGAAGTTCCTCATACTCTTTTTCCAACTTCATTTCTTTATGGAACAACAGTTTGAGCAACTTTTCTTCTTCTGTCCCTTGGTCTGTGCCAATAGGATTTCCCAGCGCTCTATGGTTCCAAGGCCACACTTTGGATCTCTCTGTTGCACATCCTGGAGCCCTTCCACCAGCCCAAGCCGGTCATGTTTCAAGTCGAGCTCCAACTACACAAGGTCCTCAAGCCATTCTGCTATCTTCTCACCCGGCTGGAGACTAAGGGAAGCCATCCGCTGATTTAGAATAGCTGTCCACCTATCCTCTTCTGTGGCAATCCATTCGCCTCTCCAGCATACTCCTTTTCTCCCTGATCACCTCTGCTCTGCAGGCCTCCGTGTGGTCCCTGATCCCCTCTATCCAGGGCTGGCCTTCCTTAGACTTGGACCTGGATTTGAAGGTTTGGTTTCTGCTTCCCCAAGCCGATGAAAGTACTGGGCTTCAAAACTGCACAGATCACCATATCCCATCCTTGCTTGCATCGAGATTCCACCACAGCCGACCAGTTGTGACGATAGGTGAGTAGGGGCTATACAAGCCCAGGGACACCTGCTATAGACTACAGGTTCTATGCACAAGGACTGTTGGGTTCTTTGAAATATCGGCACCAGCACCCTGATATCTGGCTTCTGTATTAGTCAGAGTCACTCCATCAGGAATCAGCGCTTCCAGGAGTCCCATTAATCTTCCTGTTATAGTGACTAGGACAGGTTACTTAGAGGGTGGAGATATGATTAGTATGGCAGCCATCCGGGAGAACAGGAACAAACTAAAGAGACCATACGATTTCTTTATGTCTCTGAGTGAACTGATTTATTTTTTTAAATGACAGCAGTTTTTATAGGGGAGAAAAAGAGATAAACACCACCATGGGGTCTTACAGTAGCTTCCTGAGATCAATAGGTTTACCCTTCAATACACATCCTGCCGTCTCTGTGTCTAAGTGGTTCGGACCTTAGATAGAGTACATGGCAGATGGGATTAACTTAATTTGCTAACAATGGGCCAGAGCAGATTATAAATACAATGGAGGTGTTTACGTACATAATCCAGTGGCTGGAGCCAAGCTGTCTGTCCTTTTATTGGCTCAATGGGTCAAAACCCAGGCTGAGAAAAAGGGGTCCGTGAAAAACTGAACATATACATCAAATGCAATGTATTTTAAAAAAATTTTTTTAAAATTATTGTTTGTTGACAGACATGGAACTGGGCTAGAGGATAAACTCTTAATACACCACTGTGGACATTTTTTTCGATAAGGTCTTTTGAATAACTAAACTTGATAATGGGTAAAGTGTTTCTGACAGAAAAATAAATACATAAAAAAATAAAAACAAAGTAAATAAATAAATAATTAGAACTTTACATTCAATTACTGTTTACTGTGGGCTTCCATTTTCGGTTTTTGCAAACTGGAGAACTCTACATTAAATCTAATTATAGCATGAGATGTTGTATATGCCACATTCCTGTTGCACAAAATAAACTGTGTATTCAACGGTTGTGCCTACTGCAGTAAGTTGATCAACAGAAAACAAAATGGTAGATTTCACTGCAACATAATTGCATGTGGAAGGTAATAAATTAGAGACAGTATTATTTTGTTTACACTTAAAAAAAGTATTTTGCTCACCTTTTTATATACATTATTTTATTAAATGGGTTTTCATCTATAAACCATGAACAAGTCCAGCAATCTTTAAAAGAGATATGGATTTTTTTCTGAATTTTATTAGGTATGTAATATACCTGAGTATCTATTTACTTTTATGCACCTTATTTTATTAAAATGCATTTATAAACTCTGGTTTTATGTAGTAAAAACAAACAAATAATCCATATATGGGTCTGCCCAGTGCAACATATGCAGACACAGACTCTAAAAGGCTGGATGCTTATGAGGAACCACATCTCAGCAGCATGTTTTTGAGAGAGATGGTCACTGATTGGTTAGTATGATACACTGTGCTGCAAGTACAAAACAGTGTCTGTTTTAATGAGCTGCAGAGGTCAGAAACAAGCAGGTGATATCTGTAAGTATTATAGAGCCCTATGCTAATCAGGTGCTCTAACCTATGGGAATGTAGTAAATAGTCTGCAGGAGCTTTTTTCCCTAAATTCTACACCAATTCAAATCATTTACTCCCCAGATTACAGCACTCAGCTCAGATCTGTAAATCTTGCTCTTTTGCCGCAACAGATATCTGTGCATAGAGAATGTGAACGTCATAAATCTTATAATGAGTGGGATGTGCAGGAACAACTGCTACAGCAAGGGAACAGATATATATATATATATATATATATATATATATATTAATATTTTTTTATTTATTAATATATTTTGATATTAATAAATTTTGTGTTAAAATATGATATTTTATAGGCAATGCATTAGAGTTTTTGTTCCTAGGCAATGTGGTTGTGTGATGTGTATTAACCCCCTTGAATACTGGGCTGTTTGTTTCCCTGGATTTTGTTTGATAAAACAATTTACAGATTAATACCAACATCATATTTTTTAATTACACATGTTGATATCGGATTCTTAAGTGTCAAACAATGTGGAAATGTCATCATTTTGTAGTATTCTTTTGTGCTGTATTGCTTCTGGGGGATTTAGCAAAGGTTTTAAAACCATTTGCGAGTGCTCTCTGGTACACATAAATCTTTTTTCTGCTTTTTCAATTACGGCAGTGCCCTGGTTTGCGAGTGATCCATAACATTTTATTAGCATAGTGTTTGGGTATCAAAGTGTCAGGAAGTAACTAGTAATTTATTGTCAATGCAAAACTCAATGCAGATTTATGTCTTGCTTTTCATCTGTGTCGTGAAGTTCACTCGGAGCAGTGACCCATAGCAGTTAGCTCGCAATGTTAGGGATGGGTGATTAATATAGCTATGTAGGGTTTACTCTGCAGTTAGAGTACTTAAATTGCATAGGGCCAATAGTTTGTAATTGGCACATAGTATATGTATATAATGGCTTTGGAGAAAAGTTTATCACATTGTCCAGAAAACAGCAACAATGAATATCACTAAAAATAAGAAAACTAAGAAGGTGAACTGGCTTCTGATGAGGCTTTCAAAGTAGCCCAGGAAAGAAGGAAAGTGAAAGGTAGTGGAGATGTGAAAAGATTTGTCCAACTGAATGCAGAATTCCAGAGGGTAGCAAGAAGAGACAAGGAGACATTATACAATGGACAATGTAAAGAGATTGAAGAAGATAACAGAATGAAGTCAATAAATATCTTTAAAAAAAATAGGAATCCCAAATGAACCTTTTGTGGCAAAGTGGGCATGATAAAATACAATAGCAGGGATTTAACAGAAGCAGATAAGATAAATAAGAGTGGCAGGAATACACTGAAGATCTATACAGGAAGGATCTTACCAGCATTGCTAACCTCAATAGTGTCTATAGAACAATTGCACTCATTTCACATGCCAGCAAGGTAATACTTAAGATCCTGCAAGCTCGGCTCCAACAATATATGGACTGTGAAATACCAGATGTGCAAGTCGGTTTCCACAAAGGATCAAATTGCCAATATCCGATGCCTTTGAATGTGTGGATCACAATAAAATGTAGCAAGTTCTTAAAGAGATGGGAGTACCAGACCATCTCATCCTCCTCCTGGGGAATCTATTTGTGGACAAAAGAAGCCATGGTCAGAATAGAACATGGGACAACAGATTGGTTCAAGAAAGGAGTAAGACAAGGTTATATATTGTCACCTTATTTATTCAACTTTTATGCTCAATATATCATGCTTAAGGGCAGATTGGAAGAATCCAAAGCCAGAATTAATATTGCTGGGAGAAATATCAACAACCTCAGATACACAGATGCTACTTTGCTGATGGCTAAAAATGAGGATGAACTAAAGGATCTATTGATGAGGGTAAAATAAATGAGTGCAAAAGTTGGCCTACTGCTCAATGTTAGAAGACGAATATCATAACAAACAGCAATCTCAGTTCTTGACAAATAGATAAGGAAGAAGTGGAGGCAAAGGCAGATTTTAATTTCCTTGGCTCCAAGATGGTGAATACAGCCATTAAATTAATAGATGTTTGCTAATGGGTTGGAAAGCTATGGTAAGTCTGGATAAGCTATCAAAAAGTAAAGATGTATCACTATCAACAAAGGTCTGCATAGTTAAAATTATGGAATTCCCAGTAGTAATATACAGATATAAAAGCTGGACCATAAAGAAGGCTGAGCGCTGCAGATTTGAGGCCTTTGAATTATATCATCGACTTACATTACATACATTTTAAGTCGTAAGGGTCAGTATTAACAATTTTCTAATTATTTTGATTAAAAATTGTCCTTTTGTGAGAAAACCTAAATTGAAAGGTTTGATTTCACATCTTCTTTGGAGTGGAGCTTCTTCCATCTTTTTTAATTTGTTACAAAGCCTGCAATAGTCTTCTCTGCAGTAAATTTGTTTTCTCACAAAGGGTCGTTCTTGTTATTCACAAACAATCTGCTGCTTACATTTGCCTGATGTAATTAATCACATGTATCCCTCCATCCTCTTCATTGAAACAGTACATAAGTATAACTCACCCCATTTGCATACAGCTTATCCTGGAACCAGTTCCCATAGGGAGATGCCACCTCCCTCTAACACTATAAATCACAAAAAAGCAACACAAAATCAGACATCTACAATCAGGATGTTTATCCCTAAAATGTTGTACTTCACTAAATCTTTAAAATAATAAAATGGATCCATACACGTTTCACACTGATATAGGGCTTAATAAGCTTGTTCAAATCCAACATACAGTAAGTCTACGAAATTTTGAAGATCTAATTTAGTGCCAATGCATATAAATGAATTCAATTTAAATAATCTGCATCAAATGAGCTTCATGTTTCCATTTGTGTTTTTTGATGATCAAACTTTTTTTAATAACAGTTAAAAAAAATTAGACTGATCTTTACTATTTAAAAGCCAAAGAACTACAGTGGTCCTCTAGAATAGTTTATAGTATTTAATGTTTCTGCCCACCTGCACGCTACAAACAACAAACCCATTTTTTGTTATAACATAGTAGCTTTTTTTTGCTCACTTTTAAGTTTTTTCCAAGCACAAAACCACATAGATGCAGGTGCCTGTTTGTTTAATGTTGGATGACATCCAACAACTTCCAAAATGAGCTTCAGCGTTTGAGTTACTGTCTTTTACTTTATAATAATAAGCTCTGGGATTTTACAGACTCTGTATTATTTTTAGGTAAGAAAACATTGTAAAGTTCATGTTTTATTGTTCCTTGCAGTTGTATAAATTGCATTTGGCCCAAAAAAATGTGATTCCTACTGTGTGCTCTAGGATTCTCGAATGTTGATTTTCCTACAGTTATAAACAATGAATGGATATGTTATACAGGGTCAGAGTTTTCCACTGTAGATCAAAATATATAACTCACATTTAATAACAAAAGAGCATATATCATGAAAGTTTCATACTGCATGAAGCATATATTAAGTTACAATGCACAGCAAGTGTTATTTATTTTAATAAGCCACAACTACTAATATACAGTTTGATTAAACGTAAACTATTTTAGCAATATATTAGTAACTGCTACCGTGAAGAGTCATCAAGATGTGATATGTGTCAAATATATGCTGTAAAATGCATTATTCCTATCCACTGTAAATGATTGAGAGATGGTTCACAAGTAATAAACTGGAACTAATGAGAAAAAAATACAGATTCACATTATTATGCCTTTTATTTCAGCAGCGCATAGCAAATGAAATACGGCACGTTTCGTGAGCTGTCTTGGTGCATATATAAGGTGACATGAAGGCATTCTGCAAACATATCAGCCATCATTGCCATGGATAAAATATGAGACTTATCTGACTTTGAAGAGGGGATGTCATTGGCTTTCAGACCATGGGTGGCAGTATTTCTGAAACAGCACAGTGCTGCTGGGGTTAAAGTGCACCGTGACTGGGCAAATGGCACCATTACAAATAGACAACGTGGAAGCTGTGGAGCAGCATGTGCAACTTATTGCACAGGTGAACATCAGCTGCGAAGATGTGTGAGGGCCAACCGACATGCTACAGTTGAGCAACTCACCATCCAAATAAACTAGGGGGCTACCAGACATGTGTCTAAAATGACAGTACAACCAAATCTGTTGTGTATGGAGCTCTGTAGCAAATGGTTGGTCACTGCATGCATGCTGATGAAGGTTCATCAGAAACGGCTTCAATCTGAAAGACAGTACCAAAATTAGACTTCTTCTGATTAGCAAAGGGTTTCCTTCTCTGAGAGGAGTCATGTTTTCTGCTCCATGGACTGGATGGATGTGGGTGAGTAGGGCCCAAAACTTCAGAGAACAAACATTCTTCAACCATTGTTGGAAGCACACAAGATGGTGGCGGCAGCGTTAAGGTCTGGGAAATTTATTTTTGGCATTGCCTTGCTCCACTCATACCTCTGGAAGGCATTCTCAACCAATTGGGTTATCTATCTATTCTTAGGTAGATCAAGTACAACCATACATGTTAAGTAAACAAAAGGAAAGAAAATAAACTGAAATAGAGAAGTGTCATGTTCAAGAGAGGCCTATGTCATGCTTCAAGACTAGCATGGGAACCCTAATTTCAGAGGCAAGTGTCTTTTATTCCTATTTTTGGTTTTGCTACACTACTGGATCTCCAAGTGGAGCAGGATCTCAGTTTGAGCTAATTCACATATACACAACCTTAACTAAAGTATGATGGATGCTTCCAGGGACAATGAGAGGCATCACAATTTAATGTTATTCTAATTAAAAAGTAGCTTTATGACATTTAACCTGCCTAATTGTGCTCTCATCAAATATATATTATGTTTCTTGTACAATGGTTCTTTAAGAGATTGTATCAAACTAATAAACTAAAATATTTTGCCAGTTGTGCCTTCATAAAATTACTTTATATCTTGTTCTTTTCACTGCTAAGAATTTTAATCAGACTTTCCACTTTGCAACAGTTAACAAAACAAGTGGGTGCTATGACAACTGTATCCTTATCTACATGAATCAGATCATTGCTATCTTAGCAATGGGCTCCTGATGTGATCAAAGGATGGCTTTGTCCTTAGCAGTATGTCGGTTGAAGCTTTCCATTACAGTAAAATGCACAATGTGTATGTAGTGAAAATAAAGGCTGTAATTGTGCAGCAGCCATAGATTCTTCTATAATAACATTCTGTCTTGTCATCGGCCTCTTTAACTAGTCAATGTCAGAGGTCATCACAGTGCAAAGAAGACTCCATGTCAGCAGGCTAGTTTGCTGCAATATTACAAATATCGGCTATTGTTTTAACTACTCGGCTTTAGGATGCTTCTTCAGATATGGAATTCCCCTTCCATTTGTCAACTAAAGTCGGAGCTGTATAAGTTGTTCTTATATAAAACAATAAAATGAGAGTTTAAACGAGTATGTAACAATTTTTGTTTGCCCCTCTTGGTTACTCTTCCGTTCTCCTTGCTATGCCCCAGTCATATAAAATAAGGGAAACAATCGTAACTATATGTGTGTTTATATGTATATACACAATGTCGGGTACACTTATATACATGGCAACTTCAGTCCTGGACCTAGGTATAATCACACCATTGGCTGCATGCCATTTGTATTGTATGTTAGAGTTGCAGAAGAACACAGAATAAAAAAATTGATTGGCTCGTCATCTTTTGCATACTAACATACCAGAAAACATAAATGCTTACTAAGTACTAAGTAAGTGCTACGGAATATATTGGCATGTTACAAATAAAGGATAATAATAATAATAATAATAATTATTATTATTATTATTAACTTGTATTTGTAACACGCTGACATATTCCGTAGCGCTGTACAGAGGAAGAGAACAGGGAAAAATACAATATTAACAACTGAGGAAAATTAAGGGCCTTGCTTTGAGCTTAGAATCTTTGTAGTGCTTTTCCACCAAAGCAGCATACAAAATTTGAAACTCGCTACTTACAATATAAAGGAAATGGAAAAGGCAAAAACCTGAAGAAGAAAAGATAAGGAATAGCAAGGAAGGTCAGGAAGGAATTGAAAGTTTGTTTAGGTGGGAAGGTATGAAAACTGGGGAAGGTTTTTCATTTACTGGTAGAGGGAAGGGGTCTCATAGAGAGTCATTTGAGGTTACTGGCTCTAGTATGTAATAGGTAATAATAAGTGGGAGTTGTACCAATATAAGCAGCATGGCGAATGCTATAGTTCAAGCTAGAGCTTTATCTAACTCGTTTTAGTAATATAGTCTTATGGGACATATTAATGCTTTAAAAATAAACAGGAATAATAATACAATAGTGTAGGTGTAGTATATTAGGATTCTTCAGAATACCACAGCACTAAAGGACTTTAGAGCTATAACAATTTGCATGAATTGGGGACAGCCTAGGGAAAATACTTATGGTTGCTCAGACATGCTCATGTTTAGTTTTGTGTTTGCAAATATCCTGGTGTCCTCTTGATTATTTTTAATAATGGCCATGTGATTACTGGGACAGATCAAAGGTTATGTCAAGATTTTGAACTACAGGGGATGATGTGAGGGATAGCATGGGCAGGGAGATATTAGGGATTTGTGGTAGGGGAAGCAAAGAATTTCCATTTCAGAAGGATTTATGAGGAGAAAATGGGATGTCATAGATATATTGGGCTAAATAAAGGGAAAGAGAAGGTTTGAGTGTCATCAGGAAATATTTAACAAAATAAGTCAAATGAGAAAATGAAAGATACGTTGTGTGATTATTATTGTTTATTTGTAATGAGCCAACAAACTCCTACATGGGTAAGTTCAAGGCAAAAATAATAGCACATTGAGAAGGATGGAGGGCCCTGTCGTTGAGTTTAGAATCCAGTGTCCATAGCATTTTCCCCAAAGCACCTTGCCAGATTGAAAACTCACAAACTTACAATCTAATAGTGTGATGTGTACAATACGAAAAGCAGAGGTCAAGAGGTCAAGAACCAATCCCTAAGGGACATCAATTAGGAGTGGGGAAGAAAAAGTTGCATTTTTTTTCCAACCTGCAGATGAGAGTGGAACCAGGGAAGAGATTGTGTGGATTGCATTGTCCATGGTAGCTAACAAATCAAGGAGGCGGAGGATTGAGAAGAGACCTGCATGGGATGCATTAGTGAGACAGAGAAGAATAGAAAGGAGAGAGGCCAGATTGAATTGGTTATTATGGAATTAGAAGTTTAAAAAATATTTCTTTTTGATTGGGCAAGGCATTCCAGCATTTTGAAAAATTAGGGAAGAAGAGATGGTTCTGAATTTTAGTAGGTATGCAATTTTAGAGCTCTGGTTTTACTGCCTAAAATCATACAAATAGCCCTGAATGGGTTTAACATCTGTAGCATATGCAGGCACAGACTCTGTAATGCTAGTGTGAAGTAATGTACTAGCCTATCAGGGACTACATCTATGAAATCATGCTGCAACATACTACTGATATGCTAGAACAATCCTGCATATACAAGCATACAAAGTGTGTTTCTGCATGTATTCCAGAAAGCAGACCCATACAGGGCTATTTGTACAATCTTGGGTGGTAAACCATTGCGTTTAAGCAATTCTTAGTAAAACAAAGTAAATAAATACATAGGCAAATTACATACCTAGTAAAATCCATTGACCATCCATGTCCCTTTAATTAACCATAAAGTCAATATGTGGAGAAAATAGTATCTCTCCAGGAAGTTATCCTAAAATTTGATTGATTGATCAATTTAGACAGCAGGGAAGAAGGCAGATAAAATTCCTACCAGGGCAGCCTCTTCGGCAGATCTTGCCTATACTAGAACATTTAGTGGGGGCATGTAGAGAAGCAGACCCTAAGTTGTCAAAATGAGTAAACTCCATTTTTTGTTTAACACTTTTTCTCTCATTTATCCATCCTTCTGCCTAAAGTATATTATAAAGTATAAGACAACAGTAGTAGCCTGGGAAAATGTATTGCTAAGACATCCAGCTTTGGTAGATATATGTTTCTTTGATTTAATGCATTGTCAGGCAGGAGGATATCAACATGCTACATTGGGAATATCCTTCCCCGTCCTTGGATTTAGTGTTCTTGAGATAGATGTGATAGAAAATGTTTATGATGTGCAATGAATGTCTGGATTTTTGCTACTGACATTATTTTGTTAGGCTAAATGTATTTTCCTGCATTATTTCACAGAATTATGTTTGAAATAAATCCAGTTCTGTAATATATTCTGTGATTTTTCCATGAGAACTTTCATATCCTTCCTCAAGTCTATTTGCGGTACAAAAATATGTCTTTTTCGATGTGGCGCTCTAATACAATTTCCCCACCCAAACTGATGTTTGGGCTTTAAAAAGACTTTCAAATCTGTCCCTCACAGTCAAATGACGACTGTAGTCTACAGTCAAAGGAAATAATACAGAACTTTTTTGTGAAATCTATATTGTAGAAAAATTACATTAATTGGATTCTTGGGCATTTTGTTTGTATTATATAATATTTTTAACTAGGTCACCTAATCACCGGTAAATTTATCCTCCTAATTGTAATTGTGATATAAAAGCTACACTTCACTTAGTTTTAAGAGGCCTGCACAGAAACACTTTCTTACCATCTGGAGCCTCCGCTTTACTTCCTGCCCGTCCTAATGAGGGCCACCATCTTGGATAGCTATGACATCATGTCCTTCCCATATAGGGGCTTAACACTACAAGTGTCTCATGCTGCGTGTCTAAATAGTATGCAAGACACTGATAGTAAAAAGCCACCCCTGCAGGTATGACCTTAGGTCCCAGCTGTGAAATATGGCACCCTACATGAGAGAGACCAGGAAGAAAGGGGGAGGCTCCAGAAGGTAATCTGTTACTCTATTGGGCTTATTGGAAGTTACTGGAGTGTAATTTTATATAGCTACTACATTGATTAAGTAAACCTGTTAAAACATTCATATATAAAAAAAAAAAAAGCAAAGAGTCCCTTTAACTTTACATGCAAATAAAGGTGATACTTTTTTTATACATGTGTGGCCCTTTAATATACATACTGCATAACCTAAAATATTGACTTAAAAAACTGGTGACGCATTGAAAAATGTTATTTTCTTGTTTTTCTACTACTGTTTTCATAAGAAATAACATGTGGTTAATTATATATCTGCATTCAAAACTCTGTTGGACATGTCCAATGAACCACTTCAGCTTAAAAGCTTTGGTGCCTACTGTGCAGAACTGTTGACATTATAAAATTTAACACAGACACTGTAAATCAGTGTAAGTACTAGGATGTTGCTAATAAAAAAAATTGAAAGCATTTCTTTCAAATAATATTTTCATGAGTAATCAGCAAGAACAAACGAATATTTGAAAGTAGAACTTTATTCCAGTGCTGTTCAAAATAGTAAATAAAGCTAAATCTTTGTAAAATGCAAACTAGTCTATACTAAAGTAACATACTAAACAGTGGAAAATTGTACTCACTGTCATTGCAATTTGGTCTTTTGATTACTTCCAATGATTTAAAAAAAAAAAAATAATAATTTTAAAAGTGCATATTTAAAAAATAACAATGTTTTTTTCTTAAAGGGCTCTGTAATCCTTACATTGGTATCATAAACCAATATAGGGTTGTAAGATGCAAACCCTAAAGCTGACTTACAAGGACAACCAGGCCCAAATCCGATTAATTACACCCATTAAGGGATTAATACATTTAATAAGAGAATTAAAATGCATTATCAAATAATGGAGCATACAGATATCAACATTACCAAAAAATATGTGTAAAATGGCGTTATTTAAGCACAACTGATTTTTGTAATTTTAAAGGATAACTTCCGCCTCAGATTCAGTTATTTTATATTAGAGATCACACTTAGAGAAGACAATACTATCATAGGGAGAGCTACTGCCGGTGCAGACAGTGCAAGGCACAGAGGCCCCTGACCTCTGAGGGCCCCCCGTGGATCTCCTGCAGACCGCCTGTGGCACACGGGACTCCCCTGAGACCTCCTGTGGCCATCCCTTGGCCCCATGGGTCTTCTGTGACCCCTGCGGGTCCTCTGTGGCCCCTGCTGGTCCTCTGTGGCTCCTGTGGGTCCCATGGAACCCCCTGTGGACCCTGCAGACCTCCTCTGGGGCCCCTGTGTTCCCTTACAGCTCACTTTGGCCCCTTACAGGCTCCAGGAGCCCTGCTGTGCCCTCTGCCGGCTCAGTGACCCCCACGGCCCCTTATGGCCCCTGCAGACCTTTCATGGTTCCCCTGCAGTCCCTAATGGCCCACTGTGGCCCCCACAGCACCTTATGGCCCAAGCAGAACTCCCATGTGTCCCCTGCAGCCCTTAAGGCTCACTGTAGCCCCCACAGGACCCAAGGGCCCCAATCAGGCCCTGTGGCCCCCGTGGCACCTTATGGCCCCTGTGGACCTCCCATGGGTCACCTGCTGACCCTTATTACCCACTGGGCCCCTCACCCCCCACTGTGCCCCCTGCAGGCCCATCGCGAGGAC
Source organism: Discoglossus pictus (assembly GCA_027410445.1). Classification (NCBI taxonomy): domain Eukaryota; kingdom Metazoa; phylum Chordata; class Amphibia; order Anura; family Alytidae; genus Discoglossus; species Discoglossus pictus. The sequence continues at coordinate 408,769,695 of CM050165.1, read as the reverse complement.
AGTAAAGTAGACGGTGGGAGAGGTGGTGGGGAATAAGGTGCTCACCCCGATTCCATAAAGTAGAGGGGAGAGGCTCCCATTATGTGGCAAACAGCATTGCCAGGCTTCACTTTTTATTGCTGTCATTTTTGATGGGCAAGTCACTAGTATATATATATATATATATATATATATATTATATTTATATGTACATATATATATATATATATATATATATATATATATATATACATATATATATAGACACAGACCCACATTTTTTTATTTTATTTTAGGGTAAATATTTTTATTTTATTTTAGGGTATAGGGTAAATAAAAACCAAAGAAAGCAGCTAGAAAAAGAGCTTCTGTGGAATATTTAATGCCTTTACCCACATCTCCATCCTATCAAGAAGGAAGGGAGTCCATTAGTACCAGAACTTTACTGAAGATATTTACAGGTACCTTTATTAATTATTTAATGTCTTTGCTTTTTAATGTCTTGTCTAGACTTGCCATATTCTTCCTCCCCTGAAGTAAACATCCTTTCATTTCATGGCTACATTCACCATCTGGCAGAAGGATCTTTGACTTTCTTGAAGAGATGTCTTGCTCTAGTTCATTGGACAAACTACTGAGGCTATAAATGATGTTGAGATCTTCTGTGCATTCCTTCCATCTCTTCTTTATCTGATCTGCTTCTCTTAAGTGCCTATCATTTTTGTCTTTTTTCACGCCCACTTTGGCATGACATTTTTCACGAAAAGATCTCTTGACTTTCCAATTTTGTTATATTCTTCAATATCACTCATTATATAATGTTTCCTTGTCTCTTCTTTTTATCATCTCGAAGTATGCATTCAGTTGGACAAATATTTTCCTATCTCGAATACCTTTAGCTTTCCTTCTTTCATTAGCTACTTTCAAAGCCTCATCAGATAGCCAGTTTGCCTTCTTAGTTTTCTTTCTTTTTGGGTATATCCTTTGTTGCTGTTTTCTGAACAATGTCGCAAACCTCTGTCCAAAGTTCAGGCATTATACCATGTCTAGTTTTCTTTTTCCTTACTGTATAGAGCTACAACATCTTTGGCTACAAAGTATAACACTTCAGCAGTCATGGTTGGAGCATAGGCTCGGATCACTGTGATGTTAAATGGCTTGCCTTGAATTATTACTCTGTAATTTTTGAGTTGTAACCAAGCACTGCTTTGGCCGCCTTTTGATTGATTAGGACAGTTACTTAATATCCTCTGCTGTATTCTTGACCACAGTAGAAAATCTTGTGGTTATCTGATATGACATGTCCCATTCCAGTCCATTTGAGTTCTCTACTTCCCAATATATCAATGTTTAATCGTGTTATATTTAATCATGTCATGTTTGACCATAATATTTCCAGGTTTGTATGCTGAATTGTTCTTTGCAGCAGTGTCCTTTCAGCTTTGGTCCATCTCCTTTATTAGATCTGGTGCTACTCATACTCACCCTCTTCTCTTCTCCAGTATTGTGGTAGTATTTTTTTTTCTTTGTTATTCTGTAAATACACTACTAATCCAAGACTTATGGTTCCTTTTTATTTTAGCTAAACATTCTATGTGTTATTTCATCTTTCTCTATATCTGTAATATAGCATTCTCTGTCTATCATTTTCACTTTAATACCTCACCCTACAGTCTATAACTACATAGGATCAGACCTGAGCCAATCCTCTCCCTACCTGCCCCTTGCTAATCTTAATTTATTGAGTCACACACATTACCTGCACCTGATCAATCAGCACCACCTGCTTACTATCCCTAACTATTCCTCTAAGATTACACCCTGCATCACAATATTTCACTGAGACTTGGCTAACCACCTCAGATACTGTCTCCCCTGCGGTACTATCGTATGGTGGCTTACACTTCAGTCACACATCTAGCCTGGGAATAAGCAAGTGGAGGAGTGGGCATACCTCACACACTATTCGCCTCTTCTTACTCATCGCTCTGCGAGTTCCTATGATCTATCGCCCACCTGGACCATCCTCTCAATTTCTGGATCATTTTGCCGCCTGGCTCCCTCATAAAGGGTCATTAGAGCAAAGAGAGATAAATGTATGCACTAAACATTAAAAAAGAAACATCAATATGTTTTTTCGTAAAGTTCATTTTTGTTTTATTGTGGTTATATTTTAGAGACATGAGCATCCAACATTAATTGGAGGCAATGTGAGAATAAAAGCATTGTGAGAAAATAAGCATTGCATATAAGAAATTCAACACATTTCCTTATTTAACTTTTCTGGGAGATAATATTTAATTATAAAGCATACTACTTAGATAGTATCTCCAAAGCAGGGGTAGGCAAGTTCAGTCCTGTGGGGGATAAAGTTTAAAGAGACAAAAAACTGTGGCCCTTAGTGGTGCAATTCAACTTTACTCCTAGGACAAGAAGCATGTGTGGATCTGGGGGTCGTGCAGTGCCCCTCAAAAATGTTTATTTTTTTTCTTTGTTTCTCAATGCCCCTGGGCCCCAAACTCCCAATATATTAAAAACGATATATCTAGATAAATATAAATATATATATATATATATATATATAGTTATATATATATAATTATATATATACTAGCGACTTGCCCTTCAAAAATGATAGGGCAATAAAATTTGAAGCCATGGGAATGCCTCATTGCGAGGCTTGCGCTGAGCGCCTTCGATGCTCATTGCAAGCCTCAGGACCTTCGGCGCTCATTGCGAGCCTCTCTTGTCGTGTACTTTTGGTCCTCTGAGAGAGATATATATTTCTATGTATATGTAGTTAAGTAATAATTAATGATGTATTCAATAAATTAATTCATTAATAATTAATGATTTATTCAATAAATTACTATACTTTAATTATTTATAATTGATATATGCAACGAGCAATAGGCTGAAGAGCTAACAATCTGTTTGTATTTTGCGTCTGCATAGAATCTCCATTTTGAGTCTTGGTGCCCTGCTTATAAAGTGTATTGAATGTTTGAAGTTGCATACTAAATAGGCCGTTGGTTTATTGTGTAAAGCGGCATTGTATAGTCGTAATGTTATTAAAGTGGTACGCGTTTCGTAAGCATTTTCCGGCTTTTGTAATAGTGTATCTTGTAGGTCGTAGTGTGATGTGTAAAGTGCTACACCATTTGCAGTGTTTTGCGCGGTCCGGGGTCGTGTAGCCTCGTTTCCATTTTTTCCGACGCTCATCAGCTTTGCGCCGCTCATCTCCTAAGCCGTACGCACCTTGCAAAGCGTGACAACGTCTCGAAGTTTGACAACTATTATATGTTTGATCTGCTCCCCCCTCCCCCATCCCAAGTTCCTACACCCCTGCTGGAGAGCCATGCACAAACCAGGATTAGAGGAAATCCCTGCTGCGTACAGGTGAGACTATCGCTTCTTCTGTCATCCTGATTGACTCACCTGTCTACAGAAAGGAACACCTCAAATTCAGGCCTGTGTTTGCTTCAACAAAATAACTAAGTAAGAGGTGTTTGCTTCTTCAGGACCAAACTTGCCTACCCCTACTCTAAAGCATGCCATAAAGAATAACAGCAAATTCAACTGAACTGGGGGACACAAAAAAAATAAGATACAATTTTTACTTCCAACAAAACAAGCTATGTGCGGGATCAATGTTGTAACCCCAACCTGGCAACTCCCAAGCAACAGGTCAATGACATCAAATATCTCAGCTGCATATTCAAATGATAGAAAAGCAGTAGAGGGATTAAATAATCTGATTAAACCTTCTACTGTCATTCCAGACAGCCGTATGTGTTGTTATTTGGGTAATGCATGGAAGATGATGTTTATTATACAGCAACTAAACATGAAAACCACATCATACATTGTCATGGGCCATGTTCCAGATGCAGATAAGCATAAACTGAAGGTAACATTAGAAGAAAAACATGTCTTGTAGGAGGGTTATAATTTGAGAAATATGTTTTAATTAAGAAAAACAAGTTACATTCAGGTGTTGGCAGATATGAACAAATTAAATGCATTTGTATCTTTCTCATTGGACTAATAGGCAAAATTAAGAGAACCAACCACAATAAAAGAGTATTGGTGGAATTAGCTCATGTCACTTCATCTTTATGCTAATTCACTCTGCTTCAAGGCCTACTAAATCTGTGAGATTCTCAGAGTTTCATGCACACCACCTCAGCAGGTATGGAGAAGGCTATGAAAATTGTTCCATCCCTGGAGCCAATATGTTTATTAATATCACTACTGTATGCATGTTATTATATCTTGGCAGATATAAATATTTATTTTTGTTTTCCATTTCTAACTGTTTCCTAAACACTGCTTTGCTGTCTCCACCTTCCCTGCATCCTTTCCCCATTTATGGCTGGCATAATTACCGCATCTCTCCTCCCTCTTTGACACATACCTTCATTCTCTCTCTCTTCCATTCCTCTCCCATTCCTCTCTAACTCTCCTATCTTCATGTACTGTCTGTCCCTCAATCCATGCTTTCTATTTCTTTCAGTGCTTATTCACTCTCCTTCAAGGCCTACTAAATCTGTGAGATTCTCAGAATACTGCCCTCCCTCCCTACCCCTCACCCACCAACGCACCCCAATTCAGATTAAATTTATAGAGCCATGGAAAACACCTGACTTCCTACTTGCAGACATATGATCTCAACACTAGCATACTAGTCTTTCACCTAAGATCCCTCCCCTCTCCCACTAAATAAAACTCTTTCTATCTTTCACTTTCTTCCTGACCCTTGCTATTCCTTATCTGTTACTCTTCCCCAGTTCTCTGCCCATTAATTCCCTTTAGATTGTAAGTAGCGAGTTTCCAATCTTGTAGGGTGCTTTGGAAAAAAGCACTTTCTGCAAAGAATCTAAGCTCAAAACAGGGCCCTTCAACTTCTGAATTTGTTAAACTTGTATTTCCACTGTTCTTATACCCTCCCCTGTACAGCGCTAGGGAATATGTTGGCGCAATACAAATAAAAGTTAATAAAATAATAATAATGCATTAACGGGCCAGTGTAAGCACAGGATGAAGAACCGTGAGTATCTAGTTCACTACTTGTTCAAGAAATGTGTGTTTATAAAGAAAAAAATAGACATTTGTAAATAAAATGGTTTCAATATGATTGTTGGATTCCAAAGTCCTACGGGCCCGTAGGACTTTATGACAAAAATTAAACATGAAATAAAGTATTTATTTTTGCTGATATGCGAGCTTGTGTTGTGCTATTCATTCTAAGACCAAACATCACTTTCACTTTTAATAAAAATACAGGATTGCTTTTTTATTTAAAAAAACATTTAAAGTGCTACGATTTGTAAGTAAGCCCTTTGCCACACCTCCTTGGTACCAGTAACCTGTGGTTCGAGTTTAGCCACTTACGGGCTTGACGGAAGGGTAATGGGAGCAATTGAATAGCAAATCTGTTTTTTTTTTAGGCCACAACGTGAAAGATCAACATCTTTGAGGGAAGTAAGCTGGATTAAAAAAAACTTAGCTCGCAGCACGTAACTTGATCGGAGCCGGCAAACGGGAAGGTAATTGAACAGCAGAGTAGTTTGCGACCACCATTTGCGAGCCTGGATCTCTAAAACATAGCAATTGAATGAGGCCCTTGGTGTGCTGGATCTATCTCGTCTCCTATCACATGACTCATAAAAATCTGTCTGGAAGCCATCATTTATAATTATTCAGAAGTCTCCTCCTGTCTCTATGTTGTGTGCATGGTACCCTATGCTTAATCTTGGCCCAAAGAGCAAAAAAATATAGGAGATGCTCAAAATCTGAAAAAAATACTTGTTTTGGATATTTTTACAGAAAACTCCTAATTTGTTTTTACTCAAAAATACAAACAGTACCGACTCATGAAGTATAACAATGTAAACACAATGGCCCTCATTCTATTATCGGCCGTAGGAGATGCGGGGCCGCAAGGACCGGCCGCAAGCTATTCGGCTATTCTATTCCCCTCCGGCCGGGGATTCCGGCAGGCTTGCGGCCGGCGCCTTGCTATCCCTTGCGGCCGCTCGCGCCGGAGGAAAGCCTTTGATCTAAAACGGCCGCAAGAGTTTCGGCCGCAAGAAAATCCTGGTTGCTATTCAATTGCTCCGGGAACCCTCTCTGCAAGGCTAAAACTGAGCCGCAGCTTACTTGCAGCAAACAGGTCCCGCTAGCACCAATTAAGCACATTATAAAGCCAAAATAAAGCCATCCTGCACTCTGAGGAGACTATAAAGTGATTGTAGGTGTTAGCAAAAATAGCACAACATTCCCCTACACTCAAATCCGTAAATACATTATTTTTTAATTTATGTCACATATCCATGTAAAAAGTCCAGAGTGCTTGGAGCACCTCAGACCCGCCCACGCCGCAGCCGGAAAATAAACAGTTAATGTAAACTCGGATTTGGGCTGATGTGCAAGCTTGAGAGGGGGTTACTATTAATCCTCATGTCGACCCAATATGATCCCTAGCATTTACAGAGCTGTACAGTGCAGGCTTGAATTTATTTTTGCGTTTAAAGATTTCTGAGCTTACGGCCGGTTGCAAGATATACGGCTATCCCGTAAGGGGAGATCCTTGCGGGGCCGTATAATTGAATTGCCAGATAACGGAACCCCCGCAAGGAATCGCAGCCTTGCGGCCGTTTTATGGCCGATAATAGAATGAGGCCCAATGCATGGAAATAAGCTTCATATTTATTTCTCTATTTGGCCTTGCCAAAACATTGTTTTCTGTTCTTAAATTGAGAAATACCTACTGATTCGTTTAAATCAACACTAAGATAAATTAGAGGCTTTAAAACATTTTTTTTTTAAATACAAAAGTATGCAAAACATTTCTCATGGGATGAAAATTAAGCAATTTGATATCGTTGTTTGCTGTTTGTATTTTTAGATTCTACAAAATTGGGAGAAAATGAATGTTTGTTATCTAATATAATAATTGCCAGTTTGTCTGTTGCGCCTGCTGGGTGTCTTGTGCGCAGGCCCATGATTGTTAGTAGACTCGCGGGATCTCAGGAGAAGTGCGTCTGTGCAGAAGTGTCAATTTTCCCTAACTGCTGGCAAGTGTTGTAGAAGAGAGAGAGAGGACAAAGAGAGAGACATGATATATAGAGAGAGACAGGACAGAGAGAGAAGACGATGCGAGACAGGACAGAGACAGAGAGACAGGATAGATAGAGAGAGAGAGAGAGGCGAGAGAGAAAGAACAGATAGAGAGACAGGACAGAGACAGAACATAGAGAGGGAGAGAGGAGAGAGAGAGAGTGAGAGAAAGGCAGGACACAGAGTGAGAGAGATACAGGACAGAGAGAGACATGATATATAGAGAGAGACAGGACAGAGAGAGAGGACAATGTGAGACAGGATAGAGAGAGCGAGAGAGGCAAGAGACAGGACACAGAGAGAAAGAGATAAAGAACAGAGAGAGAGAGAGAGACAGAGCAGAGACAGAACATAGAGAGAGAGAGAGCAGAGAGAGAGTGAGAGAACGACAGGACAGAGAGTGAGAGAGATACAGGACAGAGAGAGACATGATATATAGAGAGAGACAGGACAGAGAGAGAGGACAATGCGAGACAGGACAGAGACAGAGAAGCAGGATAGAGAGAGCGAGAGAGACGAGAGACAGGACACAGAGAGAGAGAGAAAGAACAGAGAGAGAGAGAGAGAGACAGGACAGAGACAGAACATAGAGAGTGAGAGCGGAGAGAGAGTGAGAGAAAGACAGGACAGAGAGTGAGAGAGATACAGGACAGAGAGAGACATGATATATAGAGAGAGACAGGACAGAGAGAGAGGACAATGTGAGACAGGACAGAGATAGAGAGACAGGATAGAGAGAGCGAGAGAGGCGAGAGACAGGACAGAGAGAGAGAAAGAACAGAGAGAGAGAGAGAGACAGGACAGAGACAGAACATAGAGAGAGAGACCAGAGAGAGAAAGTGAGAAAAACACAGGACAGAGAGTGAGAGAGAGACAGGACAAAGAGAGAGACATGATATATAGAGGGAGACAGGACAGAGAGAGAGGACAATGCGAGACAGGACAGAGATAGAGAGACAGGACAGAGAGAGAGGACAATTTGAGACAGGACAGAGACAGAGAAGCAGGATAGAGAGAGCGAGAGAGGCGAGAGAGACAGGACACAGAGAGAGAGAGAGAGAAAGAACAGAGAGAGAGAGAGACAGGGCAGAGACAGAACATAGAGAGTGAGAGTGGAGAGAGAGTGAGAGAAAGACAGGGCAGAGAGTGAGAGAGAGACAGGACAGAGAGAGATAAAGAGACAGGACAGAGAGATAGAGGTTGACAGGACACAGAGAGAGATATGACAGAGAGATAGATAGGAAACAGAGAGAGAGTCAGGACAGAGAGAGAGACACACAGAATAGAGAGAGACACAGGATGAGAGAAAGAGAGACTGGACAGAGAGAGACAGCACAGATAATTCAAGATAAAAGTTTATGATAACGTCATTTATTGCGTCCAAATTACTAGTATTGTAATATTATTCAGAAGTCAGAATGTACAACTTTGTATTTCATATTTTAAGCATTAGAAAAAAAATTGTATTATAAATAAGTGGTCCAAACAGTAGAAAATTTGCATTGAATTGAGATAAAATGGGATTGTTTTTTCCTTCTTTGTTCTACTGACATGTTACAGTTCATGTAAGTCAATATCCAAATAAAATGTTCATATATAGTAATATTAGGGTTGAGAAAAAGAATAGATAAATAAAATATTTTTTTTTGTATAACTGGCTCATAGAAAACATTTATCAAGAAGACATACTTCTTCCAAACTAAAGGCAAAACTTTGAATATGATTGTTTAGTTTACTTCATAAGTAGAATATGTTAACACTATAACTGCAGATTGCCAGCATTAGTTCTTGGCCAAAAGTGAAACTGATATATGCAATCTGTCATAAAGAATTTTAATACAACCACTGTTCTCATTTTAGATACAAATTATTACATTTTAGTTTTAAACATGGGTCATTTTATGGCATATATCCTCTTGAGATTTTTAAGTCCTTTTTACTGTACCATCTAAAAGTATGAATACCAAAGATAAATATAAATATATATAAATATATTTAATTACACCTGCAGGAGGTCACGGTTTAGTTTTACATCAGATATTTATTTTCAAACTTTTTCATAAGCCCCTTTAATTTTTTATTTCCAATAAATTATTTTATGTCTAAATGTTAACAGTATTTCTAGCATTATTTAGTGTTTAAAAACTTAAATTCCTAGCTACCTCATGGCTGTGTCAATGCTCCCATCATTTCAAATTCACATATTTAATATAGTTTCAGCATTATTTAGAGTCATGGATTTATGGAATTCTAATGAAGTAGCAAAGTTTACTGTAATTAAAAGTAACAGAATGCCATGGAGGTTCTTACAGGAGCTCTGTGACTCCTAAAATCAAAAGATGTAAGGACATCTGTGGCATATAAAAATTAACCCCATACCATTGAGGTCCTCAAAGGATCCCATGGTACTTAAAAGTTAACTCCTACTACCATGGGGGTCCTTAAACAATGTGGATTTCTTGCTTGAAACCAGCGATCCTCATCTTCTTGGCTATGAAAATGGTCCTCCACCTCCACATCCATGGCGTGCTAAAAAAAAAATTAACTGCACTAACATATCTCCTCCTCTTAGATGCGCCACCACCGCATATGGTTTATGCCGCACTTTTGCAGTTTAAATACTATGGCCCTCATTCTATTATCGGCCGTAGGAGATGCGGGGCCGCAAGGACCGGCCGCAAGCTATTCTGCTATTCTATTCCCTTCCGGCCGGGGATTCCGGCAGGCTTGCAGCCGGCGCCTTGCTATCTCTTGCGACCGCACACGCCGGAGGAAAGCCTTTGATCTTAAACGGCCGCAAGAGTTTCGGCCGCAAGAAAATCCTGGTTGCTATTCAATTGCTCCGGGAACCCTCTCTGCAAGGCTAAAACCGAGCCGGAGCTTACTTGCAGCAAAAAGGTCCTGCAGGCACACAATTAAGCACATTTTAAAGCCATAATAAAGCCATCCTGCACTCTGAGGAGACTATAAAGTGATTGTAGGTGTTAGCATTCATAGCACAACATTCCCCTACACTCAAATCCGTAAATACATTTTATTTGAATTTATATCAAATATCCATGGAAAAAGTCCAGAGGGCTTTGAGCACCTCAGACCCGCCCACGCTGCGGCCGGAAAATAAACAGTTAATGTAATCTCGGATTTGGGCTGATGTGCAAGCTTGAGAGGGGGTTGCTATTAATCCTCATGTCCCCCATTATGATCCCTAGCATTTACAGAGCTTTACAGTGCCATCTTGAATTTATTTTTGCTTTTAAAGATTTCTGAGCTTACAGTCGGTTGCAAGATATACGGCCGGCCCTAAGGGGATATCCTTGCGGCACTGTATAATTGAATTGCAAGGTAACCGGAGCCCCGCAAGGAATCGCAGCTTTGCGGCCAATTTATAGCCGATAATAGAATGAGGGCCTATGTGTGTGACTTCTGATTGGGTGAAATATGTGTCAATCGTATTTCAGCCAATCAGAATTGAGTATTTGATGTGCCCCTGGTCATCTTTGCGTGGGGAAACTGTTTGAACCAATCAGAGTGCTCAGATTGATAAGGTCAGTCAATCTGAGCATTCGGATTAATTCAAACAATTTTCCAATGCAAAAATTAGTAGGGGCACATCCAATACTGGGTCTGGGAGGGGGAATCTCTGGAGTTCTCCATTTTCTGTAGTTTAAATGGGGGAATCCTGGGTATAAGTGAGCTCATAAAGATTCATGAGATTCCTCAAGTTTATGTGATGCTTAGTATGTTAGGGAGGCTTAAGTATGATGACTCAAGTCTCATATCTGACTCAGTTGAGTTGTTAAGAGTGATCATAGTGTTAGATATTATCAGAGTCATTCATTATAAGAGTAATTTTTATGCCACTACGGGTGGTCTGGCGTACATATAGGATTGAGTGAGAAAATCACGTCGCATAAGGGTTTACACATAGTTACTAACCTGCTTGAAGCACTGGTATCTCCAATAGGGATAGCTTGAAGAGAAATTCAAAGGCAACAGCTAACTTTCCAAATGTTTTCATTTTTCACTATTCAGCTCTGCCCTTACACATCAATGCATTTTTTTGTTGCCTTGTATAGAAAGGTAATAATTTATGTGTCAACAATATAAAAGATTGGAAATGGGGCCTGTCACTACCCAGTAATGAGGGGCCACATGCATCCCAAGACTCTCCCTCTAGGTTGTGATTTTTGTTCTCAATCTCTCAGTGCCCAGCTCTGCTTTAAGACCATTTCTCAGGAACTCCCATCCCTATAGTTAGGATTAGAACATACAAGAAATAACATCAGACATCCCGTTGATTAGAATGCCAGAGACAGACTGCCAGTTTATTCTTTCTTACATAGATATATCACCAACAAAAAAAGATTTAACCCCCGAATTATCCCTTCCCTCTATCAGGGGTCTGGTTTTCTTACTGGAGTTTGGGTTATCTGATTAGGTCACTTCAAATCCCAGGCCTAGGTTTTGCTGTTAGGTGATGCATATCAATTACTATCTGAGGCCAGGGAGTGGATGCCTTGCCGCTCTGAGGGGCCATATCAATTCTTGCATAAAACGTGGCTGTAAACCTTTGATGTCCCACTAACACAACAAGCCAAAAGTGTACACAAGAGCCTACTAGAAATTAAGCTATCTTGGATTTACTTATCACAAATAATATTGCTATACAGTAAAATACTGGTTATCCAGCACCTAACTAACCAGGACACTCAATCAACTGGCACGGGCATCAATTCCCCATTTAAAAAAACTCCAGCTAAACCGGCATAACCAGCACTATCCGGCATTATTCGGCAGTTCAAGACTGCATAAAAAATAAAAAACGTTTTTTCGGGGCCTAAATGGCCCAGGTAAGGGGCTAATGCCTTGTTAAAGGCATTTTAAGGGGTTTGGGGGGTTTAAGGGTCGTTTAGACCCTTTTTCTTGGGGACTCCCGATTAACCGGCAATAGGGTGCCGGATAACAGGGGTTTTACTGTAGTATCAAACATTGAAATAGGGCAACCTTTGGTAAACAGTGATCACAACACAGTCTTATTTGAGATTAAAGTAAAAAAAACAAAACTGTAAGGGGTCAACAAAAACTCTTAATTTTAAAAGGGTGGATTTTAACGGTCTAAGGGCAGCAATACAAAATATAGACTGGGGCAAAGAACTGACAGGAAAAAATACTGAACATAACATTTAAATCCTTACTAAATATACATACAGATCGGCGTATACCATGTGGGAATAAAACAATGATTTAAAGATCAAGATATGGAGTAAAAAACAGGCATTTAAATTCTACAAACAAGACGGGACAGAGACTGCTTTACAGGAATACAAGGAATCAACAAGGCTTGCAAAAGCGCGATTAGACTGGCTAAAATAAAAAAATGAAAAATGAATTGCAAAAGAGAGTAAGACTAACCCTAAAATATTTTTAAATATATTAATGGAAAGAAGGCCAGGAAGGAAGCTATAGGCCAGCTGATAATTAGTGACCAGCAAAAGGCAGATGAGCTAAATAGTTTTTTTTCTTCGGTATACACAAGGAAAGTACCAGTGGTTGGGACACCGCAACATAAGGGGCTACACTATCTTTGTTGAATAATTGGTTAATGCAGGAAGAAATCCAAAAGAGTTTGGAAAAAATAAATGTTAATAAAGCCCTGGGTGCTGATGGAATACATCCAAGGGTACAGAGGGAATTGGGTTCTGTAATAGCCAAACCATTATATTTAATTTTTCAAGATTCACTCAACACTGGGTCGCTACCAAATGGTTAGCGAAAAGCAGAGGTGATACCTATATTTAAGAAGGGAGCAAGAGCAAATGCGGGGAATTATAGACCAGTAATCTCACTTCTGTAGTGGGAAAGCTTTTAGAAGTGTTAAGAGGGGTTGATATTCAAGAATATGTCTATTTGAACAGGAACCAACATGGATTATGAGGAATAGGTCACATCAAACAAATCTGATTAGTTTCTTTGAGGAGGTTAGTAGGAACCTGGATCAAGGCAACTTAGTGGATGTAGTCTTTTTGGATTTTGCAAACGCTTTGGATACCGGGCCGCATGGGAGACTATTGTGCAAACTAAGGGATACCGGAATTGCAGTAAATATCTGCTCATTGATCAAGAGCTGGCTAAAAGTCAGGAAGCAAAGGGTTGTGGTAAATGGAACATACTCCGATTGGACTAATGTGGTAAGTGGGGTTCCTCAGGGTTAAGTATTAGGTCCTCTCCTTTTTGACATATGTATTAATGACTTAGAAGTAGGATTGGAAATTAGTATCTCTATTTATGCAGATGACATTAAGTTGTGCTAGGTAATTCAATCAAATAATGATGTACTTTCCCTCCAAAGCAGATGAGAATTAAATTAATAAATTTAAAGTTATGCATCTGGGAAGGAAAAATAACCAAGCAATTTATAATCTTAATGGAGCAAATATAGAGGTATCAGATATTGAAAGGGATTTGGGAGTACTTGTGGTCAACCACCTAGGTAACAGTGCTCAATGCCAAGCAGCAGCTGCAAAGGCAAATTAAGTATTAGCATGTATTAAGAAGGGTATAGAAGCAAGGGAAGCAAATATAATTCTGCCACTATACAAATCCCTAGTACGCCCTCATTTGGAATATGGAGTACAATTTTGGGCACCACTTCATAAAAAGGGCATTTTTGAGCTGGAAAAGGTACAGAGAAGGGCAACAAAACTAATAAGGGGAATGGAGGGGCTAAGTTATGAAGAAAGACTAACCAAATTAAACTTATTTTCTCTAGAAAAAAGGCATCTAAGAGGAGATATGATTACCTTATATAAATACATCCAGGGTCAGTTTAAAGATTTGACAAGTGAGCTATTTTGTGCCAAAAGATTTCCAACTGACACGTGGACATCCTTTGAGGTTAGAAGTAAAAAGATTCCACCTTAAATAAAGAAAATATTTCTTCACAGTAAGGGTGGTTAATCTGTGGAATTCTCTACCAAAAGAGGTGGTGACAGTGGACTCGATAGATAACTTTATAAGGGGACTGGATTTATTTCTAAACAAAAAGGGCATTCAGGGTTATCCTAGATAATTAGAGAGGGCGTATTGATCCAGGGAGGAATCTGATCGCCAGTATCTGGGGTCAGGAAGTTTTTTTTTTCCTTTGAGACGATTGTTAAAGTTTCACTTGGGTTTGTTCTGTTTGCCTTCCTCTGGATTCAATTAATAAACAACTAATCCACATATTGCAGATCAGAGGAGATCTTAAAAGGTTGAACTTGATGGACTGAAAGTCTTTTTTCAACCTCATTATATCTGTTAGTTACCGTTACAATAACATTATTGCAGTGCATATAAAATCATATAGTAACCCCAAGATTCCTTATTGTGGAGTTCATGGGAGTCCCAAAATCAGCCATGATAGGGCCATATATATATACTGCATTTCAGTATAATAAATAATATATATTTTGTTACAAAAAAAACATCTTCCACACGTACAATATTTTAACATAAATAATGCAACAAGAAAAATCGCATCAAGCAGAGTACTGAAATTCATACATGGGTATGAGTTTGTATGATCTAATTAAATTAATTTACCACAAATAGAAGAGAGTCTGATATTTAATCTTCCTCTAATTGTTAGCAGGGATAGACATGTCTAAGACTTAGATGTTATATAGCTCAGTGATGGTTATTTGAGGTAACATATTAAGAGAATACAATTCCACCATAAATTATTTATTAAACTTTTATTTTATGTTTTGAGCTGCATTAAATGCTACCCTAAAAGGTAATCATTCCCAGTCGTATTTGTTTCTTTACAATGACATGTTTTAAGTTATTGGTTGCTTGTGGTCTCTAGCCTTTGTGTTATGAAGCTGAATGAGTGAAACAAGACACATCTAGAGAATTGGCCAAGGATCAACCGGAACATTCTGTTTTGCTAATGAAAAAAATGTTAGATTAGAAAAAAAAAAAAAAAAAAAATCAGACTTTGTGCTTTTCATGTGGGATGTGTTGTATTTATGTTTTGCTTTTTGGATACCAGAAAAGAAATGCTTTAGAAAGAGTTCTTAGATTGATGATACAACTATCCAAACTGGATGGAGAAAAGAGAAAATTATAAAATGAATGTGTTTCTCGAATATATATTCAATGAGGCATCCTTTTGGACATGTTAAAAACAGAAGTTAGAAAAGATAAAAATGGGTGCTGTCTGTTTTAGGATGGAGTACAACTGGAAAAGGCATGTATCTAAAGGTCAGGGTCAAGAGTAATAGAATCCTGGCACTAAATACTAGTTTATCTTCTACATGATGAACTTCTGCCAAACAATATATACACAATGTAGAGCAAGAGAGGGAAAGTGTCTGATGCATCTCCAGAGTATTTATGAGGGCTTCTGTTTTGAAGATAGTTTCTTAGGTAACAGAATAATAACATGTTAGGAGTATTTCTCATTTAACACAAGATTTGGCTGACTGGTGGTGTGAAAACTCATAGATGACATTTTTACGAATTAAAACAGTAATCCCAAAGGCATCTACTGGGGATGTTTTTAAAGGCTTTCTTACTTAAAGGGGAAGTGACATGTGACACCTGGGTGATAGATGGATTTACAAAAAGTTGACACCGCTAAGTAAGGTTTTACAGCTAATATATAAACATGGCCAACTGACATGGGAAGGATCTTTATTCTTCTAGCTGGTCTGATGTAATTGTGTGTTTAGTTAGGGATTACACATACAAAAACATATTATTTTGCTTTAGATTCATTGATCTTATGATACATGGAGAATAGGATGGAAACATACCATTTAGTTTGGATTGTTGATGCAATAATTGTTCTCTTATTTATTTAGTAGCTGATTATTGTTATCCTTTATTTGTAAGGTTTCAACATATTCCGTAGCGCAATACTAGGGTTAAGTAATAAGCAAAAACAATATTAACAATAGTGCTATACACCGAAGCACCTTACAAGATTGAAAATTCACATACTATTTTAACAAAGTAAATTAAGTGTAGCTTTTAAAATATTTATAACTAGCGACTTGCCCATCAAAAATGACGGGGCAATAAAATTTAAAGCCTGGCAATGCTGTTTGAGACATAATTGAAACCGTTTTATACTGTGAGGACCTTCGGCGCTCATTGCGAGCCTCTCCTGTCGTGTACTTTTGGTCCTCTGAGAGAGATATATATTTAATAATTAATGATTTATTCAATTAATTAAGAATTAATTATTTATTCAATAAATTAATATACTTTAATTATTTATAATTGATAAGTGCAGCAAGCAATAGGCTGAAGAGCTAACAATCTGTTTGTATTTTTCGTCTGCATAGAATATACATTTTGAGTGTTAGTGCCCTGCTTATAAAGTGTATTGAATGGTCGAAGTGTGCATTCTAAATAGGCTGCGTGCGCGAGGTAAAGACTTTGGTTTATTGTGTAAAGCGGCATTGTATAGTCGTAATGGTATTAATATGGTACGCGTCTCGTGAGCATTTTTGGGGCTTTTGTGTGCAGTGTTTTGCGCAGTCCAGGGTCGTGTACCCCCGTCGGCTAAGTCCTGCGGCGCTCATTCCCTAAATCGCAAGCACTTTGCAAAGCGTGTCGACGTCTCGCAGTTTGACAACTATTATTTGTGATTAGGAAAATTTGTATTTTAGATGCTAGTACACCGCTTCTCTCTGCATATTCGGTGCCAGTTGGCGGGAGGGGTCCTGTACATTTTTCGAATTGGTCTAGGTTTGCCTACATCTACACTACATCTGCAGTGAGGTGGATAAAGACTCCTATCTGGAAAGTTTCCTGTGCAAATATTCTGCTGAAGTCTTAGACACTAAACTAAAAGCCACTCTACAGTATTTTCCTCTTATTTTATTGCGAAAGTTATTAAATAAACAAATTAAAACCTTTATAAGTACTACAGTGGTGCTTTAAAAAACTCTTCCACAGAGGGAGAGCTAGTGAATAGAGGGCCCTAGTGCAAAATAACTAGGGGCCACCTTGTAACTTGTAACGGGTAAGAGTCAATAAAAAAGTCAAAACTATAGGTAGGTGGTCAGACTATTTTTCTATAAAAATAATGATCTGTCCCTCCCTCCTAATAATAAAAATTTCCTCTTTACTTCAGGCTGCTGCTGGTAGCAAAGAGACCCCTACCCTGTTGTCGGCTCTGGTGTTTTGCACCTGCTGCACCAAGAGTCTCTCTGCCACTGCTCTTCCACATCTGTTCTTTTTCCTAAGTCATTTGTTTAGATTGTAAGTTTATGAGTTTTCAATCTTGCATGTTTGATTTTACACAATAACCCCCCATTATTTTGCAATGTGTTAATATTGTTTTTGCCTTAATACCTGTATAGGGCAATGGAATATGTTGGCGCGTTAAACATAAAGGATAATAATAATAATAATACAAACTTCATATTTCACTTAATTCTTGCCAATATTTTCTGTCATGACAGCATAATTTATTAGTTTTGACTCTCTTTTATGAGACATTTCAATGTATTTACTGCATTATCAATGTTCAGAACCTGAGCACTTGTTCAAATATTTATATTTCTCTTAAGTATATTTATTAATTGCTGAATATTCAAATGGTACATGTACAGTTATCACTGCATATGGTGGCGACACTATCAATAAATTGTTAGAAAAAGGAAAATAGATAAGGAAATGAGAAAGAAAGAAATGACAAAGGGGCTCCAAAGTTATTTCCATGAGTGGCTACTTGTTTACCTCTAGTTTTCTTTCTGGTGCACTTCCATCTTACATAGTAATTGAGAATGAAAAAATAATATTGGCCCGTCAAGACAAACTTTTAAATCTCCACCAATGTATTATGTAAAATGTTTTTTTTTAGTTCTCTATTTTCCATTTTAAATAATATACATGATTGCAAACAAAGAAAGACATAAAACAATATATATAAAAAGAAAAGACAAAAAAAAAACATACACAACACACCATGTAAGAAGTCAATATATTAAAATGCATCAGAGATATTTTACAATTATAATACATTATCTTGTTCTTAATTTTCCATACATTTGTCCCAACACTGCCATTTTAAAGATGCATATAATGTAGAGAAATTTGTACTATCAATCTTATTTTCCAATTCTCTCCTTTCACACATAACTTCATGTATTATGTGAATTGTGAACTGAAGAAAGCAAACAAAAAATGTGACTTAAAAATTGCTAGTTGTAAACTGGCAAGGTTAGTTGTCCCATAAAGGAAAATGGCCTTTTTTGAAGTTGAAACCTCACCTACTCCTGTACCAGTACCATATATTCAGCATTGTTTGTGTGGCACCATTATGCAAATGAATTATTCCAAAGGAGGTGGTAACAGCACATTCGATAGATAACTTTAAACAGAGATTCAATATATTTTTTAATAAAAAAGACATTCAGGGTTATCCTGTTTAATTAGAGAATGAGGAGTGTTGATCCAGGGAGGAGTCCGATTGTCAGTATATGGGGTCAGGAAGATACTATTGTTTTCTCCTTATGAGACAATTGGCAATGTGTCAATGGCATTTCTCCATCTGGATCAATTAACAATTAATCCACATATTACAAGAATCAGAGGCGATCTAAAAGGGGTTAACTTGATGGACTAAAAGTCTTTTTTCAAATTTAATTACTAAATAACTATATCAGGAATAGCTTACCGCAAAGAAAAACGAACATATAGACAATGTGTAATGCTCTTTTAGATACATTCAACTTGTTTTTTAGGTAAAAGCTCCCCTTTAAATACCATTTTAAATATTATATACATGGATGTCAGTAAACAAATAACTATATTTATAGATTTATAATATGAATTTTAGAAGATTAATTTGTTAAATTGTTTGTGGTACATTACAAATTACAGGTAACTTTTTTTATTTAGTTTACTTTATTTTTTTTCTTTTATTTACTTGTTTTCTGAGATAATTAGAACCATTTAAACATAACATTTTATATGGGATTGTTTGAAACAAAAAAGCAACATTCCTTCCTGAAACTGAGTATAAAAAAGGCATATTGCATGCTTTATAAATCCCTGGACAATGGATATATAAATAAGAGGTAAACGTGACATTGAGCAAAAATATAATATTCATAAAATATATATTACAGTGAAACAATTATTTATAGGATCCTTGGGCAACATATGCAAGCTTGTGGTCAGCTCAGCATTTTTTAATTGTGAATGCTAATGAATTTGTTGAAAGAACGGACTGTTTCCATATGAGCTTAGAGGTCATTGTAAATGTGGTATTGGCTCACAACTTCTTACATGGTTAGACCAAATTCTACTGTTTGGAAATCACAGAGATTGTTTTTTAAGAATCTTGGATAAACTTGATTTATGTTGTTAGAATAAACCAGAAGGGATATGGCTAAGACCCAAATGTACAGTTTATGTTATATAAAAGAAAGTATTTGCTTATGACTTTGTTATTAAACAAAACACTACCATTTTCAACATCCAAACTGCTTACTTTACGGTCTTAAATTATTTACTTATAAAGTACTTAAAATCCATTATTGCGATATTTAAATACACACTAATCTGAAAGCATACAAATGGTTTAAGTGCTATATTAAACGACTTAAGGCTTTTTGTTGAAGTTCCCAAGGGAAGATTACACCGTGGTCATGGGTGTAGGAACTGGGGGGATAAGGGGGACAAATCCCCCCAGATTTTTCACTGTGTGTATGTATGTGTATAGAAGCTGTTAAGGGTTCTGTGTATCAAGTGAGCTGTATACCCCCAGAATTATTTTGGTTCCTACACCCCTGATTCTGTGGTGTTTATGGGAAAGTCAAGAATATTTGTAATAAAATATAAAAAGCTATAACAATCCAATTTCATTTTTACAGTGTCTTTCAATTATTTTTTAGCAAGTATTTATACAATCCTCTTCTGAATCACTACCTTGTTGTGTTGAAGGGGCTTGTGTACCTTAATGAAGCTGTGAGCTGTACCATGTAGGGTCACCCAAGATGGGCAGATCATAGCAGAGAGTTCAGACACACCGGAGAAGGAACTGACAACCTACTCCAGTATCTTTGCCAAAACAAAAAAAACATATGGGTAAGCACAACCAAAGATAAATGTGGGTAAAGGCTCCAGACTCTAATCTCTGGAGCTGCTGGTTCAAGCCCTGCATCGGGCAGTCAATTCTGTTTGTGATCTATTTAGATCACATGTGCCTATGTTATGCTGTGTCAATATGGTCACCAAGAGTCGGACACAACTGAAGGACAGAACAACAACAAAGTTTATACAATATGTAGTTGATAAACAAGTTTATATCATTAACATTTTTGACCAGAGTGGCCCTTGAAGAGAGTTGCCACACCCTGCCACAAATTATTGGGTAGTTTAATGGAAAATCTGAATAAATCTAGTCCTATATATCGGGTTACCACATTTCCCCTTTTTTAACTTTTACTTTGGTATTTGAATTATATTTCACAGCTTATATATTATTTTCTGTTTTTTTACATAACCCTATTTATAATTTATTTACTGACGATTTTGATTTAGTTTTTCATTCTGCAAACTATCCTACCGTCCAATGCTATTTACCAGTGCATTGATTTTATATATATGTATAAACTCTCATACGGAAAAATAGATGTTAGAAATCTACCATTTTTTTTTTTTTTACTGCCGTTAGTATTGTTTAACTCTCCTGGGTGTGGAAAATAATGTTTCTATGTTCTTTTAAGTCATTTTCTGGCAAGTATTATATTATCCAGAAATGATGGTTAAAATCTCAATAGCTTCTGGTTCTCTGTGGCACATCACCTTGCAGTCACCTTCAAATTGTTTCTGAATCATGCTTCCTCTGGAAAGGGGTGGTAGCCCTCATTTCACATTAACTCATACAATGCACAGCGCTCTCACCCCTCGATATAACGGCCTTAATGTCACAATGAAAAATGATAACACATTCATGAAATAACAACCACATGTTTACTGTGATGTGTCTTCTCTATTTCAAACATTTCCCATAATTTCTAGAAGCATTTTTTATGTGACGTACTCTATATTAAATAACAGGTCAGTCAGTGAAGATCTGTTTCACAGCAAAAAAAAGGATTTTGATGAACATGTGGAAGTATAAATTCATGATATTTAACTCACATCAACACTATACAGTTTGTATGTGCATGTTTACTGTATTTATAAATTACACATATATATATTTAGTCGTTTAAAATTGTATTTTTAGACCAGTGAATGAGGTTAAAAAGAAAAATAAGCAAAAATTACAATATGAAAATAACACACAGAACATACAGGGCAAGCAGGCGTTGTAAATAATGTGAAACTTGTATTCAGTTAGTGGAACCATCACCAGGGCAGACAATCATTTCTCTGTTTTATGATTGGCCCGATGTGCTGTCATGACACTACATAAATGTGTCTGTACCTCCTGATAAATATATATGTGGGCAAATTTGCATGTCCCTGCCAGGTTCCCAGAATGCAGTGCAATAACTTTATTTATCGGAATTCTGAGCAGGAAACAAGTTTTTTAAACATTCAAATGTGAACATAAATGTACTATTCATTTACTGTACTACTGTACATCGCTCTTTTGCCTACCATAAATTAAATTATTGTAGCGGTAAACTACCGCCCCACAAAATCTACTACACGAGCTAGTAACCGGCCCCACGCTGATGAAAGTCATTAACCTTGAAACAGTGCTGTCTGTGGGTAGGTTTCCTGGCTTGTGCATAATCCATCCTGGACTTTGTTTAAATCTGTGTAATACCGCAGGCATATGCTTAAAAACAGCCATGTTTGAAATGGAATTCGGATTAAAGAGCAAATCCTTTTGTGAGCATATTTGCATGTTCCTGCCCGGGTTCCCAGAATGCAGTGCAATAACTTTATTTCTCAAAATTCTGAGCAGGAAACACGTTTGTAACTTGTTTTGAGATGTTCAAATGTGAACACAAATGCACTATTTAATATATATATATATATATATATATATATATACATATATATATATATATATATATATATATAGTTGTGAGCGTACGAGTTGTTGCTAACGCTTTCGGGCTCGCGTAGCGAGCCCGCGGCCCTCGCAAAGCGAGGGCACTGGCCAAGGGTCTCAGTTGCTGGCATGGAGAGCCGTAGGCGCTCCATGCCAGCACCTGAGGACCTCGCAAAGCGAGGGCCGCAGTTGCTGGCATGGAGCGCCGAAGGCGCTCCATGCCAGCAACTGCGACCCTCGCAAACTTCACGTCGCAACCCAAAGAGCACGACACACACATTACGACACTCGCAAACAACATACAACACACGTTCACACACATCACGGCCTCGCAACACTCGGACGCAACTCGCGAACATTACAAAATGTAAAACACAATACATACACACAGCACATACATAAAAACCTTACCTACACCAAGAGGGAGCACCCAGGACCTCAAAAATGCAACTTAGACCTTGATTTTACTCGAAATAAAAGAGTTTAGAGACTAAAAAAAAATCTAAGCGAGAGAAAAAATGGCCGCCGAACAAAACGAAAACGAGGCTACAGCACTCTAAACTCGCAAAACACCACAAGAAACTCGCAAAACGCCACAAACGACCTACGGATATTCATACCACACAGTGCACACATTCATCACGCTTACACAGCAGCTCCACACCACTAATGCTGCAGCAACATCAAAAAAGATTGCAGCTCTTCAACACAATGCTTCAAAATAGGTACAGTATATTCATTTAGTAATGTATTACATATTTCATTATTATACACCAAACAGCATTAGCTACCTTACAATTTCATTGCCGTCATTTTTTGACGGGCAATTCGCTATCGCTAGTATATATATATATATGAGTGTGTCTAACTGGTAATATTTACTCTGACATATATATATATAACATATAAACAGCAATTATTTCATATATGGTGGGCTAAGAGTGATAGAAGCCCTCCACCGTACAAAGTACAGTAGTACAAATAAGGAATAGTACATCAGTGATTCCACTTGAATGTCTAAAAAAAGGTTGATAAAAACTTATTTCCTGCTCAAATTTCTCAGAAACACAGTATATGCACTGCAATCTGGGAAAACTGGGCGGGACATGCAAATGAGGCCACATAATGCACCATCACTCTGTCAATCCAAACCATTTTAAACATGGCTCCTTTAAAGCATATGCTTACTGTATTTCACAGTTTTAGACATAGCAACGGATGGATTTTTCACAAACCATATATATTTTTATATATATATATATATATATATATATATATATATATGTATTGCAGTATTTGTGCCTATTTATAGATGAATAATCAGAGTATTGCAGTATATTTTTCTATGGACAATCATATTAATGTACATGACAAATTTTTAAGAGTTGCAAATATTTTTATCAAGTCAGTATTGCTTCTGAACACTCGAAAGCTCTGATTATTCATTCAGATTACTGGACTATCTCTTCCTCTCGCCTCTCTCTCTCTCTCCCTCTCCCTTTTCTCTCTCTCTCTCTTTATATATATATATATATATATATATATATATATATATATATATATATATACTAGTACCTTGCCTGTCATAAATTACGGTATCATAGAATGTTACCTTGAATTGTCTGTGCTCTCTCTCTCTCTCTGTGCACATGCCTATCTCTCTGTCCTGTCTCTCTCTCTGTCCTGTCTTCGTCTCTCTCTCTTTGTCCTGTGTGTCTCTCTCTGTCTTGTGTCTCTATCACTCTCCTTTCTTTCTCTCTGACCTGTCTCTCTCGCTCCTGGTGTGCTCCCTCTCTGTGTGGTCTCTCTCTGTGCGCTCTCTCTCTCTGTGCACGCTTTCTCTGTGTGCACTCTTTCTCTGTGCGCACTCTTTCTCTATGAGCTTTTTGTGCACTCTCTCTGTGTGCTTTCTGTCTATGTGCTCTCTCTGTGTGCTTTCTGTCTGTGCACTCTCTCTGTGCCCTCTCTGTCTCTGTCTGTGCACTCTCTTTGTGCGCTCTCTGTCCGGGCGCTCTCTCTCTGTGCACTCTGTCTGTGTGCTCTCTCTTTCTCTCTGTGTGTGCTCTCTCTGTCTGTATGTACTCTCTCTCTCTGTACCCCTGCCTCTCTGTGTCAATCTCTGTGCATTCTCTCTGTCTGTGCGCTCTCTGTCTGTGCGCTCTCACTGTGCGGTCTCTCTCTGTCTTCACGCTCTCTGGCTGTGCTCTCTTTGCGCTCTCTCTCTGTGCGATCTCTGTCTGTGCACTCTCCCTCTGTGCACTCTCTGCACTCTCTGTTTGGGCCATCTCTCTCTGTTTGCTTTCTCTCTCGCTCTATGTGTGCCCTCTCTGCGCTCTTGCTCTATAATTCTCTCTCTCTCTCTTTACCACTCCTACTCTGTCTCTCTCTATCACTCTGTCTTTACCTGTCTCTCTCTTTGTCTCTCTCTCTGTATCTGTCTATCTCGCTCTGTACCTCCTACTCACTCACTTTGCTGTCTGTCTCTGAAATGCCAATGGCTACCGGCTTCTGTTAATATCAGATTTTAGGCCCCGCCCCAATGTGACAAATATACTTGTGATATATATATAGATATATAAATATATATATATATATATATATATATATATATATATATATATATATATATATATATATCCTTTTACACGTAAATCATTTTAGGTAGATAGAATGACCAGTCTAGTTATCATTAATGATGATGTAAAATAGGAGAGTAATTTACAGTAAGGAACGGAAGGAATGTAATTCAACAATGTACGAAGATGACTAAGATCCATCAGAGTCTAAAACGTTGCACTAATGTATACTTACTAATTGGATAAGTTGCAGAGAACATATGGTTGCTATTGAATGTAACTTCTGCTTTATTTGTCATTTTGACAAGTAGGTGTAAATAGAGAGTATGCTGGAGTTTAACACAAAAAAAAAAAACAATTTTAGTGATTGCAAACTTGTGTTTAATGGATTACCAGTATTTTTAGAAGCTTTTGCTCATCTTCCAGTGTCCTTTTCTTAAGCTATACAAGAAATCAACTGTTTACCCTACTACCAGTATACTCTAGTTCCCAGTCCATTTGTAAACATAACATATTTTTTATATATATTCCAGTAAATAGTTGTGTGCAGGAAGTTGACATTTATCATAATCAAATTTTACAAACTTCTGAAAATCTCTTTGGGAGAATATAATTGATACCTGAAATTCAGCTGCTTTGGAAGTCATTTGTTCGTGTTTAGCCCAGGGACTTAAATTCAATAAGGTGAGAACTTTTTTTTACCAGGGAGAGAAACCATTACAACTCATATGTTATTACATTGACAAATAACTTACTTGATGTAAAGACCTATATATGTCCTCTTTGAGTCATTAAAAGTTGAAGTTGCTGATAAATAAACAAATTGTATTAATCTGTCTAGAATGGAAAGGGATATTAATCAAGCAAGAGCAACAGACAGTCATGATCAGGGTATTGTGGGTAGGTTAATGCACATTCTAGATAGTTGAAAAAGAATGGCATGCTTCAGGGAGGGCATGATCTTCCTCACCAGAGAAGAGGAGTGGGACACATGGGAATCTTTTGAGAATTTCTCACAATTGTATTATGGTCCTCCTCCGAACCCCTTTCCATAACAGCACCCACCCCTCTTAGCCTCCACATCGTCTTTGTCAGTAGCCATCCTTTATCTGCATCCATCCCTGTACAGCAACTAACACCTCTCAGCAACCCACATACCCTATCTCATTTGCTCCCCCCTCCCAGCACCCATCCTCACTGTACTTTGCTGCCACTTTGCAACCCTTGCTCTATTACTTTCTTCAAATATACACATACCCAACATGCTAACCTGCTCCACTGCCATCTCTTGGAGTACAGTAGAAATGCTCTTATTTATGCCGGTTGAGGGGTGCCCGGAGGGGGCCAGGGGGGCAGTGGCGGGGAGCACTACTCGTAGATCTGCCCCTGGATAAAGATCTGGATAAAGCTCCCACATGGGGGTGCAAGGAACAATTATTTACCAGCAATTTTTTGAGTGTTTCCTCTTTGTAGAGTGATTTGTATTATTCATCAAGACAATTACCAAGGTAATAGTATTTAGACGGGTAAAGTGGATACCATTGCAGATCTTCACAGCACTTGAGACATATATTCTATTCATAGATTTACAAGATTGAATATATTAATTGTCAAGATTATATTGATACTTTCAGAAAATCGTAATCCTTATAAATTTTAAATTAATATTACAAACACCTCTAGTGCACAATTCATTAATTGGGTGCCATGATTCAACTCCCTTAGGTTTGAAGCATACAACTGTTATAATATGCTTTCGAAACCTCACACAGTACCAGAACATTTTTAATTTATTTTAAGCAACTGGTGATAGTGTTTAATTTAAAATTAGTGGCGTCCAGCTTTAACTAAATCCTACCGCTGTCTCAACATTTGTGCCTTACATTATATCACAACAAACCAAAATTGTTAGACTGTCAATCCTCAATACCCCCATGTATGCGTTTCATCTAAAAAGACTTCTTCAGGACTTCTCAAAATCAATTTGAATTTTTCCATTTTATTATTTTTTTCTGAATGGCAAAATAATTTAGAAAAATAAAAAATTATTGATTTTAAATTTGATTATAAACACGTAGACAGTGGTATTGTGAATTCACAAAAAGGTCTTCAGTCCAGTTAATGTGATGTGAAAATTGTTTACCATGTGACCATAGTAGATAAATAACTAGCAACCGAGGCTGAAGCAAGCCAGCCCTTTTACCAATGTATAAGATGTTTAGACCTGTCCAAACAATGTGCATATGTATGCATTTGAAAAAGTGAGTCCAATTTAAGGTTTTTTTTACATTGTATAAAAGCCTTTTTTTAACCTGATTGCACTTAGAAGTGGTGTTTTTGCTTTTTGTATTGCATAATCTCCTCACTAGAAGATGTTACAGATTAATAAACAGAAGGCAAAAGAGAAGAAAATCAATAGATAATAAGGACATATCTATATTTACCTGAAGAGCAAGGGTTTGGGTGTGTGTCAACATGTAAGGGAGTAATTCGTAACTTATTGCCTTGCTTTTTGGCAGTTCCATTTATTGTCTTGCTTTGAGGTGCAGTTCACTCGTAGCAGTCACTCGTAGCAGTCACTCGTAGCAGTTCTCTCACAATGTTTTAGGGATGGGTGATTATCATAGATAGATAGGATTTACTGTGCTGCTATGGCACTCCTAATTGCTTTTGCAGAGATTTACATAGGACCGTCAGTTAAAGGGGTACCTGATGCATTTTGTGATATGAGGGCCACAGGAAAAAAGGAAGTAGATCAACCAAACAACTTAAATAGTCAACTTTACAGCCAAATCATATAGTTAAGAGCATACCACACTGTTTTTTTCCTATAGTTTTATTAAATTTATGCTTTTAGATTTTTTTAACAAAGCATTGTATATCACTCCTGAATCTTTCAGGGGGCATAGTGAAGAACATTATATATACAATTTAATAAACAATTCAGAATAAGGTGCAATGTGGTGAACAGAGAGCAGAATCATTTTGGTAGCAGCTGCTAGTTTTAACACTAATAGTTTTGAAAGATTTTGGCTGAGAGTTTAAGAATAGCTTGTGACATTAAGCAGACACTATACATAATATCAACAACCCGGCAGTTACATGTACAGTTAAAACGAATTCATCAAGGCTTGCATAGGACAAATAATATAATTATAGATGTCTGGTTCCTGATATTGAAGTAGAAGAAAGTTAAATAAATCATTTTCCAGCTAACTGCCATGAAAAGGTCACACATTTTTGAAGGATAACAGTAACTTGTCTTTACTTTTATGCACTTTTTTCAGTTTGTCTATTCATTGAAATCATGCATAGCTTTTTTCTACTGTTAAAACTTCTATTATAATAATATTATTTTTTGCCTGGTACTTTTCTCTCATTTGTGATGAAAATAAACAGTTTGCACAATGATTGTGGTGATTAGCCATCAATAAAGCTTGTTGAAAGCTTTAATCTTCATATTAAGCAATTAGTTAATAGAAAAAACAACAAAGAGCTAAGGTAATGCTACGCTTCAACAATATCAATCCGTCATGATGTCCAATATGTAAACATTAATCAGTTATAATTTAAACGTAACTGTTTGCTTTTCTTTATTTGCTTAATTTTCTTGATGTAAATTGCTTTGTGTAATGGTGACTGTTTTAATAAAATACTATAAAATATATAACTTTATAATTAATTGCAACATTAAAGGACCACTGTAATGGTCATATAATAGGGTTTCATTGGTCTATATAAGTGATTAGCAATAAAATCAGTGTTTGAATAAAAATCCAATGCAGCTTTTAAAACTTACCCTTGAGCTTTAGTGTTGCAAGGTTTAGCAGATATGTTTGTCTGTTCTATCAGATGTCCAGAAGGAGGGAGATGATCTGCCCAGCAGGATGTCCTGACAGGAGTTGTTCTCTAATTCATATTGCATGATCAGAGGAGATCTTAAAAGGTTGAACTTGATGGACTGAAAGTCTTTTTTCAACCTTAAATACTATGGGCCTCATTCTATTACCGGCCGTAAATCGTCGGTAAGGCTGCGATTCCTTGCGGGGGTTCTGTTAACTCGCGATTCTATTATACGGCCCCGCAAGGATCTCTTCTTATGGCCGGCCGCATATCTTGAAATCTAAAAACGCAAAAATAAATTCAAGCCTGCACTGTACAGCTCTGTAAATGCTAGGGATCATATTGGGGGACATGAGGATTAAAAGTAACCCACTCTCAAGCTTGCACATCAGCTCAAACCCGAGTTCAAATTAACTGTTTATTTTCCGGCTGCGGCGTGGGCGGGTCTGAAGTGCTCCAAGCACTCTGGACTTTTTACATGGATATTTTACGGATATTAAAAATAAAATATTTTACGGATTTGAGTATAGGATAATTATGTGCTATTTTTTCTAACACCTAAAATCCCTTTATAGTCTTCTCAAAGTGCAGGATGGCTTTATTTGAGCTATTTTATGTGCTTAATTGGTGCTAGCGGGACCTCTTTCCTGCAAGTAAGCTGCGGCTCGCTTTTAGCCTTGCAGAGAGGGTTCCCGGAGCAATTGAATTGCAAATAGGAATTTCTTACGGCCGAAACTCTTGCGGCCGTTTTAGATCAAAGGCTTTCCTCTGGCGCGAGCGGCCGCAAGAGATAGCAAGGCACCGGCCGCAAGCCTGCCGGAGCCCCCGGCCATAAGGGAATAGAATAGCCGAATAGCTTGCGGCCGGTCCTTGCGGCCCCGCAACGGCTGCGGCTGCTAATAGAATGAGGCCCTATGTAACTATGTAATTGCAGTTAGACTCCAACAGCTAGTTTAGCTACAAGGGGCTTCCTGATTGGCTGTGTTATTTGTGGGGGGATGGGATTATTTTATTGGGTTTCACTGTATAGAAATGTGTGCATCATTCAATAAAGAATAGTGGTTGAGGAAACAAGTCCCAGTCTGTTCTCAATGATCTCTAAGGATAATTTACCAATTGTTATAATGCTGCTACTAAGGGCCTGTATTATCCTGAATCCTGAGGATATTGGAATCTGCTGGCAGCTCCATTTGGCTGGTGCTAGAAGGGAACCCTGGTGGCAGTTCATAGCGCCTAACTAGCAGTGCTTTAGCGTTAGTCTGGCCTCATTATTTTCCATCTCAATGCATTTGTGTGTTATTTGCATAGTTACATCCATTTACATAGAACTTTATCGTGAATTAAAAAAGTGCATGTGTAATAAGGTCATGTTAAAATCATGAGTGAGTATTTGAGTGTCTCAGCATTCAGATGGCTTCTTTAGGCCAGGAACCAGCTCAGGAAATCAGGAACAAAGCAGGCAAAGGTCCTCTATAATATCGGAGCAGCAGGAACACAGGATATAAACAGGCAAAAGCAGGCTTGGCAAAATAATAAACTACAGTGACAGACACATTATTATGTCTTATGCTGCAGGGCAAACTTTAATAACTGACTTCACATGACAGTTTCCAATGACATCATAACATTCTAACTTAGTTAACATGAACTGGCCACACAACATCATACAACATCACACGTTATTAACTATACAACACCACATGCTATTAACTAAACAATATAAATTACATGTTATCAATTATTAATAACATCATATATTATTAACTATTAATATACATTTACTCCAAGAGTCATCACATATAATAGTTGTAAAACTATGAAACGTCGTCACGCTTTGTGAGCTCGCAAGAACTGCGTACCAAGCGAAGCGAGGGGCCGCATTTGCAGAAGGTGGAGGCTCCAACGTCGGCTGCAGTGAGCCGAAGGCGCATTTGTGGAGGTGGAGGCTCTACGCCGTCTCACAATTGGGTTACAAACAGCCACAGAGCCGGGACTTTGAAAAAAAAACATCTAACACGCAATGACTAACTACAGACTTATACAAAAAAATACGAGTCGCGGGACTTAGAAAAACAAAAATTACAGATTTACACTAAAGAAATACGAGACACAAAACGATTACGAACTCGCAAAAATACGACCTTAACGGCCGATCCGCACACAGCAGAAATCATTAAAAAATCACTAAATAAACACAAAAATGAAATAAAAACCTTACCTACAGCAAGGGGGGACACCCAGGACGCCTGGAAGTGAGGTTACACCTCAATTTAAGTCCAATTTGCTCAGTTTAGACACTTGAAAATCCCCTAAGGGAGAGAAAAAATGGTCGGCGAAAAACGAAGACGAGGCTACAGGACCCCTAAAACACCACCAAGCACATATGACTTTTCAAAAAAGCCATACGAGGTACAAGATACACTATTAGCAAGGTGCTAAATCATCCACACCCTCGTACCACATACACATTCCCCACCATTTTACACTAACTTACAGAATGCAGAAGTACACAGCTACAGTAACGGTTTCCCCTCGCGCACGCAGCCTATTTACACTACACACTGCACACATTGCTGACACTTACACCTCATCTCAACAACAGTGCAAATCTACATTGTATGCTGCACGAACATCAAAACAGATTGTTAGCTCTTCAGCACATTCCTTGCTGCATATATTAATTACAAATAGGTAAAGTATATTAATTTATTAATTAATTAATTAGCAGAAAAACTACATACACACAAAAAAAAATGATTGCAATAAACGCCAAATCCCTTCACCGCGCGCCTCACAAGGAGTGCCAACGTTGCCCATAGCACACAAACTACACCAAGGGACAGCCTTGCAATAAGCGCAAAAAGGAGATCAGCGCGGACCTTCACAATCACAGCAAAAGCGCCTCTGATAACAAAAAATACACCAACCAAGAGGCTTGCGATTTGGCCAATTGCATAGCGATCTATATAAGCACAGAGCATATTTTTTTACAGAAGTTTTTAGTTAGTGAAGACCTTGCTTTTGGATAGAAGTTCACTAACTAAAAACTTCTGTAAAATAAATATGCTCTGTGCTTATATAGAGCCCTATTCAATTGGCCGAATCACAACTGAATGAGAGTTAACAACATAAAAAGTCATGCTGCAGACAAGTTCCAAATTTCTATGCATTGCAATAGCTATATTTTTATTTTCTGAGATGAACACTATATGTAGCACAAGGATCAAATTCTACAGTCACTTATTCAGTGGTCTATATCTCAAGAACATATTATGTTATGTTAAATTCATTTTTTGGGTGCTTCTTAATAAGAATGCTTTGAACACACTCTTTAGACATTTCTTTTTGTTTTCTATAAATATTTTTATTAGGTGACGTAATTAATTGTATCCTCCTCAATGTAAAATGTACGCTTCACTTACTTCTAAGAAGTCTCCAGACTAATAGATTCTCACCTTCTGGAACGTTCTCCTTCCTATACAAAGGTATAGACAAATTCTAAGGTAAGTAGAAATACAAGTACATGTACAGTGCAATACAAATATGAAACAAATGGGTCCGCAGACAGCTTGGTGCAACAGAATTGAGGTCCCTATTCTGAAGAGCTTACAATCTAGAAGTTAGCTGTGTATGTCCACAGTCATGGGTAAGGGCTTCACACTACCAGTGTCTCATGTGGCTAACAAGCAGACAATGACATGCTGTATGTGTGAACAGCAGTAGTGTGAGTTCCTCCCCTGAAGTTAACATGGCGCCCTACAGAGAGACAAGAAGAATAATGTGGAGGTTCGAGAATGTGAGAATCTGATTCTCTGGAGGCTTCTTAGAATTAAGTGAAGTGTACACTTTAAATGACAAATGCATTGCTGATGATATATTTAACTGATTCACCTAGTTAAAGGTATATATAAATTTCCTGTTTTGGTAAGTTTTCCTACTTTGGTAAGAGACAGGCATTGATAATCAGAAAAATATGTATTATATAGAAACATTCAATGTACTTACAAAGTTAAATGCAGGAAAGTAAAATCCAGCTTTGCACACCCACAGGAAGCTTACATAACCAAGTATGCAGAGGAGAAGCAGTCAGGTACAGAGTTTGAGCTTTCTGGTAGAGACCAAAGGAAGTTATGCCACAGGGTGGAATCACATGGTTGGGCGGGGTTTGAGCTCACAGCTGAATCAGAGCACAAACAGAAACTCCCGAGTTTGATACAAATCTATTAGCTGCCTGAGCCCCCTCCTGATTGGCCAAAACAAATCATGAATGTAATGCTAATTTAGCCTGGGCTTTCAGGGGTGTTATCTCTAGTTTTCAACTGTCAGAAATTACAAGTCATTTTGCTAACTTCAAGGTAAGTGTTTAAATGTTTATTCTGGTATTTTTTCATGCAAAAATATTTTCATACACTATTAATTCTCCTTTATCAGATTCACACATAATCCAGGAAACATAGATATGCCTTTAAAATATTCATATAAAAAAAAAAATTCTAGAGGGCCCCATTAAAAGTAACTTTTTAAAAGAATAATTAAAAAAATATATTTTGTGTTTAAAGTGTCCCTTTAAGGTTAGTGATGATTGGGACAGTTTTAGGTACTACTATAAAGATCTTTTTCAGGCCAGTGAGTGTGTTTACAAGAAATATAACTAATAGAGTGTTAGGTTTCCTTCCTTGCGGTGTTGGCTTGTATGGGAGCAGATGGATTTGTTACACAGAAGCAAAAGTGACAAATGGAATATCTTCACATGAGAATGTGCGGTAATGCATCATCCAGTGCTGTAAACATGCGCAAACAGCAGAGTTTAATCTTTCTAAATATGTCACAAGACAGAAGGTGTATATCATTCTTCAAAATAGAACTTGCCTCAAAAGGACAAATTGAAATAAGTAAAATCTTACACTACTAAAACCTGTTAAAGGACCACTCTATTGTCCTAGCAAGAGGAGCTAGTTATTTTAATCATGTATTGATCCTTAATAACATTCAACATTTAATAATTTATAATACTGATCTTAAATATTAAATTAAGCCTCCAGCTGAGTGTTTGTCTTTACCATGATGAGGTGATTCAGGGGAGGGCTGGCTGAGAGATTGGTTTAAAGGGTTTTAAGAACAATCAGATAGGATAAGGCTGTAAAGGGAAATCTCTAACACAGGGGTCTTAAAACTTTTAATACCTACCACCCGCTGGTTACATAAATCATATGACACTAGCTATGTATCACCCTTTACTTACTAGATAGTGATCCGGTCCTGACTGCTGTCCCTAGCTATGTATCACCCTTTACTTACTAGATAGTGATCCGGTCCTGACTGCTGTCCCTAGCTATGTATCACCCTTTACTTACTAGATAGTGATCCGGTCCTGACTGCTGTCCCTAGCTATGTATCACCCTGTACTTACTAGATAGGGATCCAGTCCTGACTGCTGTCCCTAGTTATGTATGATCATTTCCTTACTAGATAGTGATCCGGTCCTGACTGCTGTCCCTAGCTATGTATCACCCTTTATTTACTAGATAGTGATCCGGTCCTGACTGCTGACACTAGCTATGTATCACCCTGTACTTACTAGATAGGGATCCAGTCCTGACTGCTGTCCCTAGCTATGTATTACCATTTACTTACTAGATAAGGATCCGGTCCTGACTGCTGTCCCTAGCTATGTATAACCATTTACTTACTAGATAGTGATCCGGTCCTGACTGCTGTCCCTAGCTATCTATCACCCTTTACTTACTAGATAGGGATCTGGTCCTGACTGCTGTCACTAGCTATGTATCACCCTGTACTTACTAGATAGGGATCCGGTCCTGACTGCTGTCCCTAGCTATGTATCACCATTTACTTACTAGATAGTGATCCGGTCCTGACAACTGTCCCTAGCTATGTGTCGCCCTGTACTTACTAGATAGTGATCTGGCCCGGCCTACTGTCCCTAGCTATGTATCACCCTGTACTTACTAGATAGTAATCTGGTCCTGACTGCTGTCCCTAGCTATGTGTCGCCCTGTACTTACTAGATAGTGATCCGGTCCTGATTGCTGTCCCTAGGCTCTCTCGGGTCTCAGGCATGTGATGCCACTTGTCAACCCCGCCTCCCACCTTGAAAGCTTGAATCGCCCACTAGTGGGCAGTAGGGACCAGGTTGACTACCACTGCTCTAAAACAAGTCTCTAGCTAGTGGAGATCATTGTGTTGGTAAACGTTGTGTCTCAGAAGGTAGTGTCTCTTTCCACCATCTCCCCCTGTCCCTTCTCTGTGTGTGTGGGCTGTTTGTTTTGTTTTCAAAGTCCTGCGTGCCTGGGGTTGTTGGTGTGTGTTACTGTCTTTGCCGTTGTGTATTTTTTAGGGCCTAAGTGCCTGGCTTTGCTCAGCCTCGTTTTCATGCAGTTTCGGCGCCGCTGGCTACAATTAGTGCCTTCGGTGCTCAATGCAACCCAAATCATCCAGCCTAAGCCGTGCGCCGTACACGTCTCGCCTTGCTTCGCGAGGCTTTGCAGATGAGCTCCTTTGGCGCCCATCCAGCCTAAGTCGTGCGGCATGCAGCCCAAATCATCACGCCTAAGTCCTGCAACATGCACATTTCCCTCCCCTGTGTATTTCCCCCCTCCCCTGTGTCTCTTCCCCTCCTCTCCCTCTCCTGTGTCTCACCCCACTCCTTTCCCTCCCCTGTGTGTCTATCCACCTCCTCTCCTACCCTTGCATGTCTCCCCATCCCCTGTGTCACTTCCCCCTCCTCTTCCTCCCCTGTGTCTCTCCCGCCTCCTCTCCATCTTCCTCCCCTGTGTGTCTCCCTCCTCCTCCCCTGTGTCTCTTCCCCTCATCTTCATCTCCCCCTCGCCCTCCTCTCACTCCCCTGTGTCTCTCCCCCTCCTCTCACTCCCCTGTGTCTCTCCCCCTCCTCCCCTGTGTCTCTTCCCCCTCCTCTCCATCTCGTCCCCTCTCCCTCCTCTCACTCCCCTGTGTCTCTCCCCCTCCTCTCACTCCCCTGTGACTCTCCCCCTCCTCCTCTGTGTCTCCCACCTCCTCTGTGTCTCCCCCTCCTTCCCTGTGTCTCTCCTCCCCTCCTCTGTGTCTCCCACTCCTTCCCTGTGTGTCTCATTGCGCATGCGCGCCCTGTCGTGTGCACGGTTGGCTGCTCGTGTGCGCTCCCCGCCACAATGTGCATGAGCATGCGCAGGGTTTGCGGCAATCGTAGTAAACCTGTGATTTGTCGCAATCATGAGTTTGACAACTCTTATATCTTGATATATATATCACAGGTCTAATTTCTCCTCTAGCTCACTGTCTCCCCTTTCTATTTCTGGCTCTCAGCAAGCCCCACACTGCCGATGTTTAGCGGAATTGCACCCCTGGTACACATCGCACTTATCCAGATCCCTTCTTCCTTGATGTGCCCCACCTCCTCGGCCTTCAGCTGTCATCTCCGATGACTGAGTCTCCTCTCTGCACGTCTCCTCTTTGTTTCAGATTCAGCTTTGCATCACCAGCTTATTATATTCCATCATGGCCTCAACAATTCCACAATTTCCCTAACATGACTATCTGGTCATATAAGCAGGCCAGGTTTGGTCATGCCGTTAGCTACCCCTTACCAAAAAAGTTGGACAAAAAAAATATATATATGTTCATCTTGTAAGTAATATTTTTAGTTTGTCTATTTTAAGTGCACAATAATTGCAATATTATATTGTACTCTTTTTGTTTAATTTTATTTAAAAACAGAAAAAAATTGCATTTCTTATAGCAAACAATAACCAGCAGTGAACATGTGCATGTTGCTTTGTTAATTTGTATTCTCATTATTATTCCGTATGCGGCTATTGGTACCTTCTCCTCACTAGTCTATATACATACATACAATATAAACACATCATAACACCATGTGATGTACAAAAATTTCCCACTGATCTTGTGCCAGTCAAGTATAAAATTTTCATATGTCTCAGGAAACCAAGTAATTTTACAACTGCTTTTTTTGTAACATACACATATCATAAAATACAAAGTTTATGTCTATTCAATCCTCATGAAATACCCCTGTTTTAATATAATTCAAATAAATTGATTTGAACCCATATTATCTGGCAGATTCTTAAACCATGTAAATAAACATCACAGATTGAAAGAGTCTATTATAAACTAAACTAAATATATATATTATACTATATACTATACTAAAATTCAGTTTATGATATAGACCATTAATTTTCCGTGTAGTCAGCAAAATACTAACTCCCTTTTAATTTATTTACGTTAGGGAGAATCATAAAAACGTTAGTGGATTTGTTTTCATCAATAAGTGCTGTTTGATCTTCCAAGAGTAACAGTCCTTTAAGGACAGCGATAGGTTTTGGTACATGGCAGTTTTATGTTGAAAGATTTATTTTGCACTTAATTGACAGCTCAGTTTCAAATGTGGCCAACAATGACATAAATCAGCAAAGTTTAAAAGGCTGCAAAAGGTCTCACAGGTTAAATTCTCAAGAAAAAAAAAAATCTTAGGTGGTCACATAATTCAAGGCTTTATGTTCAGTTTGTTTTAATGAACTTTTACACTGCGTGGTCTCTGGAATACATTACAAAACATTTTGTTCTACAAGGCAAATTAGCTAAAACAAGCAATAAAACATGACATTAGACATAATTGAACATTAAAAGTTTTCATGGAGTTGGAGGTCACGGGCGAGTGACCTGGTTAGGTAGTTCCCTTTCACCGTCCTTGTTTAATCTCAGTGAGTATTTCAAGACAGTATTAATAGCCACATGTAATTTTGTAATATCGATATAGAAATTCTATTGTTTTTCCTTAGTCATTTGTAATATGATAAATTTTTTCTCAAAATAATCAATTTTTGGCATTTAATACAGGAATAATATACTACCTCGTGGGAAAATGTAAAACTGATCTTCATTTGGGCTTGAAAAATAAACATAATGTTTTTTAGGGTTAATTTATTGAAGGATATTTTTTAATTGTAAAGGTAGAAAGTAAAATACACAGATTATGTAGTTTTATCATTAATACAAAATTATTGTTTATGGTAGGGAACCATTTTTTTTAACTGAATATTTTTGTTACTCTCTCAAGGGGGTTAAAATTAAGATGTATTTCATTACTCCTATTGAAACACCTGAAACCACATTCCCATTGTACACATATAAACTTCCAGTGGGTTCAAAGTCTCCTCCTACCTAAGGAAGCTAATCATCAGAAACCAACAGACTTATTAAATTGCGATTTGGCAAATTTAAAAGGGCTCTATTTAAGCACACAGAATATTTTTTTTACAGAAGTTTTTAGTTAGCAAAGACCTTGCTAATGGATAGAAGTTCACTAACTAAAAACTTCTGTAAAAAAATATGCTGTGTGCTTAAATAGAGACATTTTAAATTTGCCAAATCACAATTTAATAAGGCTGCAAAAGTGTAGATCCCACAGCAGCATAACTGCATGCAAAAGATAATATATTAGAGGCTGTGTTGTTTTATTTTCTATCCTAAAAGCTTATTGCCTGTTTTAAGTGTTCTTCAAAATAGTATAATTTACCCAGTGGCAGAGCTAGTGCATTAAGGGCCCCGGTGAAAAAAACAATGTACACAAAAAATACATATATATATATATATATATATATATATATATATATATATATATATACTAGCGACTTGCCCGTCAGAAAATGACGGTCAATAAAAGAAAGTGTTATAATGCTGTTTGTCACACAATGTGAGTGTACTGTGTGCCTCAAGTAACTACATTCCTCAAAAAGCGGAAATCTACTTTACATAAAATAAGAAAAACTAAAATCACCAAAAATAAAAAATGTACATTACAGAACAAACAAAAAAAAACGAAGTCACAAAAATAAAAAAAGGAACTTTACAGAAAATAACAAAATACATTACAACCCCCCCTCACTACATTTTTTTTTAAATTACACACCTGAAAATGAAATACATATAATACATACATATAATACAATACAACACAATTAAATAAAATACAATACAACACAATTAAATAAAATACAATACAACATAATTCAATAAAATACAATACAAAACAATTCAATTAAATACAATACACCACTATCTAATATACATGCCACTATGTAATAATACAACACGTTTACATGAAATAACTAAACACTCTAAACATTCTAAATATTCTAAATATTATACTCACCTTTCCAGCATGTCCCGTTCCTGCATGTCACGTCCCAGTATGTCACGTCCTCCATGTTCCGTCCTCCATCTTTGCGTCTTGTCTGGCGCTACTCCTGTAAAAAAAAACATTGCATTAGTAAACATAAACCAAAGTTAAATAAACACAATCTACATTATACTTACCTTTCCGCGATGTCTCTGGCCTCCTCGTCTTCTCCGGAAGCATCCGCGCATGAAGAAAAAAAAAAAGCGAAACACATCCGCCCTGGTGGATGTCGCTTACGCTAATGACCTTCCTATGGATTATTCCAGAATAAAATTGGCAATGGCGGCTTCTGATTGGCTGAAAAGGGCTGTCTATCAAATGAAAAAAGTATACACCCCAAAATACAACGCTGATTGGATAACACACCTGTCAATCTTTATTTGAACCAATCCTAAGGCTTTATTGCCATCAGCCAATCACAATGGAATATACCCCCACGTACTGATTGGTGAAGACATCTGCGCCTTCCCATTGGCTGTAATATTGATTGATATTAACAGTAGCCAATGAGAATGCGCAAATCCTTCACCAATCAGTACGTGAGGGTGTATTCCATTGTGATTGGCTATTGTCAGTGCAATCAATCAGAATGCGCAGAGGCTCCAACCAATCACCCTGTGGGGGTATATTCCATTGTGATTGGCTGAAGGCATCTGCGCCTTGTGATTGGTTTAAATAAAGATTGACAGGTGCATTATCCAATCAGAGTGGGATTTTAAGGTGTATCCGTTTGTGATTGGTTCACCCATTGGCGCCTCCTGATTGCGTGAATTTGATAGACATCGTTTTCAACCAATCAGAAGGCGCCATTGCTTATTTTCTTCCGGAAAAGTCTCCTGGAGCCTCATTAGCGTCGGGGATGTTCGGGAGTGCGGATTTAAGTATATATATATATATTTATTTATTTTTACAGGGCGTGGCAGAAGAGGATCCGGAGGAGGCCGGAGACATCGCGGGGAGGTAAGTAGAATGTAGATTATGTTTATTTTATTTTGATGTATGTGTATTAATGTTGTGTTTTTTGTAACAGGTGCGGCGCCGGAGAAGGATTCAAAGAATAAGGACGGGACATGCCGGAAAGGTGAGTAGAATATTTAGAATGTATAGAATGTATAGAATGTTTATTTTAGAACTGTAAACGTGTTGCACTAATTTTTTTTTTCGTAGGTTGCTGAACATCTGCAAAGGTAAGTGGTCTTAATTATTTTATTTTAGCTTAGACTTAGATTAGTTAATATATAGATAGCATTTATTGTATGTTAGCTAGGGGTATGCATTTTATTTAGATAGCATAGGATGTATTGTAGATAGATTGTGGTATTTATTTAGATAGATTGGGGATGTATTACTATATAGATAGCATGTATATTAGATTATGCTATTTATTTAGATAGATTGTTTGATGTATATTAGATAGGGGTGTATTGTATTGTAATTGTATGTATTTGTATTGTATGTATTTGTATTATATGTATTTCCTTTTCAGGGGTGTATTTTTTTTTTCTGTAGTGGAGGGGGGTTGTAATGTTCCTTTTTTTATTTTATGTGACTTAGTTTTTTTATTTTGTGTAATGTAGTTTATTTTTTTTGTGAGTTAGGTTTTTTATTTCATGTAATGTAGATTTTTTTTGTGACTTTAGGCTTTTTTATTTTCTGTAATTAGAGTGGTGGGGGTTAATAGGGGGTAGGTAGTGTAGATGTTAATAGGTTTGTGTAGAGGGTGTTTAGTTGATCTTTAATGTTTTATTGGGGTGGTATAGTTATCACGATTGTTCTTGAGGACCATCATGGCACTTATGTGGTTAATGTAGTGTTGTAACAAGCCCATACTGGTGTTAATATCCCTTATGGGACTGATGGGGTTAAATAGAGGCTTATGGGGGTCTGTATTGACCCCCATGAGTGACAGGGTTAATGAAGGGCTTATGGGGGTCTGTATTGACCCCATCAGTGACAACCCAAAAAGCCCCCTAGAACATCATTTATTTTATTTTATTATTTTTTTCAGTGTAATCTAATTGCATATGCCTGCCTGCTAACGTGTGTGTGAGGCCTATTGCATCTACTCTGCCAACTTTTGCCAGTGCACAGTGACACTAATATCTAGTGCAACCGTAGTGTACAGTGACAATAAACAACCCTTTTTGGACTGTAATCGATTGAATATCAGTTGCCTGCCTACAGGCGTGTGTGTGAAGCCTATTGCATCTACTCTGCCAACATTTGCCAGTGCACAGTGACACTCATATCTAGTGCAACCGTAGTGTACAGTGACATAAAACAACCCTTTTTTGACTGTAATCGATTGAATATCAGTTGCCTGCCTACAGGCGTGTGTGTGAAGCCTATTGCATCTACTCTGCCAACTTTTGCCAGTGCACAGTGGCACTCATATCTAGTGCAACCTTAGTGTACAGTGACATAAAACAACCCTTTTTTGACTGTAATCAATTGAATATCAGTTGCCTGCCTACAGGCGTGTGTGTGAAGCCTATTGCATCTACTCTGCCAACTTTTGCCAGTGCACAGTGACACTCATATCTAGTGCAACCGTAGTGTACAGTGACAATAAACAACCCTTTTTGGACTGTAATCGATTGAATATCAGCTGCCTGCCTACAGGCGTGTGTGTGAAGCCTATTGCATCTACTATGCCAACATTTGCCAGTGCACAGTGACACTCATATCTAGTGCAACCGTAGTGTACAGTGACATAAAACAACCCCTTTTTTGACTGTAATCGATTGAATATCAGTTGCCTGCCTACAGGCGTGTGTGTGAAGCCTATTGCATCTACTCTGCCAACTTTTGCCAGTGCACAGTGACACTCATATCTAGTGCAACCGTAGTGTACAGTGACATAAAACAACCCTTTTTTCACTGTATTTGATTGAATATCAGTTGCCTGCCTACAGGCGTGTGTGTGAAGCCTATTGCATCTACTCTGCCAACTTTTGCCATTGCACAGTGACACTCATATCTGGTGCAACCGTAGTGTACAGTGACATAAAACAACCCTTTTTTCACTGTAATTGATTGAATATCAGTTGCCTGCCTACAGGCGTGTGTGTGAAGCCTATTGCATCTACTCTGCCAACTTTTGCCAGTGCACAGTGACACTCATATCTGGTGCAACCGTAGTGTACAGTGAAATAAAAGAACCCTTTTTTGACTGTGATCGATTGAATATCAGTTGCCTGCCTACAGGCGTGTGTGTGAAGCCTATTGCATCTACTCTGCCAACTTTTGCCAGTGCACAGTGACACTCATATCTAGTGCAACCTTAGTGTACAGTGACATAAAACAACCCTTTTTTGACTGTAGTCAATTGAATATCAGTTGCCTGTCTACAGGCGTGTGTGTGAAGCCTATTGCATCTACTCTGCCAACTTTTGCCATTGCACAGTGACACTCATATCTGGTGCAACCGTAGTGTACAGTGAAATAAAAGAACCCTTTTTTGACTGTAATCGATTGAATATCAGTTGCCTGCCTACAGGCGTGTATGTGAAGCCTATTGCATCTACTCTGCCAACTTTTGCCAGTGCACAGTGACACTCATATCTGGTGCAACCGTAGTGTACAGTGAAATAAAAGAACCCTTTTTTGACTGTAATCGATTGAATATCAGTTGCCTGCCTACAGGCGTGTGTGTGAAGCCTATTGCATCTACTCTGCCAACTTTTGCCAGTGCACAGTGACACTCATATCTGGTGCAACCGTAGTGTACAGTGACATAAAAGAACCATTTTTTGACTGTAATTGATTGAATATCAGTTGCCTGCCTACAGGCATGTGTGTGAGGCCTACAGCGCCTACTCTGACAACTTTTGCCAGTGCACAGTGACACTCATATCTGGTGGCACCTTAGATTCCCATTTAAGTCTATGGCGTTTCGCCGATGTTCGTCCGTTCGCGAACATTTGATGGAATTTGCGTCCGTGGTTCGCAAACAGAAAATTTTATGTTCGCGACATCACTAATAAATACACACACACATACATAAAATATTCTCTTACCTGCGGGGGCCACAGGGGAGCCGAGAAGAGCCACAGCGGAGGGCCGCAGCAGGGTTAGCAATGGGCCCCTCAAAGGCTCAGGGCCCCAGTGTCTTGCACGAGCTGCACCGGCAGTAGCTCCATGCCTAATTTCCTGTATATGGTCCCAATGTGAATTTAATAAAGCACAGCACAGTATACAGGCACATCGTGTCACAACTAAATATGCTATAATATGTCACAAGTTAGTCCATGTACTGTTAAAGTTCCACCTATAGGAAATATACATAGAAAAAGAGTTTTGGAGATAGAAAAGAAAAAAGCTGTTTACTTTGCCCATTCTATCTACCTAGAAAGTTGACTATCCTAGGCATGCTTAACTTTAATAATGTTATCTCAACACCAGGTTGTATATGAAAGATTACAGTTATAGAAGTTCAAATATGTGTAAAAGTTTTTGTACGTGTCTTTTTTTGTGTGCCAAGACTAATATATTTTGTGCCAAAACCAGTATGTGAACTACTACTGATCTCATAAACATGAATGTAACTGTCATAGGTGAGAACTGTAGCTGTAGTTTATAAATAGCTCTAAGGAAAATGTTGGCGCTTTCTAAATAAAGAGTGATAAATAGTTTGATGTGGATCAATTTTTCGACCCATTCAGAACTAATGTGATCATGGACATAATTTGAGCCTCTATTGGTGACTCCCATCTCTCATCAAATATGAAATAGTGTTATTTCGGATTTGTTTCAGATTGATCTTTCCAAGTATTGTATATATGCTGCCGAAGCAAGCACATTAAACAGTAACTAACAAGGCAAGATCCATAATGTTTGCACAAGCAACTAATTTTCTCTATGTGGGATCTTACTTCTTATTGGAAGTAAAAGTTATTTATTTGCCATGTACTTCTTCATGTTTTTGGGCGCTAGAAGTCTACTATTTATTTATTTTTGTATCTATTTTGTGTTGCTGGTGACTTGGGTACAATCTCTATAGCAGGGATGGATTGCACCTTAATGATGAGGGAGCTGCTGTGCTAGGGAAAATGATGGTAGAACAGCTGGGGGAGTTTTTAAACTAATAGGTGGGAGGGAGGGACTAGATAGAGGTAATGGGGTAGAAAGTGAAGAGGCGGCAAGGAATGAATTAACTAGTCATGTGGAAGGAGATGGGGGAGGGTTAGTATAGTCAGAAGGGAGGTACTGCTAAGTAACTCAAGTATAGTGGCAGGCACTCCAGAAGTACAGACTCATAACATAATTCTTGCTAATGCCAAAAGCTTGCCCAGAAAAATGGGAGAGTTAGAATTATTAGCAGTAAATGATAAATTGGATTTAATAGGCATTACTGAAACATGGTGGGATGATTCGAATGACTGGACTGTTAATCTGGATGGTTATAACCTAT
Source organism: Discoglossus pictus (assembly GCA_027410445.1). Taxonomy (NCBI): domain Eukaryota; kingdom Metazoa; phylum Chordata; class Amphibia; order Anura; family Alytidae; genus Discoglossus; species Discoglossus pictus. Next base: position 408,725,524 of record CM050165.1, on the reverse strand, counting down.
TTAGGGAAGATAGGGGCAATGGTAAAAGGGGAGGATGGATTTGTCTGTATGTTAAGCCTGAATTTAAATCTATAGTCAGAGAATATATTTATGGTGGAACTAGCAGTGATATTATATGTTTGTGGTTAGAGTTAAATGATGGAGCAGCAAATTCCAAAAGAATATTGGTAGGAGTATGCTACAAACCCCCAAATATAATTGAAAGTTAGGAAATGCAATTATTATTAGAGATTGGAAATGCACCTAAGCACGGGCAAGTTCTAAAATGGGAGATTTTAACTACCCTGAAATAAACAGGATGAATGAGACCAGCAGTTCAGCGAAGGGGAGCAGGTTCCTGAGTACACTCAGGGATCATTATCTGGCTCAGGCTATACAAGAGCCTACTAGAAATGAGACTATCTTGGATTTAGTCATCACAAATAATACTGATATAGTATCTAATAGGGCAACCATTGGGAAACAACACAGTCTCATTTGAGATTAAATAAAAAAAAAACTGTAAGGGGCCAACAAAAACTCTGAAATTTAAAAGGGCACATCTTAACGGTCTAAGGGCAGCAATACAAAAGTATAGACTAGGGCAAATAACTGATGGGTAAAAATACTGAACATAAATGGACAACATTTAAATCTGTACTAAACATACATACACATTGGCATATACCATGTGGGAATAAAAGTAAAAGGAGTAAATTACATCCAACATGGCTTAGCAATGATTTAAAGATCAAGATATGGAGTAAAAAACAGGCATTTAAATTATATAAACAAGAGGGGACAGAGACTGCTTTACGGGAGTACAAGGAAATCAAGGCTTGCAAAAGGGCTATTAGACTGGCTAAAATAGAAAATGAAAAATTAATTGCAAAAGAGAGTAAGACTAACCCTAAAATATTTTTTAAGTATATTAATGGGAGGAAGGCGTGAAAGGAAGCTCTAGGAACATTACAATGTGACACAGGCCGTCTGACAATTAGTGAAAAGGAAAAGGCAGATCAGCTAAATAGGTTCTTTTCTTCGGTATATACCAGTTGTTGGGACACTGCAACATAATGGGCCTACACTACTTTCACCAAATAATTGGTTAACGCAAGAAATAATCCAAAAGAGTTTGCAAAAAATAAATGTTAATAAAGCTTCAGGTCCTATAGAATACATCCACGGGTAATGAGGGAACTGGGGTTTGTAATAGCCAAATCATTATATCTCATTTTTCAAGATTCACTCAACATAGGGTCTCTAGCAGATTACTGGAGAAAAGCAGAGGTAATACCTAGATTTAACAAAGAAGCAAGAGCAAATCTGGCAATTATTGACCTGCAAGCCTTACTTCTATATTGGGAAAGCTTTTTCAAACAGGATTATAAGTAGGAGTCAATATGGATTTATGAGGGATAGGTCATGTCAAACAAATCTAATCAGTTTCTATGAGGAGGTCAGTAGTAACTTGGATCAAGGCAACTCAGTGGATGTAGTCTTTTTAGCTTTTGATACAGTGCCACATGGGAGACTATTGTGCAAACTAAGGGATACAGGAATTGCAGTAAATATATGCACATGGATTGAGAGCTGGCTAAAAGACAGGAAGCAAAGGATTGTTGTAAATGGAACATACTCAGACTGGACTAATGTGGTAAGTTGGGTTCCTCAGGGCTCAGTATTGGGTCCTCTCCTTTTTAACATATTTATTAATGATTTAGAAGTAGGACTGGAAAGTATTGTCTTAATTTTTGCTGATGACACGAAGTTGTTCAATCAGAATATGATGTACTTTTCCTCCAAAGGGATTTGCATAAATTAGAGAAATGGGCAATTCAATGGCAGATGAGATTTAATACGAATAAATGTAAGGTTATGCATCTGGGAAGGAAAAATAACCATGCAATTTATAAACTTAATGAAATAAATCTAGGGGTATCAGATATTGAAAGGGATTTGGGAGTGCTTGTGGACAACCAACGACTTAACAGTTTTCAATGCCAAGCAGCAGCTGCAAAGGCAAATAAACTATTAGCATGTATTAAGAAGGGTACAGAAGCAAGGGAAGCAAATATATTTCTACCACTATACAAATCTCTAATACGCCCTTTATTTGGAATATGGAGTACAATTTTGGGCACCACTTCATAAAAAGGACATTTTAGAGCTGGAAAAGGTACAGAGAAGGGCTACAAAACTAATAAGGGGAATGGAGGGGCTAAGTTATGAAGAAAGACTAACCAAATTAAACGTATTTTCTCTTGAAAAAAGGCGTCTCAGAGGAGATATGATTACCTTATATAAAAACATCCAGGGTCAGTATAAAGATTTGACAAGGGAGCTTTTTGTGCCAAAAGAATTCCAACTGACACGTGGACATCCTTTGAGGATAGAAGGAAAAAGATTCCACCTTAAAGAAAGAAAAGATTTCTTCACAGTAAGGGTGGTTAATCTGTGGAATTCTCTACCAAGGGAGGTGGTGACAGCGGATTCAATAGTTAACTTTAAAAAGAGATTGTATATATTTATAAATAAAAAGGGTATTCAGAGTTATCCTGGTTAATTAGAGAGGGAGTATTGATCCAGGGAGAAATCTGATCGCCACTATCTGGGGTCAGGAAGGAATACATTTTTTGCCTTTTGAGAAAATTGGCACAGTTTCACTTGGTTTTTTTTCTGTTTGCCTTCCTTTGGATCAATTAACAACTAATCCGCATATTGCAGATCAGAGGAGATCTTAAAATGTTGAACTTGATGGGCTAAAAGTCTTTTTTCAACCTCAATTACTATGAAACTATGTAACAAACACATTTGAGTTCTGAACTGGCTCAAAAAAACATTATATATATAGGCTCAGAACTAATATAATGAGAACTTTGAAGGCCGAAGAGGAGAAGGGTTCCATGTGAACAGCAGTTTAATATTGGTCAGTCCTACGAGATAGGCGAGCATCGTTCGGAAGAGACGTGCGATGGCTTCCGTCGCCCTCAGCAGATCGATAGGGAGTCGGGTTCAGATCCCCGAACCCGGAGCAGCAGAGACGGGCGCCCTCACTGGCGCCCAGTGCGGTGACACATCTGATCCCAGAGAAGCCGGCGGGAGCCCCGGGAGACTTCTCTTTTCTTTGTGAAAGGCACTGCACCCTGGAATGGGTTCACCCCTAGAACGGGGTCCTCGCCTTTCAAAGCGTTGCGGTTCCGGCAACGTCCGGTGAGCTCTCACTGGCCCTTGAAAATCCGGGGGAGAGGGTGTAAATCTCGCGCCGGGCTGTCCCCATATCTGCAGCAGGTCTCCAAAGTGAACAGCCTCTTGCATGTTAGAACAATCATGGTAAGGGAAGTCGGCAAGTCAGATCCGTAACTTCGGGATAAGGATTGGCTGTAAGGGCTGGGTAGTTCGGGCTGGGTGCGGGGCTGGGCACGCGCCGCGGTTGGATGAGGTGCCTCTGCCCCGCATCCCCCCTCCATACCTGTGGCGGCGGCGGATGGTGGAAAAGGAGCGCGGGCGGCGACGGCGACTTTGGATGCATGCCAGGCCCTTCCCGTGGATCACCCCAGCTGTGGCGGGTGCCTCAGCCGGCGCCTCGGCCAGCGCCTAGCAGCTGATTTAGAACAGGTGCGGACCAGGGGAATCCATCTGTTTAATTAAAACAAAGCATCGCGAAGGCCCGAGGCTGGTGTTGACGCAATGTGATTTCTGCCCAGTTCTCTGAATGTCAAACTGAAGAAATTCAATGAAACGCAGGTAAACGGCAGGAGTAACTATGACTCTCTTAAGGTAGCCAAATGCCTTGTCATCTAGTGACGCGCATGAATGGATAAACGAGATTCCCACTGTCCCTACCTACTATCTAGCAAAACCACAGTCAAGGGAGCTGGCTTGGCGGAATCAGCGGGGAAAGAAGACCCTGTTGAACTTGACTCTATCCTGCAACTGTGAAGAGACAGGAGAGGTGTAGGATAAGTGGGAGGCCCCTGCTTCCGTCGGGCGCCGCCGGTGAAATACCACTACTATCGTTTTTCCACTTAGCCCGGTGAGGCGGTGGGGGGGGGGGGGGGTGAGCCCCGAGTGGCTCTCGCTTCTGGACCCAAGTGGCCGGCTTCTTGCCGGCCGCAACCCACTCCGAGGACAGTGGCAGGTGGGGAGTTTGACTGAGGCGGTACACCTGTCAAACCGTAATGAAGGTGTCCTAAGGCAAGCTCAGGGAGGACTGAAACCTACCGTGGAGCAGAAGGGTAAAAGCTCGCTTGATCTTGATTTTCAGATTTACAGACCGTGGGCCTCACGATCCTTCTGACTTTTGGGTCTTAAGCAGGAGGTGTCAAAAAAGTTACCACAGGGATAACTGGCTTGTGGCGGCCAAGCGTACATAGCGGCGTCGCTTGTTGATCCTTCAATGTCGGCTCTTCCTATCATTGTGAAGCAGAATTCACCAAGCGTTTGATTGTTCACCTACTAATAATTTGAAGAAAAAGTAAATTCTTGGAAAAACTGTGGTTTGTCTTGGTCCGGCAGCATTATATCAGATAAAATGTTTTTACTCCCCAGATTCCATTACCTTTTAAGGAACATCACAGTTTCAATCCCAAAAACAACTATTGGGGAATTTCAAACTTTAATTGATAGATACATTCAAAACAACAAACAAATAAGAATAAAAAGGATGTATATGACTAGAAGATTCAGAAAGGGAGGGATATCTTATCCTATGTTAAAAAGCTATCAAGATGCAACTATGTTATCCCATATCGCCAGTGGATTTATTGCCCAACAGACAATTCAATGGATACAGATAGAGAATAGCTGGATATCAAAATTGAATTGGAAAACAATGATCCTTCAGGTAAACTTTCAGGACAACTCAGTAGATGAAAATGTGGTTATTGTTAAAAAGCTTTTAAACCATTGGCTAAGGAACAGGTGTCAGGAGTCATTTGTCCCTTACCCAAGTCCACTTATTTTTCTATTTGACCTTTCTTTCATACTAGACATCCCTAGCATCAAGACATGGCATAGATGGGGAATTAATTCCCTAAAATATTTATTCCATGAGGGAAATATTATCTCTTACGAGACATTAATTACCTCATTTGGATTTCCGAATTCTTTCTGGCTTGATTATCACAGATTAAAAAAACACATCATGAACATTGATTTCATGGAGTGTTTCAGACCTTTAAATATTTTTGAGAAGTAGTTGGTGGTTGAGGACAAAAAGCATATTATCCCCAAGTGCTTTAGTTTACTAACCGACCATATAGAAAAAGGGAATAAAATGGTAAAGCCCAATTCTGTCAAACAAAGCTTCAAATCTCATGGGACGAGGTAGAATGGCAGAGAACGCTTTCCTTTTCGGAGAGATTTATAAAGAACCCATTGTATAAAGAAACTTATTTAAATTCTCAAATAAGTGGTATATGGTTCCCAGTAAACTTTCTCGGATATCAAAAAATGAGGATATGAAACTATGTTTGTGGGGAATTGTGGGGAAATAGGGAGCTATATCCATATATGGTGAAGCTGTGCCCGGATCCAAAAGTTCTGGATATCATGCTTCAACTAAATGGCTAAAATATTAAAATTGACGATTATAATTCCAAAATATTTAAATATAGAAGTTAAGGTTTTTATCCTTCAGATTGTTATGATAGCTAAATGGTTGATTGTGAGGAAATGGAAACAGGCTTCACCTCCAAATTGGAGTGAAGTAAAGTTGGCAATATTAAAAAAATCAAGAATTTGAAATGGAATTTCCTTTTATAGATAACTCAAAAAATCATGTAATAAAATGGCGGGTTTGGAATAGAATTTTAGATGAGTAAGAACAAACGATCCTGAATTTATACCCTATGTGAGTATTCCGACAAGGTGCCCATGCCCTGTGACGCCCTCCCAGAGTTTGCATGTTTGTTTTATGTTTCTTTTTTTCCTTTGTCTTGGCTATTTAATCTTCAATGTTGGCATAATTGATCCAATGGCTTGGTATAGGCTGTTATGAGAAAGTTGACCAGGTCAACATTTTTGAATTATACATCATGATAACTCTCGAAGTTTGCAAATCGAAAATTGTAACCAACATTGTTTTATTGTCTTACTTTTTTTCCTTATATGTGTATTTGTTTTGAAAACAATAAAAAAAAAGAATTAATATATGCCAGTGACGTAAAAATAGAAAATATACTGTTAAATTGGCTTTTAAAATATAGAACAGTGAAATGTACAATTTCTATAAATTTGAGATAGGTATTTAATAGTGGCTGCTGGTGAACTTTCAAGTTGGAGGGGTGCCATAGCAAGACTTGGCTCCTCCCCTTGCCCCACCCATTTTAAACTTCTCCCCCTGAAGGCATATTGCCCTATATATACCCGGCCCAATGACCTTATACTTGCCCCACCCATTAAAATAGACGCCACCTACTGATTTTTTAATATATTTTTTAAATTCTAGAATTTTGGGATTCAGGCAGATAATAACATTTTTCTTCTGCACGAATGCAATGACACTCACCAACAGTTGACTCTCCTTCTCAGGGAGTCTTCAAGTGTAGTAGTCAAAACTTGTATGCAGCCGCAGAGTGTTGGTACCTGGCAGTAATATAAAACAAGCAAAAAATCAGAGAGTGCAAGACCCCAACCATACTTAAAAACACTTATAAAACCAAGAAACCCCACCTAGGCCCCAACCATACCTAAGAAACCCATATTATTATTATTATTATTATTATTATCTTTATTTATATCGCGCCAACATATTCCGTAGCGCTGTACAGGGGTTGAGTACATAGCAGAAAACAAATTAAACACCTTGTAAAGAATGGAGGGCCCTGTTTTTGAGCATAAAATCAAATGTACATAGAGCTTGTTTCCAAGGCACTGACACAAGATTGAAAACTCGCAAACTTATATTAAACAAACAGGGACTATATAGGCCCCAACCGTAACTAAAAAATGACAATTATGTCAAGCGGGACTATATAGGTTACAGCCGGACCTTAAAAACCCACATTTCACCAATCAGGACTATATAGGCTGAAACTGTAGCTAAAAAAACCTTAAAATACCAAGCGGCATTATATAGGCCACAACTGGACCTTAAAAACCCACATTACACCAAGCAGGACTATATATACCCAACCCGTACCTAAAAAAACATAAAATACCAAGCGGGACTATATAGGCCACAACTGTACCTTAAAAACCCACATTACACCAATCAGGACTATATAGGCCCAAACCGTACCTAAAAAACCTTAAAATACCAAGCGGAACAATATAGGCCACAGCCATGCCATGGGTGTATACATATATATGTTTATATATATAATCAGAGTATTGCAGTATATAGTGATACCTTTTTTATTGAACAAACATATTCATAGGTTTCATGATGAGCTTTCAAGATTGTTCCTCTCTTTGTCGAGTTAGAGTCAATACTGATTATAGATTCACAAATACAGCAACAAATTCCAGGATTAACAAATAATGTTCTGATCAGCCAGCCATGCAAGTGTGTGGGGGTGCAGACCAGAGTAAGTAAATTTGGTTGTAAATAGTTTCACATCTAAGGAACCATAGAGCTGTAACCAAACTCAGGAGGAAGGCAGAGAACAATAAATAAAAAAATAAAAAAATCAATAACCACACATATATATTTACAATCATGAATGTTGGAGGTGACAAGAAATTTTGATAATGAGATAAGAATTCAATGTCTACATTAAGGCATGAGTTATTACTGTTAAAGAACATACTCATTTTGATTTCAAATGTCTTTCTTTCCTTAGTGTTTTAAAAAAAACTTTGAGTATTTTGATTTTGAGATTTTTCAATGAACAGGTTTACCTGCAAATAATGGGAACTGCAATGGTGACTAAAATGGCACCACAATATGCCAATTTATTTATGGCTGACCTTGAACAGAGATTCCTGTCCACATATATCCACAAACCTTACAGATACTACCTTTATATAGATGAGCTGTTCATCATATGGACAGAGGGAGAAAAAAAGCTCAGTGACTTCCACACTGCCTTTAATACCTTCCACCATCTATTACATTTAAAATAGATTACTCTGCAGAACATGTGAACTTTCTGGACACTACCATATCCATCACCAATGGTAAACTTAACTCATCTGTATACAGGAAACCTACAGACAGATGTAGTTATCTCCACAGCTCTAGCTTTCATCCCTCACATATTAAAAAAGCGATTATCTATAGCCAAGCCATCCGATACCACAGCATATGGTATAATAATGAGGACCCTGATAAACATTTAAAAACCCTGTCTGACTCCTTCAGGAGAAAGGGCTACAAACCTAATGTCATAACACTGCCATTAAAACACCCCGGGAACACCTGCTGCAATACAAAACTAAAGAAATGACCTCACGTACACTTCTGGTAAACACATACCATCTGGATCTAGAAGGAATCCGTAAAATATTTAAGGATCTACAACCACTGATAACAGAGGACACAGAATTAAAACATATATTTCCCAAACCCCCCATTCTTGCATTTAGGCAGCCACCAAATCTCAGACAAACATTGGTGAACAGTAGATTGGCCAATGAAGAGCTTAACATAAAAATGGCACAAAACCTTGCAATAAAAATCGGTGTAAATTGTGTCAACACATCTGCAAAGCCACGCACAACAGCCACGCACAACAAGAAGACCTATAACATCAGAGGATCATATTCTTGTACGTCATCCAATGTAGTCTACATGATACAATGTACTGCATGTGAGAGAGGCTGCTACATTGGAGAAACCAGACAGAAATTACATATGAGGATGAAGCTACACAGACATTCCATCAATAAGCACAATGAGGAGACTTACTCTACTCCAGTTGGGCACCATTTCCCCCAGAATAACCACTCTATGAAAAATCTAAAAATCAAAATACTCAAAAGTTTTTTTTAAAAACACTAAGGAAAGAAAGACATTTGATATTAAAATGATTATGTTCTTTAACATTAATAACTCAGGCCTTAATGTAGATATTGAATTCTTATCTCATTATCAAAATTTCTTGTAACCCTCAACATTCATGATTGTAAATATATATGTCTATTTATTGTTTTTAATTTATTTTTATTTTTTGTTCTCTTCCTTCCTCCTGAGTTTGGTTACAGCTCTATGGTTCCTTAGATGTGAAACTATTTACGACCCCAATTTACTTACTCTGGTCTGCACCCCCACACACTTGCATGGCTGGCTGATCAGAACATTATTTGTTAATCCTGGAATTTTTTGCTGTATTTGTGAATCTATAATCAGTATTGACTCTGACTCGACAAAGACAGGAACGCTCTCGAAAGCTCGTCATGAAACCTATGAATATGTTTGTCCAATAAAATAGGTATTACTATATACTGTATCACTATATCACTATCACTATATCCCTATATACTGCTCCAATACAATAGGTATCACTATATACTACTCTGATTATTCATCTGGATTACTGGACGTTCACGGCTACCTCATTCTTTATATATATATATATATATATATATATATATATATATATACATATATTTACATATTTACATATATATTGATATATCTATATATAGATATATAGATATATATATATATATACACACACATATATATATATATATATATATATGTATACACATATATGGCACGCCAACTTTTGGGAAAGTGCCAAATTGGAGCCCTAACCCTCTAACCCTATCCTCTAACCCTAACCCTCTATGCCCTGACTCTCTAACCATAATCCTCTAAGGCTGACCCCCTAACCCTCTAACCCTAACCCCCTAACCATCTAACCTTAACCCTAACCTCCTAACCCTCTCACCCTAACCCCCTAACCCACTAACTCTCTAAGCCTAACCCCCTAACCATCTAAGCCTAACCCTCTAACCCAAAACCCCTAACCCTAACCCTCTAACCCTCTATGCCCTATCCCTCTAAACCTAACCCTCTAACCCTAACCCCCTAACCCTCCAACCCTAACCCTCTACGCCCCATCTACTCCTCCCAAATCTACTCTTCCCCCACTCTCCCTCTCGTGTGTCTCTTCCCCCCTTTTTTCCCCTTATCCTTCCTTTCCCCCCCTTATCCTCCTCATCCCTTTCCCCCTCGCCCATGACCCCCTCCATCCAATGAACCCCCTTTCCCTTCTCTTACCTTGATCCGATGGGCTCCTACTGCTCTCTCCCCTGTCAGGAACCAGGATATGCTAATGAAGTGACGCGCATGTGATGTCACGTCATTAGCATATGCTAGTTCCTAACACACCCAGATAACGCACTGCCGTGGATAGAGCACCAGGAGCCCAGCGGATCAAGGTAAGAGAGGGAAAAGGGGGGTCATTTTAAGGAGAGGTGGGTCATGGGAGAGGGGAAAGGAAGGATGAGGATAAGGGAAATTGGAGTAGGAGGAAGATAAGAGGAGAAAGGGAGGAAGAGGGGAGAAGGGATAAAGAAGAGGGAGAGGGGAGGAGGATAAGGGGAAATGGAGTAGGTGGAAGATAAGGGGAGAAAGTGATAAAGAGGGGGGAAGGGGGAAAGATGGGGAGAGATACAGGGGAGGGAGGGGGGAAGAGTAGGTGGGGAGTAGAAGGTAGTAGAGGGGGTACCAGGGCCTAGATGAGTCAGTGTAGGGCAAGAGGGGGTAGCGGGGCCTAGATGGGGGCAGTGTAGGGCAGGAGGGGGCATCTGGGCCTTGGTAGGGCAGTTTTGGGCAGGAGGGGGTAGCGGGACCTAGATGGGGCAGTGTAGGCCAGGAGAGGGCATCGGGGCCTAGATGGGGAAGTGTAGGGCAGGAGGGGGTAGCGGGGCCTAGATGGGGGCATCAGAGGGCAGGACGGGGTAGCGGGCCTAGATGGGGGCATCAGAGGGCAGGAGAGGGTAGCAGGGCCTAGATGGAGGCATCAGAGTGCAGGAGGGGATACCGGGGCCTTGATAGGGGCAATGTAGAGCAGGAGGGGACATCAGGGCCTAGATGGGGCAGTGTAGGGCAGGATGGGCTAGCAGGGCCTAGATGGGAGAGGTGTAGGGCAGGAGGGGGCATCGGGACCTAGATGGGACAGTGTAGGGCAGGAGGGGGCATCAGGGCCTAGATGGGGCATCAGAGGGCAGGAGGGGGTGGGGACCTATATGGGGCAGTGTTGGGCAAGAGGGGACATTGGGGCCTAGATGGGGCAACAGGGGGTATGAGGGTGCATACTTTACAATTATGTGAAGGTTTTCATAGTCTACTTTGGTTCTTTAAAGCATGTGTAAACTTTTCTCATCTGTCTTATCCTATAATCATTACAGTAGTTTTTAGATAAAAGAGACTGTTATCATAGGTCACCTTGGATTCTATTCTTCTGCTCCTGGGTGGTAAATATTTACCTTATAATGAATCCATATTCCCAGCCAAGCTCAGGACATGCCCCAGAAACCAACAAAGAGAAATCTGTTTCCAATTACTAGATGCTGTGTTGATTTATTTGTTTTCTATAACAAAGAATTCCACTTACAAATGAAATATCTATTTTGATTGTGAACTTTTTTTTAGGATAAACTACTAGGATAATTCTCATGCAAGTTCTGCAAATAATGGCAGTTATTTATTTAGTTTTTTAAAAGATTGGTAACTCGTCTTCTATCATTGAACATTTATAAAAAAAATAATTGTTTCTACGTTATATTAGAAAGCTGTTTTAAGTTACTGTGTTGTATTTTATATTAAATGTTCACTAGCATTTATTCCCCAGTTACAAAGATAGAGCCTGTCCAAAACTAAACTGTCAAATGTATTCCCTTTGTGAAAGTAAAATAGAGTAAAGCAAGTTTGATCCTGTCAGTCATATTTGATTCACTATAGGAGATACAAGGATAGCTTGAAGCTTGTATTTCAATAATCAAGAAAAACTTAGTATATTTGTGAATTATGTAACAAATTCAACAGTCACAGCTGTATATGCCACAATCATAAAACAATTTGTAGAGTAAATTATAGCTTTTGAATATTCTGTTTATGTATAGAGGATTACATTTTGTCTTTGATTCATTGCTTCCTGATGGATAAAAACTATGAGGGAGTGGTGAGAAAGATGTGTTAGATAATTGGATCAGATTTAATTTAAATATGATGGGTGGCACACATATCTGAACGGCCAAGGACAGCATAAAACTTAAATAAGTCTGTGCCCAAACATTTTAGAACGGGTTTAGAGCTAGAGGTAAAAGGTAAAGCCCATACTCCATGGAGTAGGGTAGTCAGTAGTTACCACTTAGGATACTCGCACCCACTCCAGGGGGGCCTAGGCCCTTGTGGCACCCATATCACCCCCACAGTTATTGAGATGTCCCAGGGGACTTCAAAACTTTAATTAATTAATGGCATAGGTGGACTAGGCGGATGGGTCATGAACTCCCCCACATAATTTATTATATTATGCCTCTTCTTCAGCAATCGTGGCAGGAAAGCAATGGTGGAAATAACTTTGGGCTAGTGTTTTCTTAATGTTAGTTAAGAGTTTACGGGTCAAGTGTTACAGTTAGTGTAGCTTGCAAACATTTTTAGAGCGTCATAATTGTCTACTAGTCAGTAATTAGACTTTTTAAGAATTTTAGCAAGGTTTATGTAATCTAGGCATAAGATTTTTCTAAATATGCTTCGACATTCATACAGTAGCTGTTAATGTTGGTAGTTTATTATATACTGTATACATTTGAAGGTTTTACTAAACTAAAGAGGTCATTTAATCTATAAAATATACAAATGCACCACAATATATGAAAATGTATATACTTGTTATTTGTTTACATTTGTAAGCAACAAGTAAGTTTGACAAGTGCGAATGAAGCCTGATATTTATGGACTTGCTTTCCACTTCATCTGTTGGGAATAATTGCATGAGTTCCAAGTCTGCTTAGATTCCCTATGAATTGTAGAGTTTTGACAGAAATTATTCGGCTCCAGTTTCATGCATAGGAAGCTTGTCTGGCTGTAGGTGCTGGAACTGGGGCAGGTTAGTAAATGGATGGAAATGTTTTCTTTCTATTGACACAAAAAGCAAAAACTTGTTTGAGATATTGTATTCCTGAGTAGATCAACCTGTAAAAAAATTCAGAAAATGTCATAGTTCTCGACTGAGTATTTCAATCACCTTTAGGCTTTTCTGTTTGCAACCCTTAGAATGCTCCCTCCTCAATATGTTTTGATAATCAGCATACATCTAACTTTGGTCCCTATGTAAATCCCCTCTATAGCAATTATGGGGTGCCATAGTAACAAAGTAGATCGTACCTAGCGATGCTATTCCCCATCCCTAAAACATTGCGAGAGAACTGCTAAAAGTGACTGGCATGACAAAGCCGAAATTCACTGCACAAATCTCCTTTGATACAGTATAGCACATATTTCAATATTATTTGACACTTAACAGTCAAATATCAACATATGTGTAATTATAAATTATGATATTGTAATATTATGCCAGTTTTTTAGACTACATCTCAAATAACACACAACCCAGTATTCAAGGGGTTAGTACATTGCAGAAAAACATGGTACCTAGGAACAAATGCTCTAATGCATTATATATATATATATATATTATATATATATATATACAGTCAGGTCCATAAATATTGGGACATCGACACAATTCTAAACTTTTTGGCTCTATACACCACCACAATGGATTTGAAATGAAACTAACACGATGTGCTTTAACTACAGACTTTCAGCTTTAATTTGAGGGTATTTACATCCAAATCAGGTGAACGGTGTAGGAATTACAACAGTTTGTATATGTGCCTCCCACTTTTTAAGGGACCAAAAGTAATGGGACAATTGGCTGCTCAGCTGTTCCATGTCCAGGTATGTGTTATTCCCTCATTATCTCATTTACAAAGAGCAGATACAAGCTCCAGTGTTTATTTCAAGTGTGCTATTTGCATTTGTTGCTGTTAACTCTCAATATGAGATCCAAAGAGCTGTCACTATCAGTGAAGCAAGCCATCATTAGGCTGAAAAAACAAAACAAACCCATCAGAGAGATAGCAAAAACATTAGGTGTGGCCAAATCAACTGCTTGGAACATCCTTAAAAAGAAAGAACGCACCAGTGAGCTCAGCAACACCAAAAGACCCGGAAGACCACGGAAAACAACTGTGGTGGATGACCGAATAATTCTTTCCCTGGTGAAGAAAACACCCTTCACAACAGTTGGCCAGATCAAGAACACTCTCCAGGAGGTAGGTATATGTGTGTCAAAGTCAACAATCAAGAGAAGACTTCACCAGAGTAAATACAGAGGGTTCACCACAAGATGTAAACCATTGGTGAGCCTCAAAAACAGGAAGGCCAGATTAGAGTTTTCCAAACAACACCTAAAAAAGCCTTCACAGTTCTGGAACAACATCCTATGGACAGATGAGACTAAGATCAACTTGTACCAGAGTGATGGGAAGAGAAGAGTATGGAGAAGGAAAGGAACTGCTCATGATCCAAAGCATACCACATCATCAGTGAAGCATGGTGGTGGTAGTGTCATGGCGTATGCATGTATGGCTGCCAATGGAACTGGTTCTCTTGTATTTATTGATGATGTGACTGCTGACAAAAGCAGCAGGATGAATTCTGAATTGTTTTCGACAATATTATCTGCTCATATTCAGCCAAATGCTTTAGAACTCATTGGACGCGCTTCACAGTGCAGATGGACAATGACCCGAAGCAAACTGCAAAAGCAACCAAAGAGTTTTTTAAGGGAAAGAAGTAGAATGTTATGCAATGGCCAAGTCAATCACCTGATCTGAATCCGACTGAGCATGCATTTCAATTGCTGAAGACAAAACTGAAGGGAAAATGCCCCAAGAACAAGCAGGAACTGAAGACAGTTGCAATAGAGGTCTGGCAGAGCATCACCAGGGATGAAACCCAGTGTCTGGTGATGTCTCTGCATTCCAGACTTCAGGCTGTAATTGACTGCAAAGGATTTGCAACCAAGTATTAAAAAATGAAAGTTTGTTTTATGACTGTTAATCTGTCCCATTACTTTTGGTCCCTTAAAAAGTGGGAGGCACATATACAAGCTGTTGTAATTCCTACACCGTTCACCTGATTTGGATGTAAATACCCTCAAATTAAAGCTGAAAGTCTGCAGTTAAAGCACATTTTGTTTGTTTCATTTCAAATCCATTGTGGTGGTGTATAGAGCCAAAAAGATTAGAATTATTTCGATGTCCCAATATTTATGGACCTGACTGTATATATATATATTATTAACAAAATGCACTAGTTTTTATATAATGAAGCTATACATACAATTCACACATCTATTTAATGTCAATGATAACATTCTCATTTCCTATTGGCTTCTAGAGCCGTTTATCCTCCATAAAGCTTGATTTGGGTACTTCCCACACTAAAATCTCTTGCGGATAGGACTGGATTTAAGGATGTGGGCTTCCGCGTCCGATTTACTGCTAAATGACAAACTCCTGATTAGAATAGGGCACTTTATTCTTATTCAGTCGATCACTTCCTTTGGTTGCGTACTTAGGCCTGCTGGTTGTCTAAACTTCTTACCTTCATTATTATTATTATTATCTAATATTTATAATGCACCGACATATTCTGCAGCGCCATATATAGGATGAAATAGAACATAAAAACAATATAAATATAGATTAAACGAAAAGGGAATCCTGTCTTTGAGCTTTGAATTTTGCATATAGAGTACTTTCTCAAGCATCATATATTATTAAAAAACTTACAATTTAAGGGATTTGGTAGGTGATAGATACATTTGGCATATTACTTATGAAGGTGATAAGCTTCATTAAATAGATTGTTTTAGTGAGGTTATGAAGCACTTGAGACAGAAGGAAAGCCTAGTGGAGCGAGGTGAGGATTTCCAAAGAATTGGGGCAACACAAGAAAAGTCCTAAAGGCAGGAATGAGAAGAGGTAATAAGAGAGGAGGAAATCAGAAAGTCATTAGCAGAATGGACAAGGAGGGTGTCAGAGTGTTTAGGGTTATGGTCATGACATTGCATTTTAATCTATAGATTATGGGGAACCAATGGAGTGACTGACATTGAGTGGTGATGCTGACTGTCATGATTGATTTTATGGGGAGTATGACATGTTGCTTTTATGTGTAATGTTTAAAGATTATTGTTTTTGTACTGGTATTGTATTATTGAGTCATCAGTGGCCAAACAAAATGGAGTCTATAGCATTAAACTAGTCTGAACCTGTTCCATTTCATGTATTTTGTTTTATAGCTGCTTGTGTCCAGCTCAGGTAACACAAACCAGCCCCCAGAAGAGGGAAGCCCTTTTTTGTGGCATCATCTCTGTCCCCACGGACGCAGGACTATTCTGATTGGACTATGCTAATTCAGATAGTACAGCTATACAGCTCATTGGTGTTTGTGCATCCAGGTGGAGAATTTATACTTGTTCCCTCCCCAATTTATGAATGTTGTTTTGCTTTGTTCTGTGTTTTTTAAAAGCATGTTCAGTTGGTTTTGGGCACCTATTAAAGTTGCATTCAGTCTAACGCTTGCATTCTAAACCACAGAATGTCTGGTGTTATCAACTCTTCCTAAACAAGGGGATATAACAGTTTATTATATTAATAAGGCAGTACGTTTAGTGCTGAGTTTGCAACCTCTGATTTTCTGAGTTCTCCTAAGAGGTGTTTGCTGGATGCTGAGATCTTGAATACAAAAAAGACACGGCCTAGAGAGAGACCCAAATTTGGGGTTGTCACACTGACATTGAGTATTGGGTATTGTAGCTAAGTCTAGCGGACGCATTCATTATAGATTGGAGTGGTGATAAGCGGGTGATAGGGAGGCCAGCGAGGATTGAGTGCCAGTAGCGAAGACAAGATATGATGAGAGAATGAATTAAGATTTTAGTTGTGTCTTGTGTAAGATAGTGACATATTTTGGAGATATTTTTAAAATGAAATGGACAAGATTTGGTGAGTGAATTTATATGAGGAATGATAGAGAGGGTAGGATCAAACTGGACCCTAAGACAACAGGCTTGGGAGTATGAGTGATAATTGCATCTGCATAGAGGTGATATTGAAATCCAAAATATGTTATTAAGGTTCCAAGTGAAGAAGCATAGATAGAGAAGAGGAGAGGGCCTAGGACTGACCCTTGGGGTACACCAACAGATAGAGGGTGAAGTGAAGAAGTGGTGCCAGAAAAGGAGACAATGTTTGACCTTGTAGGTATGATGTGAGTCATGGATGCCAAGAGAGTAGAGAATTTGGATTAAACGAGGGTGGTCAACTGTGTCAAAGGCAAAAGCTGAAAGATCTAGAAGGATTAGAATAGAGAAATGATCCTTTGACTTGGCTGTGAACAAATCATTAGTGACTTTGCTGTCTCTGTTGAGCATGTTATAGAGATGATGGAAACTTTTCAGTTTTTAGAGAAAGGTTGAATATATGTGTAAGAGCAAGGATTAGCATGGTAGAGAGGTGGGGGAGTAACTTTGATGAAATGGGATCTTTCAGACAGGGTACAAGGCGAAAGGGATTGTTCTCAATGCTTCCCATTTACAGAATTAGATCAGAATTTAGGTAGCTTGGTTTTTACAAAGATGAATGGTGTTTAGTGATGTCGCGAACATCAAATTTTCGGTTTGCGAATCACGGACGCAAATTCCATCAAATATTCGCGAACGGACGAACATCGGCGAACCGCCATAGACTTCAATGGGCAGGCGAATTTCAAAACCCACAGGGACTATTTCTGGCCACAATAGTGATGGGAAAGTTGTTTCAACGAGACTAACACCTGGACTGTGGCGTGCCGGAGGGGGATCCATGGCAAAACTACCACGGAAAATTACATAGTTGATGCAGAGTCTGGTTTTAAGCCATAAAGGGCACAAAAAACCTAACATTCCTAAATTGTTTGGAATAACATGCTTTAAAATATCAGGTATGATGTTGTATCGATCAGGTAGTGTAAGGGTTACACAAGCTTCACAGTAACAGACCAATATCCCCGTTTAATGCACCGCAAACAACCGCAAACAGTCCCTTTGCACAACCGCAAACTCCCCATTTGCACAAGGTTGGATACCAAGCTAGCCATGTCCCGTTCCTTGTCCTCACTGATGTCATTGAAGGTCTCTTCCTCCACTCAGCCACCAAGGGTCCTTAAAAGGTGACAACAAGCCCCCTTGGACGCCTGCTGTGTTTGGTCTTCCACCTCCTAAAAGCCACCTTCCTCCTCTGACTCCTCTTCTTCAGACTCCCAGAGTCTGGGGCTTCCACTGCCAAACATGGAAGATTATACACAGGTCAGAGTCTGGGGGCTTCCACTGCCCAGCATGGAAGATTGTACACAGGTCAGAGTCTGGGGGCTTCCACTGCCCAGCATGGAATATTATACACAGGTCAGAGTCTGGGGGCTTCCACTGCCCAGCATGGAATATTATACACAGGTCAGAGTCTGGGGGCTTCCACTGCCCAGCATGGAATATTATACACAGGTCAGAGTCTGGGGGCTTCCACTGCACAGCATGGAATATTATACACAGGTCAGAGTCTGGGGGCTTTCACTGCCCAGCATGGAATATTATACACAGGTCAGAGTCTGGGGGCTTCCACTGCACAGCATGGAATATTACACACAGGTCAGAGTCTGGGGGCTTCCACTGCACAGCATGAAATATTACACACTGGTCAGAGTCTGGGGGCTTCCACTGCACAGCATGGAAGATTATACGCGTTGCCTCTGTCTGCGTTATTATAAGGTGTGTACTGTTAAGTAGTACTATTCCTATCGGTTTAATCCCTGTTACGTCCCATATTAGGGGACGTGTATATGGCATGCATTTTTGGAACAGGGAGATGGAAAAAGATGCTTGGTCGGACCTCCTACTTCGAATTTGGGGCACTGCACGTGCAATCTAAGGTACCACCAGATAGGAGAGGTGGATTAAGTTGTACTACTCATTCCTATCAGTTTAATACCTGTTACATCACCTATCAGGGGACGTGTATATGGCATGGATTTTTGGAACAGGGAGATGGAAAAAGATGCTTGGTCGGACCTCCTACCTCGAATTTGGGGCACTGCACGTGCAATCTAAGGTGCCACCAGATAGGAGAGGTGGATTAAGTTGTACTACTCATTCCTATCAGTTTAATACCTGTTACGTTACCTATCAGGGGACGTGTATATGGCATGGATTTTTGGAACAGGGAGATGGAAAAAGATGCTTGGTCGCACCTCCTACTTCGAATTTGGGGCACTGCACGTGCAATCTAAGGTACCACCAGATAGGAGTGGTGTAAAGTTGTACTACTCATTCCTATCAGTTTAATACCTGTTACGTTACCTATCAGGGGACGTGTATATGGCATGGATTTTTGGAACAGGGAGATGGAAAAAGATGCTTGGTCGGACCTCCTATTTCGAATTTGGGGCACTGCACGTGCAATCCTAAGGTGCCACCAGATAGGAGAGGTGTATTTGCCTATTCTATTCCCTTCCGGCCGGGGATTCCGGCAGGCTTGCGGCCGGCGCCTTGTTATCCCTTGCAGCCGCACGCGCCGGAGGAAAGCCTTTGATCTTAATCGGCCGCAAGAGTTTTGGCCGCAAGAAAATCCTGGTTGCTATTCAATTGCTCCGGGAAACCTCTCTGCAAGGCTAAAACCGAGCCGCAGCTTACTTGCAGCAAAAAGGTCCCGCAGGCACACAATTGAGCACATAACAAAGCCATAATAAAGCCATCCTGCACTCTGAGGAGACTATAAAGTGATTGTAGGTGTTAGCATTAATAGCACACATTCCCCTACACTAAAATCCGTAAATACATTTTATTTGAATTTATGTCAAATATCTGTGGAGCACCTCAGACCCGCCCACGCTGCGGCCAGAAAATAAACAGTTAATGTAATCTCGGATTTGGGCTGATGTGCAAGCTTGAGAGGGGGTTGCTATTAATCCTCATGTCCCCCATTATGATCCCTAGCATTTACAGAGCTTTACAGTGCCGTGTTGAATTTATTTTTGCTTTTAAAGATTTCTGAGCTTACGGCCGGTTGCAAGATATACGGCCGGCCGTAAGGGGAGATCCTTGCGGCGCTGTATAATTGAATTGCAAGGTAACGGGAGCCCCGCAAGGAATCACAGCTTTGCGGCCGATTTACGGCCGATAATAGAATGAGGGCCACAGCCTGGCTATCTATTTCCCTATTAAATCAGCAGAAAAAAGAAATAAAATAAAATAAATTATGTTCTAGCCCTAAAAAGGGCTTTTTGGGTTGCTGTCCTTGCAGCAGATATCAAATGAGTCCTTCAGGTGTGTAGTTAAAGCTAAATACACAGCCTGGCTATCTATTTCCCTATTAAATCAAGAGCAGGTAGAAAATATCTCCTCTCTCCACGAATGCAGCTACAGAATGATTCTAAAATGGAGGCTGTCATACAGATGGAAGGCTCTGGAAGGGAGTGTATGCTGCTGATTGGCTGGAATGTGTCTGCTGACTGTAAGGTGCAGGGTCAAAGTTTCCTCAATGATAAAGAATAGGGGGCGGACCGAAAAGCGCATATGTTCGCCGTTCGTTGCGAACGCGAACATGCAAAAATCGCCGCGAATAGTTCTCCGGCGAACTGTTCAGGACATCACTAATGGTGATAATGTTAACTTCTTTTCTACCATTAACATTGCTGAACCCTACTATGTTGACTAGATAATTCACTTGAAAAATAAATGTTTAAAAAAAAAAAAAAAAAATTCTTAAAGACTAAGAGCCCTATATTAATCTGGTGCTCTAACTTAGGGGGGTGCACTAAAAAGGCTGCAGGAGTTTTTTTCCCCTAAATTCTACACTAATTCAAATAATTTATTCCCCGAGATTAGAGCAATAGATATATATAAAGTTTTTATTTATTAATATATTTTCATATTAAAAAGATGTCACAATTGTATTTATAGGTACAATAAAAAAATATGTGTTTATTTTGTGTTAAAATATGATGTATTTATAGACAATGCATTAGGTAACGTGGTTTTGTGACGTGTATTAACCCCCTAATTATGGGGTTCTTTGTTACCCTGGATTTTGGATCATAAACTGGGCTTAATGCCAACATATCATATTTTTTAATTGCACATACATTGATATTGGATTGTTAAGTGTCAAATAATGTTGAACTTTCAGCATTTTGTAGTGCTTTTTGTGCTATACTGTCACTTTAAATGTTTCTGGGAGATTCAGCAAAGGTTTTAAAACTACTTGTGAGTGGTGTTTGACACTCATAAATCTTTCTTCTGCTTTTTCAATTATGGCACTGTCCTAATTTGCGAGTGATCTGTAAAACCTTATTAGTATAGGGTTTAGGTGTCAGAGTGTCAGGAAGTAACTCTTAATTTATTTTCAGTGCAAAACTCAATGGAGATTTTTGCCTTTCTTTTCGACTGCGTCGTGAAGTTCACTCGGAGCAGTGACCCGAAGCAATATGCCCACATTGTTTCAGTGATGGGTGATTAGCATAGCTAGGTAGGGTTTACTCCCTAGTTAGGGCATTTGTAATTAAAGCTAAAAAAGAAGAGGAGAAAACGGCTTTTATATAAGCAATCTCAAAAGCAGAAACAATATACAGGACATAAAAACAATCAAACATAATGTGTGTACAAATCTCAGTGTGTTTGCTAAGCACTCACTTTCTACATTATAATACATTTATATTTTTTGTTTGTTTCTTTTTTTCTGAATAAAATGTTTTATATATTTCTGTCATGGTATATATTTGTATTGAAGCCTGATTATTTATGTGAAAGTGTCATAGATTAGTAATATAACACTGTATGACCTCCATTTTTTTTAAACTCTCTATGTAATAGAGTACATTTCAGAGTTTAATTTTATTCACTATTTTCTGTACCTTTGCCAGCTCACATACTGTCAGTAAACACAGAATATCCTTGTATAAGCAAAAGCAATAACATAAAAGAGTATAGTTTAGTTTGTTCCCAATTAGGCTTAGTACAATGTGGTTAGAGTTATAGTATTTTATTGGTTTCATGGAAACTCTATTCAATTCTCGTTCCATTGTTCTGCTCACTTTATGTAATATATATTGCAAATATTAATGTCATATTTCTTCCAATGTTTTATTTCAATAAACAAAACCAGAAGTTTTTGTCGATTTTATTTCCTTTCATTGGAAATGAGCAGCTTGTACTCTTTCTTTTAAATATGTAAAACATAACATAGTCTATTACATGATTTGTAATGGCAAACACATACTCAATCCAAGTGACAAGGAATTAAACAGGAAGCTCAATTATTAACTACTAGATTCATATCCTTTGGAACATGTGCATAGGGGAAAACAAATTAAAAATTTGGAAGTTAAAAAAAGTACATTGACTTTGAATCGACTTATTAACATGTATTGGAGAGAAGAGGGTGATGAGCTAATATATTGTAATAATTCATCAATTAGAAGAAAACATTTTTATTTTAGATCAAACTGTGGTACGTGGACCATCATTGGTTTGTTACCTGCATTTAGGTGTGATTAAAAAAAAAAATTTAAGAAAATTAAAAAATACATAAACAGCAATAAAGGAGAGTTTATATACTATATTATTATGGTTTATAACTGAGCAAACTATGTTCCAGTCTAACACCGCATTATAAAGGTTAAGAAACAAGCAGGAAGTTCATAAAGTGGCCAGCCGATTTCCACAGAAATTACTGGTAAGGCTGTGCAACAATGAAGCAGCTGTAGATGTTGCCACAGTTTGCAAAAGATGTTATGTGCTCCAGCCCAAAAGGTGGTTGGAAAATAGCAACTCAACTATATTAACATACACTCCAGGGTAAATGTACACATAAACGCATGATTTGGGATATAGAAAAGGTAAAGTAGGAGCTGGTGGTGGGGGCCTTACAATCCCACATAATTGAGTTTATATGAGCCATATCACCTTCTTTTAGAAATATGGTGCCCTTCTTTTATGTCTATTTTTTGCAGTAAGTGTAACACATCCTATTTTGTTTTCAGAAGAACCTCTTATGTTCTAACAACCATCCACAAAGATGTCCTTATCTCTTGTCTTTACTTAGTCCTATGACTTCAAAGGGTTTGAGCCCTTGCAACAGTAGAGCTATAAATGTAACATGTCCTATTAATGATACAGTCTTATTTATCATATATTTATTGTAATTTCATATATTACTAATACAGAATATATAGAACAATATTAAAACAACAGCTACAATTTAAAGATTTTGAGATTAAGAGAAATAAGGTAAGATTTAAGCAATATTCTCCTAATATTCCTTGACATGTAATAGTGTAGAAATTTTATGTTATTTTAAGGGGTTTAAAAGAGCAAATGTGCAATCGTGTGTAGGAAACTGGCAAGGAAAGTGAGGCTCCACTCTACATACGAACACACATGTTTATCCAATGTCAACCAGCATTGTAAAAATATTGACTTATTATGTTTATGTTATGTTATGTTTGTGTTTAGTAAATATAAAGGGTCTTCAACCTCACATACACCTGCATGTGTGTACAAGGAACAGGTACAGTGCCTTGCAAAAGTTTTCACCCCCTTGGCATTTTTCGTGTTTTGTTGCCTCACAACCTGGAATTAACATGGATTGTTTGAGGATTTGCATCATTTTATTTACAGAACATGCCCACAAGTTTGAAGATTTTTGTATTTTTTTTATTGTGAAGCCTAACAACAAATAGGACAAAATAACAGAAAAAGTCAATGTGCATAACTATTCACCCCCTAAAGTCAATACTTTGTAGAGCCAGCTTTTGCGGCAATCACAGCTCCAAGTCGCTTTGGATAAGTCTCTAAGAGCTTGCCACATCTTACCACTGGGATTTTTGCCCATTTCTCCTTGAAAAACTGCTCCAGCTCCTTCAAGTTGGATGGTTTGGGCTTGTGAACAGCAATCTTTAAGTCTGACCACAGATTTTCTATTGGATTGAGGTCTGGGCTTTGACTAGGCCATTCCAACACATTTACATGTTTCCCCTTAAATCACAAGTGTTGCTTTAGCAGTGTGTTTGGGGCCATTGTGTTGCTGGAAGGTGAACCTCCGTCCTAGCCTCAAATCACGCACAGATTATTACAGGTTTTGCTCAAGCATATCCCTGTATTTAGCACCATCCATCTTTCCCTCAACTCTGACCGGTTTCCCAGTCCCGGCTGCTGAAAAACATTCCCACAGCATGATGCTGCCACCACCATGTTTCACTGTGGGGATGGTGTTCTTTGGGTGATGTGTTGGGTTTGCGCCAGCCATAGCATTTTCTTTGATGCCCGAAAAGTTCAATTCTAGTCTCATTGGACCAGAGCACCTTCCTTCATACATTTTGGGAGTCTCCCACATGCCTTTTCGCAAACTCAAAACGTTCTATTTTGTTTATTGTTGAAAGTAATGGCTTTCTTCTGGCTACTCTGCCATAAAAACTCTATGTACCGTACGGCTTATTGTCGTCCTATGTACAGATACTCCAGTCTCTCCTGCGGAACTCTGCAGCTCGTCCAGGGTTACCTTAGGTCTCTGTGCTGCCTCTCTGATTAATGCCCTTCTTGCCCGGACCGTGAGTTTTGGTGGGCGGCCGTCTCTTGGCAGGTTTGCTGTTGTGCCATGTTCTTTCCAGTTGGTTATGATAGATTTGATGGTGCTCCTGGGGATCATCAAAGATTTGGATATTTTTTTATAACCTAACCCTGACATGTACTTCTCAACATCATTGTCCCTTACTTGTTTGGAGAGTTTCTTGGTCTTCATGGCAGTGTTTGGTTAGTGGTGCCTCTTGCTTAGGTGTTGCAGCTTCTGGGGCCTTTGAAAAAAGGTGTGTATATGTAATGACAGATCATGTGACACTTAGATTGCACACAAGTGGGCATCATTTCACTAAGTATGTGACTTCTGAAGATAATTGGTTGCACAAGAGCTTTTTATGGGCTTCATAAAAAAGGGGGTGAATAAATATGTACATGTACATTTGTGTTGGATTGTGTGGCCCCCACCACACTGGCAGCTCTTACTTTACCTTTTCTATATGTCAAATCATACGTTTATGTGTTTACATTTAAGCTGGAGTGTATGTTAATATAGTTGAAATTGGAAACCCAGGGTTCCAAAGTAAGCAGAGCAGGGCTTGCGAATGCAAGCCTGTAGCTACTGCTTACTATTAGCCAAAATTAGACTGTCATCATCAATAAAACCTATGAGTGCTCCCGCAGGCTCCCTATATGAAACCCCCGCAGTGTCCCCACATTAACTCCCAATGATGGAGTGGTACCGATTGGGACCCCCGCAGGTTCCCCACATTTACCCCCATCGATGCAGGGGTCTCGATCGGACCCCCGCAGGGTCCCCACATTAACCCCTTGAAGCGGGGGTCCCGATCAATACCCCCACAGTGTCCCCACATGTCCTCCATGATGCAGGGGTCCCGAACGGAACCCCCGCATCATGGGGGACATGTGGGGACACTGCGGGGATCCCGATGGCGACCACCAGCAATGGGGGGTTATTGTTAGGTGATACGGGGGTACTACCCCGCAGCCAGTATTGCGCATTAGTGTGCCGCGGCCCTTTAGGGACCCGCAGCGGGGAATTTACATTTTTTTAAATGCAGTCGGGTCCCAGTCAGGGCCTCCGCTGCAAGGGTTAAGGTGGAGACACTGCCGGGGTCCCAATTGGGATCTCATTTAGGAGTGTGGGGGGGGGGGGGGTTGCTAGGAGCAGTGGGGACATTCGAGGGAGCATACATAAGGACTTCTAAAACCCTTACGGGTCCTCCCTAGCACATGTAGGACTTCGTCCTTCATTTGCGATGTGCGAGTGTGGATACATTTGCGAACTTGGGGGAATCGGGTAATTGAATAGGGATTTGCTATTTTAGTGCTGCAAAAGTGACAGATCAAAGGCTTCAGAGTGGAGGTTGCCGACCGACTTTTTCATACGGCCGTCAATTGTAACCCGATCCAAGCTCACAAAAAGACTCCAATTGAATAGCAAATTTGCCTGCGATCTCCACTGCAAACTCGGATCTGAAAATTGCAGCAATTGAAAGGGGCTCATTATATGTTGACTAACTAAGAAATTGTCCTAAGATTTGTGCTATTAATTGTGTGATTTACTAAGTATGGCTCCTAACTGTAATGTCAATCACAGTACAGTGGAACCTTTATATTCATCATTAATCCGTTCCCGAGGGATGGTCAGATACTGAATCAGATGAATATAGAATTCCTTTTTTACATATTAATAAACTAAAATTGGAATAATCCATTCCCACCCCTAATCTGATACATAAAAAAATAAAAATTTAACCAGAACTTTATAGTGAGAAGCGATGATGGCAGAAGCTGAAGAGGAGCAAAGGAATTATTGTTTAGGAGAATAGTCACCTTCCATTACACATCCGGTAACTCCAATTCTGGTGATCAATGTCTTTTTTTGTCCCTTTCCCGACGATTCACAAGCACTCGATTTAGCAAAGAGCTAGACAGATGTTGCCTGTTTGTCTTTTATTTAATTTTGTGACTAATATTGGATTTTTGCATGAATATAGTGACATTTCTTTGGCTAAAAAATAATATTGGATTTGACGAATATAGGGGCTGATTGATTTTTAGTTTCCACTGTATTCACCAAGATTAATTGATTCAAATGACGTCTGCAATGCTCTCACGATATCTCCTCCCTCTTTCCTACATCACCGCTGTAGATGTGAATGTGCATTCTCCACAATCTCAGCTCACCATTAATTTTGATTGCACATTCACCACTTTATATTTCATTGATACTGTAAATCTCGGTTCTCAGTGAGAAACACACAAAAGTTCTGAATATGTTTATTATTGATTTATTTTTAAGTTGACTTCATACCGGCCGGAAGTCTGCATGCTTGAAATTTGCAACAGTTACAGAGCAATTCAATTGATCAAGCCCACAGCTACCTGGCCGAAAGCCTAAATCGCAAACCATGCAAATGTAAGTAGCATTTCAGGCCATGATCATGATCAATTAAGCAAGGCCGTAACTACTAATTTAGCCAATAGACACCGTCATCGTGACATCAGTAAAACATGGAGGTTAAACATCAATCACAATCCGGCAATGTACAAAATAATAAAAATGAACAACGATACTGTTCTAGTCCATGTGGGTGGCCTGATATGTATTAACTCCTTGATTACCAAGATTGAAATAACATGAAAATTAAACGTAAAAAAAAAGTTATTGACGATTTGCGAGCTTGAGACAATTGTGCAATAAATTCTAATGTCTTTCATTGCTTTCCCCGTCTTTTAAGACTAGAACAGATCTTTCAAGGACGTAAATGTTACAATCACTAAAATCTTGACTTGAGGAATTGTAGCAATTGAATAGCAATTTGTGATTGTAACATTTACAGGCTTGAAGGATCAAAAGCTTAGATGGGTTGGAGTTATGATTTTGACCCTCTATTCCCAGGGCAGGCAGCAGGGGTGGATCTTTTTTTTTATTTATTTGTTTAAATTCTCAATGCCCCTGGGCCTCAACCCAATATAATTAAAGAGAGAGAGAGAGAGAAAGAGAGATACATTATGGGTCAAAGCCTTCATGGCAAAGACGTACTCCATAGCCCTGGACGAATGTGGTAATGCATGATTAAGTTGAATTTTTCTATTTTTTGTGTCCCCTGTTCATATAATTTGGGGGGATTTGTCCCCCCCTCCCCCCTAGTTCCTACGCCCCTGAATTATAAGGCACTAGTACTAGTAGTATTAAGATTTATTAACATCTTCTTGACTTGTTACCTTAAAATAGACTATTTATCTACCAATTCATTTTATAGATATTGTAAATGAAGTCAGCCTAAATTTGGCTGATCAGAAAAAAAATTGTCTAATAGATGGTGAATATAGATATATATCCACTCATCCAAGGTGCACCGGGATTTGAATCCCAACAGAGTGTATAATTGAAGGAAGATATATCCAGTTCGGACCAGTAAAAAGAGTACTCGCATGTAATAATAATAGCTCAAGACATGTATTAATAAAATATAACTTGTATTCTTCCAATTTAAAACAAGTTAAAATTACAAGTAAAAATTGGGAAATGAGGGCCAAGCGAGACAAATGGAGATTGCTCTTACAGGTAAGTCTAGATAATGACAAACAGTGTCTGGGTATGGGCAGATGCAAACAAAGAAAGTAAGTGTGTGTGTGTGGGGGGGGGGGGGGGGGTCCGCCAAGCCTCAGATAGCTAGGAACAGCTCTATTCCACTATGTAAGCAAATAGGGTGTGGTGGATCAGACTCAAAATTCCGAAGATGAGGCTAATAAGGTAACCAGATTGGTATATGCCTATAGTCCCCACACATAGAATCAGACAGGGGGTGATAGAGAGTACACAATGTGGGGTATGGGCCAGGGTACAGTAGTGTGGACTACGGTGAAATAGTTTAGTACCTATCAAAGAGAGAGGCATAGATATATGAGTAAAGCAGTCATTGCTCACAAAGTACTAGTAAGTAAGCCCTCTCGCAGTGCATATGGCCAAACTATACCCAGTGACACACATATTGATACTGTTTGGCAAAATAACAGAAGTAATTATGTGACAGCAGTGAACACATTGCCTGGATATGACTACATGTACAGCATACAGTGACTCCAACTCATTTATAGCCAAAGTATATATATAATACTTAAGCCTCCCTCCAGCACCGCTACGCTGTGTGACAGTATGGGAAAGCGAAATATCAAATTTAACGGCCTACTAGAAGCCCCACGGTTCCACTAGGTGGCGGGTGCGATCTGAGAAGCAACAGGAGTTCCTCGTTATAGTCCAGAGTGCTTCTGGTGAGAGCGTCCAAAGTCTCACTGGATGCCCTCCTCAAGGCCCGATGTATGTTTCAACTTCCTGGAGACGGATTCCTCAGGGAAGATGATGAGTTCAATTTTGCTATTTTTTGTGTCCCCTGTTCATATAATTTAGGGGGATTTATCTCCCCCCATGTTCCTACGCCCCTGAATAAGAAGGTACTAGTACTCATTAAGATTTATTAACAGCTTCTGGACTTGTTACCTTAAAATAGATTATTTATCTACCAATTCATTTTATAGATATTGTAAATGAAATCAGCCTAAATGGAGCTAATCAGAAAAAAAATAGAAATAACTGAACTGAAATAATGAAAACGTTTCTGATGACATTGTCTTGCAAGTCTCCAAGCACTTCGCCAAAATTACTGATCGGAAAGTAAAATAGAAGCATGTTCCAAATGCTTTCACTTAAGTCTACATCCTGCCTGGGTGCTGTAACCTATTTGATTAAAACAATGGTATTACTGAAAAAGTCCAAATAAATCCATTTATAAAAAGATTTTTTGGCTTCAGATCAGACAAGTGGAAAATAAAAGAGGCTGCTGCAGACCTGAATCTCAGAGCCAAACCCTGAACATTGAATAGCACATTTGAGATCTAATGTGAACTTTTCCACAGATCCCACATATTGACATCTATTATTTTTAACTTGACCCTTGGGTGCTTATCACAGTTCATTTCAAAGAACAATACAATGAAATGATTGCCTTGGTAGTAAATTCAACATAAATACAAGAGTACTTCAAATAAACACGGAATGTGAGCATAATATGTTATCCCATTATGAGAGAGGGAAATAAATGGTACAGATAGTAAAATAAAAATAAAACATGTGGGTGGAAAATGCATTTAATTTAGTACATCAGGATATAGTTTGAACATTCAAATTGTACAAGAGTAGAGAATAGTATGTCTTCATGTAACAGCATAAAATGTATCACATCTTGAATTCTTCTGTATATTGTGTGTGTATATTTATATATAAATATATATATACACATACACACACATATACAGATGTACTTTTTATTTACTGTACTATTGTACGGTGGAGGGCTTCTATCG
Organism: Discoglossus pictus; assembly: GCA_027410445.1. Lineage (NCBI taxonomy): Eukaryota > Metazoa > Chordata > Amphibia > Anura > Alytidae > Discoglossus > Discoglossus pictus. Next base: position 408,695,576 of record CM050165.1, on the reverse strand, counting down.
CTCTTTTGCCCACCATATTATAAATAATTGTTGTGGTAAACTACCTACTCATAATTTCGACAACACAGGCTTAGATCCCGCTCCATGCCGATGATAGCCAGTAAGCTTGAAACAGCTGTACATGGATTGGATACTCAGCCTGTGTTTATTCCAACCTTGGCTTTGCATTAAAGCTGTGTAATATAGCATGCATAAGCTTAAAGGAAGCCATGTTTGATAATGACTACAGAATGAAGAGCGAGGCATTTGTGGGCACATTTGCATGTCCCAGCTCAACTTCCCAGAATGCAGTGTAATAACTCTTTTTCTCGGAACTCTGAGCTGGACGCAGTTTTTTTAAGTTGCTTTAGACTTTCAAATGTGAACACAGATGTACTTTTTATGTACTATATATATATATATATATATATATATATATATATATACATATATACATATGTTAAGCGATCCCTTATAATATATTTAAATGGACACTGCATCCAAAAGTTTCACTCACACATGGAAAGAGCATGTGGTATACATTCCACCAAGGAAAATAAATTGTATTAATTGAAAACTAATGAGTACCAGTGATATAAAAGGAAATTTAAACAATGGCTCGTGAATACCCTGTTAATTGTGTTTCATTATCTGATTTACATTAAAATCATCTGGAACAAGAACACACTACACTACAGTTCTGGCATCCATAAGGCTCACTGCACCTCTGTTTTCTGTAACTTAACAGGACAATGGAGAAGATGTTGTAATGTTTAGAAAGTGATCTTTAATTGCATGCTATACATTTATTAACTACTTTCCAAAAACATTTAGGCAATTACCAGTTCATGATCTTCAAAAGAGAATATTCCAATAAGAGATTTATGTGTTTCTTTAAATGAGCATTGGGAGCAGCAGTGGAGCCATTGACTGACACCAAGCCAAAGTGCAGCTTTAGTCAAAGAGATGCTACAACCTCTGATGTAAATGTGTGATGCAACAAGAAACACGCTGTGCTCTGGCTCTCATCAGCCTCAGTTATAGTGTACACTAAAAACAACAGACAATGTTTGATTAAAGTGCTGATGTAATCCTTAGAGGAATAGATTCATCACAAGGAAACATTTTCAAAGAGGCTTTAGGCAACATGTATTGAAGTTACATCATTCGAGCATTTGAGAAGGGAAAGAAATAAAAAATAAAAAATAAAATAAAATAAATAAATATATATATATATATATATGTGTTTTTGAAAACTTGTCTAAGAGCATAATAAAGCTGGAAAATGATAGTTAAATAACCACTGTGGTCAAAAGTTTAAGATAGCCACAAGTTTTTACAGCGTAAAAATAAAAATAATGCAACTTCTAATTTATTACTTTTATATGATGTGGAATGTACCGTTTTAGGAAGTGCGAAAGTAGCTAAATCAGTAAGATCAACTTATATATAAATCCCTTCACCAATACACCTTCTCTCCTCCCCTACTCTTCATTGAGTACCCTCGGACTCCAACAATCAGGAAGTGATGAGAATCTTTTTTTTTTTTCTTACAAAGTTGCTAATGTTGTTAGTTTGTAACCTTCAGTTTTTGTCGAACTGCTGTGGTCTTTTAATGCAATTTACTTTCATTAGTTTTGAGTTTCCTTTTCCATTTTATCAAGACATTTGTTGTTGTTTAGTCATTCAGTCATGTCTGACTCTCCGTGACCCTTTCTGAGCTCCCTCAAACTCATGTTCATTGCTTCACTGATCTCATCTCTCCATCTCCCCTCTGTCGTCTTCTTGTGTCTGCAATCTTTCCCACCATCCTGTCTTATGATATGTCCAAAATATTCGAGCTTCAGCCTCACGACAAACATTCATACTATAATGATTTATGTTTCACTTAAAAATACTGTATTTTTCCACATTTGGTATTAATGTATTTATTAAGTAATCTCTGTATTTTAAATCTATGCAGAATTTTTTAAAAAATGTTAAGAAATAATTATGCTTAAATAGGGCCATCCACTTAGAGACATACAATACAATAAAAAAATCTAATTTGCCAAATTGAGAACATCTAATTTAATATACATTTGATACATTTGGGTTTATCGATGCCCCAGCAAGACCAGCCACTCCCTGCAAAGTAATATTAGAATAATCTAATTTATGTCTGTTAAACATATATAACTAAGCAGATCTGGGGTTTTCTACGTCCAAGAAATGTACGTGAACATATGTATAAGATTTGAGAGAACTACTATTTTATATATTTTTCATAATATATGCGTAATATATGCATTGAAAATATTTCACTTTACTGTATGCTGTGATAACTATTGGTGGATAAAATTACCAATAGAGCAATGTATTGTGTTTCAGATGCATTAACATGACATTAATGTCCACAATAGTAATCGTAAATTAAAAAATACCTTCTTTTGAAGAACTACACTTGAAGAAAAGCAATGTGTTTTTAGAATGTAAAAATGGCAATAATATAGCTTCTAACTAATAAGTTTTACATGCAGCTGTGCTGCCTCCCATTTTAGTTTCTAGAGATCTACTTGCTGAGGTGAGAGAAAACTTTAATGGGATAGGACAGGTATATTTACTTTTGATTTTGTTTTTTGTCTTCTTTTTAGCAAAATGCACGTTATTAATAGAATCTGCATAGAATAAATGCTTTTTATATATATATATATATACTAGCTTATATACTGTTTATATATATATATACTAGCGACTTGCCCGTCAAAAATGACGGGACAATAACATTTAAAGCCATAGGAATGCTGTTTGACACCCAATGTAAACCGTTTTGTACTGTGAGGACATTCTGTGCTCATCGCGAGCCTCGCACTGAGCGCGTTCTGCGCTCTTTGCGAGCCTCTCATGTCATGTACTTTTGGTCCTTTGAGCACCTTCATGAGTCATGATAAAGAGTGATATATATTTTTATGTATATGTAGTTAAGTAATAATGAATTATTTATTCAATAAATTAATATACTTTAAGTACCTTATATACTGGAGTATAAGCCGACCTGAGTATAAGCCGAGGCACCTATTTTACCACAAAATACTGGGTAAAATGAGTGACTCGAGTATAAGCCGAGGGTGGGAAATGTGCTGCCCCCTGTGTCCCTTTTGTGCCTTCTGTGTCCCCCTCTCTCGCCCGTGTCTCTTGTCCCCTCTCCCTTCCCTGTGTCTCTTTCCCCCTCTCCCTTCCCTGTGTCTCTTTCCCCCTCTCCCTTCCCTGTGTCTCTTCCCCCCGCTCCCTTCCCTGTGTCTCTTCCCCCTCCTCATTCTCAACCTCCCTCCTCAACCCCACTCCTCATCCTCAACCTCCCTCCTCATCATCCCTCCTCATCCTTAACCTCCCTCCTCAACCCCCTCATCCTCAACCCCCTCCTCCTCAACCCCCATCATCATCCTCAACCCCCCCATCCTCAACCCCCTCCTCAACCTCAACCACCCTCCTCATCCTCAACCCCCTCCTCAACCTCCCTCCTCAACCTCAACCCCCCTCCTCATCCTCAACCCCCTCCTCAACCTCAACCCCCCCCTCATCCTCAACATCATCCTCAACCCCCTCCTCAACCTCAACCCCCCCTCATACTACCCCTCTAAATACCCCCCCCCCCCCCCCCACTTAACTGCTCCGGCCTCCTCTCCTTCCGGGTCTTGATGTGGCGCGCATGTGACGTCACATGCGCACCACGTCATTAGCATATACCGGGTGCTGGCACCCGGTATATGCTAATGACGTGGCGAGCGTGTGACGTCCCGGCATAAGCATATACAGGGTGCCGGCACCCGGTATATGCTAATGACGTGGCGCGCATGAGCGCCACATCAAGACCCGGAAGGAGCGGAGGCCGGAGCAGGTAAGTGAGGGGAGGGGGGGTATTTAGAGGGGTAGTATGAGGGGGTTAGAATGAGGGCGGGTTGAGGATGAGGAGGGGGGAGGGAAAGAGACACGGGGGGTTAGAGAGACACAGGGGGTAGAGAGACACAAGGGGGGTTAGAGAGACACGGGGGGGAGAGAGACAAGGGGGGGTTAGAGAGACACAGGGGGGGGAGAGTGACTCGAGTATAAGCCTAGGGGGCCCTTTTTAGCCTTAAAAAAAGGGCTGAAAAACTTGGCTTGTACTCGAGTATATACAGTATTTGTAATTAATATATGCAGCCAGCAATAGGCTGAAGAGCTAACAATCTGTTTGTATTTTCCAACAGCATAGAATATACATTGTGATTGTTGGTGCCCTGCTTATAAAGTGTAATGAATGTTCCAAGTGTGCATTATAAATAGGCTGCGTGCGCGAGGTAAAGCCGTTGGTTTATTGTGTAAAGTGGCATTGTATAGTCGTGATGTTATTAATGTGGTACGCGTCTCGTGAGCATTTTCCGGCTTTTGTAATAGTGTATTTTGTAGTTCGTAATTGGATGTGTAAAGTGCTATGCGTTAGGCAGTGTTTTGCGCAGTCCAGGGTCGTGTAGCCTCATTTTCATTTTTTTCGGTGGCCATTTTTTACCTCACTTAGGCGATTTTCGAGTGGCGAAAATCATCTAAATCGGGTTAAATTCTCATTCCACCTCACTCCCAGACGTCCTGGCGGTTGCCCCCTGCTGTCTGTGATGTTTTTGTAATTTTTTGGGGTGTATTTAGTGTGCTTTTATTGTTTTTTCGTTTTCGTTGTTCGGCCGTTAATCTTGTAACGCGTTAACGGCTCGCCTCGCTTTGCAAGGCTCACAAGCGATGAGCGCCGCCTAACTCATACACACCACGCAAAGTTGTGACGACGTCTCGCAGTTTGACAACTATTATATGTGATATATATATGAACTTGGAAGGAAGTTCTTTGTTTTCTTCACTTGGTTTTTGCCTCTCTTCCATTTTACCTTTCACACTGCTGGCTGCTGTTTCAAGTAACTGATATGTTATAAATGTTTGCTGTTTATCCAAAGCCTAAGCCTAATATGGTTCTTCACTATCTACCAGTGTCTCCTTTTCATGCATAACTAACATGTCTGTTAGTCAGCCGTACTGATCCTCCCACTTGCCACCACTTCTATCTTTGTGCTAGAGGCCAATAAACGGCCAATTGCTCAGAAGAATTGTAGAAAGCATTGCATTTGTTCAGAATTATTAAAGTAAGTGAAAATGTCCAACATTTAAATGGACAAGTTCATCAAACACTATCAGCATAATCAGCCCCCACAAGGAGCATTTATCAATGACCAGTCTCCACCACAAAGACACGAGCAAAGACTAAGGCTGAGGCTCAGAAACAAGACCAATCAATAAAATAAGAATACTTGTTACCACCTAAAGATTTAAATGATTCCACATTTGCAACCTTTCCTGGGTCGCTTTAATTAGATAATGTTCTCCCAGCTATAGTACTTCCTACTTTCTATTGCCTATAGCTCTTTGCTGATGTTTTATTCTACAGCTTATGACCTCTGACATCACTAGATCATTAAAAGAAGTAAACTTTAAAATAAAATCAAGTTGTTTTTAAACAGTAGCTTTCTTCATGCTATTCTCATTTCTGCTTCAGTATATATTTACTATTACATACTTTATTTTATTAAGAAGTGTTTAAAAGTTCTGTTTTTACTGCCTAAAATCAAACAAATAGTTCCTGTATGGGTCTGCCAGTCACATTCTGTGTAGGGCTGGGTGTTCAGTATAGTGTCCTAGCCTATCAGTAGTAATGTCCCAGAAAACATGCTGCAAATGTTGCTGAGATGTGGTCCCTGATAGGCTAGGGCACTACATCGTACATCCAGTCCTACAGAGGGCAGCCCCATACTGGGGCTATGTGCATGATTTTGGTCAGAAAAACAAAGTACAAACCATACCATCAAATAAATACATATCCTTTGTAAGTTTGCGAGTTTTTAATCTTGTATGGTGCTTTGAGAAAACACTATGGACACTGGATGCTAAGCTCAAAGACAGCACCCTCCATTCTTGCAATATGTTAATATTGTTTTGCCTTGAACACAATCCATGTATAGCGCTAGAGAATAAACAATAATAATAATAGTAAAATCAATAAACCTTCCATATTAAATACAGATCTGCACAAATTGGAAGGTGGCATATTTGTAAAAGACCATCTAAAAAATGTCCACAGTGGTCCTTTAAGAGTTTATTCAAATTTTTGGACAGAGTCACTAAGAATGTCTGTGATGAGATGGCAGCGCTTTCCCACAGACCCTTCACGTTATTCACTAACATGAGTGTTTTCAACTTTGATGTGGCCACTAGATCTCTACTCACATTTTTATGCGCTGTTATTAGTGTGAAGATGAATTTAGTTATGTGCAGAAAATAACTTATTTTGGGTTATTTTCCTGGTGATCTGTCATTAGAAATATCTATATCCTGGCCGTGTTACTGAATTATATTTGTAATACGTAGTGCGTGCTCTGTCTCCAGATCCCCATGTGGTCTCCTCTGAACCTTGGGGCTCCTTCACAGGCAGTATAACCTTGTCACGGTGCCAAGCTGCCCACACATCACACAGTCACCACATGAATGAAGAAGGTAGTATATTGAACATCCCTAACAAAATAACTTGAACAAACATGTATGAAAGTAAGAAATAACAGCATTAAGAAAACACATCAACTTAACATGTCAAAAAGGAGGTTCTGCTCCTTAGCTCTCACAGTCCTGCAGTCTTATATTGCTGAATGGCCAGTAGCTGTCTCTGCCTCCAGGCTGTTCATTCATGAATACAATATTTACATGTACATCTTTTATATGCAATTATTCTTTTCTGTGTTGTTCCATTTTCTTTTCCAAGTTGATTATTTCTACTAATTTCTCTGGAATGTGTGTCTTTGTAAACAAAAGAGCTTCCCATTAGTCCTGAGGCTAAATCTCCACTGTGCAGATAGCAACTTCCTATACATGCAAAGTTTGCTCCACCTTAGTTGATCAGCAGCAACCAGAATGGTAGATTCCACTGGTATAATTGCGTATAAAAGGTAATAAACTAAAGGCTTTTATTTTTTTTTTATATTCTAAAAACATGTTTCAAAAGAGTATAATCTAAAAATAGTCCAACAGTGTGGTTTAATAATCTGACTTTCTATGTTATTCTATGCAGCCTAAACGACTGTATTTCTTGATAAATGTACACCATAAAATGCACACGTATAACACTAATAATGCCTCTCTACCTTCTGCAACAGATGTACGAAAGGTGTTGAGAACCCATGAATAACCTCTACTTTCCTATGTTATGATATGAGGCATATCAGTGGTGGAGTGTCACAACCCGCTTCTTTAATTGGGCTTGCCCAGAACTTGGTTCTGACCTACCCAGCACTTTGTGTGGTTGATTGTAGATATTCCTGTTAGCAGGAATGAAACTAGATCAGTACTGGACCACCAGGACCACCACAGGGACAAAGGAATCACCAGACAGAGTAGCAGAGTTACCGGCTGTAACTCTTCTTCAGACAGATCTAGAAATTATAATCACAATGGTAAGGAATATTCTTACCTCCGAAAGAAGCACACACGTAAATTATCTATGATCAAACTGAGAACTGTTTAGCAAATAACCAAACATATTTAAGTCCATCAGTCACCAATCATAGTCACAACACTTAGCAAACATTCCCTTAGCCAATCCCCAAGTCCTATTTCCCTAGCCAAGTTGGAGACCTGTCCATGAAGCCTTGGCAGTCCCCCTAATAACCCCCAGGTATTTTGGAGCCTGGATGAGTAACTAGATGATCCAGGCTGTCAAGGGGGTTGGATAGCCAATCACTGGTGGAGACAACAGAACTGAGGACTGCTATATACTAGCAACCGGTGAGGCCAAATTACCTCTGGCACTTAGGGTATACTCAGTTTGGGAAAGCTGACTAGGTATCTTCCTTAGTTGGCAGGACATTCAGTTAACCATGGGAGACTTCCACAGATTTTATTACTAAAGGTTGCTCATAGACTTGTATCAATTAGTTGTCAACTATCAAACAATAGATCAAAGGGGATACTGATGATAATCACTTGATCCCTATTGACCTTTGTTTATTGAAGAAAGTGCCTTCAACATTCTATTTTGACAAGTACAACAAGATGTTTGATATCTCAATTCACCCCCCACAGTTCCATTGTAAACTGAGTGCTTATTTATTGCCTGAGGATATGTATTCCAGGCTGGTGCCTATGTGGACAGTCCCCCACTGGGATGAAAACACAGCTTGCGGTCAGTGACTGGATGCCATTTTGACAAGATCTTAAGGTGGTCCATGGTAATGGTCACAATAGGACAATAACGGTTAATCAGATCTTCATCCTCCAACCCTTAACTGAATACTTGGGCTCCTAGAAGTCTACAAACTGTCCCTCAGACCTCTAAGTCTTTTCTGAGCCCTGCACCCAGGTACCCTAGAACTATGACCCTATTCCCAAAGGATTCTGGCGATATGCTTTAGTGTATTCCACAGGAATATATAACTCATATATGTTACAATCATACCACAGGCAATATTAACCGATTCATACCAATAGGGCAATACCAGTCCATGTATCCAGATGGTGAGGCAATGTCTTTGAAGAAAGGGAACAGTTATGCCACTTTAACACATGCCCACCCAGGGCACATATCAGTTTGCTCAGTTCAAAAAAATCCATAGGTGCCCCTGGATGTCATATAACAGCAAAACAACTCCCATGATATTTATTGGTAGTTATCATCCAAGTACCTAAGTATTTAGGCATTTGTTTTAGGAAAAGGGGGAAATGTGGTGTTATTGTACTCCGCTACCTCAGGGCTCCTAGTAGTCCTTGGTCCCCATGGCTTGAAACGGCACTATGGCTAGTTCTGTAGGTTCAAAGCCCCAGGGCCCACAACAAGGTAGGCATTTAATGAGTAATGTTCATTTATTAGATAAGGATGGCAAACAATTACTTTATAGAAAGGTGATCTGATTTCCATAATGATGATCTGATCATCTCCATATATATATATTTTTTTATTGACTCCAAGAGGTGGATAGAGAAGTTTCAAGGGGAACCCCAAATTATTTTGCACCAGGTCCCTCGTTTCATTAGCTTTGCCACTGGAACATATGTACTAAGATCTGACATCTCCAAGAGCCCTCTAATACTTCACCTTTTAGAATATATGGCCTCATTTAATAAATAGCCCTCTGTATGGTATCATAAACCCGCAATGTGGAAAATAGCTGTAACTATAGAGTAAAATATCTGTTACACATGTAATGTTGCTGTTTTAAGATTCCTATCTAAATTATTTAACTGCAGGATTACAAAATTCTGACCACAGCCGAAACCCAGAACATTTCGCAGTTTAGCAATGTTCAACTCTGAGTATATAATAATGGCCCCTTAGTGGGCAGCACTGTTTCGTTTCCTGATTATTATTTTTATGTCAGTATTTAAGCGCTTTAAAATTTTATACACTTCTGAATTCCTTCTCCATTTCTGGATCCTTTTTTGTTCTTCAATTAATACTTTTGATATTTGATTTGACATTTTCTTAGATCTGCTCTGTTCTCTGCGCAACACACAGCAATGTTAAAAAAAGCTAAGAGAAATTAAACAGCACTTAGTGGCTATGTGTCATTTCCAGTTCAAAACTACCAGAGAGATTTCTTTAAGATATTTCCTCTTTTATTATACAATATTCATTTTATGAACTGTGGAAATAAAGCAGAACTTTCAATATTTTCTCTTTCAACCTTAAAATGTGAGGCCACTGGCACCTATCACACTTTTATCATTATATCATGAGACAAGGTCAAATTACAGAATGTTTCAGATATTCCCTTATTTAATGCAAAATTGCAATGAACAGGTCTGGTATGGAGGAAAGAAAAATACGCATAGTACATATCTTATTTCTAAACTTTGTATTTATTGAACTTACTTACGAGCTAAAACTGTATTGAATTTCTCTAATATGTTAACAGCAACTCATTCTATGGGAATAAATAATATCTATTAGTCTAACAAACATGTGCCAAAGTATAACATGTTAACTTGAAGGTTGAACAAGTTTCGTACAAGTGTCATATTAATAGTATGATCTTATAAAGAACTTACGTTGATAAGGAGCAATTGTTTAGTAAGGTTAAAAGCCTTTACTTTTAACTATTGCATTCAATTTGGCGTTAATGGCTGCAGACATGGAGCCACATTCAATTCCAAGCACGCAACTCAACTGCAGACAGCCGAATGTCTGTGGGTGTGTTGCGGGCTCCCGTTCATCTCCGATTATGATGCTATTCAATTGCTCAAGCCCGCAAGTTACTGTCCCAAAGCTGAAACCGTAAATCATGCACTGGTTAGTAGCAGTTCAGGGTGGGAACATGATCAATTAGAATCCCGTAACCTCCCATTTTAAATCAGCCAATAGAAAATGAGACCGTCATTATTATGGCTGTAAAACATGGAGGCTACGTGTCAATCAATTAGGTTCGGGGTCCGATATGCGATTAGAGTCACAAACCCGTAAAATAAAGAATTATGAAAACGAATGTTAATACCCTGAGATAAAACATAAAAATAAATTTAATTTCCTGCCGATTCGCGGGCTTGAGACTGTTGTGCAATTAATTCTAATGTCTGTCATCGCTTTCCCCGTTATTTACAGTGCTTTAGTGATTTTTTATTTGCATTTACAGTGCTACGAATAGGTGTTTAACCCCCTTGCGTGTCCTCTCTATCACTCGTAGGATTTTCTCCTTCTGTCACCATTTACAGGTGTAAATACATTTGCGGGCTTGGGGAATTGAGCAATTGAATAGCGATTTGCGATTTTAGCCATCCTATTTCTTCCAAAAGTGAAAGATCAAAGGCTTCGGGAGGCTGTAAGTCACGGGTTTAACCATCAACATTTTTTCTAGTCCGTAACTCTTAAGCCGTTTGGAGCTCACAAAAAGACGCCAATTGAATAGCAAATTAACTTGAGACCTCACTTACGGGCTACCAGATCGCCCAAAACCTCAATTGAATGGAGGCCATTTTGTTTTACTCCTAACAAGATTATATACCTGAGAAGAATGGGTAAAATTTGGATTTAGATAACATCCCTATGCAGATCTGTTAAACAAACAGCTACTTTCAATAGCCGCTTGACAGATGAAATAAATAGAAATAAAACAATACTAACCCTTGGGTTCCCGTTCTGGATCGCTACCTTTTTGTGGTGAAGGGGCTTCAGTGAAGCTGTGAGCTAAACCATGTAAGGCCACCGAGGACAGGCAGGTCATAGAGGAGAGGCCAGACAATTTGCAGTTAACTGGCAACCCACTCCAGTACCTTTACCATGAAAACCTTATGGATTAGCAGAACCTGGCACCTGATGTGCTTTGTGTGCTGCGGTCCATAGGGTCATGGAGAGTTAGATACGACTGACTGACTGAACAACAACAACCCTTGGGTTATAGGCATGACTAGCAGTCCAAAATGGAATTGCCACGTGACACAATCAGAGTGAGATTAATATACCGAGCCAATGTGGCCATTTTTTCTAACTAATCTTTTGAATCTTGATAAGAGTAATTGTTTTTAGAAACCAAATGTATTCATGTATTATTGTGCGAATTACAGTACAAATAAAGCTTGAAGGAGTGTGTGCTCTGCCAATCTATTGAGGAATGGAGGAGGGGAAGGGGAATTTGTGACTTCAATAACTAATTCAGTTATTTGACACCTTCCCTTTTTTCACTGCTCAAGCTCAGATACACTAAATTGCACTAAACATTGAACATCCTGATATCCCTGCTCTGTACCCAGCCTCTGTTGCACTGAACAGGAAGGATTACAGAAATGACAGCCCCTGTATAAGTAGAGGACGTAATTTTGAAGAAATTCTGTTTTTTCAATTGCATTATATAAGAAAAATTATACCTAAAAAATACTCTTTTTCTCTTTTTACTTTTTTTTACTCTTTTTAAATTGTTTTTTTATTTAGATCACACATTTCAGAATTATCAGAAATTGAATAACATTTTTGTCTCTAATGCTGGCTCACTGGAGTATAATGGGTAAACTATACCTAAAAAGGGAACTAATTACCCCTCTTTAACTGGCTTTTTAAATGAGATCCCTCCGTTTAGAATTCTAAGTGTCGGTGTCAGAAATGGAACAACATGTCTGCTTTTAATAGTGTCTCACTGGAGGAGTAACGCGTAAACTATGCAAGTTACATGAAACTAGTCCTCTTTAGATGTCGTCTTTAATATAAAAGAAGCTTACATTTAGGCCAAACTTGCCCTTTAACCCTGCTTAACCCCTTCTTTTGCTTGTTAAATACACTGCTAACTGTGATCCCAAACACAGGCATTTATTGCAATTTATGCAGAGCCAACTTTTACAAACAAAATTTTAAGTAATACTATATGAATTTGAACTTTCCAAATAAAATCCTATTTTTCATTAAAAGTTAAACATGTCTATAAGCCTTTTCCGTGTCACCAATAAACACAATATAAAAACACCTTCCACTGTTTCCTGTTCTCCAAACAAGAGTCGTCCTTTCCAGTTTTTCTGTCCTGATTGACTGGAGCAATGTTAAACAAAACAAGTTAAAATACACAATGACTAATAAAATGCCCCTTGACTATTATTTATAAGACACTGTTTCTGGTTTCATTTCGACTTTTCACTGAAAAATTCAGACATGAACATAATATTTTGGAGACTGTTCAGCAGAAAATTAATACCAGTTAACAGGTCATCCAAGTTTAAAAATTCATCCAAAATGATGTCACAAGTCTCTATAAACCCTGAATAAAAATTTACTGCATGCTTATGTTACCAAGCCAAATCTTCTTGGCAAGATGCTCTGTGTCCCTGGTAAACACAATAAACTCTTATGATTGCAAAGAATTATTTAAGAGTCCCCACACTGACTGGACATTACAAACTGATTTCATCACCGCATTGTGATGAGTGACAGGTCTCAATGCAGTGTACAGTTCTTTTGCAGTTAAAGGGCCACTGTACGACAAAATATGTGTATCCTGCGAAGAGTGTAATTTGGCCTCCATACAATGGCTCTCGGAAGAAATCTCAGAAGGCTATGGGAGTTTTGAAAAGCAAATTTCCAGAGCTATATTATGGCACCCGCAAAAAAGAATCCCGTAAAAATGACTTATCCCCACCCAGGGGACATTACATAAATATACATTATATATATTTTTGACACCCTCCGACGAGATCATTGATGCCTAGGTTGCTCGCTCTTCAGCCGTGGAGAAGAGGAAACTTCCATTTTGATTGAACAATCTGTCCTCCTCTATCTTGGTTAAAACCCTTGGTTCTCATCTACAGCCAGTGGAAATGGGCATCCCCCCCAAAAAAAAACAGCCGCTCACCGACAAATGTTTTCTTGACCATGCCCTTTACCATCCGTACATACCATTTTTACAGATTTTGGTTGGCTAATATATGTGCCAAACATATTTCAGCCATTTAAAATCAAGTATTTGAATTACTCCCACCCCATATTTGATTGGTTAAATGTCTAACTAATCAGAAGTACATATTCCAATCCAATATTAGGTACTATGGGAGGCTATGAGGACTCTGATTTTGGGACCCTCCCGAACTCCACAAGTAACCCTATTATTTTAGACTCTAACACATTAGGTTGCTAATATCAAAGGCTATTGAAATGGACATGATATGTCTGCTAAGGACTGTGGCAATGTGTTTAAAGAATTTATGTTTTTAGAATGTGGTCTGGGCTAGTGAACCTTTTTTTTACTCTAATGGCACTAGGGAGTGTAATTTGCCAGACATCTGGCCTCTCACCTCAGTCATTAAGTGGAATTATTACATGATGGCCATAAGGACACCCATGGTTATATTTTAGTTGGGGTATACCCGGACTCCTAGATGGTAGTTGTAATTAAGTGGGATTCCCAGGATATACCCAGCTCATAGGCGAAAATAGATATTGAGGGGGAATCGAGGGGGAATCCTGGGGCATACCCAGCTCATGGGGGTAGCAGGTATTAGGGGGAACCCATGTGATATCTGGCCTCATAGGGGGTAACCGTTGTGTGTTCTTCAGCAGCTAACATCACCAATGTCTTGTAGCAATATAAGTCAAGTGCTATAGTGTTTACATTTTAATAGCTGAACTCAGACTTGAATACAGTAGTACCTTGGGTTCTCGTCCTTAATCCATTCCTGACAACAGGATGAGTTCCAAACAGGTTGAGTTACAAACAAGCATTTTCCATAGGAATCAATGTAAATTGAAATAATCCATTTCGTACCCCAGATTTTTTACATTTTTAGTATGAACTGATATTCTTATTTATGGATACAAAGACTTAAAACTAAACAGACATAAAATAAAAAAAACAAAAAACAATAATTACATCAGATAACATAGAATTTTGCTTCACTTTAACTGTACCAAGAGGACTTGAGGGCCCAATGGGATGGTGGTGATATAGAGGAGGAGAAGGAGTAGAGAGGTTATTACTTGTAACTTTGGTTCTTATAGGCACAGGCAGCACTTTTGTTCTTGTAAGCACAAGCTAGATTGTTTCTTGTAAGTACAGGTCGCACATTGGCTCTTACAGGCACAAATCACACATTGGATCTTACAGGCACAGGGTGCACATTGGCACTTACAGGCAGAGGCTGCAGATTGGCACTTACAGGATCAAGATGCACATTGGCACTTACAGGCATAGACAGAATGCACATTTGCACTTACAGACACAGACAGGCTGCAGATCTGCTCTTACAGGCACAGGCTGCAGATTGGCTCTTTCAGACTCCGACAGGCTGCAGATCTGCTCTTACAGGCACAGGCTGCAGTATGGCTCTTATAAGCACAGGCAACAGATTCACTCTTACAGGCACAGGCTGCACATTGACACTTGCAGTCACAGACACGCTGCAAGAGATTTCCCGCTGCAATTGCATGGGCAAAAATATAATTTGAGAGACTGCTCCTTGAGTGGGCACTATCCTACAGGGCAAGACATTAAGTGTGATCTCAGGTGTACATCTCTCATTTTATTTTTGTTCAGATGTCTCTATTTTCATAAAGTTAAAATGGCCTTACTGCCATTATAAGAAAAATGCAACTTATCATCCATTGGATGTAAAGTGGTATTGGGAATACTCTGAAGTAAGAAAAAGTGCTAAAAAACGTAAACTTAACTTTTTGGTTAAAATCATCAAGCTTGTGAGCGCATTGGACTAACAACTTACCAACTTATACAGTTATCCAGATACGAGCAGCTGCTTGCTTTATGACAGTGTCATAGGTGTAATAGTAGTGTAATGCATGAAATGCGTAAGGTATGTTAACTCAGAAGACTAAGGCCTTTATACGTGGTAACGATTTTAATGCAACCCTATATTTACTGTGAGTGCTGTGCAGCTGGGCTTTTATACTACTATCAAACTTGAATCAATTGATTCCAAATGGAAATAAATATGTTCCAAATATGCAACTAATTAGATGTGTTTTTCAAGCGAAAAGCAGAGAAAGAGCAGTAATTAGTTACAAATTTATCAACCTATAAAGTCATAAAAATGTGTTCTGTCAGAAAATCTCACAGCATACTTCCAATGGAATCTGGACTGAAATGTCCATCTGTCCTCACTTCAGCCTTAAAGGGACACTGAACTAATGGATACTGAATCATCATTTAGAATAGTCCAAATCATGGAGAAGGTGTCTAACAATGTTTTATAACTGCTGTAGTGTTGGCTTTTACAGCACTCAAGTTGTTTATTTCCCTTGAGTCACTGGGTCTCAAGCTCCACCCTGTCTATATAGGAGAGCAAGACAAAGAAAAGGGCTTCAGGTTGTGAATATTTATTTACTAATAGTTATATTATACTACATTAAAGGGGCACTGAAGTCCCTGCACCATCAGGTAGTAACATGTGTGAAAAGTGCTTTCCTTTTTAAAAGTGAGGCCAATTTGATTGAGTTATTGAGCTTTTAGAGTTTGTGGTCTTGAGGCTTCTTCTATTCTCCTCTGTAATGACAGAATAAATAATTACCAGCCAATGACCAATGGGTACAAGCTCTCTCTAAATCAGTAATTTCCCAAAGGGGCCACATGAGACACTCGGAATGCTGTGGAGGGCCAAAGCATAGGCTGAACTTAATTCTGCTCAATATTCATTGTAAAGCTTTATTTTATTTTATTTTATCAGTGCCAGTAGCAGTATCTACAGAATGCTATCCATCCCAGTTAGTCACAACACTGCTGCTCACAAATTGCCCCCTTTTACAATTGGCAGTGTATTTTTATCCAGGACACAAATTTGAATCCCACTATAGGCGACCATAGCGTGCCGCACAGAGACAGCCAAAGGGCCGGATGTGGCCCTCGGGCCGCACAATGCCCAGGTCTGCTCTAAATGCTTTAATATTCTCTTTGCTGCAGTAATACATTTCACACTTAACCCTTTTGGTGTTGGGATGTCTAAAAAAACTTAAAGGCAAAAGCTGACATTTTTGGTTGCAGCAAATTACCATTTGAGTGTGTTTGTGTTTTTTGGTCATTTTATGTCCTGCAAGTCTATAAAGTGCAACCCTTTTTTTTAATTTTTTTAAATTTTTATTATTTCTATAAAATAATTTTAAAAAAGTATCACTATATACCGCAATACTCTAAATATTCACCTGGATTACTGGACATTCACGGCTACTAAACTCTTCCTTATTATTCGTTGTATAAAAACCACTGTAGAAGATAGATAGATAGATAGATAGATAGATAGATAGATAGATAGATAGATAGATAGATTCGTAGATAGAGAGATAGAGAGATAGAGAGACAGATAGATAGATAGATACATAGATAGATAGATAGATAGATAGATAGATAGATAGATAGATAGATAGATAGATAGATAGATAGATACGTAGATAGAGAGATCGAGAGATCGAGAGACAGATAGATAGATAGATAGATAGATAGATAGATAGATAGATAGATAGATAGATAGATAGATAGATAGATAGATAGATACGTAGATAGAGAGATCGAGAGATCGAGAGACGGATAGATAGATACATAGATAGATAGATAGATAGATAGATAGATAGATAGATAGATAGATAGATAGATAGATAGATAGATAGATACGTAGATAGAGAGATCGAGAGATCGAGAGACGGATAGATAGATACATAGATAGATAGATAGATAGATAGATAGATAGATAGATAGATAGATAGATAGAGAGATAGAGAGATAGATAGATAGATAGATAGATAGATAGATAGATAGAGAGATAGAGAGATAGATAGATAGATAGATAGATAGATAGATAGATAGATAGATAGATAGATAGATAGATAGGTAGGTAGATAGATAGATAGATAGATAGATAGATAGATAGATAGATAGATAGATAGATAGATAGATAGATAGATAGATAAATAGCTATTGTTAGCTCTCTTTTTTGGATGATTGATGACTTTTTCAGAATACACCACCTTTTTTTCACATTTCCTTGTGAAGAAAGTATCTCATTTTTAAAGTTAGCAGCATTGTGTATTAAAATAAAAATTTAAGAGACAATATTTTCAAAGTTTCCAAGCAACAGACCATCAAATAAAAGTATATGAAAAGACCTGCCAGATGCACTACAGTCTACTAATATATTTTTTAAAGCAGATGAAATAAATGTAATATTGCTTTGGACAACTTATACGAGATTACATCATTATATATTTAAAGTACATGACAACCTATCAAATATGATATTTTTAACAGATATTTCAATCTATAAAATGTTTGCCAATTACACTTTGGGAGATTTAAAGATTTTGTCAAAATGAAGAAAACATCTGTCTCACACCAGGACCTCTTGAAGCACTAATGAGGGAAGAACATTAAAACATAGGATTCGCAAATTACCGACATCAGTTTTGACTACTAACACAGCTAAAATATCATAACTTCGACATGTGTGGCGGAGAGAGCTAGACAAAGAAAAGGGCTTCAGGTGGTGAGTGCAAATGTGTTTCTCAATATATATCTACTAATAGATATATGATTCAATAATAAAGAGACTCTGAAGTCACTTTATGTGCTCTGCATCAACAGACAGGAGGGGGTAAAGAATGTCAAAAGTGCTTTTCTTTTTAAAATTGAGGCCAATTTGATTGAGTTATGAGTTTTGAGCTTTTGATAGAATAAAGATTGACAGAATACATAATGAGCTATATCGACCAATGGCACTAATTACAAAATGCTATGCAGGTAGAATAAGGAAGCACAGTAAAATCCTGGTTATCCGGCACCTAACTAACCGGGACTCTCGAGCAACCGGCACCGGCATCAATTCCCCATTTAAAAAAAACCTCCTGCTAAACCGGCACTATCCGGCAGTTCGAGACTGAAAAAAACAAAAAACTTTTTTTCTAATTGTTTTTTTTCAAGACCTAAATGGCCCAGTTAAGGTGCTAATGCATTTTTAAAGGCATTTTGAGGGGATTTGGGGGGTTTAGACCCTTTTTTTCAGGGACTCCAGATTAACCAGCAACTACACTTATCCGACAATAGGGAGTCCCCGTGTGTACTGGATAATGGAGGTTTTACTGTAGTAGTATTTCCAATAGCATATATACAAAAATTATAGTCTCTTAAAATACCAAGCAATAAGAATTTGCATGAAAAAGTAATTATTAATACACCAAAAGACAATACTTTAATAAAGAGAAATGAGAAAATAAAACTTAACCTTTAATAAAAAAATCATTATAAAATTGTTATAAAAAAACATAAGGAATGTAAATGGGAGATCACTACTGTCTAATTATGGTTTGTTTTCTTAGTCATTTCATAAGAGTATTAAGTAAATATAAAAGTACAAGTGCCAAAAAGCTAAATGTGCACTGTAATAATAAGAGGGTGTTAGAGACAAAAGAGATGGAATTGTTTTTATAGTGGTGTTGTCAGGCAGCACGGTCCATGGAAAGGAGCCATTAGTGGGAGAGTATGTTTGTGAATGTTATGGATCATGGTTGTAAGCATGATGGAGCAGATTAGTTTTTTCAGAGAGTGTTTAG
This sequence comes from Discoglossus pictus, assembly GCA_027410445.1. Lineage (NCBI taxonomy): Eukaryota > Metazoa > Chordata > Amphibia > Anura > Alytidae > Discoglossus > Discoglossus pictus. Next base: position 408,676,540 of record CM050165.1, on the reverse strand, counting down.
ATCTGTGATGACTGAGTCAATGTCTTGCAGAGACATTTTAATAGGGTGGGGCAGGACCAGGAAATCATATACACAAGAGTGGGAGATATAATGATAGGTGAATGGAATTGTAAATTTTATTCAGATTGGAGGGTGTTAGGGTAGTATTTGGCAAGTTAGATTATTGTGGTATTGTTGAGATTTTTCAAGTTGAGGGTAAGGGCTTTGAAACTTTTTGGGAATTACATGTGACAAAATTAGCACAATACATCATAAATTAGCAGCCACTGGCCTGAACGTGGGCTAGGTGCTGATTATATTCAGTAAGCTATTTTACACCTTCTAGACCTGAGGTAGGAAAGACAGGAATGAGTTCACTAGTGTGACCAAGTGAGGCTATCACTGTCTCAGCAATTTTTATGGACTCACATGTGCACATGCATGGTGTTACCATGTTAAATGTTCAATGGGTGTGAGGGGGTTGGTTGCAAAATGTCCTAAATGGGATAGGGAGCTAAGAAAAGTTTGATGTTCCATCATGCACTTAAAAAAAGGTCATATTTTATTACCTGAATAATTAGTGTTTGCTGTCGTTATATTTTATTTCACAGCACCGTTTGAAAATGTTGTGGGAGGTTGTTTCATTTTGTTCGGCCAATTGAAAACTGCATATCTTGTGTGTAACCAATACGATTTCTTGTGACACACTTTTTTGCGTGCAGTGTGGATCAGAAACAGGAATTTTAGAGACCAGGGGTGGCAGAAGCAGTTACTACTGATGATGAAGAAAATACTTATAAAATAAGATTGCTAGGTTTTTGATCAGTCTAAAAATATTTTCTAATATTTCAAACATGTTAGTTTAATAACTTTAAAGAAAATGTTGGACTTTACTGACCTTTCAAAAAAGCCTACTAAGAAATATATCAGGTATAAACACAGAAACAAAAATGTGATGCCTGGTAAGAAACAACAAGACCCAGAGGGCCTCTTTCTATTATCGGCCGTAAAACGGCCGCAAAGCTGCGATTCCTTGCGGCCGTCTTACGGCCCCGTGTAGAGCTACCTTTACCTTGCAATTCAAATAGTCGGCGCCGCAAGGATATCCCCCTTACGGCCGGCCGCATATCATGCAACCGGCCGCAAGGTCAGAAAACTTTAAATGCAAATATAAATTCAAGATGGCACTGTAAAGCTTTGTAAATGCTAGGGATCATAATGGGGGACATGAGGATTAATAGCAACCGCATCTCAAGCTTGCACATCAGCCCAAATCCGCTATTTTATTAACGGTTTATTTTCCGTCTCGCAGCCTGGGCGGGTCTGAGGTGCTCCAAGCCCTCGGGACTTTGTCCACGGATATTTGACATGAATTAAAATAAAAAATAATTTTGGATTTGAGTGTAGGGGAATGTTGTGCTATGAATGCTAACACCTCCAATCACTTTATCGTCTCATCTGAGTGCAGGATGGCTTTATTATGTCTTTATTATGTGCTTAATTGTGTGCTTGCGGGAGTTTTTTGGTGCAAGTAAGCTGCGGCTCGGTTTTAGCCTTGCCGAGAGGGTTCCCGGAGCAATAGAATAGCAACCAGGGTTTTCTTGCGGCCGAAACTCTTGCGGCCGTTTAAGATCAAAGGCATTCCTGCGGCGCGTGCAGCCGCAAGGGATAACAAGGCGCAGGCCGCAAGCCTGCCGGAGCCCCCGGCCGGAAGGGAATAGAATAGGCAAATAGCCTGCGGCCGGTCCTTGCGGCCCCGCATCTCCTACGGCCAATAATAGAATGAGGCCCAGAGAGTCTACTCGTTTTATGTACCTAAAAGCTTGGCTTAATTAAGCCTCAGAATAGCCTTATGCCATTTGCCTCACTATAAGTGCTCTTCATGGTGTGACAGAGCACAAGATTCTATGTTAAAAAGATCTATAGCTTTTTTAAATTACACTAATAACAGCTAAAAACTTACAGTATTAGGTCTGTTTACAAACACACTCCTGACACAGGAAGGTGCAAGCTCTGTGAATACAATATTTATTTATTTTTCTCTGCATTCAGGAATGTAACAGCCATCAGTTAACCCACAAGTAACATATATAGGAGTTTCCAGCAGTCATTTCCCTGCACAGATGAATTTGGGATGGGATAACCCTTTTTGTGCTTCTGCTCTGCACTGAGCTCTTGCTGTCAGTCTGCATGGGGAACTTGCCAGAGACTCATGCAAACAGACACTTCATTTATGATTTTTTTTCTGTGAAAAAGGCACCTGTTTCAAAAATTCAAAAAGTATTTCAACATGTTATCTGGAGTACTTTACAGTGGCGTGCTCCAAAATGTGCTGAATTAACTGGTCCTTTAACTGTGTCTCCCTCTACTACTTCATCCAGACGGCTTTTTCCCTTATCTACTACTCTTTCTGTAAAGTAGTACTTTCTCTCATTACCCATAAGTCTTCTACCTTCTAGCTTCAAATAATGCTCCATTTAAGTCGCCTTCTTTGAATTTTTTCTAATGTGTTAATGTCTTTTTAAAGATAAAGTCATGATAACACAGTATCTAGGTGAGATCTAACCAAAGTGACATTAGTGCCCCACTTTCTCTGCTGCTAATTCCTCTACCAATACCTCAAAACATCTAACTTGCTTTTGTTGCATGGTTTCTATTACTGATTTGTGTTGAATCAGTATGTGGAAGGCCTGGCACAAGTATTATTTTTCAGTAAAAAGTATGAAAATGTTTATATTTCAAATGTACCATGTTCCTCTCACGTTGCTGCCTACAGACTGATAAGAAAAAAACAAGTTTCTTTCAAAAGTAAAAACTGGCCTCTGAATGTAACCTTGACAAGCTCACAGTAATCAGTTTTCCAAGAGATTATTAAACTGAGTTTACTTTGATCTCCCACTGTGAGAAATGTGAGTAAACCACAGTTTAAAAAATAAGACAAGATAAAAACCCATCTACCAGCAATCAACATGCTTTTTTTTAATAAGCGTTTGAAAGTTAATTTATCTGTGGATGCGTTTCAGGAACTGCTGTGATAAGAATATATTAGTTGTGCAAAGTAAAAGTAAATTGATGATAATGCTAGGTCGTCATAATAATATTTTTTGTAGCTCGTAGTTTATTAGAATTTTCTTTAAATACTATAATATATATACTTTATACATACAGTCTATGTGATAGAGTGTGCAGTATTATTTCCAAACACGGTCATCTATGCAGCTAGTCATTAGTGCCATTGAAGTCATTAAAACTGTTCTTCACCCTTTTGCACACCAATGCAAATCATATAGAAAATGTGTAAAAATATTTTTATTGGAAGCTCCTTTTATTGTTGTATAACTGCAACAATGATAACTTTTATGACAGATAAACTGTTTATTTATATTGAGTTTTCAGTAATCGCTTGTTTTCTCGTTATTTATATCCTGTCTTAATTGTAATTATGAATATAAATCTTTCACCTTTCAGATTATAATGTCTAGAGAACCAAACCAGATGACATTTTATCATCAAAATATGCTTGTGATTTTTGGACCTTGCAGAGCCTGCTTAGTAAAGGAAACTCAACAGAGCCGTTAGTATAATTTTAGAATTAAATAGGTGGTAAAAAAGCTCTGATAACTGTGCATCAATTTAAAAAAATAGTAAAGTTTTTCCTGGTGTAGAGCTATATTGATAAATGTAATGTCCCCTTAATTAATTATCGCTGTAGGATTTTTTCTTTTGTTTTTAAAACATACAAAATTACTTAACCAAACAATAGTTACAATATAACAAACTAAAAGAAAAAGAAAACAAAAAAGATACCCCCCAAAAAATATAAATAATAAAATACATACATTTAAAGCAGGGTCAGAATAGCAAATTCAATTACGGTACATATTGTATTGATATATATGTCCCACAATTTTCAATGTAAATTAGTTTAAAGTTTACTTTTGAAATCCAATTCTAGAAAATAATTTTCAATTTGTCTATTTCTACTAATTAGCAGCCTCATTAAATTAGCCCTCGTAGTTCCGTCGGTCCTTGCAAAGGACAGTTTTTGCTGTTTGCGAGAACCGGTTCCACAATATGTCCCTCGCAGCCTCCTTTGCGGGATAACAGAAAAACGGCAGAGAATAGGCGCCGAGAGAGCTACGTAGTAACACGCAGTCATAAATCTATGAGGTGAACCTCGCACCTCGGAAGAATCCCCAGGGCACAAAAAAGTGCCAGCAAGGGATCCTAAAGCCTATACATACTACCTCGGAGCAGCCCGACACAGCTGTCTGATGCTCCCCCCTGCTCCCTAAACACATCCCTATAGAGACCCCACATTAACCCCTTGGAGCGGGGGTCCCTAATTGGCATCGATCAGGCCCCCGCTGCATGTACATATTTTAAATTTTGCACCGCGGATCCTTAAAGGGCTCACGGTACGCTATTAACCAATCCTGGCGCAGGGGTACTGCAAGTACCCCCGCAGCACCTAACATTAACCCACTCAATGCTGGAGGTCCCCATTGGGACCCCCAAAGTCCCCACAATATAACCCCTTGCTGCAGGGGTCCATAGGGACCACCGCAGCCCCCCACATTAACCCCTTGTAGCGGAGGTCCCCGATCGGCATAGATCTTGCACCGGCTGCATTTAAAAAATTTAAATTTCCTGCCTCAAGGGTCCTTAAAGTACCATAAAGGGCCCGCGGCACACCATTAGCCAATCCCGGCTGCGGCACCTAAAATTAACACCCATCTATGCTGGGGGTTGATTGACAGCTTTTTCAGCCAATCAGAATCACCATTGCCAATTTCCTACGGAAGAGGCTCTGGAGGCCTCATTAGCGTCGGGGAGCTTGCAAGCGCGGAGCTCTGTTTTGTTTTTTTTTGAGCGCGGATTCATCAAGGGCCCAGCCGGGGCAGAAGAGGAGAAGGCCGGGGACATCGGGGACAGGTATGTATCTTTTTTCCAGGGGTCGAACCTGAGAAGAGAAGAAGATGGACGGGGACATGCTGGAAAGGTTCGTTTAATACTGTATTTGTACTATTTATTTATTATATGTAATGTTTAATTTTTTACTAATCTGATGTTTCTTTTTTTCCTAGGGGGGTGCGATCAGAAGGGACATCTGCAAAGCTAAGTGGTTTTATTTATTCTATTTTAGCTTAGATTTAGGGGGTAATGTCTAGATAGGGGGTTAAGTATTGTACTTAGGGGTATTTTTATACTATATATTTACATTATAATAATGTATTTATTACTGTAATGTTATGGATATTTGTGTATGCCTTTTTCTTTGCAGGTGTGTAATTATTTTTTTATTTTATGTAGTGGTGGGCGGGTTGTGATGTTTTTTTATTATTTTTTGTAGTGAGGGGGGTTTGTAATGTCCTTTTTTATTGTGCACCTTTGGTTTTTTTATTTTATGTACGTTATTTTTTTTATTTTTTGTAACATAGGTGTTTTTTATTTTGTGTAATTTGTAGGATGGGGGTTTAATAGGGGTTTAGGTTAGGGTAGAGGGGGATTCATTTAGATTTAGTGTTTTATTGTGGAGGAATAGTGTAGTGTAGTGTTTGTACTTAGTGTCATGAGGGTCTTGGAGGTCCATCATGGCACTTATGGGGTTAATAATAGGCTTCTAATTGTCCTATGAGGGTCTTCATAGACCCTTATGGGACTGATTGGGTTAAATAGAGTCTTACGGGGTCTGTATAGACCCCATAAGGGCTGGGGTTAGATGGAGGCTTATGGGGGCCAGTATAGACCCTCATAAGTGATGGGATTAAATAGGGCTAGATGGGGTTAAATAGGCCCCATTAGGGTTATTAGGTCCAGATAGGTTTAAATAGGCCCAATTAGGGTTAGATTGGTGCAGTAAGGGTTAGATAGGCCCAGTTAGGGTTAGATAGGATTTAGTATGGGTTAATGGGGTATAGTTAGGGTTAAGGGGTTAATGGGGTATAGTTAGGGTTAATAGTGTAGTGTAGTGCTTAGACTTTGTCATGAGGGTCCTGGAGGACACTCATGGCACATGTATGGTTAACCTAGCGGTTAATAGAGTCCTATAGGGGTCTATATAGACCCCTATTGGACTGAGGCTGTTAATTATAGTCTCATGAGTTATAGAGTTAATTAAGGGCTCATGGGGGTCTGTATAGAGCCCCATGAGTAAAAGGATAATTAAGGGCTTATGGGGGTCTGTATTGACACCCATGAGTTATAGGGTTAATGAAGTGCTCATGGGGCTCTGTTTACAGCCCCATGAATGATGGGGTTAATTTTAGGTACCTGGGGGGGGGGGTACTTATAGTACCCGTGCAGCAGGGGTTAATATTTTTTAGCGCAGGTCCTTTCAGGACCTTTACGGTCCTTTAAGGACCTGCGAGGCGGGAAATTAGAATTTTTAAATGCAGCGGTTAAGGTGTGTGTGGGGGGGGGGGGGGGGGCTGTGGGGGTCCATATGGACCCCTACAGCAAGTGGTTAATATTGTGGGGACATTGGGGGTCATAGAGGGGGTTAGTTTTAGGTGCCGCGGGTACCCCCCACAGTAGGGCTTGTATGTAGTACTGCTGCAGAGGTCCCATTCAGGACCCCTGCGGCAATTGATCTGGTGGGGGAGCCCGCGAGATCATCTCGCAGGCTGTCACTCCTCATGCACTGTTTCTCCGTGTTGACACGGACGGCTGTGCTGCGTAGCTCACACGTTGCTCGCAGCAGGGTTAATATAATAGCGTTGTAACTTTTCTGAATTTGAAACCTAGGCTTAAGTACAACCCTTGTATCTACGAGGCTGGAATTTAATAAGGCTGTAGATCTTTTTTGATGGGATATTTCTTTTTTTTACAATTTACAGCAATAAGCCATTTAAAAATAGTTAAAATTTGGATTACAATAAATTTGGTTTGAAAATTTAAGTGATCTGGAAGTATGTGGAATAATATCAATTCTGGAGCCAGAGGTACTTCACATTTGGTAATCTTAGAAGTGTCTTTTATACAGAAGGACCAAAAACAATATATGTGTTTGAATGTACGACTTTCAAAATCACATCTCCAACATTTATCTATGTAATTTCCAGAAGAGATTTTTTCCAAAATCTTTGGCACTAAATACTATCTCTGAATTTTTTAAAAATATGTCTCTCTTAAATTGGTGCATTATATTACTTTAAATGTAAGCTCAAAGGCTTTGAACTATATACCAGTTTCCAAATCTTTAGCCACATTAAATTCCCCTAACGTGTAAAACCGTAACTCGTAACATAGCCCGCAGGACTTACGGCTATTAAATTGGCCTCTTGGACGACTTATGGGGTAGGGGCAAGAAAACCCTGGGGGACATCAGAAATCGATTTGCGCGCCCACAAATCCTTTATTCTGTCAAGCCCATAACTGCTATGTTTCCAATCATGCAATTAAATTGCAATGAATTCACTGGCGTTCAAGCACGTAACCCGCAAATGGAGTCAAGAAGCCAACGAGTGCTAAAGAGGATGAGCAAGGGGGGTAAAGTCCAATCCGTTGCACTTTAAATGCACACATACACACACTACTGTACTTTTATTAACAGGGAAAGTGATGTTAGGTCTTAGAATTAATAGCACAACATTCTCAAGCTAGCAAATCGGCCCCCAAAAATACTTTATTACTTTATTTCATGCTTAATTTCCTTGTTATATCGATCTCCGCCAATCAATGTGTTAATACGTATAATGGAACTCGCATGTAAAAGAATATCATATTTACGGCTTTATCAATATTGCATTATGTCTGGAATGTGGGTCCGATTGGTACTCGTAATTTAAATCCAACCTCTATTTTTCTGTGACTCAATAATGACGATCTTTGTTTCCATTGGATCCATTTAAACCCGTAACTACTTATTGATCACGTTCACGGCCACACATCCAACGTTCAACAAATAGTTTGCGTCTCAAGCCCGTAATTCGCATAATGTTCTAATTTAATTGCTCTGTAACTCTGCCAAATTTCGAGCCATTGTGGGTCTCACGTTGCACATACGGGCTTGGAATTTAATGTGGCTCCTTGTCCTAGATCTCTCTCCCAGTCCAGAATTTTTTATGTTTTCCAAGGATTTTGGCATTTTAAAACAGTACGTTATCGAAGGTGCGCTATTCCTGCTAATAATTGCTGATTCCAAATTTCTAGGAGGACTTATTGGTATCTGGTTAAACTCTAGATTTAATACTTTTGTTATCAGTGCTTTAACGTCTAACTATTTTCCCATAGGGTTACTGTTCTTTCTCTTTAAAATTTTGAAAGATTTTAAGAATCCATCAGAATAAAAATCTATTATTCTGTAGGATTTTTCTACTAACATTTTGCCCATTATCAAATTAAGTTATTCAAAACAGTGTCTATGTATAACCTGTACCTTAAATTTTTTTTTCTTCTATTTTTGTCTCTTGGTAATGTATTATGTCCTTATTCTTTTTTTTGTAAATAAAAAAAAGAACAAAAAAAAGAATAAAAAAAACAAAAAAAAAACAGTGTCTTTATAGAAACTTGGAATTCAGATGTAGTATATTAGTGAATTCTGCTAATAAATTAAAACGGGCACAGCAAATAAAATTAAGTAAAAGGTAAACTTCATGATGAAAGGATAGCTCCCAATGTAATTATTTATTCATATCCAGTGAAGCAAATCTGAGTACGTTTATTCAGCTCTGCAACATTACTAAGAAGCCCCCAGAGTAATAGGGTGGAATTAATACAAGAATTGGACACATTTCCGAAAACCTTATGTTCAATAGTCCTTGAAACAATATAATAAGGATACAACTTTAATTCTTTTTTGAATATAAGAAATGAGTAAATGCTTGTACCACCGGGTTACCAGCAAAAGAGAAAATCATTGAAGATGTGACCTAATGTTAGAGCTCTTCTAAATAATTTTAGTTTGTAATACTTGCAATTTACTCACAAATATCCACCCATGAGGTTCTACCAAATTCCTTTCCAAACAGCAGAGTTAATTAACCTATCCTAGTTTACTACTCTTTTTAATAAAACGTATAATACTATTAAAAAACACATTATTTGTGTGAAACACAATTAATGTTATAATTAATTTAAATATCACCATCTGTTCTTGTACGTCTTGTTCATTCAATACCATATCCATTTATGCTGCCACAACATCTCCGTTTAGTTTTGCTGCTCTTGATCCACTGCCAGCAAAGCTACTACCTCAATTACTACCACATGCTACTGGTTTTATAGCTAGCACATGGTTTAAAATTGCATAAACTGTTAAGTGCTCACTCCAAGAATCTCTTTAGTTTATGGGAGCAATTCAGCTTGCCGCTACAGTTTTCCAAACAATACAATACCAAGTCAAAAATAGCCAGAGCAATGAAAAAATAATTTGCCAGCTTCTTGAATCTTTGAGGTGAATTCTGTGTTATGGTATGTGTAATTGACAGTTTTACATACAATTTAAATTATGACATAATGATGTAATGAAATGTTAACAAAATTAACTTTGAAGCAAGCAAAGTTTTGAGGCGCTACGTCAATTCTCAAACTGATCGTCAATAAGTCATTGACCTTCCTTTACATCAAATGTTAAAAAGAAAAAAGTAAGATGTTTGTGACAACGTTCAAAGTGTAGTCAGGGCAGGCCCAGGTACCCATGGCATCCTAGTCAACAAATCACTTTGGCGCCACAGTAATGACCATTATTTAGTAAACGCCAAAACTATGACTCTATAGTTAGCTATATAATAACATCTGACATGGCAATATTGTCTACTAAAATATCATGAACATGTTTTAAATACTGGAAATCCCTTCTGTTTAAGTCTGTTTTCTTAAGCAATTTAATAATTCATGAAAGATGCAAGGTCAGAGGTGCGCTATCTGAGAACTAACAAAACTTAATATGGGCTCCATTCCATTAAGGCACTTAGTGACGAGAAAAGGCTCTTTCCTAGCTGTGAGTCTGAATCTCAGTAGTGTCCATAGCAATGCTGCTGAATGGTATCCACTATGTGTAAACACTAAACTCAACATATCATCTGCCTTTCCCCTGTGGCATCTAAAATTAACCATTGCCATGGGCTCATGTGGCAACAATCGCTAACCCATACCATGGGGTCCTCAATGGACCCCCATGGTAACATTAACCATAACCATGGGGGTACTCATGGACACCCATGGCAGCTAATGTTAATGGGTGTTAACCCCTATTCCATGGGGTCCCATGTAAGCTACCCCCCACCCCCCATGAGGACCGTTATTGTCCCTATAAGAAATATGTATCAAAAACCTGGTGAAATCCATACATTTTTGACAAAACCAACAAATAAATAACATTAATGATGGAGAGAACATGAAATTTTTTTCGAGATGCTACTCCAATCTCCATCTTATCCCACAAAAATGTATATCATCTACACCATGCTGATATAAAGATATTTTCGATTCTATAATGCTATTTTTTTTTTTAAATCTGCCAAATATAGATTTGCCTTGTAGTTGCTATGTATTTCTATCTTACAATAATACCTTTGTATATTAACCTAGTGAAGTTTGTTTGTTTAGTCCCAATAGTTCCTCTCATATTCTATATTACCTTCCACTCATCTCGGTCCACTCCATTTCCTGTGTATCTTGGATTTGTACATTAGCCAGTTATTTTGATTTAAATATTTCACAGAACCATATTTTGTATTATATCTTGAATAAAACAATATTCTATCTCTCTGATGAATGACATTTGCACAATATTTCAACGATAATAATGTCTCTTCGGTACTGAGTCTTTATTGCATGTAATTCTAAAACATTTAGAAAACTCAAATCACCAAACCAGCCCAGTGGTAGTTCCAGATTACCAGCCTTATTAAATTGTGATTCGGCCAATTGAATAGGGCTCTATATAAGCACACAGCATATTTTTTTACAGAAGTTTTTAGTTAGTGAAGCAAGGTCTTCACTAACTATAAACTTCTGTAAAAAAATATGCTATGTGCTTATATAGAGCCCTATTCAATTGGCCGAATCGCAATTTAATAAGGCTGTACATTGACAAAGTAGATGGCATCAGTGCTAGAAACAAATGCTAGATAGAACTGACCCATATTTTGTATTATCATAGGCAGAATTATAACAGTGAAGAACTTAAGTTAATTCCACATTGTTTTAGCCATCAACGTGGAAAACCCAGTCAAACCTTATAGATTTATTTGAGTACCATAAATGTACCATACTTACAAAGGTACATATTCCTATTGAGAATCTTAGACCACCCTCAGAAAAACTGTGAAGCATGCTGAACTGGTCTCCAACTAATAATCAAGTTTGAATTACTTTCCCTCCTGTTGGACTGAGATGAAAACGCCATCCAACCTTCCTGTTCTCTTTCCAATGTTCAACCATCTTTACTAGGGGCTTCTACTAATGCTGCCCTATATTTTCTTTTGTTAGTTTGGGAAGTGTAACAAGTATTCAAATAAAAGAGATTTCCAACTCTAAAGTCTCCATTAATCTCCTTTATGTACCATAGTAAAGGTGATTGATCCCATAGCTTGGAACACACAGAAAGGAAACTTTGGCCCAATTTCATTTAAGGGTGCAAAATATTAGCAAACCTTAACTCTCATTTATTGGAGTAGGAGTTAATCTGTGTGAAAGCTTAACACCCTTCAGTGAGTTTTGGTCTTTACGTGCTACAATATATTTGTTCACCTGGACTGTATTTAAATACACTTATGTTTCTACTTGTGGAACTCCCTTTTTCCAATACTATTTTCCTCTATTGTGGTTCAGGGCTTCTTAGGTATAATTTCATAATACTGAAGAAAATTCAGTACCTACGTTACACGACCAATCAGTCGAACTTTATTGCTTTAAGCAGAAATTCATGAAATTGTTCCTGAGCTGTATTAAAAATGTTCTTATACCTAGAAGACAGAAATGGGATTACATGTGCACTCATTGGCTATATATATGTTATCGTGACTGAAGAAATATATGTATTAAAAATATCTATTCTTTATTGTAAAACTTTTTGAGAAATTAGTCCATTAAATTATATGTGATGCAAAAAGTTGTGCTAGTTCATTCACTTTACATTATAGTGACTTGTTTTAAGACATTATTAAGTAAGATAGATAAATGATTACTGACTATTCTTATCTCTGTATTGTGGGATTCTATTAACGAATATCATTTAAATATAATGGTTCCCTATTGTTTAAAGTTTTACCTACATTAGAACCATGGGTGTAGGAGCCCAAAAAATTCTGGGGGGGGGGGGGGGTAGATACAGCTTAAGGAGATAAAAACAGTGGCCCTGAGTGGTGCAATTCAACTGAACAGGCAGTAGGGGTGCCTGTTTATTATAGTTTAAATCATGGGACATACTGCTCCTACTGGCCATACCTGCTAATGCAAGTTTAACTTTAAGTTAGCTTTTTTTGTGTCCCTTGTTCATATAATCTGGGGGGATTTGTCTCTCCATCCCCCCTAGTTCCTACGCCCCTGATTAGAACCATGCAAGTTTAAGAAACATTATTTCTCTTTTCTCCTAAGCCATTACTGGGATCGGACCGATAACTGGTAATGACTGCTTGGAATCATATAAGGCATATCTTGCGCATTCTAAATCACTGTAAAGATCCCATGCAACATTTTTCTAAGGCATTTTGCTGTCCGCTTCATCAAAGAAAAAGGGGCTGCCTTAGTCATTTGCAATTTTAAGGGCGGATGCACCAGTATTTGTCCACATGATCATTAGTAGGTGTGGACTATTATGTAATACTTTGTATAGAAATATAACAAAATCATCCATCTCAAAATGTATTTCATGGAACAAGGAGAGAATGGGTTGTATTTATAAACCTAATGAATATTCACAACAACCAATATATTATTTGTTTAATGTGTATGCTTAGAAATAGGGATTCATATAGATCATTTTAAATATATTCTTAAAGTATTTATCCTCTGGGCAATATTAATCATCTTACAAAACAGTAGGATTAAATATACCGTAGATCTTATACCTTTATTTTCGCATATTAGTGTTTAATAGTCTTTGTTCCACACACACCTAACCACATATAAACTTCAATGTGTAGATCTTAGCCAAGCATCTTCATTTTGAACTAGAGCAAGGGTATGGCTCAGTAGCTAAAAAAAAACAACTGAGCAGATCTAATGGAGCCTTATGTTGGCCATATTTGTAGCATTTATTACATCAAAAGAAATCTACAAGACTCATTTTACTTACAGTTAATTCTTATATAGATGGTTGACAATCAAGAGTGCTTAAAGCTGTATACATTTTTTATGTTCAAACGTCTCTAATCAGTTGCATTAAAAGCCTTCCAATATAAATAACAACTTGACAGTAGGACAAAAATAAATAAATCAGTGCCAATAACTTAACTGCAAATTCAAACACGACAGAAGCTATACATCATCTATCATATATCATCTATATATGATTAATGACTAAGTGCACATGAATCACATTCAGACTGAATTATATTCTTATGCAACCTCCCGTTACTTTGAATGATCTGCATTGACATATAAGGGAACATGTTCAGTTGGCGTCATGTCAAGGGAACTCATAACTTTGCAGCTCACACTTGTGAACTTTAATGCTTATATGAGAAATGACTTGATTTTGGAGTAACAAGAAAGGTAACTATGCAGGTCAAAACAAACATCACATCCTGTAATAGCTGATCTAAGGCAATACATATGGTCAAATGAATAGAAAAGTATTATTAAACACATGGTATACTATAAAATTGTTGGGAAAACATTTTACTATTAATATTACAGATGAATTATTGAACACAAGGAGGAGGTTGACGTATCCCAACCAGTCTGCCAATAATGAATCAAATACCTTGTACTTTGGCTCAAAACCTAAATGGCAACCAGTCAAAATTAAATAATTTTTAAAGGTATGGTACATACTCGATTTTTTGTCATTTTGAACAGGTTCATTTAAAACTGTTTTAGATTGATTCTGGAATGTAGTTTATCATCTATTATTTGCTTCTTTTTTTTAATTAAATTAAGCTTAAATACAACAAGGCAAGCAAGTTCTAGTTTTATGCACTTGTAGTATTTTTTGTAAAATGTATTATTTTATTTTATATTGTTCATTATGTTAAAAAATGTTTCTTGGTGTAATTGGATTCTGAAGATTTATAGAGCCCTAATTTTACAGTTGATGATGATTCTGAATATGAATAAACTTCAGAAATGTATAGGATAATTGAGGGGTAGATAAAATGTACCCCTCATGGGCGTCCCATGCGGCATCTTCCTGTTGTATGGAGTGATAATTCAAAGAACTATTTTACAAAGCACACAAAATCCCTTTACTTTAAATTAACACATTTACAGCATATTTTATACTATATGTGTATGTAAAGATAATGACTAAATCAGATTTGTTAAAAAAAAATCTAGTTTATGTATAAATGATTACATATTGTTTGGAGGAGGGACTAGTTATAATGAGGTGCAATAAATACAATGCCTGCTCTCGCCTGCTCTCGCCTGCTCTCCAGAAATGTAAAACCCTCACTGACAAACAGCCTTCACCAAAGGATCACAAATACCTCCAGAGACCACCAAGGAGTCAAAGGGTATTTTTTCTTATTTCTAAATTGTCGCTGTCATGACTGACTTATGGGGCCCAGGATGGGGGACCCCTGAACCCCACCAGAAAGGGCATGTATGGCCCAAGATCAAACTGTCACCACCCTGAACTCAACGACTACTTTGTTATGACCATAATAACCTGTGTAATGTTAGATCTCAGCCTCTGATCTCTTACCCCAGATTCCCATGGAGCATGAGTATTCAGGCCTAATAAGAATTGTTTATAATGTTTGGTGTTTTGGGTGTGGTTAGGACATAACACTGTTATGCCAAGTCCCTTTTCAAAGTACTATTTAAAAGTAATGCTATAATGTTTAGAATAGTGATTTGATTTAATAAGGTGATTAAGGTAATTGTTTAAAGTTTAAAAAATGTATTTGTGGGACAAATGGTTAGGTTTCTACAAGAATGTATGTCGATATACGACTACTTAGAGCAACCAGGCATGCATCCTCCCTGGCCTCGGATAGTCAAAGTTAGTTTATGGCCTCTGTAAAATTAGATCTAGAAACGAGGGATGGGGGTTGGTAACCTTGGTGACGGGGTGTGGGGGAAGTCTTTTGGTGTTTGTGATATATTTCTATTCAAGCAACAATAAACTGGTCAGTCAGTTTGTATTAAGCAAAGGTACATGGGGTCTTCTTATATCCTAACAAAATGTATCTGACTGATCTGAATTGAATGGCTGGGTGCTGAGATTGAACACAAATACCCAACCTAGAAGGAGAACATTGAGGTGCATGTGGCCCCTCAAGTCGGGGTCGTAACAGTCAATTTATCATATTTTTTTCTGCCTAATTACTCTGTTTTGTCAGGTTCAGACATTTTTTATAATTTATAATATAGTAGTCTTTTAAACCTGTTTACATCTTGGATTTGTATACTGTTTGTAGATATAACGGTAGTAATAAGCAAATTATAATAGGAAACCAGGAATTTGACCTGCCTACAATCAGATATAAGTGGCAGAAATGGACCTGAATTATTGTTCTTATGATGGCTCCCATTTCTTCTCAAACATGCAGTAGTAACTGCCGTACTATGTTAGTTCTAGTTTTATATACAGTAGATAGTTAATAGTTAATTCTGTTCTAGACATGCTCTTTAGTATTAAAGAAAACTATGTTTAGTTGGAACTTGCCCTTTAAGCTATTGCAGGGCTTGAGCAGGCATCAAAATATCATTATGATTTAATTAAGTGCAGTCTACTTTTTTATACAGTTAATTATTTTTTTATAATACTTGATACTGTAGCTTCTGTATACCTTGCCCTTCTCATGACCTTGGAAACAGTATGAAAACAGTGATGAACTAGCTTTGTGTCCTTCAGATTCCTTTGATGTCAATGTTTTCTGTTATTTAAATGGTACCAATGAGTAGGCCGACACTTTGGTAAAACAAATATTGTGTCATAGGTCTACAGTGCAACTCCTATTGCTTGAAGCTCATGTTTGTTTACATATTTCCAGTTGACTAAGGTGAAAAGTGCAACCAAGGCCCTTGACCAAATAAATTAAAGACCAAATTCATGAAAGATTAATTATGTTTCATTAAAACCCGTACGCACTTGAGAAATCTATAGATGATATGTGATAATAGGACTGGGTAAATATTGGTCTAAAACATTAGCTTGTGGTTTGATTTTAAATAACCCTCAACCTTAAGTAAACCATTGGTAGTGCACTAATTGTTCATTTAGTAGGGTGAGATTTCACTGTGGAATGGAAGTGTTGTTGACAGAGAAGTAGCCAACAAAGGCTTTGGTTTGCACCAGATAAGGAGTCTATTTATTTTGCATTCTACTCCTAAGTTGACGGATTGCTACCAATTACAAGACTCCCTATACATAAATGTTCCATTTCAAGACATTACATTTATTGGTACTACAATCATTGTAAAGTGGCTCTTTCAACTATCCAAACCAACAAGTAATAATGATCAGCATGCTCTTAAAGCACTTGAAACTTCCAACACATACCAGTTCCCTCAAATAACTTAGTTAAGTGATGAAAAGAGAAAACAAAAAGTAGATTATTAATTAACTCATAGAACCAGAAAGTTCCTCAATGGAATTCACCTGAGATAAAAATAACAATTTATTTATATACATATAATGGGTTCAGTTCATTGAGTAGTATGTCACAGAATCCCCCATTCTGATCTCCTACCCCCCACCACCCACAGGTCCCCCATTCTAATCTCCTCACCACCCACAGGTTCCCCATTCAGATCTCCTATACCCCCACCCCTTGACCCCCCCCATCCCCAAATGTAGGAATTGTGGATTGCAATACGTTTTCTGTTGAGGTTTCTTTAAAGACTGCTGATGTAACTAGCCACTTGATGATAGAACTTAAAAGAACAGTAAGCCCCAGTAGGATAACATCCTCCTCAACTATTAGCAGTCCAATCTATGACTTTGCTAAATGTAATATTTTTTTTTCATATGTTTCTGGTTTATATTGTTAGTTGCTACATACTTCACAAACATGTGAAGTATTTCCCAAGCTACAGTGGTCCGTTAACAAGAATTGCCTGTTGGTAAACTAAGAAGGACTTACACCAGTAGAGAGAAATTAAGTCCAACAACAGCAAACAGTAGAGAGAAATGAGAGAGAGAGAGAGAGAGAGAGAGAGAGAGAGAGAGAGAGAGAGAGACGGGAGAGAGACGGGAGAGAGAGACGGGAGAGAGACGGGAGAGAGAGAGAGAGAGAGAGAGAGAGAGAGAGACGGGAGAGAGACAGGAGAGAGGAGAGAGAGAAACAGGAGAGAGACAGAAGAGAGATAGGAGAGAGACAGGAGAGAGAGAAAGGAGAGAGAGAGAGAGACAGGAGAGAGACGGGAGAGAGAGACAGGAGAGAGAGAAATAGGAGAGAGAGATGGGAGAGAGAGACAGGAGAGAGAGAGAGAGAGAGACAGGAGAAAGAGACACAGGAGAGAGAAAGGAGAGAGCGACAGGAGAGAGAGAGAGAGAGAGAGAGAGAGAGAGAGAGAGAGAGAAAAAAAGAAAGACAGGATAGAGAGAGAGACTGGAGAGAGAGAAACAGAAGAGAAAGGAGAGAGAGACAGGAGAGAGTGAGAAAGAGACGAGAGAGAAAGAGACAGACACAGGACAGATAGAGAAAGAGAGAGAGAGAGGAAAAACAGGAGAGCGAGAGAGTCAGGAGAGAAAGAGAGAGAGAAAGAAAGGAGAGAGAGACAGGAGAGAGTGAGAGAGAGATGAGAGAGAGAGACAGACACAAGACAGCAAGAGGGAGAGAGAGAGAAAGGGAAAGACAGGAGAGAGAGAGAGAGAGACAGGCAGACATAGGACAGAGAGACAGGAGAGAGAGAGAAGAGAGAGAGACAGACACAGCACAGAGAGAGGGAGAGTGAGAGAGAGAGAGATAGAGAGAGGCAGGAGAGAGAGAAAAGAGAGACAGGAGGGAGATAGAGAAAGGAGAAATAGACACAGAGGAGAAAGAGACAGGTCAGAGAGAGAGAGAGACAGACACAGGACATAGAGAAAGGGTTAGAGAGAGGGAGAAAGGGAAAGACAGGAGAGATAGAGACAGGAAAGAGAGAGACAGGAAAGAGAGAGACAAGCAGACATAGGACAGAGAGACAGGAGAGAGAGAAGAGAGATAGATAGACACAGGACAGAGAGAGAGGGAAAGACAGGAGGGAGAGAGAGAGACAAGTGAGAGACAGGGGAGAGACGGGAGAGATAGATAGAAAGAGGCAGGAGAGAGAGAGAAAGAAGAGAGACTGTGTGCTTAAATTTGGCCTACTTACGTTGCTATTAAATTAGAAAGGGCTGCGAGCTACGAGCGAGAGACGCTGTTTCGTAAACAAGGTCTCGGCCGTCGTGGTTACATGCTCGAATGCAAACAATTAGGCAATCACGTAGTTACGGGTTCAGACGGAGCCAATGGAAAAAGAGATTGTTAGCGTTACGTCAATGAAAAAAGGGAGGGTAGATTTTGAAGTCCTACGTGCTTCAATTACAGTTTGCGATCAGACCCACAGGCCAGATATAATGCAATATTAATTAAGCAGTAATTATGATATTCTATTACATGCGAGTTACAGTATATATCGCAAGACATTGATTATGGGGATCGATATAACACAAAATATAATGATGAAATAAAGTATTTTTCGGGGCCGATTTGCGGGCTTGAGAATGTTATGCTATTAATTCTAAGACCTAACATCACATTCCCTTTTAATAAATGTTGTTATTTGCATTACAACTGCTACGTATTGTGCGGTACCCCCCTTGCGGGTGCTCTCAAGCACACGTTGTCATTTGGGCTCCATTTGCGTGTTACGTACATGCTCGCAAGTGACCACGTTGCAATTTAATAGCTGAATTGAACAAGTAGCGGTTATGGGCTCGTCAAATCAAAGTATTTACACGCGTGACGCTCAACGTTGCTCAGTGCGTAGCCTATTCTCGGCCGTCCTACGTGTTATCAGGCAAAGCCTGCTACGAGCAACGTTACAGGGCAAATGTAATACCCGTAACATGTAAAATCGGAGTTACGGTCTACGTTTTAACACATAGCCCCAAGTTAATAGGGCTGTTGGATGGCAAGTTCAAACTCAATACTCATTACTAAACAGGTAAAACACAGTACACTGCATACTGGTTCCAGCCTACAAGCCACTGTTACCTTAAAGGGACAAAGAAGATTTCTGCATTTCACTATGAAAATAATATATATATATATCTATGTATAGATTTACTTTTGTTTACTTTATTTTATTAGGGAATTGCTTGAAAACTCTGTTTTATCTGCCTGAAATCTTACAAATAGTTCCTTCTGCAGCTCATGAACACAGTGTACTTCCAAGAACATGGCCTGCACTGTCTCATAGTAACTAATCATATGAAGTATAGTTAACTAAGCTGTCACTTTGTTTCAATAGACTAAGTTCAAGTAGTGTCATGGCTAATGGCTAACCACTAATTAGTAAATACATGTCCTCCACCATTGTTTCTGATTCTCCATACAATCTAGTAGGGAGCCGAATTGTTAGAAGAGTTCTGGAAGTCCTGGAGCCTCATTTAAATTGGCCAAATCGCAATTACTTGAACCTGTAACATAGCCCATAAATGTAATGGATATTCAATTGGCTACATTTAGCAACTCGTATTACAATTGAGAGTTATAGGTTTAAAAGTACTGCAGGCCTGTCAAACCGTAACTCCATCCTATATCCTCCACTGATTTTTCAAGCCCGTAAATGTTACCAGTGCTAAAGACGCAAAATCGAGATTTAGTTAAAAAATTCAACAAGCCGCAATTGCCTTCAAACTTGTAAATGGCAAATGTATAAAAAAATTATATGAGTACTGAATAGGACTTACAAGTGGATTAAACACCTGTTAGTATAAATGCAGCAGCAAATAAACACACACTACTGTACTTTAAAATACTTGGGCCCTCATTCAATTGCAATTCGGCCAATTGAATAGGGGTCTAAATAAGCACATAACATATATTTTTTAAAGAAGTTTTTCGTTTGTAAGCATCTATCCAAAAGCAAGTTTTTCACTAACGAAAAACTTCTTTAAAAAAAATATGCTATGTGCTTATTTAGACCCCTATTCAATTGGCCAAATCCCAATTGAATGAGGGCCTTGGAAAGCAATGAAAGGTATTAGAATTAATTGCATAACAGTCCCCTGTGTTATATAAATCCCAGAAATCAAGGGGTTAATACATATCAGGCCACCCACATGGACTTAAACAGATACTTTAATGTATTTGAAGAATGCTTGAGGGCGACCTGATCGGCAAACATTACTTATTTGCGTGTATTAATGCTTAGCCTACAATTGCAGGTTAATTGTAAGCTCCATGTTTTACTGACCTCATGATGGCTGTCACATTTACTATTGGCTCTGACTAAGTAACTTACGGGAAAGGGGGAAAGAGACACAGGGGAGGGAGGTGCAGAAGAGAGACACAGGGGTAAGTGGGAAAGAGACAGAGGGGCAAAGGGACACATGGGAGGGAGGAGGTGGTAAAGAGACAAGTGGGAATGAGACAGATGGGGGAAAGGGGGGAAGATACACAGGGGAGGGAGGAGGGGGAAAGAGACACATGGGAAAGGTGGAAAGAGACAGAAGGGGAAAGGGACACAGGGGAGGGTAGAGGGGGGAAAGAGACAGAGGGGTAAAGGGGGAAGAGACACAGGGAGAAGAGAGGAGGGAAGAGACACAGGGGAGATAGGGGGGGGAGAGACACAGGGGAGGGAGTTGGGAAAGAGACAAAGAGGGAGGGAGAGGGGAGAAAGAGACACAGGGGACGGAGAGGGAAGAGACACATATAATATTATACCATTATTTTTGACGGGTAAACGACTAGTATATATATATATAACGTTATGGGACACAGAGGGCCCAACCTAAAAAAAATATTTGGACCACTGCTAGCTGGGGGTAGGTACATTTATTTTTTTGCACCGGGGCCCTTTATTCACTCCGCCACTGATCCTGACCATCACTGTCCTGCACAAACTGCCATCCAGTGACCTCATAATCTTATTGTTTTCTGTGTATTGAATTGGAGCCAATAACTCAAATTCCATAAATGGATTCATAGTGTATATCCAGTTTTATGAAGATAGGCAGTATTTACGCAATTAATATTTTATCTGCATGTAACTGAAAATGGTTGTGTGGACCAATGAGTAATAAAAACATGACAATCTCAAAAATATAAAAACAAAAGAACCTTTTATTTTAATGCACACACCCTGGATTTTTACTGTCATAACAATCTCATTTGAAAAAGCTTTTAAAATGTGATTGTTACTTTCTGAAAAATTCCATGATTTTTTTAGCAAAAAAAAAAAAGCTGTCATTAAGATGAAGCAAAATTCCGATCATTCATTTCATTTAATCACTACAAACGTTGTTTGTTTGGATAAAAATGAAAGTTGATGTAAGCAAACATTTAAAACAACACAAAAATTGCTGCAGAAGCAACTGCTTGCTCCTCCTCTAACCTAAACAGGACACAGAATTGAAAGTTATGTCAAGTGAACTATCTATTAGCAATTTGTGCATTAAATTATGTGCAAATACATGTTAATATCAGAGCAGAATAAATCTACAACTGTTTTCTATTAATCTGTATTATTTATCAGGTCTAATGTGCAAAATTAAGTAATGTAAAGTGTTGTTGCCATTCTAGAAATGTACATGGAAAACAATACATTAAATGAGAAGATAACAACAACAACATATTAATGCAAAAAGAGAAAAAGAGAAGAAGGAGGGTGTGAGCCAGTACTAAAAAATAAAGGCTTTCACCCCCTACACCACAGCTCTGTATGACAAGCAATGCAAGTAAAAAGCAATAACACTAAATATAATCAGTGTGACACTCACAGCCCAAACTGCAAATTCTTGTTTGAGGGCTTCATAGGCTATAAGAGAATAAATAAAAATAAAAACATTTAAGATTGTCTTGGATCAACTTAAACAACTTTGTCATATTATTTTCTGCTCTTTTTCTGGTACAGAGTACATATGGTAACTTCAGTTTCCTTTCAATAGTATTTACAGTTTGTTACATACTGTATGTATATACAGTGGTCCATTAAGTAATAAAAAATAATTAATTATACTTTAACATTCTTTAACCTTATTTTACTGTGGGACAAAAGCCTGGTATGCTGATTCTCATTAACTAAAAAAATACACAAGAAAAACACCAATTTACGGACATATTTTACATTTTTGCAATTTTAGCAACTATAAAGCACAGCCAGTGGTGTTTTTATTGCAATTAACTAACAAAAACATGACCTGGACGAAGTTATCAAAGTGTAACAGTTATAGGAACATGTTATTTCAATTAGGTAACTGCTCACAATGATTGTGCTCAGTAATAGCCTACAACTACTGTTGGGCCCGCTGTTACATTGATAAATGATGCCACGGACGTTCCCCATTTGTCAGATCTGACGCTGGACACAGGCCAGGCAAAACACATCAACAAATATATTGAGGGAAATATCAGAGTGAGGAATGTAGGCAAAAAAGGACTACGTTGTTTTATAACTTACATAACATACATATATATATGTTCCATGAATGCTGAAAGTAACCATGATTTGCTAGGACATGATGTAAGTTTGCGAGTTTTCAATTGTGTGTCAGTGTTTTGGAAACAAGCACTATGTGCATTTGATTATATGCTCAAAAACAGGGCCCTCCATTCTTTATAAGGTGTTAAGTTTGTTTTTTGCCATGTACTAAACCCCTGTACAGCGCTACGGAATATGTTGGCGCGATATAAATAAAGACAATAATAATAATGTCTAAGTGGGGAAAAAAGTGATGTTTGTGTTTTTGTGAAATAGTTACCTGTGTTCAGAAACCTATATCTCCCACGCATTCCTCTCTGTCGTGTCTGTTACAAAGGAAAATTACAATGAACATAACTGAACCAAACAATATGGGATTTGCATAAATTAGAGGGAGATTTAATATGAATAATTTAAAAGTTATGCATCTGGGAAGGAAAAATAGCCATGCAGTTTATAATCTAAATGGAGCAAATCTAGGTGTATCAGATATTGAACGGGATTTGGGAGTGCTTGTGGACAACCACCTAAGTAACAGTTCTCAATGCCAAGCAGCAGCTGCAAAGGCAAATACAATATTAGCATGTATTAAGAAGGGTATAGAAGCAAGGGAATCAAATATAATTCTCCCACTATACAAATCTCTAGTATGCCCTCATTTGGAATATGGAGGACAATTTTGGGCACCACTTAATAAAAAGGACATTTTAGAGCTGGAGAAGGGCAACAAAACTAATAAGGGGAATGGAGGGTCTAAGTTATGAAGAAAGACTAACAAAATTAAACTTATTTTCTCTAGAAAAAAAGCATCTAATATGGGATATGATTACCTTATATAAATATATAAATATATCCAGGGTCAATATAAGGCTTTGTCAAGTCAACTTTGTGTGCCAAGAAACATTACATTTATATATATATATATATATATATATATATATATATATATATATATATATATAGCCTTTGTTTGAGATATATCTGTCTCTATACAGCACAGAAGGGTATTTGATAATGTACTATTTTGAGTTTACTTGTTTCAAATGATGCTCTTAAAGTAGTAAAAGCTGATTAATCTGGGGGCTTGTCCCTGCCAGCTATTGAGCAGTAATATAGCTGCATGACTCATACTTGACGGCAGATGACATCTACTGACGTGTGCACTCCCTGTTAATTTAAGTAAAGTTTAAACAGGTTTAATGTTTTCTTGAATGCAAAACACAACATTGGTAATGTTTTAAATGAATTAAAAAAAAAGAAAAATAATTGTGTTCTATGTCCCTTTAATGGCTACCATAGAATATGTAGGAAGTGGAGGTATTTATATGTCAACTCCACTTTCCTTACCCTGATTTTTAATCTCATTTGATTAATAAATCCTTAATGATGGGTTTGAAAAAGGGAATTGATAGTTGGGAGATTTGTATTATTTATGCATACAGTATCGCATTGCTTATTGAAGCACACAGATATATTATCATACTAGCGAATTGCCCGTCAAAAAATGACGGCAATGAAATTGTAAGTGAGCTAATGCTGTTTGGTGTAAAATAATGAAATATATAATACATTAATAAATGAATATACTTTACCTATTTTGAGGCATTGTGTTGAAGAGCTGTCAATGTGTTTTGAGGTTGCTGCAGCATTAGTGGTGTGGAGCTGCTGTGTAAGCGTGATGAATGTGTGCAGTGTAATACTGTGCGTGCGCGAGTCGAAACCGTTAGCGTCTTTGCGGATTATCCGTAGGTGCTTCGTGCTGTTTTTCGAGTTTCTTGTGGTGTTTTGCGAGTGTGTTGTGGTGTTTTACGTGTTCAGAGTGCTGTAGCCTCGTTTTCGTTTTGTTTGTCGGCCATTTTTTCTCTTGCTTAGCGATTTTCTTAGTGTCTAAATTCATTTATTTTTATTTAAATGAAGGTGTAACTTGGTTTTTTGAGGTGCTGGATGGTTCCTCTTGCTGTAGGTAAGCTTTTTATGTGTGTGTGTTGTGTGTATTTATTGTGTTTTAAATGGTTGTATGTCGGCGTGTTGCGTCCGATTTTTGCGAGGTCATAATGTGTGCTAAAGTGTCTCGTATGGTGTTTGCGTGTGTAGCCTCGTTTTCGTTTTGCTCGGCGGCCATTGTTTGTGTCGCTTATGATATTTTTTAGTTTCTAAACTCTTTTATTTTAAGTGAAATGAAGGTGTAAGTTGGTTTTTTGAGGTCCTGGATGCTCCCTGTTGCTGTAGGTAAGTTTTTTATGTATGTGCTGTGTGTATGTATTGTGTTTTGAATTTTTTAATGTTCGTGAGTTGCGTCCGAGTGTTGCGAGGTTGTAATGTGTGTTAACGTGTGCCGTATGTTGTTTGCGTTGTGAGTAAAAGTTTGCGAGGGTCGTAATTGGTGTGTCGTGTTGTTTGCGTTGGGACGTAAAGTTTGCGAGGGTCGCAGTTGCTGGCATGGAGGGCCGCGGCTCGCTGCGCGACGCCGCAAGCGTTAGCAACAACTCGCATGCTCACAACTATATATGTGATTCACAGTTTTCAGTCATACAGTTCGTGATTTTTAGTCAAATGGAAAGTTTTCTTTACTCAGTGAGTTCTGCTTTTTTTTTTTTTTTTTTTAAATAGTGCAGCTGAAATCTAAAGCCAAAAATAACAATGTCACAATGGTATCTTTATATGATTATAAAATCTCTAAAGATGAAAAAGTAGCTGTAAAATAAATAATCTCGGTGTCTGTGTATCTGATAGATGTTAACAAATGCATTTAATAGTTACATCTGATGACAAGTCACAAAGGAAGAACTGTTCTGTATCAGGAAGAACAGAAGCCAGGCTTAAAACCGCCGTCCTGAATCTAAGAGGAATCTTTCCCAATTGCTGAACACATTGCTGAATAAAGGGCCATAAAATAAAGAAGCATAAAAATCCTTTTTAAGAGAAATTTGAGGTTTTAGCAGACTCTGGGCCTCATTCAATTGTGATTTGGCGAATTGAATAGGGCTCTATATAAGCACATAGCATATATTTTTTACAGAAGCTTTTAGTTAGTGAACTTCTATCCAAAATCAAGGTCTTCACTAACTAAAACATATGCTATGTGCTTACAAAGAGCCCTACTCAATTGGCCAAATCGCAATTGAATGAGGCCCTCTGATAGCAACTAAAGGAGGGGGCAGGTACAGAGTACAACATGTAAGGGGAAAGAGGGATGAATGCTGAAAACTTTACTTAAGTTGAATAGAAAAAAAGCAGAGTATTCGTCCACAGAAACCCATAGACGCAATTAAAGTCTGCTGAAATGAAGATTTTCTCTAAAAGCGCTTTCATCCTTAAGGCTTACATGGCTGCTATTTATGTTTCTTGTTATGTATTTCGTAATGTGAAGTTTTTCCCAAATCATAATGGTCCCTGAAACTAAATGTAATAGATTTAGTTTCACTTCTCTCCTTGCATCCAAAACCAAATATACAACTGAATGCCCTGGTTTTAGTATCATTTATTTATTATGAGAAATATAGTAAATGATCATGAGGAATTGCTTTTTAAGTAGATAGAATGGGTTCCTCTCCACTGTCAGAGAGGGAATTTACTAAAGAATTGCAGCTTGTACACTGGTATGTTAACCTGTGATTCAGTATTTTTTTTTTCCACTTAAAAAAAAGCCTAGTTCAACTAATTGTGAGTTATCATTAATGGGCTTGTTAAGATGTGTGATCGGCGTGTATTTGGACACCATATTGCGAAAACTCAAGTTCTCTAAATTTACTATGGAAAAATCTTGCTTTAACAACCCATGATGCTGATACTCGGCACTGCGTGTTTCAACCCTACGATAGCAGTGTATTTGATTGATAGATAAGATAATATTACCAATTTTTAGCCATTCGCATAGAACATACACAACTTACATGCACTGTCAAATTCTGTCAATACAACTCACGCTTAAAAGTAGCATAAATTAATATTTATCCATCTCCATGTTTATTAAAATAGTGAACCTTAATAAAAATAATAATTAGTGTTATTAATGTTAATGTTATTAATGTTATTCATTTTGCAGGGTTTATTGTTATTATATGTCATTAATGCTTTAATGCCAACAATCGTATTTTTGTCACCTAATATGGCGCCTTTTATGGCGTATGTGTTACATCTAAACATATAGCATTGCATTTTTTACATACAATTGAATATGCTCCAACAGAATTAGCTGTTAAACTGCTCACATTTGACCCCTAAAACATACATGCACTCGGTTTGGATATGAGTTGGATATATATTGCTACAAATCGCAACATTACGTACTAATTATAATACATCCGATTCAGTAAATAATGTGTAGATGTGAATTGTGGTAATGTGTGATGTGCCCAAGTAGATTAACGCAAATCCCCCAAAAGTCTTGGGCCAAATAATAACATAGAGCTATAGACAATATTTACTAGGTTTTGCAGTGGCAATGTTCCTATGAAGAATATCACAGTCTTAGTGAACTATGAACTTTCAAAAACATTTCAAGAAATAAACACAATGAGCCTCATTCAATTTGGAGGCTGCAAGTTAGGGAATGTAGGCCGTACGTCGGCAGGTCTCCATCGGGCGGGCAGGGCGAACGAGTTAGGGTGCTATTCAATTCGGGAAGACCACAAGTTATGGGCCGATAGCGAAATTCGGAAACCATGCCATTGTATGTAGCATTTGCCGGCTTTGACAGATCAATTAAGCAAGGCTCCCGATTAGAAACAGCAAATGGAAACAAATATCATCATCATTACGGCTTTGAAAAATGGAGGTTGGATTTCAAAGCCCTATGGTCTTGAATTACGAGTTACGATCGGACCCGCTTTCCAGATATAATGCAAATTGATAAAGCCGTAAATATGATATTCTACTAGCGACTTGCCCGACAAAAAATGACTGTCAATAAAATTTGAAGCCATGGGAATGCTGTTTGAGACACTGTGAATTCTAAATAGGCTGCGTGCGCGAGGTAAAGCCGTTGGTTTATTGTGTAAAGCGGCATTGTATAGTCGTAATGTTATTATTGTGGTACGCGGCTCGTGAGCATTTTCTGGCTTTTGTAATAGTGTATTTTATAGGTCGTAGTGTGATGTGTAAAGTGCTACGAGTTCTGCAGTGTTTTGCACGGTCCAGGGTCATGTAACCTTCATTTTTCATTTTTTTTCGGCGACCATTTTATTCCTCACTTAGGCGGAGTTCGTGTGGCGAAAATCGTCTAAATCAATTTAAATTCACGTTCCAGCTCACTCACAGACGTAGTGGATGTTGCCCCATGCTGTCTGTGATGTTTTTGTAATTTTTTTAGGTGTAGTTATTGAGTTTTTCGGGTTTTTGGTTCGGCTGCTAATTATCGTAATTTTTTGCGTATCTTTTTTTTTTTTCGAAGTTCCCTGTCTCGTATTTTTTTTTGATAAGTCCCGGTGTACTCCGAGTTTAACGGCTCGCATTGCGAGGCAAGGCTCACCGGCAATGATCGACATCGGCGCTCATTGCCTAAGTGTTCCAAGTTTAACGGCTCGCCTCGCTACTTGTGGTTCAACTTTTGCCATTTGCGGGCTTGACGGCTTGGTTAGTGAGAAACAATCGCAGCAATTGAATAGCGATTTGTGATTTTAGCATTCGCAACTCTTGCAGCCGTGAAAGATCAAAGGCTTGGAGGAGCATTAACGTGCGATGTGAACCATTGCAGTGAATCGGAGGCCTGAGACCGTTACTCGATCGGAGCCCGCAATAAGACGCCAATTGAATAGCAAAATAACTTGCATGCTACATTTCCGATGCCCAGATCTCCCGAAGCCTCAATTGAATGAGGCTCAATGCCTCTATACAGTTATTGACTCAACAGAGAACATGAAACTTTTACTCAATACTAAACTTGCTTTCAGATATCAGATTCTCAGACTTGTCTCCACAACCAAAATCATCAAGAGGATGAAAGTGGAAGTAGATCTGTAGAGCTTTTAGGTCTATGGGACTTTCAGCATGTTAGACAGAATCCAGCTTGTAACTAGAATTTTCTTTGGCTGAAGATTTGTTACAGTGGTTCCTTTTATAAATAGCAGCTAATACGCTCTTAATTGTACAAGAGGCAGCCAAAGAAGAGCAGTATCAAGACAAAATTCTGTTTAGACCTTTGATGCTCTCATAGAGGTGAATACAATCAATTCAACTGAAGGTCTCAAATTCTGAATAGTACATACTGAATATTTACTTTTTGAATTATTGTTTACAAATTGCATTAATTATCAATGCATAAATTAAAACAACAAACAAATTAAAACAACAAACTCATGTTGTTATAGTATTAGAATGGTCCTATAAACTGACCAATTATTCCTGGGCTTACATTCATACTTAAACACTGGAGTGGTAATATACCGGCCTGCTTCCAGTGATGCTTGTCCTGAAGATGAAGTTTTTGTTGTCAGATACAGTTTTTAATTCCTTTTGATATGGCTCGATAAATACTAGATCGATCAGGTATTTGTTCATGTTTAGTCAATCTATCAGTTAGTGTCTTATGCTCCTTTTATTTTTCAACTGATTTGTTATTGTTATTTTGCTTCAACACCTGGGAAAATACTGGGATTATTACATTTTTTACATATTTTTTTTTACATATTTTTTATGACTTATTTTTCTATCTATCTATCTATCTATCTATCTATCTATCTATCTATCTAACTATCTATCTATTATTATTATTAATTATTATAATAATAATAATAATAATAATAATAACAATATATAATTAATAGAATTTTATATTTACTATTTACTTGGACCATGGAATATTTTAGGTATTTTAAGACTGCAAATCCTCTAAAATGGCTCCCCAGATTCTAAAAAAACATTTCCATAACATCAAAATCCCTATCCCTAACCTAAAGCTCCTTCTTAAAACCTATAAAGGAAGCTTGAGACAGACAAAATGGCACCCCAGGGTTTATGGAAGCATGTTTTGGTATATATACAGTTTATATTATTTTCTCTTTCACTTGTCAACTTTGGAAGCATGGATATCCTCGCCATTTCCTAAACAAAAAGTGTAGAGGTGCTTATCTGAGAACGAGCAATACCTTAGTAGGTTGCTTAATAGGTCTGATTACCTCTACTATTTTTGTTTAGATTTTCTCACCTTATGGGTGATAGGGGGGACTCCTTACTCACCATGCCTTAGGGAATACAGCTGCACCTCACTGACGAGGCCCACAGAGGCCGAAACGCATATGGGGTTTGCTGTTACTCCTGTTTAGGGTAGAATTGCCTGGTATTTCGGGACTGGATCACTCTTCTGAGTGAGACCAGACTAATATACTACAGGACATTTCTCCCTGTGAAGAGCACAAGTGAGCTAAAAGAAACTTCTCTCTGAGTAGATAACCAGACCTAGAGAACAAACCTACTAAGTTATTGCTTGTTCTCAGATGAGCGCCTCTACTCTTTTTGTTTAGATTCTCTCAATTCATATCTTTCTGATTTCCTAATTTGTGCATAATTCATCCTATGTAATGCTTCAAAACTGTGTTATGCAGAAGGCACATGCTATATGGAGCCATGTATAAAGTTGTATTGGATTCAAGTGTGAAAATGCATTGTAGCCTCATTAGCATGTCCCCGTCCAGTTTCCCAGAATGCAATACAGTATATGCATTTCTCGGAAATAAGGAAAGTTCTTTAACTTATTTTTAGACATCCAAATATGAACACAATTGTGCTATTTATTTACTGTATTCTGATTCCTTGAAGAACATACCTATGACCTCAATTTTTTTTTATACCAGATCTAATGTGACTTTATAAAACATTTTTGTTTCCAAAAACCCAAATAAGACAGAGGTGACCCCTTAGGTGCTGCTCTGTGTCTGCGTTTATGACTGACACCAGTAAAACTGATTCATTCAAAAGCAAAAACTGACACAGTGGCCTGGATTTTATCTTTATTTTTTCCCAAAGGTCTCAATAGTATTTGGATCAAGTTCAAGCATATCCCAAAACACCTAAAACATATTCTTGAGACGTCTGTCTTACCTCGGAGGATAGAGACACTTATTTTTGGATGTCTGTCAAACCTTCAGACTTGTTTTCGTATTTCTATTACACATGTTCTATACTTCAAAGTATAATGAAAATATCTTTTTCTTCGGTGTGTATTTATTTTTTTTATTTAGAAGCTAATTGTTATATTATTTCTTTAATCTTGACAGTTTTTCCCCTCTGATCTTTTTCTAAGAGACAAATGATAATAAATAAGTTTGGACAAAATACTGTAGGGTTTTCTTTCTACATAAGTAGGTTATGCGGATGACACATGCAATGTATTTAATATAATTTACATGATAATTTGTTACATTAGCAGGCATTATTATTAAAGGACCATTATGGTCATATTTTTATTAAAATATTTTTGAAGAACTACACTTAAAAATATGCATTATGCTGTTAGAATAATATAAAAAATTAAATACAGCCTTTAATGTATTACTTTTTATATGCAATTTTGCTGCTATGGATTCTACCACTTTGGTGTCAGGAGTCAGTGTGTGTGCCCAGTGTGAATGTGACAGTTACATCTGCCAGTGCTATAAGCAGGACTAAATGGAAGGTTATTACTTTACAAGGACACACACACACATGAGAAAGTAACAAGCAGCTGTAAGGAAGAAAGCAAAATGGAGTCATGCAGTAAAGAATAATTGCATATAAACGTCTCAAAATATAAAGGTTGTGTTTATTGTTTTGTTTTTTTGCTCATTATCATGTTAAGTAATTTAATAAAACAATATAAGATTACGACAGTGGTTGTTTAATTACTGGAATTATAGGGTCTTCACCAAGTATTAGATGGAGAAGCCACAAGGCAAGTTGCTGTATCCGACACATATATATTGCCATGCCTCTTATTGACTAGAAGGAGGTAAATCAAAAGATTTATAAATAGCATAACTTAGTGCATCATGTGATGCACAGTGAGTCTTTTATTGCAAGTGATTTGCTAAGAATAGATCATGACTTCAACTCATGCATCTTGTCCTTGTGATAACAGCGTTGATGGGGGAGAAACTTGAAGTGAAGTGCTGTGGTGACATGGGTTGCCATGGCAACAGTGACAGTTGAAAAGTGAATATTAGCTTTCTGCATGAGACTAAGTGCTGTTTTGGCTTATGAGCTCAGAAGAATGAGAGCAGAGCATTATCCTAATATTATGGAAACCTAAAAGCTTTTCTCTGCATATGGCGGTGCGCTTGAGACATTGTGAGGAAGCATGATGCATTAAAACCATTTCTTATTTCGTGCTTGGGATAGTCACTTATTGGCTGTTATCTTGCCCAGATCCTAAGGCAGGCCTCCTTCCAGGGAATCCCTAGCACAATACAAAGACACCTACAGATGAGACTGCATAAACGGTCATTGGCCAGTCCAACTGGTCCCTTCTCTTGACAGTGCTATTAGCTATTATCTAGCTACTTACCATATTTTTCTGTGTATAAGAGACCCCCCATGTATTAAACGACCCCTATTTTTTGAGCCTGAAATTTTAGAAATAAATATGGGGACCCCCCGAGTATTTTTCCAGACCCCACTCTGTGCCCTTACCCTGAGCAGCCCCCCTTTCAGTGCCAGGAGCCCCCAGCAGTCCCTCACCCCGTGCAGCCCCCATCCAGAGCCAGGAGTCCCCAGAAGACCCTCACCCCGTGCAGTCTCCCATCCGGAGCCAGGAGCTCCCAGAAGACCCTCACCCATGAGCAGCCCCCATCCAGAGCCAGGAGCCCCCAGCAGACACTCACCCCAAGATGCCCCCCATCCAGAGCCAAGAGCCCCCAGCAGCCCCCATCCAGAGGCAGGAGGGACCTTCCTTGTGTGCTAAACATCCAGTTATGTTCCCCTGGGCAGCACCTGCAAAACAGCAACAGCGCTATCTAGGGGCCACTTGTAGTTTTGCAGCATATTTCGTATATAAGACAGCACCATATTTTAAACTAAAAAATTTGGGTAAAAAAAAATCGTCTTATATATGGAAAAATACGGTATACCCCTTCTGAGTTGCTAACTTGTCGGGGGGGAAGGGGCTTGAGGGGGGCTCAATGAAGCTATGAGCTACATCATCGAGGGTCACCCCAGATGCCCAAGTCATAGCAGAGATGTCAGACAAATCACTATCCACTGGAGAAGAAATTGGCAACCCAATCCAGTATATTTGCCATGAAAATCTTATTGATGAGCACAACCAGACACAAGAATGACTGTCATGATGCAGTCCATAGGGTCACAGAGAGTCGAACATGACTGAACGGCTGAACAAACTACTGTGAAGGCACAACTACTTTATGCAAACAAAATGAGCCAGTACTTTGCCAAAAGGTGCTGTGCTAACTATTTAGCTCTTGCAGTTTGGTAAAAGTTTGCAATACATTATTTCTTTATGTATTAGTAAGACTTGGTGGCAGACACTTTATTTTGTCAAGACAGATTAGCTATTTCTCCTCTGGCACAGGTAAGTAGTGACTGGCACACTAAGCAACATTATCCATACTTGTAGCTACTTATTTGTACATCACTTTTGTTTTCGACTTGATGTCTTGTATCATGTGTGTTTATTTTATTGAACTTCTACAAAAATAATTCTTACAAAGAAAAACAATTAATAAACATTACTTGAAATAAATAAATACAATACAATACTTAGGTTACAATATAAAAATATGAACAAGCT
Source organism: Discoglossus pictus (assembly GCA_027410445.1). Classification (NCBI taxonomy): domain Eukaryota; kingdom Metazoa; phylum Chordata; class Amphibia; order Anura; family Alytidae; genus Discoglossus; species Discoglossus pictus. The sequence goes on along the minus strand of CM050165.1, from coordinate 408,643,113 downwards.
AATATAATACAATATTATTTTTATAATATATAATATTAAAAAATATTATTATATTTATAAATATAAGCCACCATGTCAAATTAACGTAAATCAGCTTTTTTCTATGATGATTCTTTAATTATTAGTATTTTTATTTAGTCTCCCAACATTCCAAACCTTTAAGGTCAGCGTAACTGCCAGGGGTGTAGGAGCCAGAATTATTCTGGGGGGGATGCAGCTCATTGTATACCCAGGCTGTATAATAGCTTATATACGGTGCCTTGCAAAAGTATTCACCCCCTTGACTTTTTACCTATTTTGTTACATTACAGCCTTAAGTTCAATGTTTTGTTAATCTGAATTGTATGTGATGAATCAGTCACAAAGTGAAATGAGAAAAATATATACATAAAACTGTTTTTTAGAGATAGAAAACAGAAAATTGCCATGTGCGTATGTATTCACCCCCTTTGTTATGAAGCCCATAAAAAGCTCTTGTGCAACCAATTACCTTCAGAAGTCACATAATTAGTGAAATTATATCCACCTGTGTGCAATCTGTCATTACATATGCACACCTTTTTTGAAAGGTCCCAGAGGCTACTACACCTAAGCAAGAGGCACCACTATCCAAACACTGCCATGAGAACCAAGGAACTCTCCAAACAAGGGAGGGACAATGTTGTTGAGAAGTACAAATCAGGATTAGGTTATAAAAAACATATCCAAATCTTTGATGATCCCCAGGAGCACCATCAAATCTGTCATAACCAAATGGAAAGAACATGGCACAACAGCAAACCTGCCAAGAGATGGCAGCCCACCAAAACTCACGGACCGGGCAAGGGGGACATTAATCAGGCAGCATAGAGACCTAGGGTAACCCTGGAGGAGCTGCAGAGTTCCACAGCAGAGACTGGAGTATTTGTACATAGGACGTACGCTCCATAGAGTTGGGCTTTATAGCAGAGTGGCCACAAAAAAGCCATTACTTTCATCAAAAAACAAAATGGCACCTTTTGAGTTTGCGAAAAGACATGTGGGAGACTCCCAAAATGTATGAAGGAAGGTGCTCTGGTCTGATGAGACTAAAATTGAACTTTTTGGCCATCATAGAAAACGCTATATCTGGCGCAAACCCAACACATCATATCACCCAAAGAACACCATCCCCACAGTGAAACATGGTGGTGGCAGCATCATGCTGTGGGGATGTTTTTCAGCAGTCGGGACTGGGAAACTGGTCAGGGTTGAGGGAAAGATGGATGGTGCTAAATACAGGGATATTCTTGAGCAAAATCTGTATCCCTCTGTGCGTGATTTGAGGCTAGGACGGAGGTTCACCTTCCAGCAGGACAATGACCCCAAACACACTGCTAAAGCAACACTTGAGTGGTTTAAGTGGAAACATGTAAATGTGTTGGAATGGCCTAGTCACAGCCCAGACCTCAATCCAATAGAAAATCTGTGGTCAGACTTTAAGATTGCTGTTCACAAGCCCAAAAAATCCAACTTGAAGGAGCTGGAGCAGTTTTGCAAGGAGGAATGGGCAAAAATCCCATCGTTAAGATGTGGCAAGCTCATAGAGACTTATCCAAAGCGACTTGGAGCCGTGATTGTCGCAAAAGGTGGCTCTACAAAGTATTGACTTTAGGGGGGTGAATAGTTATGCACATTGAGTTTTTCTGTTATTTTGTCCTATTTATTGTTTGCTTCACAATAAAAAAAAAATCTTCAAAGTTGTGGGTATGTTCTGTAAATTAAATGATGCAAATCCTCAAACAATCCATGTTAATTCCAGGTTGTGAGGCAACAAAACACCCAAAATTCCAAGGGGGTGAATACTTTTGCAAGGCACTGTATACATACATACAAACACAGAAAATCCCCCCAGTTCCGACACCCATGGTAACTGCTAGTTAATTGGCTGTGAATATCTAATTCACCACTTGCAAGTTCGAGAAATAGGTGTTTAAAAATCTACAATTTATCTATAAATACAAATGGTTTTAAAATAAATGTTAACCTGCATGAGGCGTTAGGTCTGTCGCCACCTCCCTCCTGTCACATGACTCACATTGCTAGTCTGGAAGCCATTTAATTATTCGGTTGTGGCATTACTTTCATCTGGTTAATTAAAGATTGTTTTGAAAATCAGACAGCAATTTATTTAGACATCACTAATGGCATTATGGATTCCCTGGTGGTCCAGTGGTTAGGATTCAGTGCTTTCACCATTGCAACCTGGTTTCGATTCCATTCAGGGAACCAAGAGGTCACACCACCCTGAAGCCTTGTAGGCTGATCAGTACTTGGATGGGAGACCACCTATGAATACCATGAGCTGTATGCTGTGGAGAAGGAACTGTCAACCCACTCCAGTATCTCTGCAATGAAAACCAAGTGAATCAGCATGGTGTGTTGCAGTCCATGAGGTCACAGAGAGTCGGACACGATTGAACGACACAAACACACAATGACATTAGATTGGGTCATGCATATATTGCAGGGATAAGGGGAGATAAGTCACAAATCTTGAATGTTTATCAACTAAAGCTATGAGCCTGCCTCTTAAGTATTACATCTCTATGTATGGTCGATCATACTAATTATTTATCACTTCTGGAAGTAAGGAGACTGAAGGGTCTGCTGTTTCTCTTGTGCAAAGGTGACTTGCTTGGTATTTGCGCTCTGGCCTGTCTTTATGGATGGGTACAGACTGATATGCCTTAGAAGACTGTGATGGGTTATTACTGCTTGGTATTTGTTGCAGTGTACTTAGAATACTTGTAAATACTGAGAATGATGCACCACATCAACAAATCTCTTCCATTACCTTGAAAGCAAATGACTATCACAGTTTTCTATATAAGAACATACAAAGTCAACACGTTGTATTTCTCTTTCTTTATTAAGATTCAGTAAAAGAAAATATTGTGCTCTCTACATATAAACATTATAAAGTTCTTGTGATTCAGTGAAAGCTTACAAAACTTGCAATGTTTTATAAATTACACCATAATCTTTGCACTTCAGCCAATAAATACAAATCCTCAAATTCCATAATTACCTATGTTGAAAACTAAAGTAAAGGCATGCAAGGTTTGCTTATACAAGTAACTAACAGTGATAATATCCATGAATATAAAACCTTAATGTGACCTATATATAGATGTTCATGTTACATATGTTATACTTTATTTGAGTCTAAATAATTATCATCATTAATCCAACAAATTATTTTGAGGGCCTCCAAAAACAACTGAAAAATATAGTATTACAGTAATTTTCTCAAAGTATATGTGATGACAACAATATTTACAGATCAATTCATCATACAAAGTTCAGTAACAGAGAAATATATAATAAAGGAGATAATGTAAATCAGGGTCAAAGATGTATAGCCAGACGCAGTCTCACACTATACATAAAGTGACTCAGTAGTTGGGGAGAAAAGTAAAATTGTTTTGTCAATTTCAAAGAAACTAGCAATTTTAGCAACTATGGACTCCATGCTAATTCCCTATATCCCAGATGACACCATGTTTAAGAGCAAAGTACATCTCCCTAGCTACGTTAATCACCCATCCCGGAAACATTGCGAGAGAACTGCTATGAGTGACTGTGGCAAGACTAGGATCAAAATTACGGCAAACTTTTCTATTGATTTTTGCACTGACAAAACATTACGAGTTACTTGCAAAATAGGGCAGTGCTATAACTACAGAAAGATAAGGAAAATATTACGTTTAGAAAAGACCACTCGCAATTGGTTTTAAAACCATTGCTGAGTGCCACAGCAGCAGTTAAAGAGATAGTATAGCACCAAAGAATAATAAAAATTGATGACATTTCAACATTATCTGACACTTAACAGTCCAACATATGTGTGATTAAAAAATATATTGTATTATTATATCCGTTTCATTATACCATATCAAGGGTAACACACAGTCTAGTACTCAAGGGGTTAATACATATCAGGAAACCATGTGGACTAGGGACAAATTCTCTAATGCATAGTCTATATATATATATATATATATATATATATATATACATATATATATATATATATATATATTTATATATATATATATATATATATATATATATATAGTACATCTGTGTTCACATTTGAATGTCTAAACCAAGTTAAAAAACCTGCTTCCAGCTCAGAGTTCAGAGAAAAACAGTTATCACACTGCATTCTGGGAAGCTGAGCTGGGATGTGCAAATGTGCCCACAAATGCCTCGATCTTCAATCCGCAGCCATTATCAAACATGACTTCCTTTAGGCTTATGCATTCTGTATTAAACAGCTTTAATGCAAAGCCAAGGTTGGATTAAACACAGTATCTATATATATATATATATATATATAATATATATATAAACAAAATAAATACATATATATATATATATATATATACACACAGTGCCTTGCAAAAGTATTGACACCCCTTGGAATTTTTGGTGTTTTGTTGCCTCAACCTGGAATTAACATGGATTGTTTGTGGATTTGCATCATTTAATTTACAGAACATGCCCACAACTTTAAAGATGTTTTTTTTTTTGTTTTTGTGAAGCAAACAACTAATAACAGAATAACAAAATAACAGAAAAAGTCAATGTGCATAACTATTCACCCCTAAAGTCAATACTTTGTAGTGCCACCTTGTGCGGCAATCACAGCTCCAAGTCACTTTGGATAAGTCTCTATGAGCTTGCCACATCTTACCACTGGGATTTTTACCCATTCATCCTTGCAAAACTGCTCCAACTCCTTCAAGTTGGATGGTTTGCTCTTGTGAACAGTAATCTTTAAGTCTGACCACAGATGTTCTATTGGATTGAGGTCTGGGCTGTGACTAGGCCATTCCAACACATTTACATGTTTCCCCATAAACCACTCAGGTGTTGCTTTAGCAGTGTGTTTGGGGTCATTGTCCTGCTGGAAGGTGAACCTCCGTCCTAGCCTCAAACTACGCACAGAGTGGTACAGGTTTTGCTCAAGAATATCCCTGTATTTAGCACCATCCATCTTTGCCTCAACTCTGACCAGTTTCCCAGTCCCGGCTGCTGAAAAACATCCTCACAGCATGATGCTGCCACCACCATGTTTCACTGTGAGGATGGTGTTCTTTGGGTGATGTGATGTGTTGGGTTTGCGCCAGACATAGAGTTTTCTTTGATGGCCAAAAAGTTCAATTTTAGTCTTATCAGACCCGAGCACCTTCCTCCATACATTTTGGGAGTCTCCCACATGCCTTTTCGCAAACTCAAAATGTGCTATTTTGTTTTTTTGCTGAAAGTAATGGCTTTCTTCTGGCCACTCTGCCATAAAGCCCAACTCTATGGAGTGTACGGCTTATTGTCGTCCTATGTACAGATACTCCAGTCTCTGCTGTGGGACTCTGCAGCTCCTCCAGGGTTACCTTAGGTCTCTGTGCTGCCTCTCTGATTAATGCCCTCCTTGCCCGAGTTTTGGTGGGCTGTTGTCACTTCTCTTGGCAGGTTTGCTGTTGTGCCATGTTCTTTCCATTTGGTTATAATAGATTTGATGGTGCTCTTGGGGATCATCAAAGATTTGGATATTTTTTTATAACCTAACCCTGACTTTTACTTCTCAACAACATTGTCCCTTACTTGTTTGGAGAGTTCCTTGTTCTTCATGTTAGTGGTGCCTCTTACTTAGATGTTGCAGCCTCTGGGGCCTTTCAAAAAAGGTGTGTATATGTAGTGACAGATCATGTGACACTTAGATTGCAGATTTCTATGTCTAAAAAATAGTTTTATGAATTTATGAATTATTTTTCTCATTTCACTTCACTAACTTAGACAATTGTGTTTTGATCCATCACATAAAATTCAGGTTAACAAAACATTGAACTTAAGGCTGTAATGTAACAACATAGGTAAAAAAAGTCAAGGGGGTGAATACTTTTGCAAGGCACTGTATATACTGTAAAATCTATAAATACAATTATCACATATATTTATGTTAAATAAATATAAAAAAATAAAAAATAAAATAAATACATTTCCAAATATTATCGTTTCTTGCCGCAGTTACAGCAATTGTTCTAACTCATTATAACAATTATGAAGTTCTCATTTTCTATTGGTTCCTAGAGCCATTTCTCATTCATAAAGCTTGATTTTGGTACTTCCTACACTGAAATCTCTTGCGCAGGATTTAGGGATGGCAGCTGACTGCTGTAATATTGCGAGTGAAACGATTATGATATATATGTAATTTGGGGGCAAAAAAGCTCCACAAATGACACTGCTCGATTAGCATGGTGAATGTTAGCAGACTGTGCTTACGTCGAGGGGCTTCCATGTTCAATCCTTAGAGTACCGCTAGATGACCTAGAGCCACAGAACTCTGTTTAAATGACACAACATTGCACTCCAGTAGAATGGAAATAGGATCTCCATCCAAGATGACCCATACAATATACCGGTACATATGGTGCGGTTGTTAGTAATCTTAGTATGTTGACCCAGCAAGCAGAAATATGAAGTAATAATTGCACCATAGCATGGTGGACAAATAAGAATTGGACTACTATAACAAAAACCTAAATATGCTATTCAGAAATAGGAGACATAAATTAGGATACTAGTAAAATAAATATGTGTAGACTGCACATTGCAAATAATGGATCCATGATGCCTCTACAGTTGACAGCTTTTGTGAGGTCTCACCCCAAAAATATGCCATGAGTTGACAGTGAATAAAATAAAATGTAGGATCCTGTATGTGATACATTTGTTTGGCTCTGCTCATGTACTACATATCACCATATGTTTTTAGATAGTTCATGATGTCACATACCATGCCGTGTCATTGATTAGCGATTAATAAAAATCTTTCTAAGTCATTCCAGATCAGCAAATGACTTTATGACATTGAGCTTGGAACATATCTACCTCCACCCGTGTGTGCTATCACAGAGCAGTATATCATATACCAATTTAAAGCAGCTGCTTCAAGTAAATTTGAAAGAGTTTAATATCCGGGATACCTCACCAAGGGGATCACTTATTAAATTATAGGAAGCAATCTTAGGTTTCATTTGCGGTTTATTGTTCACAATTGTTTTGTCTCGAAAACAAATTTTAGTTTTTGACCTCAAAGAGTTTTCAATTTATAGCATAATTCTAGAAGTTTATTGGAATCATAAATACTAAGAGAGGAACATTTCTTTGCCGTTTTTTCATATGATTTTCTTAAAATAGGCTATTATTCTTTTTATACCAATATATTTGTTAGAGAATAAAATGACTACACAATATAAGCTTGCGTGTTATGTTGAGTTTAACATGGTGTGTTTTTCATGATCAAACAAAACAGGTCTATTACATATATATAAGAAAGCACCGCCATTTTAATGCATTTCACGTCTCAGGTTTCTCTCTTGGAACTGAATGAGTTGAATGACACTGTAAAACCACTTGGCTTTCATTTGAAGCTGGGTTGGTTTGGCACTCTCCCATCCTATTGTGCTCTTGCTTAGACCAAACTTCACCCTGAATTATCTAACCTCCATATACAGAAATAACGGGAAGGTTTATCAACCCTTCTCACAAGTTTAAGAGACCACTGTGGTCTAATATTTTCCATGTGGTCTTTTGGATAAATAAACTTGATAAAGGGGAAAAATTTATTTAGAAAGCAAATAAATAAATAAAACCAGCATTTATATTTTTAAGATTTATATGCAATTATTCTTTATTATGCTGAGCTGATGCTGCTACTTTATGAGGGTGCGTGTTCTTGTACATTGGTGAAATTAACAGTAGTCCTGTATATAACTTTTAACTTGCATGTTCGCCTTGTGCAGGCAGAAGCTCCATCTGCATTCAAACTGCCCCCACCAACCCAAAGTTGATCAGTAGAAAACAAAATGGTATACTTCACTGTAACATACCTGCATAAAAAAAGTAATAGTCTAAAGTCTATAGGCCTCATTCAATTGCGATTTGGCCAATTGAATAGGGCTCTATATAAGCACACAGCATAATTTTTTACAGAAGTTTTTAGTTAGTGAAGACCTTGCTTTTGGATAGAAGTTTACTAACTAAAAAACTTCTGTAATAAAATATGCTATGTGCTTATATAGAGCCCTATTTAATTGGCCAAATCGCAATTAAATGAGGCCCTTTTTATTTTTTACATGCTAAAAAATATTTTTGTTTTCAAGTGTATTTACTAAAAAGTGTATATTTTTAATATAAAACTACAGTTGCCCTTTAAAGGGGCTCTTTAGGCAAATCATATTTTGTTTTAACTAGGTTTATTTCATTATTTAATTTATTATTATTTATTTATTCATAGAAAAATTGCACCCACGTATCTTGTAAAGATATAATGGTTTCTTACTTTTTCTTACTTTCTGGAACCTCCCTCTTTCTTCCTCTAAGCTGCCATTTTGCTCAATTTTGACCTGCAAAACTGAAATTTTGTGATCTATTGTCACTCCTACAAGACAGGGAGACTGCCTGTATCATGCTGTTAGACAACAAGGAGACATTGAAATACTTTGTGTTAGAAGCATATTTCCGCACGATCACCCTTTGGATCTCAAAAAAACAGGCACCTGAGGCCACCATGCCATGTCTGTATACCAACCAACCTCTTGCTACCGGCAGACCCGCGGGAAGGAGACATGGCTGCACAGACCCCAAGGCTTTCACTGGGCACAGAGCTCCCTCCTGACCCGTGGTATCTCCGGCCCTTGGGAAAAGGCTACCAATCGCCTGTCATCCCTTTTCCGTAACTCCTGGTCCCCTTTCTGTTTCATGAGCCCGGCCCGTTTCCGGGCGGCCGCGTCTGCTACATGACGCCCCACCTTCGGGGGACATTCACTCTGGGTCCTGTGTTACCGAGGACCCACAATCTTGCCATTCCACCACTCGCATGCCAACGCGAGTCCAGTGCCCCCAAAAAACTGCTCATCCTCGCACCCTGTCCAGCAGTCTGAGGTGCGCCCTAGAAACGAGGGTGGTGATAAGACAGGGAGACTGCCAGTATCATGCTGTTAGACAACAAGGAGACATTGAAATACTTTGTGTTAGAAGCAGGACTAAACTGACGGGATTCTCAATCATAATCATAACATGTAATCATTTATAACTACACATTGTTGGTATAGAATGTATAAAAGGAACTATAATAATGTTTAAAATCTGTCAGTATAATGTTATTTGAAGCTTCTAATCAGACATTTTTTTAAATGTTTTTTTTTTCAGTATTTTAAACCACAAATCACTTTGATCTCAAAATATTGTTGAACAGTTTAAAAAATAACTTTATAAACTATGTTCAGTGAACCACTAGTGGTTCATAAGCAATTGGGATTCAAGTAAAAAAATATAATTAATATAATTGTATAAACATGAGCCAAGCACGGCCCAGATGGTATATTAAACCACAATAATTAAACACAGACAACGTATTGGGGAAAACAAGCCACATCTTTTATTGATAAACACAAATAACATTAGAGCCATACAAAAATAACAATAAATAAATAAACAATTGAGGGGAGGAGACTGGCCAGAGACCATACACCATACGCCCTTAACCCATATCCAGGGCCTACTGTGATATACCCCCGTAGGGTAGGGCTCACCCACTTCACCACTAGCCTGGTGACTGCACTTACCATGCGCCGCTGTGACACGCCTATAACCTCCCTCCTTAACGTGCGCACAGCATTTTTCACCCTTCTGTACCACACCCAAAACCTTTAGATTGTAAGTTTGCAGGTTTTTAATCTTGCTCGGTGCTTTTGGGAAAGTACTATGAACACCGGACTCTAAGATCAAAGACAGGGCCCTCCATCTTTGTAATGTGTTAATATTGTTTTGCCTTGATCACAACAAATGTATAGCGCTATGGAATATGTTGGCGCGTTACAAGTAAACGATAATAATAATAATATTAACAGAGAACATTCACAATAAACATTATCATACACATTAACCAACAACCATTTAATACAACTCAACATTATAAATACCCTCCTCCTCTCTCTCCCTTATTTATTTTTTACTGTGACGGGTTGGTGGGTACCGCACACATGGCTAGTTGGTGGCACAATGGCACATTAAAGAGTTCTACCCCCCAGCTAGCCACTCCCTATTACTATACCCTGGTCCTGCTGGATCAAGGGGCTACTCCCCCCCACCTAGGGGACCTTGGAGGTGTACATAGCTCTCCATTTAGTGCAGAAGCTCATACCACTTGTTAAACAATATGTAAAAATAATCATCACCAAGAAATTTAGCTGCATTCAAGTGGCCCACTGGAAGCTCCCAACAACTATTAAATGGCCTTTTAAGAAAGCAAGGTTTGCGAATTTCTGGTTTAAAGGTGTCAGCCTTCATTTGTGTCTTAGGATAGTTGCTAATTGTTGTATAAAGGGATAATCTTGAGTATAATATATACTTATAATGCATGCATTTATCATTTCCTTTTATTTTTGGAAAAGCGTCAACAGCATATACCGGTAGATAGCAGAATATTAAAGGAAATAAAAAAATGAACAGCACCGTTATATTTGTATGGTATTTTCTCTCCTGATTCTGTCTGTTACTTTCCCAGAAGCGTGTGCAGTTGTAAATGAATGAGCTTTCAATTACTCAAATTGGCAGCTTTAGATACCATATACCCTGATAGAGATGCATTTAAGGTCTCCTCCATAATTCAAAATGACTGATTCCACAGCAGCACCACAATTGCATATAAAAGGTAAAAATAATAGTCTGCATTTCTATTTTGCATTCCAAAAAACATTTAGCTTACTTTTAAATGTAGTACTTCAAAAGAGTGTCTTGTACATACGAACTACAGTGGCCATTTATGGCTATTAACTTTAGAGTCTAGATGCTCAGCTTCCATATATAGATCTTCCAAGTGTGAATTCCATGTTCCATGCATTGTAATTTTCTGATTACTTAGGGCTATTTAAAGTAACTATTTTTTATATTTGATGTAATAGGCTTAAATGCACTTTAAGAGCATAAGATATTGATTAAAAGCACATTTAACCATGTAGCTTTCAACATAGTCAAGTATTTGACTTCCTTTTGTTTTTAAACGTTGAATTTTTGCTGAGATCAACTATCAGTATGTATTGGCTAATCAACAGCCTTATTAAATTGCAATTCGGCCAATTGAATAGCGCTCTATTTAAGCACAGAGCATTTTTTTTTACAGAAGTTTTTAGTTAGTGAACTTCTATCCAAAAGCAAGGTCCTCACTAACTAAAAACATCTGTAAAAAATTATGCAATGTGCTTATATAGAGCCGTATTCAATTGGCCAAATTGCAATTTAATAAGGCTGCAAGTCTTTGGCTTAGATTCGCTAAGCAGTGAAGCATCATTAAGTTGTATATTTCAGCAGATCGATCTACAGTACTCACTAAGGGCCTCATTCTATTATCGGCCGTAAAACGTCCGCAAAGCTGCGATTCCTTGCGGGGGTTCCGTTACCTCGCAATTCTATTAGACGGCCCGCAAGGATCTCCTCTTACGGCCGGCCGTATATCTTGCAACCGGCCGTAAGCTCCAAAATCTTTAAAGTCAAAAATAAATTCAAGACAGCACTGTACAGCTCTGTAAATGCTAGGGATCATATTAGGGGACATGAGGATTAATAGTAACCCACTCTCAAGCTTGCACATCAGCCCAAATCCGAGTTTACATTAACTGTTTATTTTCCGGCCGCAGCGTGGGCGGGTCTGAGGTGCTCCAAGCACTCTGGACTTTTTACATGGATATTTGACATATATAAAAAAAAAAATATTTACGGATTTGAGTGTAGGGGAATGTTGTGCTATTTTTGCTAACACCGAATATCACTTTATAGTCTCCTCAGAGTGCAGGATGGCTTTATTTGGGCTATATTTTGTGCTTAATTGGTGCTAGCGGGACCTGTTTGCTGCAAGTAAGCTGCGGCTCGCTTTTAGCCTTGCAGAGAGGGTTCCCGGAGCAATAGAATAGCAACCAGGGTTTTCTTGCGGCCGATTCTCTTGCGGCCGTTTTAGATCAAAGGCTTTCCTCCGGCGCGATTGGCCGCAAGAGATAGCAAGGCACCGGCCGCAAGCCTGCCGGAATCCCCGGCCGGAGGGGAATAGAATAGCCGAATAGCTTGCGGCCGGTCCTTGCGGCCCCGCATCTCCGACGGCCGATAATAGAATGAGGCCCTAAGACATTTATAATGGGAGGAATGTACTAAGGTTTACAGCGCTCATCACACATTTGCACTACTCAGGTATCCATGCAAGATTACTAAATCACTGGTATTATTATTAGAGCCGATGGCACGGTAATGCCCGATGTAGCACTATGTATTCACCCCTTTACACCTCACGACTGGAGCAATACATGCATGTTTTGGGATCAAGATTGCACATTTTTACAGCTCTGTACATCAGTGCTGGAACCATATTGATTGGCAAACATGCAATGGTTGGCAATGCGTCCAAAATGGTGTATAACAAAGAAACACCTGATGAAATGATAACATGCCCGGCATTGTCATCTGCACTACTTATTAAAATAGTAAAGCCAAACATTGCTACTCACTACCTAACATGAACACACTACACAAGCCCACTTTCCCTATGAGCCAGGATATCCCCTAAGGGGTCGGTTGTAAAAATGTTTTTGCGTTTGGCCCCCAATGTACCAACTCACTTAGATCCCCTCCCCAAGACTCCTTCTCATAACAGCATCCCCCCAAGATCCCTTTTAAAGGTGCTCCTCTTCCCTTACCTTATGCCTACGTGATGCACACATATAAACATATACTATCTCTAAATATCACCCAGACTTTCTCAGCAGCCATCTTCACATATCACCCAGTCCCTCTCAACATTCACCTCCACAGAGCACCCACTTCTCTCAGGATCCATCCTCACACAGCACCCAAGCTCTCTCAGCACCCAACTTGCAGAACCCATCCCCCCCCCCACCGTTATTTGCTGTCATCAAGCCCCAGTGTGCTGAACTGCACCGCACTGCCCCCTCTTGGAGCTTCAGTAGAATGCTCTGCAAAAAATGTAATTAAATGAAAAAAAAAAACAACGCACTGCACCACCTGCACCACTGGTAGATGAGCCTCTGCCCTAAGAACTCCTCATCACCCTGGGGAGCCTTGTACTTTAGGGTGGGGAGGGACAATTAAACCCAAGCGGATCCCTATTAACCCGCACAGCACCTAGCATTAACCCTATTACCCTGGAAGTCCTAATTGGCAACCCTGCTAATCTAATCTATAACCATGGGGTCCTTATGGACCACCATGGCACCTAATATTAACCATGTTACCATGTGATGTAACAAACACATACTGGATTCCTGTGCTCATAAACATGGCTTAAAAAAATCCCGAATTTCTCTAAAAATGTTTTATGTCCATGGCTTACACAGCTGCTAATATTGCTATTTTGGTATATGCTTGACAAACTAGTGTCTTTTTACTTGAATTGCAGTGGTCGGTTAAAAGTAGTGGGATCTCCTTGCTGGCATATCATTGCCAGGCACAAGACGAGCGCGAGACACGCAACACTGTGAAAAAATTTTTACTTTAATGGCTGCCATTTTTTTCAAGCCCATAACTTGGAAGCCGTCGGAAGACCGCCAAAAGACGCCAATTAATAATAATCTTGAAAATCGGTTAAAAAATTGTGTCTGTAAACCAGTATTTGTTTTTAAAAAGACTCAAAATGAGGCAGAAAGCAGTAACACTTGGGCGCTCATCGAGAGGACCGCAAGACTTTGGAAAAAAACAAAACAACGGCGCTCATTGCGAGGCACGCAAGACTTGAGCAGAGAGAGAGGAGAAAGACACAGGGGAGGGAGAGGGGGGAAATGATGGAAAGAGACACAGTTGTGAGAGGGGGGGGGGAGACAGAGGAAAATAAGGGGAAAAAACACAGGGCAGGGAGGGGGGCAAAGAAACAGCGGGAGGGAGAGAGGGGGAAACAGACACGTGAAAGGGAGAGGGGGGAAACAGACACAGGGGTCAGAGAGTGGGGAGAGGCTCACAATGAGTACCGTCAGAGAGTGGGGAGAGGCTTGTAATGAGTGCCGAAGGTGCTCATTGCAAGGCATGAAAGTGCCGGGTTGGCAGAGGCCTGCAATGAGAAGCAAAGCCGCTCATTAAGGGCCTCGCAATGAGCGCTAAAGGCGCTGATTGGGAGGCCCGTAAAGTAGACGCTGGGAGAGGCTCACAATGAGCACCGAAGGCCCGCAAGTTAGAGGGGGGAGAGTCTTGGATTGTGTAGCAAACAGCATTGCCAGCCTTCACATTTTATTGCCGTCATTTTTGACCGGCAAATCGCTAGTTTGATTATAATTATTAACAATACCTTTGAGATGTCTGCTAGGAATTAAAGTGCTGACAGTTCATAAATCACCATTATCACTTGAACAAATAAAAAATAAATATTAAAGTGCTTAAATTTAAATATTGTAACTATTTACAAAGTCACATATCAATAGGAATATTATAGTTTAGTGCAAAGATAACCTATGTGAATAAAGTGCTATTGTGGGTCAGTCCATAAGCTATCTGGCGTAGCAAAACTTGGGACTTACCACTTGCCCCCTAAATATAAAAGAAACTACATTACACTTCTACCTTCATGAAACTAAAAATCTCTTGCAAATATAGAGCCACGTTAAATTCCACGCCTGTTTGTGCAACGTGAAACCTGCAACTGTTGAGGGTTCGAAATTTGTTTGAGTTACAGAGCTATTAAATTAGAATATGCTGCGAGTTACAGGCTTGAGACACAAACACGTAAACCATTTGTTGAAGGTTGGATGCGCGGCCGTGAACGTGATCAATTTGTCAAACCAATGGAACAGAGATCGTCATCACTGCGTCAAAAATGGAGGTTGGATTTCAAATTCCTACGGGGTTCAATTACGAGTTACTATCAGACCCCCATTCCAGATATGATGCAATATGAATAAAGCCGATTTGCAAGCTTGAGAATGTTGTGCTATTAATTCTCACGTCCAGTAGGGTTTTCTCGCCCCTACCCGGCAAGGCATCAGCGGTTTGCTTTACGAGGCCAATTTAATAGCAGTAAGACTTGCGGGTTACATTACAAGCTATCATAGGGACGTAGCTATGACGTCATTCGGGAGTCCCTATGCTGCAGAGTGGACACGCCGGCAGGGGTGGGACTACATTTCTCAGCTGAACCACCAATGAATCAGTAGGTACATTGCAATGGGGGGACAGAGCATCTTTGGACACGGGGGGGAGGTAAGGGGGACAGAGAGGGGGTATGAGGGATAGAAGAGGAACAGAGAGAGTGTATGTGGGATAGAAGGGGGGACAGAGGGGGCATCTATGTGGCAGGGGGAGGTAAGGGGGATAGGAAAGCGCTATGACGGATAGAAGGGTGGACATAGAAAGTGAATGAGGGATAAAAGTGGGGAGGTAAGGAGGACAGAGAGCGGTGTATGGCGCATAGAAGGGGGGACAGAGAGGGGGTATTTGAGATAGAAGGGGGGACAGAGGGAGCATTTTGGGACAGGATGGAGGTAAGGGGACAGAGAAGGGGATATGGGGGATAGAAGCGGGGACAGAGGGAGCATTTGTGGGGCCCAAAGGTAGATTGCACTGAGAGAGGGCAAAGAGAGACACAGGGGAGGGAGAGCGGGGCAACGAGAGACAGGGGAGGGAGAGAGGGGGTAAAAAAGAGATGGGGAGGGAGGGAGCAAAGAGAGACAGGGGAGGGAGAAGGGGGAAAAGAGAGACTGGGGAGGGAGTGAGGGCAAAGAGAGACTGGCAAAGGAGAGAGGAGTCAAAGAGAAAGTGGGGAAGGAGAGAGGGTGCAAAGAGAGACAGGGGAGGGAGAGAGGGGGTAAAAAGAGACTGGGGAAGGAGAGAGGGTGCAAAGAGAGAATGGGGCAAAGAGAGACTGGGGAGGGAGGGTGCAAAGAGAGAGTGGGGAGGGAGAGAGGGGGTAAAGAGAGAGTGGGGAGGGAGAGAGGGTGCAAAGAGAGAATGGGGGCAAAGAGAGACTGGGGAGGGAGGGTGCAAAGAGAGAGTGGGGAGGGAGAGAGGGTGCAAAGAGAGATTGGGGCAAAGAGGGGGCAAAGAGAGACAGGGGAGGTAGAGAGGGGCAAAGACAGACAGGGGAGGGAGAGGGGGCAAAGAGAGACTGGGAAAGGAGAGAGGGGGTAAAAAGAGGCTGGAGAGGGAGAGAGGGGGCAAAGAGAGAGTGTGGAGGGAGAGAGGGGGTAAAGAGAGACGGGGAGGGAGAGAGGGGCAAAGAGAGACTGGGGAGGGAGAGGGGGCAAAGAGAGACTGGGGAGGGAGAGAGGGGGTAAAGAGAGAGTGGGGAGGGAGAGAGGGTGCAAAGACAGAATGGGGGCAAAGAGAGACTGGGGAGGGAGGGTGCAAAGAGAGAGTGGGGAGGGAGAGAGGGTGCAAAGAGAGATTGGGGCAAAGAGGGGGCAAAGAGAGACAGGGGAGGTAGAGAGGGGCAAAGACAGACAGGGGAGGGAGAGGGGGCAAAGAGAGACTGGGAAAGGAGAGA
Organism: Discoglossus pictus; assembly: GCA_027410445.1. Taxonomy (NCBI): domain Eukaryota; kingdom Metazoa; phylum Chordata; class Amphibia; order Anura; family Alytidae; genus Discoglossus; species Discoglossus pictus. The sequence continues at coordinate 408,626,552 of CM050165.1, read as the reverse complement.
GGGGGTAAAAAGAGGCTGGAGAGGGAGAGAGGGGGCAAAGAGAGAGTGTGGAGGGAGAGAGGGTGAAAAGAGAGACAGGGCAGGGAGAGAGAGGCAAAGAGAGACTGGGGAGGGAGAGAGGTGACAAATAGAGACGAGGGAGGGAGAGAGGGGGCAAAGAGAGACTGGGGAGGGAGAGGGGTGGCAAAGAGAGACAAGGGAGGGAGAGAGGGGGCAAAGAGAGACAGGGGGGAGAGAGGGGGAAAAGTGAGACAGGGGAAGGAGAGAGGGGGCAAAGAGAGACTGGGGAACTAGAGAGGGGAAAGAGAAACAGGCGTGATAGAGTTTAGATACACAGGGAGGCAGAAAAGAAACAGGGGAGGGAGAGGATGTAGAAAGGACACAGGGGAGGAGAGGGGGAGAGACACAGGGGAAGGGAGAGGTGGGGGAAGAGACACAGGGGAGGGAGGGGGAGACACAGGGGAGGGAGAGGGGGATAAAAGGCACAGGAGAGGGGGGAAAGAGACACATGGGAGGGAGAGGGGGGAAGAAACACAGGAGAGGGAGAGGGGGAAAATGAGAGGGGGAAAGGAGACACTATATCATGCCGTCATTTTTGATGGGCATGTTACTAGTTAAAAATATATTTATTAATATTAACTGAAAAACATGCATTTTTAATGAGACGTTTTTTTTTTATTAAACCAATTTTATTATTGCTACCTAAAAATTAAAAGAAGGTGACAGACATACTGCAATTTAATGAACGGGTGTAATATTTAATAATATTGATGTTAAGTAGCAATTTAAAAATGATGGTGTTTTTGTCTGAAAAGGTTTGTTTATTTAAGTAAACCTTCATTTACATTCACAGTATAAATTGCATTTATTAGTTTTAGCTGAGGGACTCATTATGCCGTTATTATTGTTTTTAAAATAAGATTGTTTAAGTATTACTATAATAAATTGTAGGTACTGTAATCTTACTGTGAAATTCAAAACCTCTAATCACATTTTGCAGCCAAGGAGAGAACAAAACATTCTAAGAACCAAGAACATAAGTAGTGCATTAATCTTCCTCCATGTATATTTGTTCTAACTGGAAAATTGAACTGTAATTGGCTTTAATTAACCTTAACCACAATATGTAAGCAAGAAGAAAACATTTACTTATCTCCAGTTTTAGCTCCTGCTTTTTTAAGTTGAAAGAAAACACAATATAAAGTAGAAAAAAGCCTATTTTGAGTATAAAGAAAAATAAAACTCCAATTTTCACATTTTTGCTTAAATGTTCACTATATTTTAAAAATAAGAAGAGAGACAGAGGACAATTTTTAAAAAATGTGGATATAAAACTAAAAATAATATTTTTCAATGCATTTTCTCAGATTAAATGGACTTTGTCACCCCAAACAATTTTTTTTTTTGGTTATTCTAAACAAGCACGTATTTGAAAATGTTGCTTTTAAATGCTATGAAATTGCCCTCTTAACCCGACCCGCAGCCGACTTGCGTTTTAAAAAGCAGGCCGTCCGTGAAATTCCTACGAGCCAGGGAACGTGGAACGCTGCAGCCCGAAAACCCATTGATCTGTCAAGCACGTAGCCCTTATGATCCAATCTTGCTATTAAATTGCTAAGAAGTCACACGCGAGCCCGTAACACATATGTGAAGGCCGGAGCCCAACCTGTGCTCAATAGCACCTGCAAAGACTCTTAAAGCCCTTACGTGCGCTGCCCAAGCAGCAAAAAAGACCCCCACTCTGGCCACCAAACTTCCCTCCGGCCCCTAAACCTCCCCCTGCTCCACAAATATATCCCCATGCTGCAGGGGCCCATATCGGGCCCCCCGCGGCCTCCCAATATTAATCCTTGCTGCAGGGATCCCGATCGCGACCCCCACGGCAGTTCACTGGTTAACCCCTGCTGAGAGGGTACTTCAAGTACCTAAAACTAAACCCCTCTATGCTGGGGGTCCCCATAGAGACCCCCGCTGCATTTAAAAATTCAAATTCCGTGCCTTGCAGGTCCTTAAAGATAAATACAAAATTTACAATAAGTACCCCCCCGGCACCTAAATTATCCCCATCACTCCATACAGACCCCCATGAGCCTGTAATTAAACCCCTCAGTCCGAATACAGACTCTTATAGGACACTAATTAACCAAATTAGTCCCACAAGGGTCTATACAGTTCCTTCTGTTACACTAATTAACCCCAATATTAACACTATAAGTGCAAGACACAAAGTCTAAACACTACACTATTAACCCCCTCTATCCCACCTACCCCCCTCTAGACTATCAACCCACCTCTAACATATTTGGCTTTAATTAGCATTACAGTCTGCTTGTCTCTCTCTGTAGAGGTCAAAATAAAGACCCCCAATGTTATCTGGCAGGTAAACCCCTCTCCCATCCTTATCAAGCATACTGAGCCACACATTAGCATTCATACATTAGCATACGAGAGCAGCAAAATCAAATTCTAAATATTTCAGAAATCATTTACTGTAGTGAAAAACAATGAATAGACAGTTTTTTATGCACTTTAAAGATAAATCAACTTCCTGTTGGGGTGATATGCAGCCCCATTAAATTCGGGCTACGTGGTAAATCGTAGCTCGTAACGTAGCTTGCAAGACTTTGAGCTATTAAATTGGCCTCTTAAAGCAACCCGCAAATCCTATTTTCTCTCAAGCCTGTAACTGCTACGTTTCCAATTGTGCTATAAAATTGCATCAAGATCAGGGGCGCTCAAACTCGTAACTGGCAATTGGTCCAAGAAGCCAACAAGTGAAAGATAGAGGACCCACAAGGGGGGTAAAGTCAAGCCCGTAGCACTTCAAATGCAAATATCACCACACTACTGTACTTTTATTAAAAGTTAAAGTGATGTTTGGACATTCTCAAGCTCGCAAATCGGCCCCAAAAAATACTTTATTTCATGTAAATTTTTTGTGTTATATCGATCCCGGCAATTAATGTGTTAATACATATACTGTAACTTGCATGTGATATAATATTATATTTACAGCTTTATCAATATTGCATCACATCTGGAATGTGGGTCCGATCGTAACTTGTAATTGAACCCTGTAAGACTTTGGAAATCCCACCTCCATTTTTCAGTGACGTCATTCTGACGATCTCTGCTGCCATTGGCTCCATCCCAACTCGTAACTACGAGTTAGACTAATTGATCACGTCCACGGCCGCACATCTGACGAGCGAAGTATGGTTTACAGGTTTGCCTCTCAAGCCCGTAACTCGCAGCCTGTTCTAATTTAATAGCATTGTAAATCCGCAACTCTTCAAGCTCGCACCCGTTGCGGGTCTTACATTGCAGATACGAGCTTCTAATTTAATGTGGCTGAGAGTCTCTTTAATCATTATGTGTTGATAGCATAGCTAAATTATTTATTACCACTTTCTGAAAGCCCATGGGGTACCTTTTTACTTTTTTGTTTGTTTGCTTATGTCTTTGATAATCTCCATTTCTCTATGTGCATCTCAACACATTTTCTCCAGAGTCTCCCATGAACTGTTTTCAGGACTTACAGCCTTATTAAATTGCGATTCGGACAATTGAATAGGGCTCTATATAAGCACAGAGCATATTTTATTTACAGAAGTTTTTAGTTAGTGAACACCTTGCTTTTGGATAGAAGATCACTAACTAAAAACTTTTGTAAAAAAAATATGCTGTGTGCTTATATAGAGCCCTTTTAAATTTACTGAATTGCAATATAACAAGGCTGATAATGTTCAACTGTTACTATATACTATCAGCCTTATTAAATCACGATTCGGTAAATTTAAAAGGGCTCTATATAAGCACACCGCATATTTTTTTTACAGAAGTTTTTAGTTAGTGAACTTCTATCCAAAAGCAAGGTCTTAACTAACTAAAAACTTCTGTAAAAAAAATATGTTGTGTGCTTAAATAGAGCCCTCTTAAATTTACCGAATCGCAATTTAATAAGGCTGTAGAGGTTTGGTTAAAACCAGAAAATGTTATATGTTTTATGCAACATTATTCTAAATTTTTGTGTTCCACATTAAGAACACAGACTTAAACCTTTTATATTTTGTATGTTTTTCCTCTATTTATGCCTTTTATTTGGAAGAAGAATAAATAGGCACTTAAAATGAATAACTATTCCTGTTCATGTATTTACTTGCAGTGATTTTTGTAATGTGAGAAACTGTGCAAAATCAATAAGGCCATTCCAGATACTTTATATAAAAAATTGGTTCATGTATAGAGATCAGCATGAGATCAGGAAAAGATGGAAACCAAAGGTTTAGGACATTCAGCACCCATATGTTGGCTGTAAAAGAGCATTAGGGACCCCTCCCCAATATGCATAATTAAAATTTCCTACCTCAAAGGACCTGCGGGTATGTCACGATCTGCTACTCCAATTGGACTTGTACTTAATGTTTGTTATCTAAACTAAAGAATTAACTCACCATTGTTTGAACAGCACTGATTCTGTGGTCCTTTAAATGGACCACTGTAGATTTGGGAAAAGCTCATTAGGTTTTGAAGTTCGTATCCAGCAGAATCGTGCGATCCTTGTATACCTCTGATAGCAGAAGATGGACCAAACACCAGTACCATGCCCAGGAGCTTGCTTCAAGGATATCAGGAACACCAGAATATCAGGAACACCATATAATCCCTTATAATTATGATTAATGCACAGAATGACACTTACACCTTGTTTTATATCAGTCCAGATACAACTGTCATACCTTTATTAATTGTCACATTTTATACAATCTTCTGGCACACAGGCTGGCAATTCACAGTAAGCCCCATCCTTAGGTACATAGAAGAGGGAACAATTAACATAATAGGCTGCCCCTGCTTACCGGGAAACCCTGTACTATGTAACATAACAGCATCATCTCATTATTTCCCATACTGTATTTCTTCTAACCTCCATGACATTACTTCAACCATATCCAATACACCACTACCATTAGCTCTGCCCATTAACATCACAGGAGCAGGACCAGTGCCTTTACTGAGCATACTGAATCTGAACCAGAACTATGGGTGTAGGAACTGGGCGGGGACAAATCCCCCTCAGACTTTTCAATGTGTGTGTAAAGAAGCAGTTGTGTGGTATTTGTATACGTATACTGTCATGAATCAGCCAGTGGCCATATTGGATTTGGGTGTGAACTATGCTGGGGCCATTTTGTGACTGGCAGCGGTGGCCATTTTGGGCTGGGTGGTCTTCCACATGCTGTTGCCATGGGGAGGAACAAAAGGTTTGGGGCTCCCAGACACCCTGTTATACTGTTATACGGTTATACTGTTATATTATTATGATTATTGTCTAAGGAAATGAGCAGGGTTCCCATCACCATCAATAAAAGTCATCATAATGCATGAGATGGATTGATGTGGAAACCCTGCCCCAATCCCATATACTATGAGGACATTAGGTGGTTTTATGTGGGGTGCGCTTTTACGCTTGTACTTAAATAGACTGACAGTGTGTGGAATATGTACACATATGTATATGATAGTATGGGGTAGTCATGCTGGATACATTGCCACATACATCTTGCAACAGGAGAAGGACCCCAGCTGGCCACCAAGGTTAATCCTTTAAGTACACATACTTAAGTCAGGAACAATGGGGTCTATACAGACATTGAGGCACCATAACCCCAGGGGGTCTACAGGTATTCTCACTCAGAGAGTCAGGGCAAAGTCCAGAGGACAGGGAGATGTTTCTCCCTTGAGAGCCAGGCAGCAAATGACTCTGTTAGCCACACCTAGTGGGCGGCCCAGGGGAGGGGTCTGGAAGTTCCCAGAGCTTACCTCTAGTCCATTGGCTAGAGGTAATAAAGTTACTCTGGAGATTACCCCATTGGCCAAGAGGAAGATAAGGGTTGGACAAAGGGGTAGCCACTCCCTGTACTGTTGTTGTGAGTTGTTTAAATACTTGTGTAAAAATAAAGAAGTTGTTCATAATTTTCATCAAGACTTTGTGTGCAGGTGTATTATTGACCCAAGGGCATATGCTGGAATAGGAGATCGTTTCTGACTCCATGCCAGGTTTTTCCCAGGCACACTACCTTAAGCTGGGACTTATGCTCTTGTATCCGCAAAGAAGGTCCATTGGTCTGAGTCACCCAAATCTTAGGTCTAAAACCTACAGGAGATAAGAGGGCTAGGATCCTCTATACTCCATCATCATTGTAGGTTGTGACATATACCATATGCGGTAACCCCCCCTCACACAGATTTTCTTTGGCTCCTACACACAGAACTAGACTGGTCAGACTTTTTTTTTAGTCTGGGTCCCCGACAGAGCTGACCATGCCCCCTGAAAATATTACCTTTTATCTATTTTACACTGCAGGCTATTTTTTCTTGTTCTACAGTGGTGCTTTACGTCATGCATCAAATGATCTACATAATATCCCACCATTGTATTAAATATCCTTCATAACAATTAACCTCATCCTTAATTGACCTCTCACCCAAGAGCCACTCTATATCACTTGTGGTGCAGCTTCTGTCGTAGGTTACTGAGCCTGGTATATGCTGTGGTAATTCATACCAGTCAGGGCATATTGTTTCTTAGGTTATTAGGTATTTCTTAGGTTATTAGGTATTTCTACACTTATACAAAGAGAGGGACTGGTTGTCTGTCTATCCCTTTTTGGTGCATTCAAGAAATCTGTTCTCGCTTTCTAAAAGTAAATGATATTTTTTATGTGATGTAATTTCTCTCCTGTCATTCTCTTTGAGTATTGTCACATCTTTTCTGTCACACTCATTTTATCTCTACTGTGTTACTCTGATGTGTGCCTGTTGTGTTGCCTATGTTGCAGTGGTGTGTTTATGCCTAGGCCTATGAGCACATTTTCAGGGGGCAGCAGCCTGTCTCAATTTGCCAATAAGGAGTTATGGAGAAGTGTGTTTATAATTGTAGTTGCGTGCGCCCAGCGATGGGAGGTGTCTTTTTGTGGGCTCCAAACAATTTATGGCTTATGGACTTGAAAACTCTGCGATGGTTAAAACCAGAACTTATAGCCCCCGTAAGCCTTTGATCTTTCAATTCCGCAAGAGTTATGATCGCTAAAATAGCTATTGAATGGCTCCAATTCCACAAGGCCGCAAATGTTTTCACACCTGTAAACGGTAAATGTAGGTGAAAATCCTATAAATGCTAGAGAGGACCCGCAAGAGGGTTAAACAATTGTTCGCAGCATTGTGAATGCAAATAAAATATCAATACTACACTGTAAATAACTGGGAAAGCGATGAAAGACATTAGAATGAATTGCACAACAGTCTCAAGCTCGCAAATCGGCACTAAATACAATTTATTTTTATGTTTCATGTCGGGGTTATATCTATGAGTTAATACATATCAGGCCACCCACATGGACTAGAACAGTATTGGCATTCCTTTTTTTTATTCTGTATTTTGAGGTTTTGCGAGTCCCATCGCATATCGGACCCCCGAACCTAATTGATTGACATGTAACCTCCATGTTTTACTGCCGTAATGGTGACGGTCTCAGTTTCAAAATGGGAGGTTACAGTATTGCTTCATTGATTATATTCCCGCCCTGAACTGCTACAAACTAGTGCATGGTTTACAGACTCAGCTTTGGTCCCGTAACTTGCGAGCTCCTTTAATTGAATAGCTAAAGATTCGAAGACAAACTAGAGCACGCCCGCAGCCATACAGCCAGGATCCCTTGAGATGCGGGCTTGCAATTGAATTGGGCTCTTGAGTTGGTTAATGCTGGTAATACGAACGTTAGCTTTGTGATATAATACCATATTTTTATCTCCGCAGTCTATTATATCTCAAGGTCTACAACTACTGCAAACTGCAAGGTTACTTGTAAACTGATCACTCTCCATTCTGGGAAATTAAAACCTGAAGAAACACAGAGCTATGATCCCTGGGACCTTTCCTAAAAACATGGACTTTTTCTGATTCACTTGAGGAAACAATTGCTTACTTGCCCCATAATTAACACCAGCAAACTGATCCATGAAAGATTAAGTGCAAAAGGTAATATATGAAATTAAAAAGATATATTTATTTTCCCACTGCTTATGATTTTAACATAACGTCTCCAGGCAAATATTGTTATTCATTTTACACTACATCAAAAAATCAAGAGTGGGTAAAAATACACAGAACACTATACAAGGTGTGTTTGAATTAATAAGAGCTATGAATTATTTGGAAAAAGCACTTGTGTCACTCAGCGGTAATGAGGATTTGTGTTGACTATAATTGAACATTCTGTTAATTAAAGCAGTGAATGTTGTGTTTTTAATGAATAACTGCTACTGAAGATCAACCAACAACGCCAGTCACTGATCAATAGAAGTACACAACCTACTGAGAAAATATAGAAATATAAGCTCAGGAAAAAAGGAAAAACAAACAGTAAATAATCATTGCATATAAAACTTAAACATGTAAAGATTCTGTTTTTTTTTTATATTTTTTGATCATTTATCAAAGTTTAATTATTCAGAAAAATAATAATAATGGAACCACAGAGGAAAGAAAATGGACAAAATGTGCGCCCTGAATATATGCAGACACTTCTTCTTCTATCTTCAAGTGCTTCCAAAAGGTAAAAGTATTCTAAGAAATCTCAAGTTGCGTCATTACCTAAATGTATTATTTGTTTATATTATTGATGCAGTGGTTTCAAGGGATAATGGACATGCATTTATTGTGTTACATTATGACTTTTTCATTAAATGTGCCCCACTAAGTGAAATGTTACCACCAACAAACATGTCTACATTGTCCTACTATAAGCCCTACTAAGCATATGCGGTGACGCTGGTTGTTATCTGCGTCTCAGAACTATTTAATATATATAGAAAGCGCTACAAACAGTTTATGTTAAATAAACTAGTTAAATCTATTTGACTTAGTTTTTTTATTTATTTAATATATGTTTTATCATAACAAGGAAGGGGCAGGGAAGTGATCAAAAGTGAAAAATAAATAAATAAAAAGGAAACTCTCTGTGATCCCCAGGGACCCCTTTCCTGCTGCATTAGTGGACAGGAAGCTCGAAAATATTATATTCCCACCTAGCCCAACCCCTGTCAGAGGTGGGCATATATTACCCTCCCCTCCACCCAAGTCCATATCAACAACCATAGGTTAGGGTGGGCCTTGATAGGGACCACAATTATAAGGTGACCTTTTATTAAATGTTGGGTAGGAGAACACAATTCTTTAAAAATTCATCTAGTTCTTTTTCTGAATCATCACCACTCCCAATCACATGTCACTATATAAAAAGAAAAAAAGGAAGAACTAGGACATATGCAACCCCTTGACACATGTAAGACACGGTAATGTGCTACACAGAGCACTGATAAAGGCATTGCATGCATTAATGGGTTCATGGCCACCACGTCAATACTCTCTGGATGAGAAAGCAGAGTCCTGTGGCCCTCACCCACTCTCTTCATGGTCAGTAAGATTCTGATCTTTGTTATGAGCCAATATATTCCATAGTGCTCAATGTGACCACTTCATCATTATTATTATTATTATTATAACCCTTTATTTGTAACGCGCCAACACATTCCGTAGCGCTGGTTAAGGGTTGAGCATAAGAAAAACTCAATATAGATACATGGCAAAAGGAAGGGCCCTCTCTTTGAGCTTAAAAGCTTGGGTACTTGGTGTTTTTTTCCCAAAGCACCTTTCAAAATTGAAAACCTGCAGACTTAGAGAGAGAGATGTTGCTGGGTTGAAGATCTAAAGGAGAAAGAAAATTATAAAAGTGTTGACACATTTTCAGAGGAAGAGAGGGTGGGAGTGATGGCTGGGGTAGGAAGAGGGTGGGAGAGGAGTAAGTGCATGGAAAAACAAAAAAACAGTGGAAGCATGGCTTGCTTAGATCAACAGAGGAGAATACTAGTACATGTATCAGACATAGGCTTAATGCACACAATGAACTAAAGTTACAGTTTAAGTCTAGCAGTTAAAGCATTGTAAAAGTGGAGTCACTTAAGTTGGAGTAGGCCAGCGTGCAGATAGAAACATTGAGTAGAGAGATGTTGCTGGGTTTAAGATCTAAGTTGGAGTAGGCTGACGTGCAGATAGAAACGTGGTGTAGAGAGAGATGTTGCTTGGATGAAGATCTAAGTTGGAGTAGGCTGGCATGCAGATAGAAACGTGGTGTAGAGAGAGATGTTGCTGGGATGAAGATCTAAGCTGGAGTAGGCCGGCATGCAGATAGACAAGGTGTGTAGAGAGAGATGTTGCTGGGATGAAGATCTAAGCTGGAGTAGGCCGGCATGCAGATAGAAACGTTGTGTAGAGAGAGATGTTGCTGGGATGAAGATCTAAGCTGGAGTAGGCCGGCATGCAGATAGACACGGTGTGTAGAGAGAGATGTTGCTGTGTTTAAGATCTAAGCTGGAGTAGGCCGGCGTGCAGATAGACACGGTGTGTAGAGAGAGATGTTGCTGGGATGAAGATCTAAGCTGGAATAGGTAGGCGTGCAGATAGACACGGTGTGTAGTGAGAGATGTTGCTGTGTTTAAGATCTAAGCTGGAGTAGGCCGGCGTGCAGATAGACACGGTGTGTAGAGAGAGATGTTGCTGGGATGAAGATCTAAGCTGGAATAGGTAGGCGTGCAGATAGACACGGTGTGTAGTGAGAGATGTTGCTGTGTTTAAGATCTAACCTGTAGTAGGCCGTTGTCCAGATAGACACGGTGTGTAGAGAGAGATGTTGCTGGGATGAAGATCTAAGCTGGAGTAGGCCGGCGTGCAGGTAGACATGGTGTGTAGAGAGAGATGTTGCTGGGATGAAGATCTAAGCTGGAGTAGGCCGGCGTGCAGATAGACACGGTATGTAGAGAGAGATGTTGCTGTTTAAGATCTAAGCTGTAGTAGGCCGGCATGCAGATAGACACGGTGTGTAGAGAGAGATGTTGCTGGGATGAAGATCTAAGCTGGAGTAGGCCAGCATGCAGATAGACACGGTGTGTAGAGAGATTTGTTGCTGTGTTTAAGATCTAAGCTGTAGTAGGCCGGCGTGCAGATAGACACGGTGTGTAGAGAGAGATGTTGCTGGGATGAAGATCTAAGCTGGAGTAGGCCGGCGTGCAGATAGACACGGTGTGTAGAGAGAGATGTTGCTGTGTTTAAGATCTAAGCTGTAGTAGGCCGGCATGCAGATAGACACTGTGTATAGAGTGAGATGTTGCTGGGTTTAAGATCTAAGCTGTAGTAGGCCAGCATGCAGATAGAAACGTTGTGTAGAGAGAGATGTTGCTGTGTTTAAGATCTAAGCTGGAGTAGGCCGGCGCGCAGATAGACACGGTGTGTAGAGAGAGATGTTGCTGGGTTTAAGATCTAAGCTGGAGTAGGCCGGCATGCAGATAGACACGGTGTATAGAGAGAGATGTTGCTGGGTTTAAGATCTAAGCTGGAGTAGGCCGGCGTGCAGATAGACACGGTGTGTAGAGAGAGATGTTGCTGTGTTTAAGATCTAAGCTGTAGTAGGCCGGCATGCAGATAGACACTGTGTATAGAGTGAGATGTTGCTGGGTTTAAGATCTAAGCTGTAGTAGGCCAGCATGCAGATAGAAACGTTGTGTAGAGAGAGATGTTGCTGTGTTTAAGATCTAAGCTGGAGTAGGCCGGCGCGCAGATAGACACGGTGTGTAGAGAGAGATGTTGCTGGGTTTAAGATCTAAGCTGGAGTAGGCCGGCATGCAGATAGACACGGTGTATAGAGAGAGATGTTGCTGGGTTTAAGATCTAAGCTGGAGTAGGCCGGCGTGCAGATAGATACGGTGTGTAGAGAGAGATGTTGCTGTTTAAGATCTAAGCTGGAGTAGGCCGGCGCGCAGATAGACACAGTGTGTAGACAGAAATGTTGCTGTGTTTAAGATCTAAGCTGGAGTAGGCCGGCGCGCAGATAGACACAGTGTAAAGAGAGAGATGTTGCTGGGTTTAAGATATAAGCTGTAGTAGGCCGGCATGCAGATAGACACGGTGTATAGAGAGAGATGTTGCTGGGATGAAGATCTAAGCTGGAGTAGGCCGGCGCGCAGATAGACACGGTGTGTAGAGAGAGATGTTGCTGTGTTTAAGATCTAAGCTGGAGTAGGCCAGCATGCAGATAGAAACGTTGTGTAGAGAGAGATGTTGCTGTGTTTAAGATCTAAGCTGGAGTAGGCCGGCGCGCAGATAGACACGGTGTGTAGAGAGAGATGTTGCTGGGTTTAAGATCTAAGCTGGAGTAGGCCGGCATGCAGATAGACACGGTGTGTAGAGAGAGATGTTGCTGGGTTTAAGATATAAGCTGTAGTAGGCAAGCATGCAGATAGACACGGTGTATAGAGAGAGATGTTGCTGTGTTTAAGATCTAAGCTGTAGTAGGCCGGCGTGCAGATAGACACGGTGTGTAGAGAGAAATGTTGCTGTGTTTAAGATCTAAGCTGGAGTAGGCCGGTGCGCAGATAGACACGGTGTATAGAGAGAGATGGTGCTGGGTTTAAGATATAAGCTGTAGTAGGCCAGCATGCAGATAGACACGGTGTATAGAGAGAGATGTTGCTGTGTTTAAGATCTAAGCTGGAGTAGGCCGGCATGCAGATAGACACGGTGTGTAGAGAGAGATGTTGCTGGGTTTAAGATATAAGCTGTAGTAGGCCGGCGTGCAGATAGACACGGTGTGTAGTGAGAGATGTTGCTGTGTTTAAGATCTAAGCTGGAGTAGGCCGGCGTGCAGATAGACACGGTGTATAGAGAGAGATGGTGCTGGGTTTAAGATCTAAGCTGGAGTAGGCCGGCGTGCAGATAGACACAGTGTGTAGAGAGAGATGTTGCTGTGTTTAAGATCTAAGCTGGAGTAGGCCAGCATGCAGATAGAAAAGGTGTATAGAAATAAATATTGCTGGGTTGTTTTTCAGGATATATTCTATGTGACCTCTTCTAGTGAAGATTACTTCTTTATACAGTCTTCTTTGGTAACCCTGCTTGGAAATGTATCAGGAACAATGGGCCAAAATCTGCAATGTGTAAGTAAATCATTTCAAAGAATGTCGTGCTGACTATTTAAAAGAGATACTTACATTTTCAAGGGACACATCATAGTTTCCAAGCATGTTATGATTGAAAACTATAGCTTTATTAATCAAATATGATTTAAAAATGTATTTTCTTGTAGTAAAATTATACTGTCATTTTTTGTTTGTTTATCAACTTTTCTAATTTCCACCTCTAGGTCTGTTTCTTTTCCTTTTGTTAGTCTAATAACTCCTAAACTCTTACTAATTACTCCCTAGACAACATAGAGTTGTTATTATTAATATTATTATTATCTTATTTGTAAATCACTAGCATAATCTGTAGCTATAGAAGTAGAACAAACCCATTAATAAATGTTATGCATTGCATGCTAAGACCATTGTAAATAAGATGAGACAACACAGGCTGGTACAAGAGGAGAAGAGGGCTCTGCTTTCATAAATGCTTACAATGTAGGTTATTACACAAGTGGATGGAGCCTGAGAACACAGTCCAGCATTTAATTTTGCCAGTTCATTCAATCAATCTGAGCATGTGTGATTAGCAATTCTTAGGCCTCCATTCAATTGAGCAAATTGTAGTTACAAGAGCCTGTAAAATAATTTGCTATTCAATTGGCGACTTTTAGCTACCCGCAATCGGTGTGCGAGTTAGAAGCTCAAAATCACATTGGTTGTCAAAATCGGAACTCCAACCCATCTAAGCCTTTGATCTTACAATTGCAAATCGCTACAATTTTCTTCAAACCTGTAAATGGCAAATGTCGAAGAAAATCCTACAAGTACCAGATAGGACTCTCAAGGGGGTTAAACACCTACTGTAAATGTAAATAAAAAAACAATACTGCACTTTAAAAGACGGGGAAAGCGATGAAATACATTAGAATTATTTGCACAACAGTCTCAAGCTCCTAAATCTCAAATAAAAAATGAATTATTTAACATTTTATTTCCATGTTATATCAATCTTGTTAATCAAGGAGTTAATACATATCAGTCCACCCACATGGACCTTAAGAGTATCGTCATTCATTTGTATTATTTTGTACATTGCGATCGCATATGGGACCTCTAAATGCTAATTGATTGTGGTTTAACCTAATTGGTAGTTACGGCCTTGCTTAATTGATCATGCCCTGATATGCTACTACCGGGTGCATGGTTTACACTTTAGGCTTTTCGGCCAGGTACCTGCGGGCTTGATCAATTGAATACCTCTGTAACTGTTGCAATTAAATGGAGGTCAATGTCTATAAAGCAAACATAAGGAGGATACCTAGAAGGGACGATAAACAGGTTGATTATCAGACAATAGATTCTAAATATCAATGCAATTTTAAAAAAATTTAAACAACATCAAATGAGTACCGTACCTATAATTTTAATTGTTTTTGCTTCAGTATTACATGTTTTTTTAATTAAATGTGTCTTCTATTTTCTTTCCTAATCTCCTAGTCTGAAAAGAATTAGATAGGAAAGGAATAACATTTCCTCACCCTTTAAAATTATAATTCAGAATATCCTAATATATAATGTTACATATTCTTAATTGTATAAAAATTAAAAATGACATTAATGACAGACAGTGGCCTCATGTGAATTCCCTTCTGTGTCTATATTTCAAAACACTCTTTACAGGAATAATTCTGTTCTAATTTCTGTTCTCATGTAGCACATTGTTTTAATAATATAAGAAAGAAATCTTTCCATAAAGTGATGAAAAGGAGGAGATAAGAAAATGTCTAATTTAAAACACATACACCGAGGTGCTATACAGCGTAATCCTTCAATATTATTATCCAGTCCTAGGTAGATGTTTGTTATCATTTAGGTAGACCCACTTGCTGGTAGTGTATTGTATTACAGTGTGAATTGAACATTAATCAGATTAAATTTGGAATAATTTGTGTTGCTTTATGGGTAGGAAAAAGATACGTGTAACGGAAATTTGAATTTTACATCTTGAATACATCATTGCAAATATGCCCTGAGACTATATTTAAAAAGTATGTATTTATGCACTTTTATTTATAGGAGCTGTAGAACTGTACGGAACAGTAAGGGAAATCCTATGAAGAGTGAAGAAGACTAGGTAGGGTATAATAAGAGATGAAGAGGGACAGGCTACTAGTGAGAATGGTTTTAACTGAGAAGAGCTATAGAACTGTATGAAAAATTAGGAGACTCCAGTGAAGAGCAAAAAAGACTAGCTGGGGTATAGTGAGAGATGATGAGAGAGAGTCTACTAGTGCGAAAGGAGCTCTAGAACTACAGTTGTGCTTAAAAGTTTGCATACCCATGGCGAATTGGTAATATATGTACCATTTGTAAAGAAAATATGAGTGAGCAGGGATTCATATTCAACTGTAGGCTATAAAAGAATGGCACAATCATAAAACAAAACATGGCAACAAAGAAAAAAAAAATGACCCTGTTCAAAAGTTTGCATACCCTTAGTTCTTAAAACTGTGCATGGCCCCGTTTAGCATCAATGACATCATGCAGTCTTTTGTAATAGTTGTCTATGAGGCCCCTAATTCTTGCAGGTGGTATAGCTGATCATTTGTCTTGGCAAAATGCCTCCAGGTCATGCAAAGTCTTTGGTCGTCTTGCATGAACCGCACGTTTGTGATCTCCCCAGGGTGGCTCAATGATATTAAGGTCAGGACACTGTGGTGGCCACCCCACGACCTCCACATTTTTCTGCTGTAACCATTGGAGGGGCAACTTTTGCCTTGTGCTTAGGGTCATTGTCATGCTGGAAAGTTCAAGAGGGTCCCAATGCGTAGCCTTCGTGCAGAATGAAAATTGTCTGCCAGTATTTTCTGATAACATGCTGCATTCATCTTGCCATCAATTTTCACAAGATTCCCAGTGCCTGAAGAGCTCACCCCCAAAACATCAGTGAGCCACCACCATGCTTCACTGTGAGGATGGTATTCTTTTCACTATAGGCCTTGTTGACACCTCTCCAAACATAGCTCTTATGGTTGTGACCATAAAGCTCTATTTTGGTCTCGTCACTCAAAATGACAGTGTGCCAGAATCTGTGAGGCATGTCAAGGTGTGGTCGGGCATATTGTAACACTGACTGGTCGGGCTTTTTTGTAGCACTGACGCAGTAAAGGCTTCTTTCTGGCAACTTGAAACCACGTGTACCCCAATTTTCTCTATGGGCCGTGACCTTTGTTGTTCAAGATCTCAGCACCCAGTCAGAACACCTTCTTAGGAGAACTCAGGACATCAGAATTTGCTAACTCGCCCCAGAGAAAAGAAACAGGCAGACATTCCTTTGGTTTCACTCAGACTGAGACAACACTATTAGTTAGTGTCCAAATCAGACTGGCCACTTCTTATTTTTCAAGACACATTTTCAGATAACACAAAACACCAAAGTCTTCCCCCCAGTTCTAGCCCATCCTCCTGAGCAAATTGGGCTTTCTATACCCCCCACCCACATGATTTCCATATGTATAGAATGGTCTGGCTTTCTTGTTTTTATTACACATTTTCTATCAATACTCATTATCTCTTATTCCCTCTTGACAACTTCGGACATCTCAGGCCTGTGTTTCTAAGGTCTACAATGGGGTTATCTATCTGTGAGTTTATCAACTTTTACAACTATCTTTTGATCATCCATGCAAAGTCTGCAAAGCAGACAGATTTTGTTTGGTTAATATATTAACTAATCTCTTCCTCAGTGATCCCTGAGTTTTCCACTTCTTAATAAGTGATTGAACAGTACTGACTAGAATTTTCAAGGTTTTGGATATCTTTTTATATCCTTTTCCATCTTTAGGAATTTCCATTACCTTGTTACGCAGGTCTTTTGACAGTTCTTTTCTGCTCCCCATGGCTCTGTGTCTAACCTGCTCAGTGCATCCATGTGAGAGCTAACAAACTCATTGACTATTTATATGCAGACACTAATTGCAATTTAAAAAGCCACAGGTGGAGGAAAAAAGCCACATGGCTTCATATGTTCACTATCCTTCAATAAAATACTTTTTTTCTTTTTTTTAATAAATGCCCAAATTTCACAATTTATGCCAGGGTATGCAAACTTTTGAGCACAGCTGTATATGAAAGAGTGAGGAGCATCCATTGAAGAGCTAAGGTGGTGAAATCAGGTATAGCGAGAGACCCAGGAGAGAGAGTCTACTAGTGAAAATTGTTTCAGGTGAAAAAGAGCTCTAGAACTGGATGGAACAGTGAGGAGACTCCAGTGAACAGCGAAAAAGACTAGCTGGAGTATAGTGATAGATGAGGGGAGAGGCTACTAGTAAGAATGTTTTTAGCTGAGAAGGAGCTCTAGAACTATATGGAACACTGAGGAGACTCCTGTGAAGAGCTAAGAAGATGAAATGGGGTATAGAGAGAGTAGGAGAGAGAGGCTATCAGTGAGAATGGTTTTAGATGAGAAGGAGCTTTAGAACTATATGGAACAGTGAGGAGACTCCAGTGAAGAGCTAAGAAGATTAAATGGGGTATAGAGAGACTGGGAGAGAGAGTCTGCTAGTGAGAATGGTTTTCGCTGATAAGGAGCTCTAGAACTATATGGAACAGTAAGGAGACTCCTGTGAAGAGCAAAAAAGATGAGCTGTGGTATAGTGAGAATTGAGGAGAGAGATATAAGGAGGAGCTGAGGAATGACTAGCCTTGAAGCAGAGGAGCAGAGTTTTATACGCTATTCATGACATTAATGTCAAAAAATTCAAGGGATTTTAGCATGGGAGAGGAAGGATGAAATGTAATAGAATGTGATATAAACCAAACAGCTGCATTAAGTATTGATTGCAGAAGAGTGATGAGAAGGAGGGAGACTAGAAAATGTAATGTTGAAGTACTCTAGATGAGATAGGAAAGAGTTATTAATATGTTTGCAATAGTGTATCTCATTATTAATAACATTTCTTAAATTTTCAAAACACCATAGCTTCAAAATCACACTGAATAGATATAGAATACAGATGGTGATGAGACAGAAAGAGGGATCTAATAGTTAGGCTCTGTGAACTGCCCCCAGGATTTGTTCCTTAGACCAGATGGCTAGAGCCTGGCAGTAGAAACCAGCTTGGTGCAGTTGTGGGGTGTGAGATAGGAGGGTGACAGGTGCAAGAGGGCGGTTAATAATGCAGTAGGCTGATATAATGGGAGTTGGCTGTGTGTAACACTGTAGATTGGTTGTGTGCGCACTTTTATGTAGAACAGCATGGAGTTGTGCATGTTAATGCTGAAGGTGTTACATTTTTGAAGGTTTTGAGCAGGAAGATAATCTGGTGGAGCAAGTTCCACAGAGATAAGGAACAAACAGCCATAGACATATCCCATCAGTAGGCTCTTTATTAACTTATCCAGTTTTGGTACACTCAAAATCAGTGAACCATCCACATGCCCTTCCCCTGATAGCACAACCACTCAGGAAGGTGTAATGTAGTTCTACTGCCCCCCCCCCCCCCCCCCTGCCGGCACATGTGGGACACATGTCAGCCCCCACAGCTCTTAGTAACCCCATCCACTGTAGAGCTGATTCCACAAAGTCTATAGTTAATATATGTGTAGTACTTTTACGATAGATCCGAATAATTTCTTGTCACTAATAGTCTTGTTCATCCATAGTGAGTCTGACTAATTAGCAAATAAACAAGTCCCTTTGAGAACATAACAAGCAAATTTGGCCACATCAAAAGGACAAAGGGCTATATCACTCCCCAGGTCTATAATTTCAAGACAGGCTTTTATAATATGCTAAAATGGTACCCCTTCAATAGTTTTTATTAAAAAATGGTAATAAATCCAGTGATTTAAGTGTTTAAGAAAATTATTTTGTGAAAAACATCCAGTACAAAGTACAGTTAGTGATATATATGTATTGCTTAAAAATACCAGATGCTACAATTTGACATAAAGAGCATACATATTCTTATAAAATTTAACATCCATTTCTTGATGGAAAAAACCTGGGTCCTTTGTTATAACCACCTACACGATAAAAAATAAATAAAAAAAAGAATGAAAACAGAAAAGAAAAAATGCTGGTGAGCAATACTATTTAATTTACATTTATAGACAAAAGAGAAGAAATAATAGTAATTTAGAACTAGCAAACCAATGCAATCTAGTTACCTGTATCTACAGCATGTGATCATGTTCCTGTCAATCCAGTTGCTCAGCTATCTCTATCAGAAAAATGTAAGAGTATCTATTTGTTTAACTCATAAGTGGGGAACTTCAAGTCTGGAGGCTGTATATGGTCCTCTGTTTGTTTCCATGTGCCTCCGTCATGTTTTGACCAGTACAATTTTTATCTACTTTGAGCCATAACAGACCTTCATATTCCATGATGCAGAAGGTATTTAAAATAGTGTTGAGCTCAATGGTCAACTGGTATATCACAAGAGACTATATATAGTAACTGGCTTAATATAAATGTAACATTATGCTTATTCAGAAGAGAAATGAAAGAGGAAATGGGAAGCAGAATAGGTGTCGATAGGTTCAGCACATTCACCAAAGAAAAGCAGATCTAAGCTAACACACTACAAATTTCAATTTGGTTTGGATTTGCTCTTAAAATTATTTCTTGGCCCCCAATAAACTATTTTTTTAATATGTTGACCCCCACTTAAGTTTTGCATTGTATCAGAGGCCCTCATTGGGAAAGGTTTTACCACAGTAATTGACTACACAGGCCAACAGAAAAAAATATTGCTGTCTTTGTTTTTAGGCCTGTTCCTGTGGTTATTTCGCATGCCGATTTATAAAATTGCATTGGGTAGACCGAATCAGCTCTAGTTTCTTAAATATTTGTATGGGATAGTAGAACAAAACATTAACATTTGACAAGAAAAGATTGGCCTCCAAGGGAATATATGTTGGTTGGAGGACAAAATAAAATCAATGAACCTTTGGTAGCACGAGATAAAATCATACTGCCACCACTACATATAAAGCTAGGCCTGATGAAACAATTTGTAAAGGCTTTGAATAAAGATGGTTCGTGCATTGAATACATAGCGCATAAATTACCTGGACTTACCATGGAAACACTGAAGGCAGGAATTTTCAGTGGTCTACAGAACAGACAACTTATAAATGACCCACATTTCATAGCATCAATGAATGAATTGAATCATGTGCCTGGTCTTCATTTGTTCTTGTTGTGAAACATCTTCTAGGCAACAAGAAGGCAGGCAACTACACACAATTAGTAGAGGATATGATCTTTCATTTCATCAGGCTTGGCTGTAACATGAGCGCAAGTCCACTATCAGCACAGTCACTTAGATTGTTTTCCAGAGAACCTTGGTGACTTAAGCGAAGAGCAAGGTGAAAGATTTCCCCAAGACATAAAACAATTGAAGTCAGACACCAAGGAAGATGGGATGCACACATGATGGCAGACTATTGTCGCAATCTTATGTGGGATTGTCCTGGCAGTTCCAACTCTCAAAAGTCTTACAAAAGGAGCTTCTTGTGTGTCGATTGACTGGAAAGTTTGTATCATAAACCATAAAGTGGTATATGGCATATGTTCGATATCTCAAAAACTAGAGATGATAGGGGGAAAATGATGCAATTTTTGGAATCAGCAGGTCAAATATACCCATAAACATGTCAGGCTCCAAAATGTGTATTGGCCTGTGTTATAGAACTAAAGTAACTGACTTATATATTGTACAATGTTAAGCACTTGATTTGTTAGTACTTTTTTTGTGAGTAATACTGAAATTCTTGGATTAATATAGTGGCCATATATTCTTATACTGTATTTTAAAGGAGCAGCACACTATTATATCGATTTCCACCAAATTATATTCCTTATACCACAACATAAAATTCTATGAACCTAGCTAATAAAACAACAAATGATATCCCGATAATGATGTTATAAATCATTAGATAAATATTTTTTTGATCATATAAAGAAAAAACCTGTGGTTGATTGGCTTCCCTTCAATATATTGTGTAGAGAGGTTAATGACAGCTAGGTTTGGGTCCATTTTTAAACTCTGATTCATCGTATATTTTCCTAATATATTAAATAAAATAAATGTCTGTATTGAATTTCGTTTCTAAGATTACTGAAGTGCACAGACCTTATTGGACACACAACCCTTCATGCTACAGTATTTTCCTTACTAATAAATCACTTTGCGCTCTACTTACTCCTGTATATTATTACATTATGCAGTCCATTTAATTGGCACTGATGACAGGATTTACAGTCCCATCCCAGAGCAACAGTCACAGAAACAAATGTTATACTGAAGTTACACTCATTAATATAGAGTTTTTTTTACTTCTTCTACTCCTGGTTCCATTTACTGTACTCGAGAGAGACGCTTAATTGGCATGATCTGTGCTTGATATATTATCATCATTACAGATCATAATCATATTCCTTTCTAAACTTCTAAGATAATAAAGAGAAGAAACAATGTCAGAATTAAATAATCCCCACTCTGAAATGATAGATGAGGGTTAAACTAGCTCAGTTAGTGAAGTGGACTCTGGATATAAGGTTCTTCCATCCAGATGATTGTGATTAAGAGCCACTTAAAAGTCACCATAAAAAGCACTGCTGAAAGTATATATATTTTTCATTTAAATACTATGAAAGGGGGCAAATAACCATGATTTAAAAGTTATCTCCTTTCATATCATTGTTTAAATATTTATTGTTTGACATCTCAAAGGGTTGTTGTAAATGGAACATACTCCGATTGGTCTAATGTGATAAGTGGGGTTCCTCAAGGTTCAGTATTAGGTCCTCTCCTTTTTAACATATTTATTAATGACATTGAAGTAGGACTCGAATGTAGTGTCTCCATTTTTGCTGATGACACTAAGTTGTGCAAGGTAATAAAATCAGATAATGATGTACTTTCCCTACAAAAGGATTTGCATAAATTAGAGAAATTGGCGGCTAAATGGCAGAGGAGATTTAATACAAATAAATGTAAGGTTATGCATTTGGGAAGGAACGATAGCCAAGCAATCTATACTCTTAATGGAGCAAATCTAGGGGTATCAGATATTGAAAGGGATTTGGGAGTACTAGTGGACAACTACCTAGGTAACAGCGCTCAAAGCCAAGCAGCAGCTGCAAAGGCAAATAAAATATTAGCATGTATTAGGAAGGGTATAGAAGCCAGGGAAGAAGATATAATTCTGCCACTATACAAATCTCTAGTACACCCTCATTTGGAATATGGAGTACAATTTTGGGCACCACCTCATAAAAAAGACATTTTAGAGCTGGAAAAAGTACAGAGAAGGGCTACAAAACTAATAAGGGGAATGGAGGGGCTAAGTTATGAAGAAAGACTAACAAAATTAAACTTATTTTCACTAGAAAAAAGGCGTCTAAGAGGAGATATGATTACGTTATATAAATACATCCAGGGTCAATATAAGGCTTTGTCAAGTGAACTTTTTGTAGCAAGAGATTATCAACTGACAAGAGGACATCCTTTGAGGTTAGAGCAAAAAAGATTTCACCTTAAACAAAGAAAAGGGTTCTTCACAGTTAGGGTGGTTAAACTGTGGAATTCTCTACCAAAGGAGGTGGTGACAGCGAATTCGATAGACAACTTCAAAAAGGGGTTAGATATATTTTTGAATAAAGAGGGCATTCAAGGCTATCCTAGATAACTAGCAAGGAATATTGATCCAGGGAGAAATTTGATCGCCAGTTTCTGGGGTCAGGAAGGAATTTTGCTTTTTTTTTCCCCTTATGAGACAATTGGCAAAGTTTCAATGGTTTTTTTTTCTGTTTGCCTTCCTCTGGATCAATTAACAATTAACAATAATAATAAATAGTCCACATTAAAAAGATCAATAGAGATCTAAAAAGGTTGAACTTGATGGACTAACTCTTTATTCATCATCCAATACTATACTATTCATAATTATTTAATCAATAATTTAATTAATAACTAATCCGCATATTGCAGATCAGAGGAGATCTTAACAGGTTGAACTTGATGGACTGAAAGTCTTTTTTCAACCTTAATTACTATGTAACTATGTAACTATGTAACTATCTCAAAAAGATAAGAAAATAAATAGATTAAATGGTAAAATAGTCATTATTGCTATTAGAATACTTGAAGACTTGAAAATATCCATGGGTTTTCCATAACTCTTTACATTCTCTACAAATAGCTTTCGTTGGTTTATTAAATGTATGATCAATTAAATCCAACTTGGTATTCTCCTATATTCATAGGGAAGTCAGTAATTTACATTACATTTATTGTACTAGAAAAAAAGGCTCATATGAAATGATGACCGTATATCAGTGGTAGGCCACTCTGTCCCTTGAGGGTCAACAACAGTCCAGCATTTCTGGATCTCTCCACTTTGTATTAAGGTTCTCGATGCATCGGCAGACCTGAGTTACTCACTTTCATTAATTTGCAGTGATCGTCTTGTATTCAAGTAGAGAGATATTGAAATCCTCATGGACTGAGTTGGACGCCACTACTTTATATAAATGTATCCAACGTCAATATTAACTTATGTGATGAAACTTCTGAAAATTAACTACAGAAATACATTTATTAAGGATTAGGTAATATCATGAATGAGATACATATAGAGATATTATTGAGTGAAACTCCAATGTTTGTTTAAATAGAAAGCATAGGATATCCACATTTGGTAGCTCTAATTATGAAAACTTGAGTTTAAAGTGGCTGTGCAGTCAAAATTAATGTATTGTGTGAATTAATTATATTGAATATAGTATTTCATTTATTAAATTATCTTTTTGATATGACCTATTGTAAAGATGTTCATTAATTACTTACAAATTATATTAATTCTCATGTGCTAGCTGCTTTAGTTTATAGTGAGTGAGCACTGCATTCTAGATATTGTTTCCAATATAAAGTTTTCCTCCAAAGTAGTTTACATCGGATAAGATGTAATTCACTGGTGTCGCAGTAATAGAGATATCATTGTCAACAGAGAAAGGGCCTCATCGCCTTGCTGTGGTTAAGACGTGGACCAAAGAACTGGCAGTATATTGATCCAGGCAATATTCTGATTGACAGTTGTTAGGAAAGGAAGGAATATTTTTCCATAAATGAGCAAATAGGCAATGTTTTAGTTAAATTCTCTTTTATTTGCTTTTTTTGGGATCAATTAAAAATTACATATAGAGGGTAGGGGAAAAAGTAGAACTTGATGGACCTCTCTCTTTTTTAGCCTCACTAGATAAGTGTTTAACTATTCCTTGTATAGCTATTTGTATAAATGTTTACCAAAAGCAATACGTTATAGTGCTAGAAAAACAAAATTTTGTTTGGTTAAGGCTACTTTTAGTCACTGATCACTCTCAAAGTGCCACACACAGTACTCAGCACATTTTGCATTCAAACCCTGACCTCTTCATGAATGGTTTGACAGAGATCAGTGAATTCTCAAGTTTGTTTCCCGATACATACCAACAGGCGTCTGACGTCATAGTAGTGAGGTAAGATATATACCACTAGGAAGCTCTAGGGATGAGGAACACTGAGCACTATATGTGAGTTTCTACCTCACATAAAATAGAATCGGAAAGACAATGTAGAAAAGCAATTGTGTTGACCCTAGTTGTTGACTCCCTGCCATGGTTATATATGAAATGGTCCAGATTATTTTGTCTGCCTAATTAATGTTATCTATGATTAAATATTTGTCTTCGTTTCGGCAGCATCAGGACAATGACAGATTTAGGAGATGAGTACAGTTATGGCCATTAAGGATGTAAATTCAGTTTTTAATTTTATATTCTGGATAATGCCTTTCTTTCCATCTGTACGCACGAGCGTTTTTTATGTTAATTATGGGTGGACCCATACGTGGAGTACATCACGTGTAAGGCCGGGCTGGATGAATTCAAAGCTGGAATCAAATATTGCTTTAAGAAAAATCACCTACCTCAGATACGTGGATGATACTACACTGATGGCTGAAATTGAGGAGGAACTAAAGGACCTATTGATGAGGGTAAAAGAAGACAGTGCCAAAGTTGGCCTCCTGCTCAACGTTAAAAAGACGAAGATCATGGCAAACAGCAATCTCACAAATAGACGGGGAAGAAGTGGAGGCAATGAAAGATTTTATTTTCCTGGGATCCAAGATCCAAGATGGTGGCTGCAGTCATAAAATTAAAAGACGTTTACTTCTGGAGAGGTAAGCTATGGCAATTTTGGGCAAGCTAGTAAAAAGTAAAGCTATTACATTATCAACAAAGGTCCACATAGTTATAACTATGGTATTCCCAGTAGTAACATACAGATGAGAGCAGGACCATAAACAAGGCTGAGCACCATAGAGTTAATGCGTTTTAATTGTGGGGTGTCAATAAAACTGCTTAGCGCTCTTTGGACTGCAAGAAAATCCAATAAATCAGTACTCCAGGAAAAAAATGTACAGTGGAAGGTATGATCATGAGGCTGAAGCTCAAAATATTTTGGCCATATCATGAGAAGACAGGATTGTCTAGAGAATACTCTGATGCTGGGAAAGATTGAAGGCATGAGAAGAAGCAGACAGCAGAGACGGAGATGGAGAGATGAGGTAATTGAAGCAATGAACATGATCTTGATGGAGCTAAGAGGAGCAGTTGCTGACAAATGTGCCTGTGGGCTGAGGTCCATAGGGTCACAGATATATTTTTTACCATAATACAGACTAAGCTTTGTCTATAGTGCAAAACCTTAGCTTCACCTTTGATCCTACCCTCTCTCTTAGTATTCATTTGTTACTCGTACCTGCCAATCCCATCACTAATGTCTGAAAAAAATGTCTGAACAAAGCATCATTGGCCACACTTGAATAAATTAATGCTAGTAAATGGTAGATAGAAGGCTGTTGTGAAGAGATGTAATAAAATGCTGTATATCAAAATACTCCTCTGTCATTGCAATTAATCTACCTCAGTGTTTCAGTATAATTCTAAATGAAAAATAGTTTATTTTCTTGGCTATTAGAAGAACAAGTTTTTAGTTATTCCAGTATAGTATGAGATATTTAATATCCCAAGTAAATTATTAGCATCAGACATAATAAAATCAAACTATGGGCTTGTGACATCTTTATGTTTCTTCTTTTGATCATAAGAAGACACGCCAGCAGAACAAATGAAATATGGTAATTAATTAATAGATTATTTATTTCTGAATCTGAGAGGAAGTAGCTGCCTAAGTTTGTGCCTCTTCTATTTCAAATATGTCATCCACAAAACATTAAATTCACTTATTTAATGCTCAGTCATCCTTGAAGTCAATTTTGCACTGGCCATCTTTTTATCCTATTCATAGATTGATATATTCCTCTTAATTTTTATTCTTCTTTATAAGCTCATTGTAACATATTTTTAAACGTTGTTTACATATTATTTTCATTCATTAATAAAAAAACAAAAACAAAAGGAAACTTGCTACAAATCTCTAACCGAATATATCATCACGAGTCAACTCCAAAAAGGATCATATCAAAGCCAAACAAATTACCCCAAATAGTTACATTTTATGATTATTATAGAAATTTGATAAACTAAACTTATCATACCAGATGGGTAGGGAGAAAAAGAAGCACAACACTTTCCTAATAGTACAGTCCAGTT
Organism: Discoglossus pictus; assembly: GCA_027410445.1. NCBI lineage: Eukaryota > Metazoa > Chordata > Amphibia > Anura > Alytidae > Discoglossus > Discoglossus pictus. The sequence goes on along the minus strand of CM050165.1, from coordinate 408,599,866 downwards.
AAACATTTTATTTTCATCCAATCACAATGAGGTATAGTAATGGCATATGGGATGAATCAGTCTGCGCGGATCAGGATACAATGCAATGGACAATTCTCCTCAAATTTTTTTTTCAGGCAGGATATTTTTGTAGTCTATTACCAGTATCTTTGTAAGGTAATCTAGTACTTGTCGGTCTTGGTTGCTCTATAGTCCACAGATAGCTTCAGTATGTCACTCTGAAAGGGTTTGCAAAATACCCTCTCTATTGTGCATCTACTTAAAGGGCTATAATTAAATAATGCTATATATCCATAGGTGTCTATTTCCTACTTATGATAGGTGGTTTCATACAAATCATCTATAGGTTTTCTTAAAAAGTACACAGAACTCCCAATATTGGAGCCAAGGTTTTGCATATATTTATGATCAACACAAGCCAAAAATTGTCAATATTATTTTCTAAATGTTTTTGGAAATTGAAATGCATGTTCCTGCCATAAATATGGCATAAACTAAGAATAATCATTTTAAAGTAGATACAAGAGAATTAAAAAATGACTAGCAGGTCTTACGTCACATATCTAACCAAGTATCTGATAAAAATATTGTCTTTCTTAGCTGAAGAAATCTTAGTGGCTTAGTGCAAGGTTTGTTAGATCATGAAGCCATATTAGTGCAGAAGTCTCACATCATTCACCTACTTATTGATGATCTGTTATCTTGATCAGTGTTTACCAATAGCCAGTCCTTGAGACCCTATCTGACAGTCATCAGACAGAAAGGAAAATGAGGGGTGTGTTGGAAACTGTTGTCACCAGTCTGTCAAGAGCATGTTAAGACCTGGAAGAAAATGGGGAATTAACTGCAATGAGAGCCTCCTGGTCACAGTCAATAGACATGTAAAGGAAAGAGCCATTATCCGCTATGTGGTTGTGGGGATCAAGTCCAAATTTAGAGACCTATAACAGAAACATTGAAGTTATTTCAGGTTGTTGAACTGGGTTGGCTATTTATGAGATGTGGCAACAGGAAAGGTTGACACTGGGGAATAAATATGGTAGTGGTCTGAAAATATGAAGTGTAAGGTGATTTATAAAATAAATACAATATTGACTTGAAAGCATTGTCTTTTGACTTTTCCCTATTCACACGTTGAACTTTATGGCTTTTTATTGAAATGTTTTATGATCAATATTATGTTCATATATATAGCTCTTCTTGGCATTCTACTCATTAAATGATTCCTTGAAT